>VZSR01001283.1:10616571-10812972 GCA_013398615.1 Brachypodius melanocephalos
CAACACAAGGTCAGATTCCTGACACTTCAATTGCTGACCATCAGCTGAGCTGCATGTACTCTGAAAATGCCAAGTAATGCCATTGCACATAGCCCATGTAAGAGAAGGTCTGATTCCTTTGCATTTTCCCGAGCCAGACCTGCACACATCCATGGACAGTCTCTGCCTGAGCTGACATGTAACTGGGGCAGGTAAGGACTGAGCTGGAGACACAGTGGCTATTTATACATCTTGTCCAAATCCTGCAAGAAGATTGTAGCTCTCCTTTCTCTTCAGTGGATTTTGGCCCAAGCCAAAAGGGAAAGGAAGTTAGAGCCACTACTGCTACTGATCTGTTACATCTACACAGTACTTCTGACATTGACATACATTCCCCTTGGCATTTAGTGTGTCACTGGAAGAAAGTCTTAACACACGAACACAATCTTTTTGATATTTCTCATTTTTAGAGTCTCTCAAACTGTTAGGAAAGAAATCTAAATCTCACAAAACATGTCACCAAAGTGTTGCTCTTGAACATCAGTTTTACTTCCAGCAGCCTATTTACCCGAAGCCATCCTTTGACAGACATGAAAAAACTGTTCCTCTTGCCAACCCAAGGGGAATTTCATGGACAATTACTTCCTGCTTCCATCTTGAACCAAGGACTCACAGAAAGATTTATCTCTAAGCAAACATCTGAAAGTTGTGTCTAAATATTTATGTTCATGTCTACATAGTAAAGATTGCATCTCATATAGAAGAAAGAGGTAAGACAAATAAAGGAAGCATCAGTGACAAAGGGAAGTGATGAAAACTCAAACAATTTGAAGGTTAGACAAATGGCTTCTGAGGCCTTCAGATCACAGCACCATAACTTCATTGTTGCTAAATGCAATTTTGCACAGTCTTAGGAGAGCTATTCTGTACAGCACATCTTTCATAATTAAGAAGAAAATTATTGTTTCTTTTCCAAGTCAAATAAACCTTGTTTATCTGGGGAGGGGGAGGAAGGGTGGCAAGAGTGCTGAGCTGGTCCAAGAGACAATTTTGAAACTTTAGATTGAGGGGAGTCTGAAAGTCTGAGCTGGGGACAAAGGGCTCACCTACAGATCACATAAAAGGCCCTTGCACAGAAAGCTGTCAGGATCCTGGCTGTGAGTACTCAGGGCATGTTAAAAGCCCAAGGACAACAGATCTGACCCAGCACCATGGAGCCAGAGGGCAAACCTGCAGCATGTGCAGCACCAAATCCCAGCAAACACATACAGAAAGGATCAAAGGCAGTGCGAGCTTTCCCCACCTGCTGCCCTGCCTGCACAGACTTTGCACTGGCCACAATGGGGTCTCTGGTCATGGTTATGATGGTGCTGCCTAACAGCAGCCAGAAAGCACAGACATTCTCAGTGCAGCATGGGATGGGCTTTGCAGATGGAGCAGTTTGTATTTTGAGCCTCATCTGCTGGCACTGAGAAATAATCTGATTAAATGCTATCAATCCCATGAGAGGGCAGCCTAGGAAATGAGCAGGGCTAGAGTTAGCTGTCCTTCTTCATCAATTCAGTTTGAAGGATCTCCCTGTGTGTTTTGCTATATTGCCACATACTGCCAATCTCCATGCTGATCATGAGCTAGGAGAAAAAAGCTTCAAGCAATCATTTTTGAGTAGCCTTTCAATTACAAAGATTTGTCTTAAATGTGGTACTTCTAGTGATGTGCTTGTTGTTCCTTCTTTCATCTGCTGGATTTCAGCAATAAGCTCAGTAATTATGGCCACTCTCACAGCAAGCATGGCAGGTTCACTGTGCCTCCTGAGATGTATCATCTGCCACGAGTGGCAAGGTTGGTGGCTGGGTTTAGGCTAAGTCTCTGGCAAATTCCAGTGCTGAATCCACTGGCAAGTCTTCAGAGACAGCCTCTGGGACTGTTTTGGATTCAGGCAATTGCTGGTTTGGCCTCTGCCTCCTCTCTTCTTGGACATAGCTCCCCTTTGTCTTCCTCTCCATGACATGTATTCCCTTTGAAGCAATTAGAACCTTCTCAAGCTCTTTGTTTCTAATTCTGGCCAGTTTAGCACAAAGTATATTTATGCTAATTGCATACTGAGAGTACACTCTGCTTGGCTTGGCTTTTCCTTGCTAGGATTTTTATGAATATATTTGTCATTGCTCAGAGCAACATTGGATTTGGGAGAGCCACAAACATAAAGGGTCTAGCCTCACCTATTTTATTCTGTCCTGGAACTGAGTAGCACTGAGTATTGATGTCTTGAAAGTTTTCCTGCTCTTGTGCCACTTTAAAATGTCAGCTCTACTTTAAAACTTGATGTTTCTCATCCAAATAAACATACCTGTTCTGAAGCTGGCTGATGTCAGGCTCAGATCTAAGCAGATCTCTGCAATGGAGCAGAGATGGGAGTGCACAAAAAAACTAGTGTCCCACCTTTGGAGAGTGTATCCCAAGCCAAGGCTCATTGTGCATGAAATGTGTCCTTGAATCAAAAACTAGCACAGGTATTTCTTCACAGCATGAAGCACATTCAGGTTTTGCACAGAAGTGGTCTCCAGTGGATAGAGCACTATCCAATGGTGGTGATCAAGGCTTCTCTGGCCACAAGAGAGGTCACTCTGTACCATTAACAAATTCAAACAGAAGAAGGGAAAAAATATATTTTTAGGAACCTTCATATTTCTGAAAAGAATATGCTGTTAAGTAATACTTAAATGTCTACAAATAACATTTGTGCCCATGCTTTTCTTTCCTCCCTCCCCCCTCATTCCTTCATTTTTAGGTCCTTTCCCACAGTAAGCTGTCTCCAGTATATCTGCTTCCCATTCCTCAGTTCACAGGCTATTTCCAACAGCAGAAGCTAATGTGATGCCAGCAATTATGGTGTAACTGGAACTAAAATGTTGGGAAGCAGGGAGATGACTGATGGCTATTGTTCTTTTCACGTATAAAGGAGAGACGGAAACAGGAGCACCTCAAGAATTTTTTTTTTTGGTCTATCTATGGTCCTTTGGCCAAAATTCTGTTGAGTCGCTGGTATGAGAGTTTTAAAAGAACATCCTCAGTTTCAGATGATGAAAGGAAAGGGTTTCTGGGGAAAAGTGCACCCAACCAGGCCTGTCTGCAGGGTGCTTTGCAGACCTTGGTGACAAACACAGGTCAGCCAGGTACAACCCATCTGCAAACTGGAGGCTGTTGACCATCTGAGGTCACTGCTGAGGTGCAAGGCAGAGTTAGCTCGTCCTGTTGAGATACTGACATACCTCCACCAGGTCCTGGTTACCTTCAAGGCTGTGTATGCAGGACTATGTCTGCCTAGCAGCTGTAGCTGATTCTCTTTCTTTTTCCTGATATCTTCAAAAAACGTGGTCATCTGCTCTCCCCTTTGGGTGGGAACATCTTGCACGTGACATTGATGTGCCTGCTAGGCATGTGGGTGACCCTAACTCCAAAGTCAACCAACCTTCCCAGCACAATCCTCTCAGAACCATGTCACTGGCCCTTCAGCAAGGCACACATGTGGATCCAGCTAGAAAAATTCCATCCAGACAGGCAGCCATCTCTCACAGTAACTGGGTGCATACAAGTAGATTTCACAAATAAAATTGCCTTAGAATGCTGGTGCTGCATTTCACAATCATTTCGAGTTTGCTACATGGCAATGACAGCAGAAAGCTAAGCATGGCCTGTAAATTCCAGCCCAGAAACAGTGTCAAAGGCTTCTGTGAGCTCCCAGCTGCTGCTGCTGCTGCAGTAGTGGGGAGAGCTGGCATACCCCAGCCCTTAGGCTCTGGCACAACTTATTAGCACAACCCTGTCCTAAATGCAGCTGTGGGACAGGAGTTAGAAAGGCTTTGTAGTCATCTCCCATCTTCAGAACATTTTGAGGTGGAAGCAGACTCACCTCCTGTACTTTGACATCTGCTGTCCAAGGGGCTGGTGGCCTGGAGTGGGATGGGCTGGAGGGGATGTGCTGTCTCTGAGCTGATTCAAAGCAGCATGTGCAAGCCCTGACTCCTCTGGCATGGCTCCTGCACAACTGTGAGCCCCAGAAGAGAGCAGAAAATGACTGGCACCAGGATTGCCCTTTGCACCCTGGATTTGTCCTCAGTGGGCAAGCCTGCAGGTCAAATGGCAACCTGTTTGCTTTACCAAAATAAAAAGATACAGTCAACATCCGGGCCAAATATCCCAAGGATATTACTTCAATTTATCTTTCAGTTTGGGCTGTTTCCATTTCCCAAACTGTACTCAGCCCCATGAAGAAAAAGACAATTACAGGCCGAAAGGATTCATTTGTTAAAAAAAAAAAAAAAAGGCAGTGGGTTTGTGCTGCTGGATTTATGGCTGAGAAAGTAACACAGACAGAGCCCTGCACTTTGATAGCTTAGCACTTCTGTGATGTGTGAATGAAGTCCAGCAGGCCCAGGACCACGTTAATCTCCAAGGTTTGATCTCTGTAATGAGATGCCACCAGCCCGTACTTCAAAGCTTGCATTGATACAGATAATCTTCTGAAAGGCTCTCTGCATTTCGAGGCAGCTTGTATTGGGGATTACAGTGACAACAGGAGGAGATGATGGAAGAGGAGGTGATTGTTTGATGCTCATTCCTTCAGTTCCTGTCCAATATTCCTTTTGTTTTTGATTTCCAAAGGGTGGTGCAGCCCTGTCCCCCACACCCCCAGCTCAGCAGGACTCAGTCTTGTCAGATGAACTCTGTGTACTCCAGGCCAGACAGGCTGGCTGAGATGCTCTCCTGCCCAAGAAATCTGTATAAATGCATCTGTTTGTGCTGAAGTGATGGATGCCACATCATCCTGGCTGAAATATGGGCAGAGGTTACATTAGAAAATCACAGGCAGTTAAATGTTACACTTCCAAACTTCTGAGGTTATTCCTTTCTCAAAACTGTTTTAAGGGAGTAGGGAAGAGGGTAAAGATGACAGGAGACCACAGGCTATGAGAAGATGTTGTAAAACAAAATGAACACTAGTTTCATGTGCACAATTATGCTTTATGTTGAAAGTATATAATTTTCAAGGCATGTCTGGCCAGGAAAGAGAACTGAAATATTTTTATGTTGATGAACACTACTGATCTAAGAGAAAAATGGTAGCAAATGTGCATCTTGATTGATCTTTCAGCAAGAAGAGTCACAGAAACAGACTAGAAACTAGACTATAAATTTAATTAAAATAGATGGAAGTTAATATCTGGAATGCCAGTACTGGTTACATTATTCTCAGAGACCTTTTCAAAAACCACTTGTATATTTAAGCACAGCTAAACTTGTATTTTCCATGCATAAAATGAAATAATTTTACATGGGGTCCGTATTTCTGCCTGTCTTGCAGGGACAGCAGCACTGACAGCAGAATGATGAGAGAAACTATAGGGGTAGCATGAGTAGAAAAATGATTGCACCAGGTGGATTCAGTCACTGCTGTGTGCCCTGCTGTTCCCCACATGTGGACATGAAACTCAGGTCAGGTTTTGGGATGTCACTGCCAGCACCCAGCCCTGTCCTCAGGATAGAGAGATGTTCTGGATTGGTTCAAGACCTCAGTAAGGAAACACTCCTTTGTCTTTTCACCATCACACACTTAGATCCATCATCCCTTCCTGAGCAAAAGAGACCCAGAACTCTCTCACAGACATGATAAAATGCTGACAGGGAAACCATATAAATAGGCAAACTGAACACAGAAGGTAAGGCAGTTAATCTCTCTTGCAATATGGCAAGCACTGGATGGCAGACACCACACTAAAGTGGAATAATGTACACAGTATCCAGCAGGAGAGGCTTGAGAAAGGGTAGGTGTTTGTTTGGCTGCATAACAAGGTGAAAGAGATTGGTTGATTTCCAAAAGTGTCATTCAAGGAGCTCTATCCAAAGGTCATGGTAAATTCAGTGGGCTGAATGTAAAAATATGGTTAGGCCATAAAATATTTTAAGGAGTAATGGCATAAAAGGAACCAAAGCTGATTCTAAGCACTGCTTCAACACACCAGATTCAAGTTTGGCAGAGGTCTGACTCTGGGGCCAGCTGAGTCTGAGGTCTAAAAGCCATGCTCAGGAAGGGCAAGACCAATGCAGAGAAGCAAGGTGGATCCTGGATGTCCGTGGTTCTTGTAGCAAAAACTGGGACATTTCTACACTGGAAACTTCTTGGGAGAGAACTTGGCCAGAGTGTGTCTCAAATTTAGTGGGATTGCATGGAAGAAACCATGGCAAAAGTAGATGGGATGGAGACAGGCAGACTACCAGGAGCAAACAGCAAGAGGTTCAAGACAACATAAGAATGTCTAGACTCAGTTACTGAGGTAGTGCCCACCTTGGGGTGTCAGGAAGCAAAGGTGACACCTGGGTTAGAAGTGTGTTAGAGGTGTTAGGAGGATCTGGGGTTCTAGAGGCATGGAAGCCTGAGGTCTGTACCAGCCAAAGTAATAATAGTTTTAGTAAAATATCAAACAAGTAAACACCTTTAAACAGTATGATCTGGATAGATATGATCCACCTGGTAAGAGGCAACATGGCTTCTGGAAATCCTGCCTTTCCAGCATCCCAAAGAAAGAAGTAGCAAAGGTATTGATGAATGTTATCTACGAAAGTCTATCCCCACAGACTTCTAGGGAAACTAAGAAACCAGGGAAAGGGGGAGCTCCTGGCATAGAGAAACGGCTAAAAGGCAGGAAACAGGACTGGCAAAATGGTCATTAAACTCAATAGAAGGAAGTTAGCAGTGGAAATTTCAGGGATCTGCACTGAGGTCTGTTCTGTTCAAAATACCCATAAATAACATGGAAAAGGGCATGAGCAGTGAGAGACAAAGGTCACACATGATACGAAATTGTTTAAAGTAATAAGGGCACGTTGTGACAAATCACAGACACATCTCATGACACTGTGTGAAATGTCAGGTGAAGTTTGGTGTAGCTAAGGATAAAGAAAGAAAACACCATGAAAACCAGTCCTGATTTCACACATCAGATTTTGATTGTTGAGTTGACCATTTTCTGTTGAGGAGCAGGCTTAGGGATTAGGACAGGTAACTCCATAAAATACAGCTGCACTGCTGCAGGGCTGTGGAACTCCTTGAGGGACAGAAGCAGCTTTAACCAGTTCAAGAGGAGACTGAACAAGTACTTGGAAGGAAATCCATTACAAGTCACTTGAAAAATTGACATAAATTCACAAAAAACCCAGTGCCTCTGCCTTGCTCATCTCCTACCTGCAGACCATGCTGCCTTTGAACCCTGGGGACCTTGGGGTCCCTATGGGGAAAAGTGAAGCCACAAATGGTGTTCGTAACTGAGAGCCTACAAGGCTCTGAGAAGGCCAAGGGGAGACTGGGATGAGGTGATAGTGAGTGCATGGAGAAATCAGCCTACAGAGCTCACACACAGCAGCTGGGCTCTTACACTGCACACTGGTGGCAAAGCTGATGTTTAAGACGTGGCATGTCTGGAGCTGTACCTCACAAACTGACTAGGGATTTTAAAACAATGGTATGAGATAATTACTGCCCAAAAAAATCAAATGTGAGGACAGGGAACAAAGACTAGATGAATCCAGTAATTAAGAGAGACAGAAGGGCATACATGTTCCCAGTGAAACTGAAGTTCTACACTGAGAACCAGCAAAAGGGTTCGACTGGTTTAGCTTGGAAGCAGGCAGATGTCGGCTGGTTGGGAGGTAAATTGACTGAATTAAGTGTTGAGAATGCATTCTCACCTGAGCAGGGTTACAAGGGACAAAACCCAGGGGAAAAGGACACTTGCAGGTGACTTGTCTCACAGGATGAGTCAAACACAGTGATAGGGGGCAGAGAGATCTTTGAGGGGAAAGATTTTGAAGCAGCTGATTTTGAGGCAACTCATTTTATATTTACTTCATAAAATATCATGATGGGAGTAGGCAGATGAGAAATAGCGAAGGAGAGGCAGTGTGAGATGAAGAGAGAGAGAGAAGGGAAAGATGGAAAGAAAATGAAAGAGTGTTAAGAACTGAACGGCTCAGAAAAAAATGTTATTTTTTATTGGAACATAAAGTCCATAGAGAGCACAGGACCAGCCTAAAAGACCCCAAGAAAGAGAATGATGTACTGGGCACAAGGAAACTAAAAGATTAGTTTCAGTCCATTAAGTAAAACGTGCACATGGAGGTAAAAGTGAGAGAAGCACAGGTGAGGACTGTGTTTGATTTCAGTGACATGTCAGGGACACATCTGCTGTGTCTCACACCCAGCTGCAGGTTACCTCACTCCTCTGTCTGCCCATGAGGCTCATCTTTCAGGAAAACTTCTGGTAGGTCACAGAACTGTGATTTGCATTTTTTCACAAGCCTCACCGTGTCAGCCCTCCATGAGAAGAGTGCTGCACACATCCCTGCCCCAGCTGGTTCCCCTTGGATGCATGGGCTCAGACACAGCCTCACAGATTTCAGAGCATCTCCACCCTCAAGGAGGTCTCAGGGATTTCAGGTCCCAGAAATCTTCAGAAATCTTGGTGGACTCAGCCAGTGTATTCATTCTCAACTCTGACAAGGCTCCAGAGCCCCAGGAGCCTCATAGAGAGCTTCTCTAAAGACACAGTTGGTGGAAAGGCAAGGAATATGGGGAAATGTGTTTTTCTAAGTTGGACTGCCTCACAAGCAGCGCACCACAACTGCACTATCAATTATAAATTGAAAAAATACCAAGGAATTGCTGAGGTTCCTACTCTGTGATTAGGCAGAGACCTTAATTTATGCTTGCCTATATCCAGAGGGTGTCTGTTAGTCAGGGCTAGACTTTTCCAAAGGGACTAAAAGAGCAGCAGGTTTAATCAAAGCAGTGTACTGATTTGCACTGTTAAAACCAACAGCTGCTACAGAGAAATTTTCCTGCAGGACCGCTAGTGAAACAGCATCCTCTTCCAGGCAGTCCTGATGGAAAGAAGAGATAAATCCTCACTTTTTGCATTTTGCTCTGTGTCAGCTTCCTTTGGACAAACCATGCTGTGCTGAGTGCAAGAGGCTCTTACGCCCAGAGAGAGGATGGTGCATGAGGAGGAGGGACACAGCATGAGGAAGCTGGAGGGGAAACTCTCTTCTTGTTTCCCACTCCTCACAAAATCAGCACTTCAACATGCTGAGCACTTGCAGTCTGATTTCTGAGGCTCCCCACCCAGCTGCAGCCTTTCCCTTCTTCCTCTGTGCAGGTGCACAGGGTGGTGTTAAGAGTGTATAAATAAATAAAATTTTAAAAGCTCCCCAGGTTTAGTGACACATCAGCTGGATGTATTCTGTATTCACAGCAGGTAATTGTCTTTCTCCAAAAGACAAAACCCAAAGTAAAACAGCAACAAGGAATGTTTAACTGTTTTTAACCAAAGTATTTATTTATTATGTAAGTAAAGAAAAAAGGTCATCAAAACTACTGAACTCCTCCTGGACTTGAAAGAATCACAAATCCTGTTTCATTAATGACAGAAGCAATGACTTCCCTGTGAGGCAGTTGGATGTCTCTCTCTTGAGCAGAACAGGAAAGACAGAGAGTTAAATTAGATCTCTTGCTTCAGAAGGCATCAAAGAACAATTTTTACAGCACATGTTAAAGAGAGAATTTTTTGTGTAGTGTAATAGATTATTATATTATATTATATTAAATGTACTTTCCAAATATATATTCTCCTCCTGTCCCTGTGCTTCTATGAGATGTCTATTTACATTAAATTATACCCCTCCAGAATAATAAAATCATGCTATTCTTACTTCAAAGATTTTTCTTGAGCATGAGGTGGAGACTTCAAACATTTCACATCACCTAAATGTTATTGCTTTTAATTGTTTTCAGAACACTAAAGAAATCTCTCCCCAAGCTTTTATTTGGTTGGAGCAAGCACCTGCAAGATATAGGGAGAATTATTTTCCTAGGACACAGGTTTATCATGGCTTCAACCAGAGGGAATCTGTGTTTTATGTCACCAGATGCAACACCTCATCTTAGTCTTAATCCACATTTCACTTCAAGTAACCACCAGGGCACTTTAATGACTACTGGAAATCTTCTCTAGCAGGCTGTACATTTTAGGAAGAAATCCTTTGACTGAAATCAATAGCTTCTGACTTCTGGAAAGGTTTTACTCCTTGTTTCCAGCTACTGCATACTTGGAAACACTCCTGAGTGCTTCTGACTCTATAGTGGCTGTAAAAACTCCACTGCAGGGGTACAGCCACAAAGCCAAGCCAAAATCTCAGCATTTCTCATTCTCTGATGTCTTATTTGCCTTTCCTGTCAGCCCATACTACTGTGCTCATAAGACATGTACTCACACAGTGGGTAAAAAGCTGTACCTGATGTAAGACACCTGAGAATCAGCCTCAGCAGCCAACAAAAACGGGTCCTGACTGGATGATTGTCTTGTGAGAGGTCACACACTGACCATGCTTCCCAGACAGATGCTAACACCCTCCCAGGAGGCACCAGCCAAAGCATTTCCCCCGGTTTCCATCAGGGGCAAGAGTCTCTCCTCCGTTTGCAGCATTCCAAAAGCACGTCTGACGAGTCTTGAACTTCATTCCCCTGTGGAAGAAGAAGATATACTTCTTAAATAATAACAGCACCATTGCAGCATTATAACTTAAACATTTCTCAGCTCTCGTGCCTCTGGGGCTCTGCCTCGACTTTGCAGGTGAAGGAATAGTGAAGCAAAAATCTGCCTTCTGTTCTGGATCAGAGCAGAGCAATGCCAGTTATGGAGCTGTTCTGACTCCCTGCTCTAGGACCACGCTTTGTTGGTCCTTTTAGACCAAAAGGCCTCTGTTAAGTGAGAAAAAAGGAGAGCCAGAGCTGTGTTACCATTGCTTGGCTTTTGTGGTGTTCCCAGAGCAGAGCACAGGCTGTTCCATGGCATTGGGGTCAGGAAAGCTGCAGTGTCCACAGCCCAGCAGTGCCTGCCCAGCCCATCCAGCACACACCAGGGTGCAATTTATACACTTTTACTACTCTGCAAGATGTCTTCTCAATGTACTTCTCACCTTTACAACTAGAACCAGTTCTGAAATTGAATCTTAGAACTAAAAATAAAAAAAAAAAAACCACAAAACAACAACAAAACCATTTTGGCAAATGTGACACAGATGCACGTCCTTGAATACCCACAGTAGGGTTCTACCTCATTTCCATAAGATGCAATTTCAGGGATCCTGTTTCTCACAGGACATTTTGGCTTTCATTGAGCTCTGTCAGTGCATGGCACAAGCTGGATATTTGAATCATCCCTCTGGAGACTACTTGAACTTGCCATAACACATGAACACAAGACATTATGCAACTACTTTCTCTCTCTTTTATTGTTTTATGCATAATTTTATTGCTTTATGCATAAATTTATTTATGCATAGTTTTCTCCTGGATTTTTAATAGCGATGTAATTTTTTCATTGTTGTTTAATCAAAATATTTTCCTCTTTTCTTTTTTGTAATGATGTAATGAATGTAAGAGTCATTGAATCAGACTTGTAGATTTAGTCAGTGCCAGTCTAGCCCAAAAAGAAATAAAAGAAAAATTTTTTGATATGAAGACCACATTGTAAGCCTGGGATCAAGAAAGTAAATTATATGGGAAGCAACATTTCTGAAGCTACAGCACCAAAACCCCCAAAATTACATTGACAGGAAATTTTTAGAGCAGATAACTAAGGATGCTAGTATTTCCATCCTCTAGTTTTTTTGTTTGTTTTTTTGTTTGTTTGGGATTTTTTTGTTTTTGTTTGTTGGTTTGGTTTTTGGTTTTTGTTTTTTTTTGTCTTTTGAAACTTTCTACTTACTACACAGTGTTCACTGGTGTTAAAGAAGCATTTATCCATCTCCCTAGAGCTGAGTCAGCGGTGGTGATTTTTCGGACACCCCACTGCAAACTGTGCAGAGGTTACTGAGTAGCTGGTGGTCTGGCTGCAGTCTGAAGCATTGCTGCAGGCCTGCTTTGCAACTCAGAGGTATGGCATACACTTTCTAGGTGATATTAATACCAGTGCTACTAGAAACCACAAGAAATTACTGTGGTTTGCAGTTTCATTCCAAGGTCTCAACTCAATCCAGACATTTGTTTCAGGCCTGAGCATTTTGTGAGGAAACCTGGACAAAATTCTCCAAAAATTGAGTTAACTTACTGTTTGAAGAATAATAATAATAATAATAATAATAATAATAATAATAATACACAAACTCCAAACAAATCCCCAAAAATGGAATTTGCAAAAGGGGAAAAAACCCCTGATGTCTTTAAACAAATTTCTGTTTACAGTTTCTGTGTGTGATACTCATTCTCACACAATATAAACTTTAAAGAGATAGAGACACGTAAGGTGATGTTTGTGGGGAGAAATCCTATGTTTTATTTGAGCAGTTGATCAAGTTGGAAAAGGCTGGTGGCATTCAAGCCCTTCACCAAGTCTGAAATGGAAACTGCAGACTTCAAAGCTTCAAAGCTCCTGTCAGATGTGTGCAGGGGCTTGACCCTGAGCAGCAGCATGAATTCTAACCCCACAGAAAGACCCTCCAAGGCCTCACCATCAGCATCCTGCATCCTACAGCCCTTCCTCCCTGGAGGCAGGATGCTTCATCCCATGACTGACCTGGTGGAAACCACACAAGAGAAAGGGAACAGCCACCCTGCTCTGGGATGGACTCACATGGACAATGGAGAGACCTCTTCTCAGGAGCAAGGCTCTTCTTAGGCAACTGCTGTTGTGGCCTTTCAATCTGGATCTCAACAAGAAGAGACTATTTTAAATTGAATGGAATCCTTCGAGATGTTACAAATCATGGATTTAGCTAGTTATTGTGTCCAATCTGATTACCCCTTCTGACTCTCCTCTGCATTCTATTGTCTCTTTTTCCCTTGAGGTAACCACATCATCACCTTTCCAACTCCAATATCCCCAGATACTCCAGTATCCCTTCATTTCACAGAACCAGTGGTGCTCCTACACAGGTGGGTCATGCAGCCACCCTGTCTAGTGAAACAGCAACACATTGTGCCCACCTTGCTCTCAGCATTAACATTTACTGCCTCTGTTTCAAATCTGATGTTCAGAGGATATCAAGGCAAAGGAATGCCCTATCCCTCTTGGAAGTTTGTTCTACAACATGATCAACTTCACAGAAAAGATTTCTCTCTCTCTCTTCTTTCAATGACTTTCTTTGCTTAAGAAAAGCCGTTAAATATCCTGTGAATGTAATTTAAAAAATGACAATGCCATCTCTGTCCTTCTTTTGAGTAACCAGCCAGAATCTGCTCTTCTTATAGTCAGGTCATGTTAGGTGTTCTTGCTCTACAGCCCTTCTGTACTGAGCTGTTTTCAGCCACAAAAACCCTAAATCATTTTCATGGATACGGCTTTTAGGACATAGCCTTTCCTTTTGTTCCAGCATATTTTTGCTTTCACCCAGAAAATTCAAATTTTATCCTGGATAAAATAATTATGGACTCGGGATAATGTTCTGCAATTGAGTTCAGCATTAGGTCTTCCATGACATGGAATTCATATTAACAGCTGTCCAACCCACCAAAATAGCTTTAAAAATATGATTAATTTAACTTCTTTGGCACTTTTGAAATTAACATGGCATTTCAAAATTTATAGTAAACAAACATCAGCAAATGAGAGATTTAATCTGCACCTATTCAAAATATTTATTTCTAATAGCTGTTGTCCAACAGCCCATTTAGTCTTTAACAGATTGCAATCATTTATCATCCCCATGTGGTAGTAGAACATTATCTTGCTCTTTCCTAAATGGAAAATAGGGGGGTTTATTGAATATTTTATTTTATATCATTATTATCTCTCTTTCAAATAATGGTGCTGTATCATTGCTTCAATTTTTCTTGTTCCTGATACAGGTAAAAAGCTTTTGTTTTCAATGTCCTTTGCTTCATATTGCTGCCAGCTTGTAACACCAGTGATGTTTTCACCTTCCCTCTTGAGTGTTTTCTACTACAGAACCTGCAATCTCTTTTCATTGGCATTTGGGGGGAGAGAGAGGGAAATGGATATTTGGGGTTTGGGGGGAGGGTTTGGTGTTTTGTTTGTTTGTTTTTTTGGGCTTTTTTGTTTGTTTTTTTGTTTTGGTGGTGGTTTTTATTGTTGTTGTTGTTTTTTGGGGGGGCTTATTTGTTTTATTTTTTTGTTTTTTTAACTTGTTCCCCATTCACCGTTGCACCAGAATGAGCTTTAACACAAGTTTGTCTGGTCTCCTCTCTGACTTCCCTAGCCACATTTATTTTGTCAATCTAAGCAGCTTCTTTTAGAGAACTCCCAGGATCCACTCACATTTTTTGTATCTACACTCTTGCTCACAGGATTTTCTCTGGTAATGCTCCTCAGCAGGACAACACCAGCTGGCTGAAGCATAGGATAACTCCCAGGTGGATCCACCTGTCTCCCTGCTGGCCCCAGCTGCCAGCATCTGCATCCCAGAGCAGCAGAAAGGTTCAGTCTGGGTGGATGAACCTTTCCCGTGCCGTCTCTAGCACCATGTGACACATTTCAGTGTGTGGAGTTTGTCTTTCAGGCACTGCACTGGATGCTACTACAGTGGAAGCAAAGTGATTTGTAATCATCTCCCATTTTGCATGTTTCCTAAAGATGCTGATATTAAACCAGAGGATTTCCCCTTGTGCTCCAGGTCTCACTGGAGTGGGATAGGAGAAGGAGATAACTTAAATTTGTTGACAGACAACCCTCTGCAGAGATACAAAGCATATCCATTACAGCTCCCCAGAGGTGTAGGATTTAGGAATTCAGGAATTCCATTGAGAATTAAATTAATTTCAGTCTCAGTGGGTGCCTTATTTTTCATTTTTAGCTGTGAATTCTTCTCTTGCTGCAGAGTCAGATGCAAAAATAGTTTGTTTTCTCAGAAATTCAATTTTCCATTAATTCATTGAAAGACTGAAAGATGCTCAGTCCACACCACAGGCACAGCATGTTTCACCCTAAATGCTCGTTAACTAAAAGAATTAAGGATGCAGTGCAGGGCTCTGCAAAGTCCTACTAAGAGGCTGTGATCCCCCAGCTCTGCCACGGTTCCACAGTGACAGATGGAGAGGAAAGGAGCTAAACAAGAGTGATTTCCTTCCAAGCAAGGTGTGGCAGTGCCTGCAGTGAGTAAGGAGCTGTGCTTGTTTGTGCATAGGCAAGGCAAAGACTGAAGAATTTACTCCCTAACCGGGATGGACTAAGAGCCAGTGACAGTGGCATTTGGAATTATTCTGCACAGGGATTTCAGCACAGTTTTATATAGCTCTGGAGCTCCTGGCAGGAGCCAACACACAGGTTCATCTGCACATTACAAACCAGCAGGTCTGGGTAGTTCAAATGACTGGATAGGAATAATTCTGTCTAGCATTTTTGTGTGACCCCAGAGCACATACTCAAACTGTGCAAAATTTACTTTGTGATATAGTAAAGTCTGTGATATAGTAAAAACTTCAAACATTTTTAGTTTCCTGAGGCTTGTCAAAGCCCTGTCCCATTATATTGAGTAGCATGTTTAATTTTAAGTCTATCAAATGAATTCTAAAGTAAACAATATCTGAACAAGATGAAGAACATCAAGTTGCAAAATAAAAAGCTTTCTTAAAAGCACCCTGTTACTCTGTTCAAATACCCCAGCATTAGAGTGCTTGGAAACCTCTTAGATCTAAGTGTGCATTTTTAAATAACATAAGTTGTTCGGGCTGCAGTTACTGAATTCCAGCTTGACATTGAGCACTTAAAGAGTTTAGAGAATCCAGACTCTTTTATCAGCTTGCAGACAAGGGCACTAAATGTCATGTGGGCTTCCTTTTGGCTTGCAGCCACAAGTTGTACATAGTATTTAATGTAGTCTCTGGTTCTTAAAGTATTAGGAGAACCTGCAAACAAAGTGTCTGCCATTAGTGAAATTGGTGCTGCCTTTGACAATCTACACTATGCATTTCAGGCTTGGTATGCCTCAAAACTTCCCTAAAAACAAAGATGGAGGGGGTTGCCTGGAATTTTTTCACAAGATACAGAGAAAATTCTCAGGATCCTGAAAGCATATGCTCACCTTACCCACATATTTGGTACATTTATTGAATAACCCATTTTGTTATGGCTTTTTGTCACACACTTTATCAGAAAGTGAGATATGAATCATGAGCACTGCATTAATGGTTGTGGCATTTCTTTTTGTGTGTAGTAAAATATTTAAATTATGGAGCTAAATTCACCATAAAAATAAAATAGTGATGAAAAATGATAAAATCATTAAATACATTAACATACTCTTCTTTAAGAACTAATATTTTTTTCCTCATCAGATGGATAATACAATAGAAAGGAAAGCATTACTCTGGAAAGCTATCAAACATCAGTAAGGATGTATAGATTGACATAACAAGATATAAACAGATAATAGTCTGTGGTAAAATGATGAAGCCAGTTTAATCTCAGTAGTAGTAATAGAATGCAGAAATAGGGGAAAAGTCTGAGATATCCCCTAAATGATGAATTCCAAGAGGAAATAAAGTGTTTTGTTCTTAATAGGATTTTAACCATGAACACTCCTCAACAAACATTGGCATTTTCAAAGGTTTTGCAAAGGTAATATTCTGGTTTGTTTCCAAGAACCTGGGACATTTCTGTCCCATTTTGAGCACAGTCTTACCAGATCTAGTCCATAATTTCTGCTCTGTGTTTACCCCATAGTAATGCCTCTTCCACCCAAGCTGCTTCACATCATGCAGACCCATTCAAGCATAGGATGACTCCTGCTCTCCTACAATCCAGGTAAACTCTCATTTCTAGGCATTCTTATTTCCATTTGGTCTCCTTTCAGCAATATGTGACCTTTGCCTTTATGAAGGTATTTCCTCACTTCTAACCAAAAAGAGCACAGATGAGGAAAAATATCTGGGCTTTCACAGGAAATTATAAAAAGAGTGTCTAAATTGCTGGGGAGGTGGTGAGTGTGCTTTTGGGGCAGTTTCCCATAGCTCAGCTTACAAGGCCTCTGCTGGGTTGGGGGTGACCATGAGGAAAAGGTGACATTCCCAGCTAAACTTCCCTTGCATGGCTGTAATACGGCATGTTGCGAGGTGTGGAGGGACATCCTTGAGGAACTGGAAAATATCCCAAATACTGAGAAGAGGAGAGCACTCACTGTGTACAGATTATCATGGGACCATTCAGCTTCCTGTGTTTTTCATGGTACCAGCCACAGCATCACCCAGAGCAAACAGGCTGCCTCAAGGACCAAAGTGGCAGCAGCATGGACCCTACATGTCTCTGGGTCCCTGGGCCAGTATCAGTGGCATCAGTGACATCCCTAAGCCGTGATTCAGCTGTGCCAAAGCCTCCTGCTGTGCTTTAGCCTCACTTCTATTCATCCCAAAGCATCTCAGCACCTCCAAGATTTGGGGAGCTTCCTTGAGAATCTGGAGGATGCAGAGCAAGTTCCCTGAGGTTTACACCCAAGTGTCCCCCAGCCTGGCTGTGAGCTCGTTGCTGTGCTCAGGCACCATGTGGCTTGGCAGTCCCCAGCCCTGGTGGCCCTGTGCCACCTTCTGTTGTGGCATTCCCTGCAGATGGCACTCCTCCCAGCCAACTGAGGGCACCAAAACTCAGCTAGCTACGGAAAGTAGAATTAAACAACATAAAATAGAGTGAATTTTGTTAGGAAGACAGATCCAGGATAACTCATCTCATCCCAGAAGAGGGTTCTTCCAACACTTTTGGGCACTAAACCCCGAGTGCAGCAGTACAGACCGAGCATGGTGTTTTAGCTCAATTCAAGGGTGAGCATCACAGCCCTCAGCTGTGTCTTATGCAAGAAAGTGAGTAATTGTCTGCATTCACAAAACAGGGAATTTTGCAGGAAAATTGCAGCCACCCTGTCTAGTGAAACAGCAACAGTTTCGTGTTCTGAAACTGATTTTGTTGAAAATCTGTATTTCCTTTCCACATATGGGTTTCTTACTTTCTTTTATGCATTTTGACATTATGTACACAAAAGCACTTTAATTCAATTACTTCTCTCAGTATTAAATTATTCTGACATTGTTTATTCCATTACTTCTCCTACAAATTTGAGGAGGACTGAACACTGGTTTTAATTCTGTCTGTCAGTTCCTGATTCATTGCCAGTGCAATGTACATCATTTGAAGTGGGAAATATTAGCAAAAGCTGGAAATTGCTCAAGGACATACTACTGGATGCACCCAGACTGACTATCCGAAAGGGAAGGGGAAAAAAACAGTTATTCTAGCCACAAAAACATCCTGGTTAGGAGATGTGACCAGAACAACAGAAGTGAAACAATAGAGTTTGAATATAAAAGGAAAGTTAACAGCAAGATGTAAGGTACAAATTGAAATTGGAGCCAACTGACAAAACAGATGAAAGGTAGAGAAATGAATGAAAATTCAGTCATCAGTGGCATTAATAATGGGGAATATAAAATGCGTTCAGAAGAAAAGGAGCTCAAACAAAAAGACTGTGGATATTTATTAGATGCTTTTGCCTTCAAAACAGTGGGAGAACTGAATCAACTCATAGGATATACATGCACTGAAAAGAATCTTTCATGAAGGAGAATTCAAGCCAGAATCTACTAAAATTAAATTTTCTTAAATAAAAAGGACCAAAGAACTTACCCCAGAGGGTCCTAAAGGCTGGGGGAATTGCTGAAAATAATACCTTAGGAGTAAACACATTGACATTTTCCCTGGCTTTGATACATTCTTATTTTTCCAAGACTGAAAAAGATGAAGAGGATCTACTCAGGAACTGCTACATTGCCTCTCTACCCAAGCAAAATAATGGAACATATTGTCTCTAAAAAAAAAAATATATTATGAGAGTAATACAGAACCAATGCAGATGTGTAGGGTTTCAAGGAGCACAGATCTTGTCAAACAAACCATTTCTGTTTTGGAGAAGATGACATTTCTTGTTGATAAAGGCAACCATGTTGACTGATGCAGTTTATTTGAATTTCTCCAAAGTGTTTGGATTGGTACTACACTAAATTCTAACTCAAATATTTATACAGAAATAAATGGACACGCCCAAGATTAAATATGTGGCTCTCTTACAGTCTCTGGTATGTCAGTATTTTTAGCAATGCAGTGTTGTGGGCAGCAGGACAGACACCAAAGTGACACAGGTGGTGAACAGGCAGTGACAAAGGAGACTCACAATGGGTCGAGGTGGACACGTAAGGAATGAAGCAGCTTTGCAGGGCAAAGAAACCCAGCAGTGGGGAGACCATTTACTGCTGCTCACAGACAGCAAAGGAAAGCTGAGGACTTTGCTTTTGTCCCTATTTAAAAAAGCAGTTACTGCCAATAAGGAAGAGGCCAGGCTGGATCAGGCTGGATGGGGCTTTAGGAACCTGGTCTAGTGGAAGGCATCCCTGCCCACGGCAGGGGAGCTGGAATTAAGATGTAATTTCATGTAAAATTGTTACTCAAAGTCAACATAACATACATATTCTATACAGAGTAAAAATTCACTTCTTTCTTTTCAAATTTACATTTTTACTTACTTTAATGCTGTGAACGTAATCTAATCTTGTGAACTACCACAGACCTAAGAAAGATAGGCTAACACTTAACTTTGCAAGGTATGTTTGTACCTCTGCAGGGATAATAAAATCTTTGTCACTTGCGTGTTTAAATATTTATTAGCACAGCTTAGCCTGATGCACTCAATACCACATTCTTGCACCTGTCTGTTTTTATCAAATAGTTACAATGCCAGTAAAATAGGTTCTAAAATCTTATAATTAAATTTGGATTAGCCATGGAAACATCACACACACATTTTCACAGTTCACTTACCATTACTCTTAAAAAATTAGAACAAAAAGACATGAACAGAGCTGCATCAAATAACAACACATGCAAGGGAAAGCAATATGTGCTGTTAATTTTCATGATTCTGGATTTTAAGGAACAGTTGTTCTACACACCAGGCTTTGCATTTGTGAACCCAGTGGGATAAGAATAATTTCCTGTTTCCAGGTACTGCTGAGTTTAATTTTTCATTCCTACAGTAACCTTTAGCATTTTCAAGGACAGATTAAGTCTGAAGTTTTAAGGCAAAGAGAACATTCTCATGTATCACAGGGGAGCAAAAAATAAGCTCACTACTTTTCTATTTGTCAGTCATCTCTAACAGCAAAAAAAAAGTGGAGTGCAAGAAATATAAGCTGATGTGGATTTCAGCTTTTGTCAGAGAGATGCAGCCAGATTTTACGACTAGTACTTGTCCTTACTGTCCCAATCAGAAATATTTTTAGCTAAAATGTTCACTAATATACAAACGAAGTAAATTTTGGAATTTGAAGAATGTGGGAGTAAAAGCGTGTCTTTAGCCATGGAGAAAGTTGGGAAAACATTCTGGAAAATAATTTCATGGCTTTTCAGTGAATGTTATCCAAGCACAATTTTTAATTCATGCTGGCAAAAGAAGCTCATTCCACTGGGCCACTGTTCAAACGTTTCTGAGACAAAATGTTTATCCTATATAACCTTCAGGAAAATAAAATTAAATAGAACAATGCTAGAACAAAACAGCCAAAGTTTGTTTGGGGGGGCCACTGCCATGCACTCAAATAGTGTCGTACCGCTGCCACACCCACTCCGGGGAATCTGCAGAGATATAGGTTTAGCAGCCTGGATAAAAAATAGGCTAACACATCTGTCTGATCAACAAAGTAAAAGAAAAATTGTTGCTTAATTAGACAGTTCAGATCCTCTACAGTTTTCTGTTTAAGTGTTTAATAGATTCCTGCTTTCTTGTTTTAGGTTTCACAGACACCTGCAGCAGAGCAGGAAACCTGAAATGAGGCTGTAACCAAGCCTCAGCAGTGGCTCTGTGTGGATGACCAAAGACACCACAGACAGCCAATGCAATGGGCAGCTGTGAGCTGGGTATGGTCCAGAGCCAAGATTTACACACATCACAAAATATTCTGAGTTGGAAGGGACCCACAAGGATCACCAAGTCCAACTCTTAAGCGAATGGCCCATACAGGGTTCAAAACCAAGACCTTGGTGTTACTGGCACTATGCTCTCACCAGCTGAGCTGATCTCACAGTCTTTTACGTTGAACATGCAGATGGTATTTCTCCTTCTTTATTTATCTTCAACAACATTTAAAATAGGTTTATCCTGGCTATGTAGGTCAAAGAAGATTTTTTTTGGTTTCTAAAACTTAATAAAAAACTATTGAATACTAAATCAAGTATTGAAACCTTATTTCTCAGCCAGATTTCACAGATGTATAGCATTTAATAACTTAAGAACTCTGTTTCCTCTTATTGAATTTCTGTTTTCTTTAATTGTGGGACTTAACAAGAGCACAATAAATGTGAAATAGTAACTGCTACTGAAGCAGCATTAGCAAACCAGTCACCCTGAGGTGGCATTTAAAGTACTTTTCTTTCTTCCTGTGAAGCAAGAAACAATTGTTAACTGGGCAGTTGCAACTTCATGGAAAACATAATTTTTTACCAAATGTCTTGGTATCACTAGATTATTTTCAGTATTAGCTGAAGATATTTTGGAAGGATAACCCTAAGGAGCTGAAAAATCACATATTTCTGACTTTACAATAATTCTGCCTGTGTGCAGGGCTGGGCAGTTTAAATTTAGATCAGTCTGAAAGATAATTGCTCCTTTAGGCTCAATTTCCCATTAGTTTTCCAATAGCTTATATAATTACTCTTTTTGTTATGTTCTGCCATGGAGAATGACCTTAGCTGATAGTCAGTCATTTTTTAATAAATTTACTACCCTGTTTAATTAACCTTCTGTAATACCATACCTGAGATTATCGAATGGATTGGGCTACTCCAGTGAACAAGTTTTCCTGAAAAGGAGATAAAGGAATATGGAAAAAAGCCTTTTTGCCATACTGGGGCAAAAAAGTTTAAGAGCTGTTTATCTGTCAAACCAAAGTTAAAAGCCCAATCTGTTAATGCAGACATAGTGTTTAGAGAAATAGTGTGAGCCTTAAGAGGAACAAACACCAAGCTCCATTGATGTTCACTTTGTTTGATGTAAGTTTTGATCTAAATGGGAAAGTTTTGCCTTCCTCTGTGATGCATGGTTGGTGCAACCTCATCCCTGGAGGGGCAGAGTGAGTAATTGCCATGCAATGCCCAGAAAATGTTTATTTTGCAATGAAAATAAAACACGTTTGATAGAAGAAAACCATTCCCTCACCACTACTGCCAAATGGGCTGGGAGGATCCTCCACAATTATTCTCTGCTCTCCCAAACCAGGCAGTGTGGCTTTTGCTCTCCTAATTCAGTTCAGTGCTCAGCTTTGATTTCAGAAATCCTATCATCATCATGGCTTGTACAGAGAGCACAGAAGTGAGCAAAGCCTGCTTTGAATTAGAGAATTACAGAGAAATGCTGCTAGTTAAGAACAATGCAAGCTTGTGATCTTTTTATCTGAGGCAGCTACATCCCCCCAAAAAGCCAAAATATGTCCAGAGAGTGGGAACAAAGGTGGTTAAAAGTTCTGGAGTCATTATCCTACTACAGAGATGAATCCAGCCTGCTGGGCAGGTCTGGCAGCCAAAGCTCACTGCAGCTCAGCTGAGATGTGGATGAGCTCCCTTCTCTCTTCAGCATGAAAAAAATCTCCATTGGTCCAATCTTCAGGATTTCCAGGTTGTTTGTACCTCCAAGGTAGCACAAATTCTGGAGGTAAACTCTGTAAATCTGTCTGGCTGCCTGTATTTGTGACAGAGCGTCAAGGACAATCAACAAAATCTGGGATGCAGCTCCATCCTGCCACCCAAGGAACGGCCTGGTGGCAAGAGCCACACTGGGCTGTGTGGCCACACGCCCCAGGGCCGATGGATGGGCACTGAGATACAGCAAAGAAGTCTGATTTGAAGAGTAGGTGAAAATGCAGAGGCAAGCACCATGCATGTACACCCTTCTCTTCCACTCTTTCCTCCATCTCCTGTGCACAGCTGCTGTAGGAGTTCAAAGGCAGATGCTACTTTCAATTAACTTTTCAAACAAAAAAGATTATGTGAGAGAGTTTTATGAGTAAAATATTCCTCACAACGCTGGAACATTGGCTCATCCCTGCTTGCCTCGCAGTGCCAAAAGGCACAGAACTGACCACACATGGCAAGAGGCAAGTTATGGTCGTGGGACTTGGAAAATCTTTTCATTCTTGGACAGTTTCACACCAGAAATAACACCTCATAGCAACTCCCATCATGTCAGTCCAGCACCAAAGGATGAATAGACTCGGACAACACAAGTGTCCAAAATGTTGATACAACCAAAATGAATATGCCTTGCCTTTATGAAGATATTGACAGCGAAAAGACCTGACCTCCCTTCCAGATAATTTTTTGATCCCCTTACAGTTATAAAAGGGGTAGAGTATTTTAAAAATCTCTAAAGCATGAGCTTTCCTTTCTATTTCAACAAAGAAAATCATTAAATTATTTTCAAAGTTATTTTTATTGTAAGACTAAAATTATGTATCAGAAATTGTATTTAGGAACCCTCTGAGGATACTTCTTGTAATTTACCACAGAAATTCTGTGGACTCATGTGGATCTGTAAATGTCAAATCACTAGACTAACCCCATTATCTATTTTCTTTTTAGGATTAATGTAGAGGAGAGCTAGGACACATAATTGCAGATGGATCTCCAGAAATGTACTGAAAATGTCTCGTGATGCATTAGGGACCCACTTCTCTAAATATGAATTTGAGTGAATGAAACAGTAATGAAATCATACGCTGAAGTCAGATTTAGGGGGAAAACAAGAAGAAGAAGAAAAGAAAAAAGAAAAGGAAGATTATGCTTTCATGAAAAGAAAATCTGGACATCACAACATGCAAAGTCCACTTGGTATCTCTTTCCCTGAGGAACTGGTCCTTATGAAAAGGTCCTGGAGCCTTCTCATCCACTGTGGTGGAATCCCATTTCCACAAATCCAATGATTTTGACTTTGTTTCTCATCTAAGTAATTGCTTATATACCAAATTGAATTTTACCACCTATTGTGTCCCCAAGAAAATTAGTTTTCTACCTGTTGCAAAGCTGTGTCCCATTCAGAATGTAATGCTAATCATTAAATCTGAAGAGAATAAACTAAAAGACTACGAAAGGAACAAAACTGGCTCTAAAAACTTCTGTTAAGTCTGTAATCAAATTAAGCCCTAACAAATGCTTCAGAGACACTTGAAATCTTGCATGCATCTGACTTTTTTCCAAGCTAGACCAAAAAAAGAAACTTGACTATGCAGATAAAACATTTGGAGAATACTGGTTTTTAAAGCTCAGTCAACCCAGCCTTCTTCTGTGCAAAGAAATACTAAAACCCATCATCATTCATTTGTAGTGGCACTCTCCCTAACTGATGACTGCTCTTGTTGCTGAAACTAACAATAACCATTTGCTCATCAAAGGCTTCTCAGCCCATCTGCTTCCAAACATTATTTCCAGTTAAGATGTCTTCGTCAGAAAAGAAGAAATTCACATGTGTAAAGTACAAAGATAAATGTGTGTACCTATGTGGGCTGTGCTCTGTGCAAGGATATGTGTGTAAAGGAATAAATGTGTATTTACTGACATGATATCTGGCTTCAGCCCAGGCAAGACCCAGACAGCACAGATGTTGGTTAGCATCTGGGCCAGAAGCAGAATCGCTTCCAGAGCCGGCTCTGCTCTTCACGGAAACTCAAGCTAATCCAATTTCTATAGAGCTAATTAGGAATGGGAATGGCCTCACTCTGTTTTTGAAGACTGGCAAGAAACCTTAGCAGTCATCCCAAGACACTGCACTGCATTCACCAGAGTTACGGTCATGGACCAAAATCTTCTCCACCTCTGGAGAATCTGCTGTAAGTGCAGATCTGCACAGCAGATCCACAAAGGATCTGTCCTGTCTGCACTGAAGGAGAGCTCTACTTTGCCACAGGCTAACAGGAAAAATCAAACTGTTCAGCTTCACTGCCCAGCTCACACTCTGGTCTCTTCTAAGGGCTCCAAAATGAACACAAGCTTGGCTTCAAAAAATCAGAGCATGAGACAGATTGCTTGCACACAGATTAGAAGTCAGGGCACTCATTTGAAATGTGAAGACTGTGGCTCACACCCCTCTGTAATGGACATCAGCATCAGGTGCCTATTGCATCCTGTAGGCTGTGAGATGGAGTCATCCTTTTAAACCCCTCCCTATCCCAGACTGTGGGATAGGATATGGGACCTGTGAGAGTTGATCTGGTCTTCTGAAAGTATGTCTTCAAGTGGGCAAGGATCTAGGCCTGAAGTTGGAGCCCTGTTATGTAGACCCACCTCATCAGATGCTGTTTCCACTCTTCAGATGGTTTACACTTTTGTTTCATATTATTTTAAGTCACTGCTGCTGGAAAGTTTGGCTTTGTCATAAATACTGACCTCAATATAACAGACAGTGTGCAAAATATCCACACTGAACACCACCTATGACTAACGTAAATCTCAATCTACCCATCTCCTTAAATGCTAAATAAAGTTTAGAAAATTCTTACTTCAGCAACAGCAGTGGAATTACAGTCACAGATGTCTATAGATTACCTCTCCAGCCCTGTCCATGGTAACATAAGACAAAAGTAGCTGGACATTTGCACTTGAATTCTCCAGATGAAGAATGTCAATTTAATTGAACCCAGATGATACCAATAAGGAGAAATCCTGCCTGCTACAGTACAGACCACTGAAAGCTGCACCATCCAGCAGAGACAGTCTGCAGGAGATAAGGAATTCTCTTTGATTGAACTTGGCCCATTTCCTTCCCTAGTGTGAGGAAATCCATGGCCAAGCAACAGAGGTGCAAAGCAATTCCCCTACAGTATAACAGGACCTGGCAATCAAAAAGTAATTCAGTTAGTCTCTGATTCCTAGGGGTACCAGGAATACCAAAGCAGTGATATGTCTCTCCATATCACTTTGTCAGTGCTGAATTACAGAGGAGGAGGCATGTGCAGGCACAGGGAAGGGGACACATTCAGGCACTGCAACTCTTCTCTCTCAGTTTTGCTCCCAAATGCATTCTGCCCAACAGAAATTCCCAGCTTAGTTTTCTGGCATGAGTCATTAGCAGAATGAAACACCAGAAAACATCTGCTGGATTGTGTGACATGGCACAGCTCCATGGCAGGTCATAGAGATCCAGGAAATGTCAAAACAGGTGTTGTTTTTTCCCAGAATTATGGGAGAATGGCAACATCAAGATTAGGCTTCTAGAACCTAAAAATAGAGATGTCACTCTTATGACACCCTGAAGAATTTAGAAAAGCGCAGCGAGGACTCCCTTCAGCGTTGCAAGTCCTTATATTGAGATATTAGTGCGCCTAATGTTTGAGATTAGGACTGAGGCAGGTAATCCAGATCCTGAGGACATGGATAGGCATTTCCTGCTTCCTCGTGGAGAAGGCAGAAAGGATTAGTTGGGCTGATGCTGTGAGAGAGACTCTGGATGCTTCCAGGTATTTAAACTGAGTCTACTGAACCAATGAAGTATGGGTCAAGACTGCTGCTGGTGGTGCTGAAGATACTATGCAGATACTGCACTACCTTTGACAATAAAGATCAGCACCTGGATAATTTTAATGTTTTGGTTTGAATCAGTGTTTACAAATGTAAAACTATGCAATAATTATTGCTGCATTCTGCAGAGTCAAGAAAGCAACTAATATACCAAGCACTATAAGTACTTCTCAGTCTCGTTTCATTTTTCTGTAACAGCAAGTCCCTGGAAACCCTACAAGTTTGCATTAGGGATGAATAACAAAAAGCATCCTGAAGAAAAAACTGTATTTGTTAAGCCTTGAGGAAGATGGAAAGGTTGGGAGAAAAATTGAAGCACAGGGTTTGTAGAGCTCTTTTACTTTTTTTCTGCATGAGCCCCTTCCTTTCTTTATGACTAAGAGAGGATCAAGTTTTGTTCTAGAAGGAAACACATCTAGACAAGCCACATTTGCCCCATCTTTCAGAGCCCTGATCATTGTGGAGGAGTGCTACCCACTGCTGTACAACATGGGGTTTCTGACCCAGAAGCCTTGTCAAACAGCTTGATGGTAAAATTAATCCTAGCATTTGTAAAGCCAGAGGATTTACACACGCTGCTCCAACAGCATCACACAGGCCCAGTATAACAAAGATTGGTATTAGAGGGTTTTCCATGTCGCCAGGTTGGTCTTGCTGCACCCTGTAGGGCTCAGCACAGAAGAAGATTGGTGTTAGTGCAATTTTACAGCAACTCCAGGGGCAGTGAGGGCTGGGTTATGGTTAGAAAACCTACAGCAAACAGGCAGTTTATTTTTGCAGCACCATGAAGGGTCTGAAAAGTTAGGGATAGGACTGGTGTTTGGGGGGTCTCCAGGGTTTGCCTCGTGAGCTAGGGGAAGCAACGATCTGGCTGCATCTCATGTTGTGGGTTCCAGCTGCTACAACCTAGTGTACTTAAAGACTCTATTTTTGTGTTCTACTCCAAGGCCCACAGTACTACAAATCTGTGAGACAAAGGTCTTATACTTCATCTCAATATCTGAATTACTAACTAGGGAAATAAGGCCATGGATAGGGTTAGAGCTAATGTTATCTTACTGTGACTTTCTTCAGAGATAAAAAGGAAGAGGGATTGCCTTCCATGGTGTCCTAGAATATAAACTAATGTTCTTCTATATTTCACACTAAAATTATGGTTTAGAGTTACATTTCTGATCTAAAGTAGTGAAGCAGAATATTTTCATTACATAGGGCTATGTCTAGGAAGCTAGGGACTTCTAAAAAAAGTAGTTGAGAAATTAAAATTGAAAGTCACATAAAGTTACATTCCTACATTCCATGAGAAAATCTTATTTTAAGGTTAGGGTTAAGGTTAGAGAAAATAAGAGACTCAAAACTTACCCTCATCAGAATGAAGGAATCCTTTGTAGGCCAATGATTCATGCAGAAAATGTACTAGTATACAACCTGCAGACACTAAGGGGAAGCAGCTAATGGAGTTGGACGGCTTAGACTAACTCCTAGTTTCTGAATCCCTATGTGGATGCCCTTCAGGCTAGGGTTAGGGTTACAGAAACACAGTGGTCAGATGAGTTATTTTTTGTTGCATCCTGCAGGTGGAGAAGCATCGTGGAGATGAGGGACAAATGTGAGTTCAGGAGACTGTGTATGACTTCAAGTACAATTGGGCTTGCTGGACACTTCTCACAGTATCTTGTGATTTTAATTTAAAAATGCCTTAAACCAAGGTGGCAGGGGGAGGTGGCGTGTGTGTGTGTGTGTGTGTGTCTGTGTGTGTGTGTCAGATTTGCATTTTAAGAAACTACAGCAGGAAGATTGTCTGGTCTTGCTGTGCCTTGTTCATTCTAGAAAATGGGGAGAGGACCTAGATGACTAAAAAGCTGTGTATCCCATGCAGTAAATAACAATACAAGGAAAAGAGCTCTTGTTCTCATCAAAATTTTTTGTGTTCTGTAGTACTGAAGAATAATGAATTTTCTGGCTGTGTCTGGTTCTGTGAAACCACTCTGCTCCCTCCAGCTTTACCCCACATCCCCACCCAAAACAAGCATGAAATTCATGTTAGCAGGAGTTATTTCAGACTGAAATTAAGCTTCTCAACCCTTCTATCAGCTGCTTCCACCCTTACTGCCTGGAGCATGAAAGACAGTACATCAAGACCTGGACCCCAAAAGCAGGTGGCTAGGGAGCAGCACCTTCCCTGAAATCATCACAGAAGGGCTTGAGACACCAAATTCCTCTTCTCACCTCATCCTTCTGAGCTCTTGCACAGCAAGGAAATAATGTTTGACTGTTTCTTCATCCCTACTCCCAACCACAAATCCCAAATGTATGTACATGGCATTTCCATGTATAGATGGACGCGAGGGACAAGCTGCCTTCAGTTCACCATCAGGTTTTCAACCTCTGCCTGCCCACTACACCATCCCACAGGGAAGGCATTTGGGTCTCATAAGCAATCCCCATGCATAAGCTCGGAAGTTTCCAAAAGGCCATATCTACCTGAAGTGATGATAAAAGAATCTTGACTATCAAATAGAACTCCTCTCCATAAACCCCTCCTAGCTCTACAAAAAGCATCATGAACAGATTATTTCACTTGTCCAACTCAAAGCTTAAACCTTACATTAACTTGGTCTGTACATTTAGTCCTGAGGGAACCTTTTCTTGGAATATGACACTGGGTCATGCACAATGGTGTAATGACTTCAACTCTCCAAAGCAGAACTCTTTGCAAAACGGCTGCAAAAGAGCTTCAGAAAATTATCTCTAAATGCATTGGGATCTGCACCCAGCATTTAGGGCAGTTACATAGACAGGACCTGCCTTACCTGAGTATCTCTAACTTCTGTCCTTTCCTGACATTTTAGAAGCTGCAGGAAGCAGCAAGGAGAGGCTCTCTGGCTGCTTTAGGGACTCTCCCATCACCCTGACATTAGTAATTATACTCCAAGATAGCTCCAGCCTTAAGTCCATAAACAGATATCTCTCTTACTCTCTGTGCCATGCATAAAAACACTGTTTAGATGCTTTAAATCCCCATATCCCTAATTGTAATCTAATCTCTACCATCATAGCTTCCCAGGGGACTGTACACTACATTAGAAGCCCCAATTCCCTTTAGTATAATTCCTCCCCCTCTCTTTCTGGTCTGTGCAGGATACAGGTAGCATAACTTGTTTGGCTGCATCATTTTTCTCTACCTCTAACCTGAAATGTGTTGTGAAATGCAATTATATAGCAGGACACAACAGCCTTCAACCCCCATGGTTTATTGCCCAGGCTTTACAGCATGTCTCTTAAAAATGTCTTTAAGTGCATAAATGTCTGTCATGAGAAATTTACCCCTAAAGTGATATGTAGCCCATGGGGCCATCCCATTCCTGAAATCAGTTAAGTCAGAGAGGCAAAAGCAGCCAGACTGGTTATTCTTGTCACAACCTGCAGAGCCCAGAAAGGCAGGCAGAGAGCTGCTTTTAGCGGGGCACTTGCACGATTTACAGAATTGCTTGGTCCCCCGAGTAAATTTGAGATTAAAGCTGTTCAGGAAGAGCTGAAGGAATTTTAGGACATCATTACTGCATCATCCTACAGTGGCCAGCCAGGGAGTTGGGATGTAAGAGGAATACCATACATCAAGCAGAGGATCTCTTCCCGTTTGAACTGCTACCCAGGTACATTTCAGGGTGAGGTTAGGCTTAGGTCTAGCCTTTCAAAATGTAAAGCAGACAGACAGGCTTTTCCTGCTGCATCAGGGAGAGCACAGAAAGTTCAGTAAGCAGACACTTGTTGGTAGGCTAGGTTACTGTCTAGCACTTTTCAGGTATTAGTCTTGTGATCCAGAAAACACTACATTTCAAGTCAAAATTATTGTAATACTTTCCAGGGCCTATGAATTAAAATAATTCTGCTACTTGGGGAGCTCTGTGCCTTTCTTAGCCCCTGACAAAGTGAATGGTTTGGGCTGGAAGTGACATTAAAGATCACCTGGCTTCAAACACCTTTCCATGGCCAAGGAACTTTCCACTTGCTCAGGTTACTCACAGTCCCATCCAGCCTGGTCTTGAACTACTCTGGGAATGGGGAATTCACAGGCTCTCTGGGCAACCTGTTCCAGTGCTTCACCACCCTCACAGTAAAGAATTTCTTCACAATAGCTGGTCTAAAGCTACCCTCCTTTACCTTAAGGCCATTCCCCCCTGTCCTGTCACTACGTGCCCCTTTGTTATGTCCCTCTCCAGTTTTTTATAGGCCACCCTTATGCACAGGAAGGCTGCTACGAGGTCTCCCCAGAGCCTTCTCTTCTCCAGGCTGAACAGCCTCAACTTTCACAGCCTGTCTTCATCAGAGAGGTGCTCCAGCCCTGTGATCAGCTTAGTGGCTCCTCTCTGGACTTAGTGGCTCTCCTCTGGGAGTCTCTTTTTATACACATAAACCAACAATATTAAGGGCACTGAAGTGTCTTGTGTTAATAGGAGTCAAAATCTGACGCTGTCCTTTATTTTAGGGACCATTTTCTGGGTGTTTCATGATGGATATCCAAAGGAGAGACAAGGAATTTAAGGCATGAAGGAACCTGAATGCCTCAGGGACATGAGAGCTGGGAAGTGACCATGTGTGTGTGGACACCAAGGCAGAATATTCTGCTCCTGAAGAACTTTGTTTCCTGTTTATGTAGTGTTGAGGCTGGGGCTTGAGCTAGCACATGGAAATCAGTCACTTTAAAATATACCTGCTTTTGATGGCCTCTGTCTTGCAAGGGTCATGCTCAGTAAATGCTGAATTGTTTTGTCTGGAGGTGTCTTCAGTGGTGCCCCTGATGGCCCCAGCAACCTCTGGAGGAGCAGACACCTTGCTGACATCCCAGCCTGACTGCTCCCTTTGGAGCAGGTGGCAGCACCCTGAGCAGACCAACCATGGAGCATGGGACAGGATATAAAACACCTCAGGAATGTCTCCTTACTGCAGTAATCTGGAGAAGCCATGGTGTGCTCCCCTCTAAACATGCCCACTGCCCTCTTGGCCACCAGAGGATGCCCCTCTGGCATTCTGCCCAGGGCAGATGGCCACTGCTGTGCTCCTTTCACTGCACATCTGCCTGCAGACTTGGTGGTGATGTGTGATAGACATCAATTTCTGATTCCTGCAGGCCAGCAGGTAACCTCTGTAAGTAAACGAGCATCCAAATTAAAGACAGGCATGTTGCAACAAGGGACCTCAATCTGATTCTGAAGGTGAAAGATCAAGTTTATTAACTAAGCCACCCACCTCCCTAGGAATATTACAAGAATTAAAACCAGACTTCCTGGTGTTATATGTGCAACGGCTGTCAACAGCATAAATTATGCCTGAAGATGTTTTAGCTGCTGCTCTGAAAAAGTATGGAGACTTCTTTTGATTTAAGGGTTGCAAAGTTGCGGGGGGGGGGGGGGGGGTTGGTGTTTTTTTTTTTAAACTTATGTGGACAACATGCTGTCCTTTACCTACAGACTTGGACAATTGCAGTGAGCTGTCCCTTAAGGGCTTAAAGCAGATATCCAAAGATTTACAATATTTGTCAATGAAAAAACTTCTTTAGTTGTTTAAATGAGAAATTCAATATGAGATAATGTGTTCCAGGTACAGTCATCCCTGAAAACTACTGGTGGGATAAAAATTTCATTTAAAAAACAAGACTTGATTTACCAGTTCCTTCATGATCATTAAGGGCATTAGATCCCAACAGCTTATGGCAGTTCTCATACAAATGTTAAGTGTTAAAAGTCAAAATGAACAGCTGATCTTGGATATAATCAGTGTTGAAAGTTACTGCAGAGGCTAGAAAGGCTGACAGCTCATTTGCAGCACAAAGAGGAATTACCATAAAATTCATGCTAGACAAAATTGGAACCATTAAGAAAGAAATTACCTTCTCTCCATTAGTTGTACTGATTAAGCATGTTTTCACAGTATTTCCTTGAATGGAGATGAGCACTATTGACTTAATTCAGTTCAGGCTGGTGTAAATCAGGACTAATTCAATTTTAATCAGCAACATTAGTCTAATATGAATAAATTTATCATTATATTTTCTCTATGATCAAATTTTTGCATGTGAGCTTCATCACATATTTTTTTCTAAATTCCTCATCAGTGCTTAGAGTAAACAGTCATAACAATAATTGTAAAGCCTCCCATCAGAATTAATCTGATAAGATGCTTGTACACTTGGCACTTGGCATGAAAAAGAGGACACAAGAAGTGTTGAAATCTCTCTGGGGAAACAGCCAACCATCAGCGGTAGTTCTCTGTTTCATTACTGAGGAAAATTGACAAAATAAAAAACAGCAATCTACATTTATTTTGTTATTTATTTTAAAATAAAATTACTGATCATACATCCTGCAACTGAGTGAATTGACTGTTAGTCAGAGAGTGGATTAATTCTGCCTCTGTGTTTGCTAATTATCTAAAACCAAAGCAAAAATCCAGGAAGTTGCTAATTCATTGATACTACACATTGCTGCTTGAAAAAATGGTCCTCCTGTGGAAGTATTACTCCGCTTAAAGTGATAAAACCATTCTGAGCCATAGAGACCATCTGAATGAGGGCATGTTAGAGACACAAATGTAGCACCAGCCCCACCAGCCAGATCTTTATAAAATCACTTTCCTATTAAGTGCTGGGAAATTTTGATCCTTGTACATACACTTCTGCACTTTTTCATTGAAATCCTACTTTGGGCACACGGGTGAAACATTAGTCTGGAGTACCTGGCTGTGCCCAGCACACCCTCCCTTACAGGCCACCTCCTCACCACTGTCACCTATGCCAGCGTCCACTTCAGGGGAAGTTTCAAAGCATGGAGTTCTCATCTGATCTTTAATCTTCTTTTGGAAATGGGCCATACACAGCAGAAATGCACTTGCAGCCTTGCCTCTGGACGTAGTAGAGTTTTGTTTGCTGGCAGATAGCAGAAATTACCCTGAGCTCCCATTTCTCATCCTTGTGGGGTACTTCCTGGAGTTCTGATGTTGCAGATTGAGTGACACCCTGTGGGTCACTCCACGGTGCACGACAGGTGTCCATCATACCTGCACATCTACGAGGCTCAACAACAAAGCTTTCCCAAATACACAGAAGTATGCATTTGTACTTTACAGACATGGCTGCTGGATTCTGTAAGAGCTTCAGATCCCCCCCTTCCTGACCTATGCACACATACAAATGTGTGACACGGAGACACAGAGGTTTGTCCAAACAAACTCGAGCAGTTTCCAACGAGGCCATGATTTCTCCTCACCTGGTGCAGGGGGAGACTGCAGGCAACACCAGGACACACAGCTCCCAGTGTCAAAGCAGGAGCAAGCAAGAGATGCTGGGGTGAGTGGACTTTTTCAGTGCTGCCCAAAATGGCTGTGAAAGCAAACAAAAGGAAACTGTTGGGAAGCACTAAGCCCAGCATCCCAGCAGAGCTGGCCGGGTTCATTGGCATCGTAGCAGGGCTCTGTCTCCACCCACACGTCATGGACTGACACCACAGCAATCCCCAAGAAGAATATACTCATTTTTTAATGAGAAATTCAGTGATTTATCTGATAAGGGAGCAATTATCTGAAGACAATATCATCATTTGTGGGTAGGAAGCCATCCTCTCTCATGCCAGGGATGTGACCAAACACAGTACATATTTTACTTTGGACTAAGTGTTCCCTTTCATCTAGAATGTGGCTTCCTTTCACAACTCTAACTGGCTTGCATAAAGCTATCTTTCATCTGATTTCCTGATAAATAAGTCTTTTAATTCACACAGGGTCAGTTGCTGGTGACTAGAGTATTTTCTGCAGGGACGTGTCAGAGCAGGTACATAATACTTCTACTACAACGTATCCTGGTAAGGAATGAACTCTAAAGGAGTGTATCACAACATTTGATCACCAGGAAGTGGCTGTGAGAGCCCTCCCTTACCACTTCAGCCCCTCACTGCAGAAGTGAGCTGCAAGGGAAATCACAGAAATCTGATTTCTCAAATAGTTGTGCTTATTCCCTCTTTTTTCTTAGAGAATGCTAAAAGAGCTCACTTCCTCTGGAGGAAAAGGGTAAAGCTCAAATTCCAATAAAAACCTGCTTCTGAAGTCTTGAAAGCAGGAATAGTGTGTCCTGCTGGGAAGGCAGCAGCAGCTTTAGAGCCCGTACAGCCACCTCTGCTGGGAGCCCCAGCATGCACCCAACCATGAGCTCATCCATCTTCCTGCCAGCCAGGCAGCTACTGCTAATCACTGCTCTTTCCATCAGTGTCTGTAGGTGACCAAGGCTTGCAGGCCTTGGGGTGAAGGGCAACCCTCACTGTATGTTCAGCACAAATTTAAGTGTCTTCCAGAACTCCAAACTCAGAGTCCTGCAGAACTGCATCACCTCTGGTCATCACCTCACCTATTTGGGAGACTCAGTTACACATGCAGACCCTTTACTACAATTGAGTAGTGGCTCTTATTCATCTATTTCAAGCCATACACTACCAAAATCCTTGAAGACTATAATCCAGTTCCCATTGCTTCTGATGTAGATGATTCAGTCTATCACAGAATATACACAGGTCTGGAATATACACGACTTTGAAACTATTTACTTGCTGCTGCTTAAGAAAAGTCCCTACCATCAGATCTTAATTTCTTGCCACAGAAAACAAAGAACAGATTTTTTAGTTTTTGGTCTGTTTCATTGCTGCTATTACCAATGCACTGGCATCAGTTTAGAAGAAGACCATCCTACTAAGCATGACTATCCTTTTTAAAAAATAATGGCTAGGGGCAACTTACAGCAGGCTCAAAGAGGGCAGAGAGAGAGATGGGGAAAGAAGAGAATTGCTTTGTTTTGATCCATTGCATTCACAGCCCCTCAAATTCTCTTTGATTTATCTTCTTAGACTGCTTTCACCATCCCAAACAGCCAGAATCGCAACCTAATTTCTCCCATGTCAGCAGTAAGATTAAAACTGAATCACAGCTACCAGTTTTCTCTCTACTGCATTATTTTAAATTAAATGCTGTAATATACTTGTGGTCAACTTTACAGGCTATGGCAGAATAGTTGTTCAAACTGTCCAGCAGATACTAACCCTGTGGGATTTCCCCACAAATCACTTCCATTGGAACAATGGGATATCACAGTTTGGAGCTCCTCCTGCATCTAATGTAGATAGTCTGAAAGGCACTCCACTCTTCAAAGCTGTATTAACCTGGTCTTAACTCTGAGGTTGTATTACAGCTTAAGGTTAAAATGCTACAGAAATACTATGTTAGTCCCCAGGCAATTCATATCTAGGAACTCGTCACTAAACATTATAAAATAGACTAAAATTAGAAAGATATGAAAAGTAAATAAGGCACCTAAATCACCCTTCTTAGAGTAGTACTATGTAAGGACTGAATAGTTCTGATTAGCCTTTTGTTTGTATTCTCTAGATTTTTGAGACATCTGATATTTTTAATCATGTCACACAAGAACTGCTGCAAGCTTGTCAGGATGGACACATAACAGGAGAGAGACGAGGAGGAAAAATAAGTTCTTCAGGAAGGATTAGGGTTATCCTGGAGCAGCACACTCATGGCATTGCTCCATGTATTTAGCTTATAATCTTATTCTCAGGAAGCTGCTGAGAGATGTTAATGGGTGGTAGGGGAAGTACTTCATACTCAAGTGGCTGAATAACATTTTGCAGCCTGTGTTGAGGCAGTGCCCAGAGCTGCAATTTAGTCCTATCAGGATGACAAGCATTGGGGTTTCTTTTTCACTATTGCATCCATTATGTTTGTGGCAGAGCATCAACTCCCTGTGTATTAAGAAATTTACAAATGCAAAAGCAGACAAGGTCCAGGTGCCCAAGTTCCTGTAGCTTGAGGAAAGATTAGTCTAAAAAAGCAGATTTTTGAACCTAGTGAGCAAAGCATTATCTCAAATGCAAAGACTCTCACAGCTGTTGGAATCATCAGTGTTACGGGGACTTCTTTTTCACATCCTAGAGTGAGCAAAAGCCAGGCTAAGATGGGAACCCTGAAATGGGTTCCTTTCAGTGAAGATGTGCAGACACTCAATTGTCTGTCCAAGCACCCCCTAGCCAAAAGAACAGGGATGCCAGCAGAGACATTGCCTGTCTGACCTCCTCTCCTGCTTCTCTTCCTCTCAGGCCACAGATATAAGGCAAGGTGAGCACAGCAGTGTCTCTGCCACAGGTCCCATTCCCCGTGGGAGAAAGAGCCAGCACAGGGCTGCAGCAGAGCTGCACGGGAAGGGCTCTTACTTAACCTGTGAGTTTGCATCATGCTCAATGGGAAGGGAATCTCACACATCTGAGATGCTCCAAGGTTCCACAGAAATTAAAAGCGTTTCTGTGTAAGGTGGTGTAGTCCCTCTGGAGGACCTTCCTTCACTTTGGAGCTCTCCTACCAAGCCCCTGGAAGCAAAGAAGCTGCTTAGAGGACTGATGAAAATGATTGTTTCCCAGAACTTTTTGAACCATGGTTTGCATGGATTTTACAAACCATGTCCACACTTCATTTTTTGTTGTTATTGCAGAAGGGACTGGGAACAGCAACATTTTAAAGAATAAAGGAGGCATCAGTTGCAAAAGCATTTCCCACAGCTGCCTGGTTGGCAGAGCATAGCCCCAGGCTGCAGTTAGGAGAGTGTTCTCCCTAAGAGCAAAGCTGGTTTGGTTAAGGTTGAGGAGTTCTTCCCCCAGACGGTTATTTCTGTCCATGTGCTATATTTCAGCATCTTTTTACTGACACCAGGGCAACTGTTCGTTAAACCGTGCCATAATGCAAGTCTAAGAAACGTTTTGAGAAAAAGTTGTGGGCTTGTAGAGGTTCCTTTTGCCTCTAATGCAGGGTTTTCATGTCTGGCTGAAATAAGAAAGCCCTACAAACAGAGTAATAGCACGATGGACAAAGCAGTGTAGGCAGGAAGGGGGGGCAGCTCAGAGCAGTGATTTTTAAACAGCTTTGACCTCAGAGAAACCATGTGTCTAACTGTGGTGTGAGATCCCCAAGGACCCCAGGCTGTGCCCACTGCTGATACAGCCCTTCTGCTCATCCATCCTCCTGCCTTGCCATTTCCCCCTCTGTGGGCTGGGGAGGCCATGCTCAAATGCCATGAGCTATCTGTTGTCCACTTGTTATTTCAGGAGGTTTTATGACACTGGGGCCTTATGGGTTTATATTTACAACTCCAGGTGCTCACCTAAAAGGGAAATGGAATTAATGCTTTGGCTTTTGTGATATTTTTGTTTTCAAATTCAAGTTCCCCGAAGGAACCTAAGCTCTTCCAGGCCCTCAAGCACCTAATCCCACTGTAGATGACATCTATCTAATGGCCTGAAAAGGAATGTCAGAAGGGTGCCAGCAAAAGCTTCTCCTCTGTCACATCAACAAAATGTCCAATAAAACCATGCAAGCAGATTTGACAAAGTTAAAAAAAAAAAAAACACCAAAACCACCAAAGAAAAAACCCAGACCTTCTTTACACACAAGATAAACAAGCAACAGAATGCTAAATCAGTGTTATCTGTTTCCTCCATATGTCTTCTTTTAAAACTGGTACCTTGTCAGTTACTGATGAAAATGAAACAGAAAGATGATACTAGCTGGATTTCAGGGATGTGACAGCAAGATTCTGCTGCTTATTCACGATGCATTAGTTTGAAAGAGAAAAGACATCTCTCTGAACAGCCCTCATGACAGTCTTGTGAGAATAAGCAACAGACAGAGTGGAGCCCATCTGGGATTTTACCAGTTAGACTCTCTCAGAGCAAAGACCTTGTATTGCATTAAAATATAATCTTGAATGGCACCATTTGACTCTTGCAGAAATAATTTTACATGTATTAAACTGGGATTGCATATAACATTATGTAATTTTTATCAGCTGCTTTACGATTGTGTATTTTGTTCCTGCATCCAAGGCATTAAATTTCATTAATTTAGTTTCATCTTATCAAGCAGCAGCCGAACAGATGCTCAGTGAAGATGAGGAGAAGAAAACAAAAAGCTTTTCCACTCTGAGGGCTCTGCTGTATGTCATGGGTGCTTACATGGGCTCATAAATCACCGGTGATAAAATGGATGCCCAGTACAAACCAAAGCCTTGGGCCTAGAAAAAGGAGCCAGAGAGCTGGCTCTGTGTGACAGTAGCTGTAGTGGACTTTAAACTGTTGTATTCTGTCATATAAAATCTCCATACTGGAGTCACAGCCTTTATTATTTATTGATGCACGCAGGGTAGTGCTGCTGCAGCAGTTGTGAAAGAGGATTCTCACTACAAACCCAGCAGCAGGCGCCCTGGACACTCAGGCCAGCCCAAACCCACTGGCACATTTCCACTAAACACAGAACTGTGATGTTTTCTAACACAAGCAGCTGCAATACCCTTCAAAAACAAGCTTGCTTCTTTGGTGTTTTATCAACAAATAGTGAACATGGTTTTCATGTTCATAAGAAACCAGATATTTCTCTGTCCAAAACCCTTTGTAAGAAGAGTCCCTGCCCTCATTTTGCTGGCTGTGGTCTGTGCAGAGGGAGCTTTGACAAGGCACCCACAATGGTTCAGATAATTCTTGATATTAAGATGGTCAAGAGTGGCTGTTATGTATTTCAGTTAAATTGTATCACCCTAAAATGAGAAAGCTTTTAACAATTCAAGAGATCAAAAGCACCACCAACAGAGAAAACCAGGAAATTTTAATTCTAGGAATGAAATTCACATCAAAGGATGTTGTGCTTCCATTTCTTCATCATAGCCTAATGGTGAAGACAAATGAGACAAATCCAAGCTATTCACTGCTCTGTCTTTCAGACAGGATTTATTGATTTTAACAAATTTGGGGCAATAAGACATGATATAGTCTACCAAAAGTGTACCATTGGACTTATTCTCTGTTCTGTCTTTCTATGTGCATGAACATGGAACTTTGCAGAAAAGTTTAATTTTATTTTGTTGCTAGGAGAGGCCAAGTGTCTATCCTACTCCAATTTCGGGTGTCTGACCATGGCAAGCTGCAGATGCTTCAGGAAAGATTGCAACAGGTCAAGTAGAGACCAGATCTGCTGGAGAGGAAACACAAGAAACTTCATAGGCTGAAGATTAATCTTATTTGAAGGTTACTGACAAGCTATGGAATCATTAATCCAGGTTGAGGGGAAGGAAAATGTAGATTTCCATAGCTTTTGGAAAAGTATAAAACCAACCCATATCTGATCTTTTTGGGGAGTCCCTTATAATTAGGAATAAAGGATTGAGTCTATGCACAGTCTGTATCTCTCAGAACACACCACAACTCACCCATTGTGAATATTTGCCTTGACACATCCTGGGAGTTTGGATGTCAGTCTTGCTCATCTTCAGATATGGCATCAATATAACTTAGAAGTAGCTGGGCTGGTCCAATGCCCCCAGTCTTGGCAGACAGGGATACAGCTGGATGGCTGCTGAGATGGGGCTGCCTCAGCCAAACCCAGCTGGAGACTCTGCTGAACTGCCTTTAGTTCTCACATCAAAAGGTTTGTTGACAATATTTAGTAAATATTTTTGGGGAACACTTTAACAAGCCCTTCTCTTTATTATTATTAGTATTAGTATTAGTATTAGTATTAGTATTAGTATTATTGGAAGTCTGACAGCAAGTATTTTTCCTCACCCACAACACCCGTGTCCAGCAGACCCAAAGGAACAAAGCAGTGCTGCATGAGTCCCTGGCCTCACTTCTCCCATGGATGTAGGAGCCATGCCATGGCAGATCAGACTTGGGCTGGGCATTAGGAGACCAGACCATTTGGGTACCTCAGCAGTGACTCATTATTGAACCCATTGTTCCTGAGTTGCCTCGGGAAGACTCTCTCTCTGTGCATCACTGTTTCCAGCTGGTAAGTGGAGATAATGTTGTTTATCTGTCTTCATTAAGTGGTCTGACTAATGAAGGTGGAAAAACACTCCTAAACTCTCATGCTGAAGACACCAAACCTAGGGAAAATACAGAGGTAAACCAGATGTTCTTGATGGTCTGACTGCTCTTGGAAAGATTTCTTAGACTGATATGATCAAATATGACAGTGGATTAAAAAGAAATTAAACAGAAGCCAGCAGGATATTATGGGTGACAACAACAGAAAGCAATAACAACTACGCTGTAGGAAAAGAAAGTTGTTCATTTGCCGATGGCTGTAAAATCAGACAGCAAAATGCTCAAGGAAATGTTGAGTAGGTGAAGACTTGTTTGCCTTGAGTGCCTACAGTTCATTGATTTAAATTTACAAGCATTCACAAGAACTTGTTTTTCATTTATTCTCCCACCACTATATTTGAACCAGTATGCCTTTAAAGTCAATCAGCTGTAATAAAAGGATATTTTCCAGCATAGATTGTTGCAACAAAGAAGAGAACAGTGGAACACTTTTTCCCAAACCATTTACTAGTCTCCAGGGAGATATAATTTCCTTTCAAACTGAACTACGTTTCAATTCATAGGACATTTTTATTAGCCATTTTGGACTAAGTAATAGACTCCTTTGGAGGCAATTCCCTCATTGTCACAATACCAATTAGCAATGAAATATCACAAGGTAAAGTGAGAAGTTGACAAGATACACATCTGCCCCTGCCTGGCACTTGGAACAAAACTGTCCCTCTTCTACACAGCTGCTTAGCTGACACCCTCGACTGCACATTGCCATACCTAAAAAAGCAACAATTCATCTCTTTATGTGGAGTTGCAGAAAGCACTGCCATGTGAAAAAGTCAAGAAGACGTTTCCACACTCAGTAGGAGCACGGTGCGAGGCAGGAGGACGCTGCTGTACTGTGTGGCACGAACCTCCCCTGAAAGCAGAGGCAATGAGTCACTCTGAGCCATGGGAGGGACAAGTGCTCACTTCAGCAGGAAGCTGCAGCTCAAGAATGGTGGTACCTTGCAGGTTTTGGGGATGATACAGGAAAACCCCTGTTCCCACAAGCTGCCAATACAGCGCCCTGGATCATCACAGCTGCTACCAATGCACAGAAAAATAAGAGAAGATGGAGGAATGGTAGACTGAGCTCTTGAGAAGAAAGCCAGTGAGCAAAGAGAAGGTGGAGCCGCTGGCCCCACCAGCTGAACAACATCGAGTCTGCTCTGGGTGAACACAACCCCACAAACCGCCGCCACACACCAGGGGCGTGGGCACAGGGATGGATGTGCACTCTGCATCTTGGCCTGGATGTAGTTTCCTTCCATGCTCTGGTTTGAAAGAACTTACTATTCCAGACATTTAAGGAGTATAGAAAGTCTGCAATTAATGACTGGTTGCCATTGCTGCTTGCTTTTACATTCATTTCTTGAGAAAAGAATCAATAGCCCATGCATGGCACAAAACTAACGTAGTCAATGCTATGATCTGAAAAATTAAACTGCCACTTCATCAAGAAATACCAGAAAAAACCATCTGAAAATCTGAAAAAATTCTTGGGTAGCAGAGTGCCTAAACTATGGATTAGAAAGGCCAGAAAAAAGATGATATGAAACTTTTCTTATTGCAGACTGGACTGAATAACTAATATTTGTGTGACATGATACAACATGACATATGACTGTTACCAACTGAAACCTGATTAGTGACTTCAAGTACAGAAGCTTTTTAGAGCTGTATTCAGACAATGAGGAAGAATTACAGATCCAGGCAAAGTTTCACAAAGCAAATAATTTCCTTTTAATTGAAACCATAAGGGCATAGTTTCAGAAGCAGTGAATGCTTTGGAGTGTTTTGCTTCATTCGAACATAAGTGATTTTAAGCATATTATTACATGAGTGCATTGCACTACATCCCTCCTTTGGAAAAAAAAAAAAAAGACATGGAAAGGCAGCAGAAAAATACATTTCCCTCATGCATCCCATTCTGGATGTGGTATACCAGTAAGTTTTTGGCATGGCAGCCAAAAAGTATTAGTATTAATACTATACATCTATATGGGAATCATAGACCACATTTTTATGTTGCAGTCTTAGCCAATGTTTCCTTCTTGTAAAACATCCAAGGTTTCTGGTAGAAGCTTTATTACAAAAGATGCATTGTTTCCACTGAGTTATTTACTGAGAATAATCAGGCAAAATTGTGATATTAACCCTAATGGAAACAAGACATCCCTTATTATTTGCTGTTGATGAAACTCAGTGATTTAAAGACACCAAAAAAACCCCCTATGATTAGCTTCAGAAAGGTAGAGAAAATTATATTAATTTCTGTGTCTTCTTTTTGCAATCTGCCTGATCTTAAAAAGACCCTTCATAGAGGCAGAAACTCTTGAAAGCTGCAAATCCTTGCCTGTTGGTCCACCGAACAGGGGAAGGGATGGGAGCTGGGGAGTGGGGCAAGGCAAGTAGTGAAATGGCATTTTGCCAGCTGGGGACATATTCTGGGAAGTATACACAGATCACATGAGGGTTTTGTTGTTTCCAGTTGCTAAATGCCATGAAATTACACTTAAATACTTTAAATGGTTTCCACACATCACTTTACCGTTGCTGTGGTTGCATCAGGTATGTTCTGTGATCACAGATTAAATGTTTGGGTTAGTTTTAAGCGGAAGAGAAGACAGCAACACTCATCAAAAAATGCAAGTGGCAGCACTTGCATGCATGTGTGGCTGAATTGCAGGGCTTTCCCACTGAACCCCTAGTTTAAAGGTTTTAAAGGATTTCTCATAGGACTACAGACAGGAAAGCAACATGAAAGGGTGAAATATTGTCACACAACTACTGCACCTGCAAAGCTGCCCTTTAGGGGATGCACACAGAGCAAGTGCTGCTGACTGGCCAGGTCAAAGTGCCACACGTGGAAAGCAGGATCACTTCTTTACTCCCACACAGCTCATCAAAAAATGAGACTTTTAATGAGATTTCATGTAATATATATTATTGCACTGTTTGCTAGCTCGCAACAATAACAGTCCAACAATTGCCTGTCCACATAAAGCTCTTGGTGTGAACTTCTGTGCTGTCAGAGTCCAAAGCTGGCTGGGGAAAGTATCTCTCCACGCTCAGAACAGGAGAAACTATTCTGTCTGTACTTTGGGATGTAGAAAAATATAAAGTCATGCTCTCCTTCATAAATACTTAGGTAAACATATGTACATATAAATTAAGTCGTTGCAGAAACTAAGACTTTATTCTCTGTGTCCAGACAATCAAACCACTGTTTTAAGAAGCCAGTTGCTTTGTGTTTAAAATGGAAAAGGATGTTAAATAACAATTTGGATTTATCCACTATTATATTGTAAGAATTACAGCTGAGACTTCGTTCAACAAGTTTTTCAAAATGTTTCCATGATGCTGTGAAGCTCAAATTCATAATGATTTTGGAGTACATAACAAATACGCGTAAGCATCAAGTTTAGGAAGTTAAAAAATATGTTTTTCCAGAGCTTAACGTGCTTTTCTCCATTTTGCAATATAACTTGCAAAATTGCTACACACCATGTTATAATGAATCTCTCACCAGATAGTCAGATAGTACCTGTGGCACCCACAGCTCTATATGAAAATCATATAAATTATCTGAATTGTGTCAGGCTATAATTGATTATACAAAGTATTCATTTTCATACCACACATAATTAATATTTTATTCTCATATTGCCTTACCTGCAGAACGTTTTTTGTTTTTTTTAAATAGGGTGATTTTAGAATGAAAAATGCACATAGACAATAAGTTCTGTCAAGTTCTCTGCCTTTTGGATAAAATACTTTGAGATTCTTAGATGCTGTAGTGGTAGAAAAAAAAATGGATTCAAAACCCTGACTTGAACAATCTGCAGTTTCCCAAGGTTAGCACAATCCATTCTGATTTTGGAGACCTTCACATGGTCCCCTCAGTAGTGGCAGGAAAGGCAGTAGTAAGGGAGAAGCCTTCCCATGCCCAGCCTGGTGCAGCAGGAGTCGTGATAGGAAGCAGCCTTCGAAAAAATATCCTGTGCAGAACAAGGGATTTTGTTGAAACCTCTGTGCACATGGTGTGCTCACCAAGGAGAAAACATAGTTGCTGGCAAATCCCATGATCATGGTCCAAAAATGGAGTTATTACAAAGCCCAGCCTAATATCCCAGTAGTCTGGACAAGTGAAAAAGTGACAATAAACTCAGGGCAGCTGTGAGATGGATTTCCCAGTATGGCCACACTGAGATGCTGGTGCCTTTGGGCTGCTAATGTAAGTAAATAGCATTATAGCAATTATTTCACTTTTCAGGCCACAAAGCCAGTGAAATGCACCTAAAGACGGACATTACCACCTGCCTATTCTAACTTGGCTAGTAAATTGGCTGAGGCATAGTTCTGTCTGGGTGGGGTGCAGGCATGTTTCAGCAGGAAAGCCACATGGGCCTTTCCATGGCTTCTCCTGCACTCCTCTGCCATGCACAAACCAGGGCTCTTAGGGAGAGAGAAGTGGGGCAGGCAGGACTATGCAGGCAGGGATGAACAATGCCTTAACAAGAACAAAAGCAATTTCAAATCCCACCAGTTTGTTAGATTACTTAAGACATTTGACTGAATGTCAAAAATGTTTTGATGAATAGGTTTACCACCCAGACCTTATTCCTTATTATCTTTTTTTTCTTCTTTTGGAAGAAAAAAAAAATTGTGAAACTTAGTAATTAACTGCTTGATTTCAATTTTCCTCAAATATGTGTTTTTAATTCCATTGTGCAAATGTGGCCCAAAGCAATAAGGCTTTGAACTGGTTAACTTGAAACTACAAAAATACCTTTCCAAGTCCAGTTAGGACAAAAGCTAAAACCTCACATCCAGATTCTGGAGTCTTTATAACACCCCTGTTTTGCCCTGACATTTTCACAGACAACTGCAGGCATGTCTCACACACCTTTTTTTTTCATGTCCAGCAGCTCCACAGAACCAATCACCTTTCTTCCAAATGGATTTGATCTGAAGGGTGCTGGCCTAAATAAAGTGTGTGGTGCCATGTGTGCCATAAAGAGGCATGACAAAGCGATTCACATGCTGCCTACAGATTTTCCACAACCTCTTTGTGTTGTAGGGCTTATGCTCCTTCATATCATTTGGAGAAACTCTCAGAATAATGATTTGGCGTGTGTAACTGGTTTTTCCATTTCTGTCATTAAAGCTGCTTTCAGGGCCATGCCGAAATTGCAACAAAAGACCTTCCCACATCACAAATCACTGTGGTGCTTGGTGTGCACTATATCAATAAAAAGATTAGCTTACTTATAGGAAAAGGATGATAACATCCACAATTTTCCAAGCAATGAGAAAAATGAGGTTCTGTTTCAACTAAACCAGCTAGTAACAATGTCACTTTATATCCCTGGGCTCCTCAGGTACAGTACACGGTTCACAAGTGGATTTTATCCTATGTGCAGCATTAAATTAGTGCCATTAACCTTCTAGGTCAGCACTTTGAAGTCAAGCAGGGGTTTTGCTATTGATTTCCACGGAGTCCAGATTTCATATTTATTTCCACTGACTATTTATTTCAAAGGATCAGGAAAATTTTTTGCTTAGAAACCCAGAGAAGAAATGTGAAACAGAAGGATGTGGGAAAAGGGATTTCTTCCTTGGTACGAACGCAGCATCTTCCAGTACCATCTCAACTGACAGCAACCTATGCAGACTCTGAGACAGCCCTACAGGGACTAGCAGAAGTATTTTAAATACTTACAGAAATCAATTCTAATGGCTTACCAGGAGTGGAGAGAGAAAGTGACCAGCAAACAAATGACTCAAGTGAAGTTGAAGCAAACAGAAATGCTGCTGAAGGAGGGCACAAGCAGTTAAACCTGGAACAACTCCCATATAAATCCCTGTTCAAATCCAGAGGTTTAGAGTTCATCAGAAGTAAAAACTGACTGAGCCAGGCAGAGGAATTTGAGAGAGAGGTGATTTATATTCCGTGCCCATTCACTAGAAAAGGAAAAGTACCAGGTTCCATGATTTTATTGCTTAAGCTTTTTAAGGAGAGCCAAGACTTGATTGCGAATTTCAAAAAGGTCTGGTTTCTGTCATGAGAAAATTATATTCTGTAGAAAGAGAAACAGCTAGCAATGAAATAAAGCATCAAAAGGGAGAAAAGATACCTGGCCAGAGACCAGTGCCAGTGAAGTGCGCTCTAAGGAGCTGCTGGTGCAGTGTTTTCCTGGACTGCAGAATGGAAGAACCACAGGGCTATGGACATGACTACAAACATGGAAGAGTGGGCCCTGTACTGAAATAAGGCACGACAAGCACAGGACCAAAAGTTGACTCTTTCTAGTGGGGAGTTTCCAGTATAATCCTATCCATGGGTACCGCTTAATCCAAAAGACTCTACTCAAAATGCTCAGGGACTTAATAACCTTTGAAGGTCCTGTCCAACCTAAATCATTCTGTGATTCTATATTAGTATTGGAGGTCAAAAAGTCATGGTTCTCCTGCATGAGTCCTATCCAAGCATGTTAAGCAGCAGTTGCAACCAACTCAAAAGAAGTTACACAAAATCTCATTTGAGAACATAAAAAAGGAAAGACCTGTTTCTAGTGAGCACATAAGAAAGCTGTACAGGATGCTCAAGAGGGTTTGCTTAGAGTCTTCTATTCCTTTTAAAGGAAAACAATTCTACAGCCCTTTTTGTTTGGTATTTCCATAGCCCCTGGGTTCATTTTTAGTTTGCAACTGAGGATTTGAATTTTCTGGGAAGGGTCAAGATAAAAATCCTAGTTGTCCACACATTTCCTTTCAGGCAGCCTACAAAAACCCAAGTGCTATTCATTGTCTTAATGAGAAGGAAAAGGAATGGCATTTCAACTGCCCGTGGGGAATCCTCACAGCAGCAAAATGCACTACATGGGATTCAGCCCCCAGGATCCTTGGGTTTTGTTTAGAAATATGAATTTTTTTTTAAGGACTGATGCCCCAGTACAGGAACAGTGAGCAGAGAAAGCTGGAGGCTCTCAGAGCTATCACACACACTGAAGAGGAAAATGGGGTTGTCCCTCTTCCAGGCTGCCTGATGCAATTTAGGATCTGATTTGCCAAAGTTTCCAAACCCTCAGTCATTAGCAAAGTCAATGTAAACTGTGTTTTGCACTTATGGAATACACTCTGTCAAATGCTAAAAGATTAAGGTCCTGGCATCTCAGGTAGGTGCTCCAAATTCAGCAGGCAGTCTCTCCCTGGCCTCTGAGCCTTAGCATATTAGCTGGAAAATAGGACCATCCCTCACCAGAAGATAATTTTGTTCAATCCAAATCAAAACTTCCTGTGCATGCTTATTATTTTCATTTAAGCAGGAAAGTATAGGCAAAAGCAGCGGTTCAAGTTCATATTTAACTAGCAAAAGGAAATAGTGCCAGCTTTCCTTTTAGCATTTTTCTTGCAGAAACTGTTCATTGACTTCTGCACAAACCATTTAATGTCCAAAAGAAATTGCAAAAATGTAATTATGCATCATAAGTGTTCAATTTACTGCAGGTAACATTTTTACACTGTGTTTCTAAACTGATTTTTTCAGAGGGGACATTCTGGAAAAAGCAATAAATAGAGGCAGTAGGGCTGCATCCTGGTGACACTGGTGCAGCCCCTAGTGACAGCTCTGTGTGGTGTGTGGGTTCCAGCAGCCTGAGAAATCAAAGCATCAGTAGCAGGACACTAGCCCAAACAGAGCAGAGCAAAGTCACTGAGCATGCAGTGCATTGCATGAAGATGTCAGATAAATGATGAAACTGAGCAATCTCTGGTTTCTTGAGGGAAATGTGCCACGGACCACTTGAGCCAAGGCTTGACTCTTTCTGCTCCAGGCTACCTTTTCTCCAGCTTGAGCATCTACTGACCACAGCCCTGCTTCTCAGGACCCCATCACAGCATCAGTCTGCCTGATTTACAGTCACAGCATCTCCCAAATGGGGCTCCTTTCTCCATCTCTGTTTTTCTGACATTTTCTCTCTTACCTACTCAGCTTAACCTGTCCCTAACTGGTCCCTTTAAAGGCAGGGTTTAACCCATCCCTAAAAAACCCACAGAGCTGCCTCTAAGATGAGCAGGGAAACTCAGGAAAAGAAAGCAGGGGAAGGAAAATGATTACAGGAACAGCAAAAATGCAGGAGTTGAGGGAAGCTCATACCTCTCCTCCTAAGGCAGAGGATTAACATAACTTGCATGAGAGCAGCGTCCTGCAAAAGTTCAGCTTGGCATTCCTTGCTGTCCAAGGACACATTTTAGCAGCTCTACCCACAGCAGAAGAACACCCAAACAAAATAATTTTTATATGTCATTGCTGTTCTTTCCTGAATCATCCTTTCATTGTCTCACATACAAAGCCTTTTCTTCTCTCCACACTCGGCTGCTTGCCTGGACTCCATGGCCTGTCCTGCTTTCAGAGTCATGCTCAGCACCAGGACGGGTTTGTCTCTCCAGTGAATCACAGCTGTGTCAGCAGCAACCACATCGCACTGGATCACACTCCTGCCCTCAGAGGCTTCCCCACGGCAGCAGCGCTGCCGGGATGCTGGATGGTGGGACGGTGTAAGGAGGGAGCAGGGAGGCAGGGTGCAGGCATGAGGAGGATGCAGACATCTGGAAGGATGCAGTTTCCACTGCAGCACTGCTGCTGCTCCTCCCTCACAATCCAGACACAGCACGGGGGCACTGGAGTCTCAGACAAGGAGCTGCTGGAGCTTGTTTGCTTGTTCTTTCAAGAAGCAAAGAAATCCTTTTTTTCCACAACTCTCTTAGCAAGAGAGTTGGACTGGTTTTGGAGGGACAATTCTTTTAGACACAACAAGCCAGCTTGGGGCAGGCACCAGCATGGAAAATTTCTGCAGGAACAGTTAAAATTATAAGCATGAAAACCAGCCCTGTAATTAGGACTGGGAGGCGTCTTAACAGGCAAGTGCCTGCAACGCCCATCTGCCAGCCAGGAGTCACACACAGGTTTGCTCTCAGCCCAGCTCTTACTGCTGTTTGATTTGGGCTATTTCTTCCCTCCTGCCTCATGCCTACCTTCTTAGGGGCTTTTTAAGGGAGTAATCACTGGCTCTTTTGGAAAGTCGAGCAAATAACATCAATCAGTGCCCCTGCCCAGCTATTCACTGACATTTTTGAAGAATCCCATTAGTTTTACCAGACATAGTTGGTTTTCCATTTAGATAGTTTGTTCCTGTTCTGTACAAGAGTGATATTTACTGATGTTATTTTACTCCTGTGTTAGGAAGGGTTTCTGTGCTGGCAGTGTGTGAGCATGCACGCTTTGGCAGGGTTCAAAACAAACAGTGATGAGCACATTGTAAATACGTAAGCAAATTAATAATGTAGCACTGAAGAGGAATACAAGTCAGTTAATATTAATGCTAATATCGAAAGTGTCTAGAGCAGCAGACAAGATAATTTTTCTCTTTGTCAGGAATAAAGGGAGATCAGCAACAGCCATGTATAAATTGCATAGCTTGGCTTTAGAAGCAGTAAATAATTTGAAAAAAGCCATTCTAGCTCATCTTCTTAAAAGAAATAATCGATGCTGGTTGTCTCTCTCTCTGACTTAGTAAACAAACTAGATGCCCTTAAACGAGGGCTGCCAATTTATGTTGACAGAGCTTGATGAATATAATTACAGAGCACCCAACCCAGGCAGCCATTGAGGGGCAGAAGTTAAAATGAAAACCTAATATTGGAAAGAATTGATCAGCCTGCTTTCCTTTTCTCTCTGGAGCCTGCTCAAAGCTCGTTTATTGGAAAGACTGATGGCAGCACGGAGACTGTGGGACTAGTCCGGGCTCGCTGTGCAATGCACTTAAATGATTAGGGAGCGTGGGACACCTCTGCTGGAGTCGGCTGTTTGTCCTGCAGTCTGGGGCAGCCCCTGGAGCGCTGCTGATGATGATGATGGGGAGCCGCGCTCCGATCGATGGCCCCGCTCTCCGCTGCCTGGCTAAGAGCTGCAGAGACTGCCTGCTGCATATGTGATGACTGGAATTTAATTATACATCACATTGATTTTCGGTTACAGCTTCAAGGAACTGCTTGCCAGGATTTCAAGTTCGTAAGAAAGGCCCTGCATCTCCTTTCTGAATTCTTCTCTTCCCATATTCCTGTGCTATGTGGAAAATTTTACAGACTCTCTACCTTCAGCTCTCTGTCAGGGGATAAAGCTTCAAAGTTTCCACCAATAATGAGAAGATCAGCTCTATCTGAGACTGTACATATTCAAAGCTGGAAGAGAAACTTTAAGATGTGGAATAAAATTAAAAGGTCTAGTTATAATGGCATTTTTTTTTCTTTAATGTGCTTTTCCCAGATTCTGAATTAAGAAGCAGAATCTATCTTCAAACTAAAGTGTTTGGCTTTTTTTTTTTTTAATTTGCTTTGGGCATAGCACCAAATGGGTCTGAAGTCAGTCCAGTCTGTAGAAATGAGAATGTGTAAGTAATAAAATACTGTCATTTTATAAACCCATCTAAACCTAGTCCCGTGTGAAACTGAGAGTATTAGGCACACAGGAGCAATGAACTAGATCAGAAAACAAAGGTTTTCACAAAATCCTTGGGGATCAGTTTTATTTCTTTTATGAGTGCTCTTATGTCTGTTATCATCTAAGATTTTAATAAAACTTTTATCAAAATGCAATCATTATGTGAACTGTACACTGGGTCAACTGCATGAAAAACTGATCAGAATTTCAGGGGGTGAAAAAACGTATTACTTAAATTTCAGGTTTGGGTCTGACCTGCTCACTCCAAAATGCAGAGACAAAATTTGCCAGTAAACTCACATGGAAGATTTTTTAAATTACATAAAGTGGAAGACTTCAGGGAAAAAAAAAAAAGCAGAATTTCCGCTGGACTTGAAAATTCATTTGGAGGGAACAGAAGAATAAAACCCTGAGCAAATGAATGCAGGAAAACATTAGCAATCCAAGGACTTAGGCTTACATTTGCTGGCACTGGGAATGTCTTTGCTGATGCTGTGGGCAGAGGTGTGTGATGCAGCCATCTCCACGTGCACCACTGGCTTTTCCAGCCATGGCATGTGAGCTCCACCAGGCAGCCACGACATGGAGCTCCTCTGATTCGAGAGCAGCAATGGAGCCTGCCCCAAGGGCTGCAGGAGGGGCTGCATGCAGCTCCCACCTGCAAATGTGGCCACAGGCCAACACCCCACTTGCCACCTGCCCTGTCTGCCCCATACAGGCACAGCGAGGTGAATACCCCAGGTAAATGAAAAACATCTTTTAGAAGGTACATCCCTATAAACATATAAATAGGTGTGTGCCATGTACACCAATACATTAGTCCTGAGCTCCATAGCAAAGGAGCTGATTCTCATATAGCAGATTTTTAACCTGTTGTTTTCAGGAAGCTGTACTGACTGACAGTAAGTGATGGTGAAGCCATTCTCTAATAAACTTGTAAACTGGTAAATATCTGCATTTTCTTTATTAATTTGAATGGCAGTATTGCTATAATGTATTGTTTAGGTTTTCTTCATTTTCTTTGTCTATTTTTTCTTCATTTTCTGAAAAACTTGCATGGAAATCTTGACATCATGTCCATAGAATCCAGCCTTTTCTCCTACCCAGTCACAAGCCGGCTGCTTTCTTGAGACATCCTATCTAAAACACAGACTGTTTTGAGCTTGCCACCTGGTTTTTTTCATGTTCTCATGATAATCATGACTTTCTTTATTATATTATAAATCCCCTGTTATCCTTTTTCCAGAAAGAATAACTCTAGATGAATTACTCTCATTTTCAAACTTTTAATTACCCTTCTTTCCTTTCCACCCACATTTTCTAGTTCTATCCTTTTTGTTCAGTGGGAGAACAGGTTTGCACATGATGTTCATGATCCAGGCACACCTTTTATTTATGATGAAAATTGCTGATTTTTCTCTACTGCCTTCCTATTAACTTCTAATGTTCTGTTTACTTATTGTGATTGCTCCCATATATGAGGCTGATGTTAAATAAAACTAATAACTGCAGCTAACTTTCCTAAGGATTATAGAATAGCAGGATAGCTCAGGCTGGATTTTTGGAGGTCATTGAACACAACAGCCTGCTCAAAGCCAGGATATACTGGAAGGTTTCCAATGCCATGTCTTCTCCAGGCTAGACAGACTCTGATTTCCAGCCTCTCTTTGAAGGACAAGCACTTCAGCTGCCACCATCTGGGTGGCCCTCCACTGGACTCACAGTTACCAAGTCTTTCCTGTACTGGGAGCCCAAAACTGGACTCAGTGTTCCAGGTATGATCCATATAAGCCTCACATATTTCAATCTGCTGGCTGCACTGCACTAGGGACTTACACAGCTATTCGCACAGCCCAGCCTCCTGTGCATGTCTTTTTACCTGTCAGGGTTACAGAGTCCAGCTTATCGCTTTGCCACACAGTCACCCCTGAGTGGGAGATTCCTCTGTGTCTCACTGGTCAAATTTGCTTTCTTAAGATTATCCCACCAGTGAACGTTGTCATTGCAGTGTCGGCCCATTTCTTCAGATTGTTTCCAAATATATTGATGTAATATGATTCAAGTAATATGAAAGCCTGATAACCAAATTTATCCTGCTTCACCGTTTTGCAGCAGAAGCAGCTGTACCTTCAGCTAGACATCACTATTAACCTCAGCCTGACAAAACTTCAACATCCTTCAAGACATTTACCATATTCTCCATCCCTATTGTGATTTTATTTTACAGAGGCCCAGCCAGCACGTTAAGTTTGCCTCTGCAGGCAGCCCCACTGCCAGCAGGGAGAAGCTGACAATGACCAGCATTATAGCTGCTGGTAGATGCACACAGGGCTCCTCAGCACTGAATCTTTTGGGGTTGAGTTACAGCAGCAACACAGAGCACCTGAGTAGGGGAGGCCTGAATAATGAGAACATCTTGTCTGTGTCTGGGCTTCCGAACAGCACCAGATCAGGTACACAAAGTTCACCTAATCAACAGGGTGCATCTGTAGAATCGACACATGTGGCTGTAATAGATACTGGTGCTTTTTGTGAAGGTGAGAAAAATTCTCAATAGGGATGACTCAAATGCACTGAAGCCAGTTGGGCTGTCACCACCACCATCTCAGAAGCCTCTGTTATCTCTTTTGCTTCTGTTTCTCAGATTTCCCTTGAAAGCTCAATTGTGTCTTTGACATGGGGATGTTAGAATGAAAATGGTAATGTCCAATGTTTAGAGGCAGAGGTCAGGTGAATACTCTCAAGAGCTAAGTGAGACAAAAAGAAAATATAAATTAACTTTACTGTGTTACTAAGAGTCAGGTTTTGTTCTTCTCCTGAGAACCAGATTCCCCCTTTCATCCAGGGTTTCCTGACATCAAGCAGTCAGGCTGTGAGAAGGGCACAGAAGATGGACTGCAGCATCAGGATGGTAGCATCCCCCTGCCAAGGGAGAGTCCTGTTCAGTGTTTCAGTGTTCATTAGAATATTTTCTCGGACAGTCATAAATCAAAGATTAAAGGAAAGGATTTCCACAGAGAAAGAAACCCTTGACAGAGTAGGTAGCAGGATGTTTTCCTGTTTTATCAGGTACAGACGCAGAACACATTCTGAGTGCTGCTGATGTTCAGTTCTCTGAAAGAGACAGCAGCTCTACACTACCAGCATTACACATGTACAATTAGAAAAAAAAGTTTAGTCTTAAGGACCAAAAAGAATTAGAGGCAGATCAGAATCAAAATTGTATTTAAATCATCATGTGTTCATGCCTGTTTGCTGTAGAGGGTCTGCTGGGGTGTAAAACGTTCATATTGCCTTTTTCTCCATAAGGCCAGGCTTGGGAAGATGCCTATGCTTTAGAAGCAGGGTCCCAGATGCCCCAGCTTTTTGTAGCCATTCTCTCTTTTGTTTTAGAGCAAATTGTCAACAACCATGTCTGCTGAGCCTTGTGTTCAGTGCATAAAACAAAGTGTGTTTGAGAAAACCTTTTTCCTCTGAGAGCACTGCTCAGTGCTCTTCAAGGCAACTGCCAGAAGCTCCTGTGGTGAGAGAAGAGATGGGTTTAAGACGAAGACTGTCCAGTCAGATGTCCAGTGAACGCCAGTTGGTTCATCTCATCCTCAGACCTGGATGGGCTGGATCAATGGTCTGAGGTTCAGTAAGGCCAAGTCTCAGGTCCTGCACTTGGGTCACAACAACCCTGCAGCGCTACAGGCTGGGGGCAGAGTGTTCGAAAGTGGCCCTTGAGAAAAAGGCCTGGGGGAGCTGGTTTACAACAGCTGAACATGACCCAGTTTGTGCCTGGGCAGACAAGAAGTCCAGTGGAATTTTGGCTTGTATCAAAAATAGTGCAGCCAGCAGGACTTGGGAAGTGATTGTCCACCTGGACTCAGCACTGGTGAGGCTACACCTCAGGTCCTGTGCCCAATTCTTACTGCAAGAAAGGCTCTGGAGCGTGTCCAGAGAAGGCAACAGAGCTGGTGAAGGGTCTAGAGAATAAATCCTGTGAGAAACAGCTGAGGGAGCTGGGGGTGTCTACCCTCAAGAAAAGGAGGCTCAGGGAAGACCTTTTTGCTCTCCACAACTGCCTGAAAAGTGGCTGTAGCCAGGTGGGGGTTGGTCTCTCCTGCCAGGTAATCAGCAACAGGACAAGAGGACATGACCTCAAGCTGTGCCAGAGGAGGTTCGAGTTGGACATCAGGAATAATTTCTTGTGGTAAGGGTTGTTAAATTTTGGAATGGACTGCCCAGGGAGGTAATAGAGTCACCATCTCTGGAGGTGTTGAAAAAATGGATGTGGCACTTAATGCTCTGGTCTGGTTGACACGGTGATGATCAAATATTGGACTCAATTATCTCAGATGTCTTCTCCAACCTAAGTGATTCTGAAGTCCTGTAATTTTAGGATCTTGAGCTTCCTAAGCTTTCTCCATCTAAAAGGATGGAGAATGATCAGATCCATCACATTAATGTCTTCAGAGAGTTGCCTGATGCAGACAGGTTCAGACACTCTCTTACCATCCTCTTTCTCAAAGAATAGAGAAGTTGGTGTGCTGTCTGAGTGCTGGAAACAGAACATTTGGCTCCTGTTCAGTGGTTTTCCCTCCATTGTCAAAGCCATCCTTAATTTTCAAAATCTTAGGATTGCTTCATTTTCTGAACTCCCAGACACTGACATTTTTTCAATCCTTCTTCCTCATGTCTTTTCCCTGATCTGCTCTCTCACTACTTCTTTTGCTTCTTCATTTTTCACCTTTTTGAACCTAGATCCCAAAATCTATTCTCCATTTCTCTGCTTATCACAAAAAGAACTATTTCTCATTACACATTTCCCACTTCTACAATAATTGTCTTGACTCAGCCTATATTTAGCCTTCCTATAATGTACAAAACTTCCTCCTACTGCGTGTGTGAATGTTATGTTACCCTAAATTTTTCCTGTCTACTCCACTTCTCATTTCAAGCTTTCCTCAGGCTGTATTATAGGGAGGATGTTATATGAAGTATTTATTGCACTCTAGCACAGGAAATAGACTGGTTTTAGTTTTATCAACGGAAACGTTAGAATGAAAAATAATGTATGGAGTTTTTATGGGAGTTACAGAAGCCAGGTAATAGATCGACTCTCACCAAGAATGAAGACAGAGAGCTTATAGAATGGGGAGGGACTTGATGATCACATCCTCAAAGTCCCATAAAAACTTTCTCTTTCATTTTATGTAATCTGAAATAATGATAGGTCCTTTTAAACCAAAACTTTGTGTCCCTCTGCAGGCTAATGAAAATTTTCATGTGCCTTTTGCCACCTTTTAGACTCTGCCAACAGAATGACTACTTCCAGAACCAATATTTGTTTTTTCACTTTGTTTGCCTGACATCCCTGTATATTCCAAGAAATACAGTCCATAAGTGCAAATCACCAGACTGAACATCATCAAGGGAAGACAATATATAAAACATGACATAAAACAGGCAATATTGCAAACTAGAATTATCAAAGCTGTGACACCAAATTTCCAAGGACAGGATTGGAAAATCAACCTTTAATCCTCAAGCAGTGGTTGGCTGCTGAGGATTACTGAACAGAAACCTGCCTTGAGGAAGAGCATGACAGTGGAGTGCTCACTGAAGCTGAAAACCTGTGATTGCAATAAGCTCAGACCAAAGTTGACCCTGTTCTCTGTGTGCATCAGGCACTTGGGTCTCAGCTTATGTGTGCACAGAGCCCTGCAGGATCCAGACTGTGGGACCCTTCTGAAAATGGAAAAGAATAAAGTTATCCTCCAATCCATGCAAAAAATCCCATTTCATGTCAAATTTGGGAACACGTCCCTGGGGTCTGCTTGCCCATGGTTCCTGCTCATTGCTCTCTGAGGGGTTCCCAGCCACAGGTTCTCATCCATTGATGCTGTGGCCTCAGGGCTTCCCTGCCAGCCCTGACTACAGGCTGCCAAGCTGCCAGATGAACAGGCTGCAGGAAGGCAAGAAGGCCTCTCCATCAGCTGTTTTCTGAAAGTTTTTATTGTGTTATATCAGAGTTTTTTACTGCAGGGTGCTCAAAGTCAGGAACAAAGAGTCCACATACAGTTTGATCACGTTGAAAATGTGTCGCCATCACGGCTGGAGAGGAGCAGCCTGATGCCCTGACGTGAGTGTTCTAAGAAAAGCTAACAAAATTACCCTTTCTGTTCTCAAGAAGTCCTGCAATTTTTTGGCATGAATCATGATTTCCTTGTGAGAGGCTGAATTATTTGGTAAGGAGACAGTCATACTGTCTAGCAATGGGCAGCCAATAGCTGTGCTTTGAAACACCCTTGCAGAGACTGCTCCTCTTTGACTGTATAGGGAAATTTGGCTGCCGAGAGGCCTGAATCATCCTGCAATTAAGTGTCTGCAATGGGGATTGCAAAAATGCATTTGATGTCAGAATACTTGTCTTTGACAAAGCCGGAACAAGTACGGATCCGAGGAGCCTCTGTGCTTTAAGAAATTCCCAATTCACTGCTATAAATAAAGTCCATTGGCAAAGAGGCAGTGGGCATCATCTAAAGCATTTTGCCAGCAGGTAACAGGTTTATGCTCAAATGAAGTACAAGATCCCAGCAAGCATTTTTATGCATCCTTAACAAGGTCTGTTTTCTGGCTTGCTCCATATAAAAATGACTCTAAACCCAAAACCCCAGCTAACATCATTGTCAGGTACATGTCAGGCCTAAAGCCTGAGAATGTCCCGTGAGCCATCTATGGGAATTCCAACATGCAATCCAATTTTGCCAAAAGCCTGTTGCCCAAGATCTTTTTAACTAAATGGTTTCAGAAAAAAAAAAAAAAAAAGATTGAAAATAGCTATAATCATCACATCCAACAGGCTCAAATTCAGAGGGTAAACAATCACAGTTTCATGGCATGGCAAAATTTGAGGCAAGACTTGAGGCACCATTTTTGTAACTGACCATTTTTATATGTCCATTTTATGAGTGGGGTGTAAAGAAGTACAATTACTTGCAGAAAAGTTACGTGGCAGAGCTGGGAGTTGTACCCAGGCTTTTCCAGAGACAAAGTGGACCCTTTTCCTCTTCTGTCTGGAACATGGGAGTTTTTTGTTTATAGGAGTTGGTTGCTTTTAATAAGTTCTTTGGTGGGGAAGAAGGAAGGATTGTAGATTTGTGGTCTTGGGGAATCACTTCATCATAAAGATACATACATACAGCTAGAGAACAGCAACAGATACCCAGCCTCAAGTTCTACCCTGAAGAAGGAACAACACATGAAACTATTGTGATCTGGTGGTGGCTGAAACTTCCAAGGGAGGAAGATACAAGACCTAGAAGGAGAGATTGAATAGTGCAGCTGGATCTAGTGCTGGAGAGAAGCTCACATGGGAGAAGATTTTTCCCTTCCAGGGAAGAGCTGATGAAATCATCATCAGACATTTGAAAACTTCAATACCAACCATGGTGGCAAAACATAACTTTTGTTGTTTGATATTTTTCTTTACATTGATTTACAATGAGTTACCAAAACAAATCCTAACTATTGTAGCATTATTTACTTTCTGTGCAAGGCAAACTCATGATGATAAATGCAGTGTTTTCCTAGTAAGATAAGTTCAGACATTAGCCTGAAGAAGACCATCAGTGTGAACCAAATGAATCATCTGCCCACAAGTTTCAATTAGGTTTTTTTTTAAAATCTTCCATGGGGTAAAAAAATCTTGAACAATTTTTTTTAAGAAATTAATGGAAGGTGAGTTTTCTGTACAAGTGAGAGGTGGACATTCCTAGCTCATTTCTGGGTAAACTTTTCTTCTTTGTGCCTTAACATGTTAATTTTTAATAAAAACCCAGCAAAATAGGAGCACTGTGACAATCAGAGTGATGAGCTGGAAATCTGAAACTCTGTCTGCAATGCCCAAAGACCAGTCATAATTCATGTCACTGGTATGACACAAGCTGGAATCTGGGATGAACACCAGCCTCTGGCACACAGTGGGCTGGGCTGGGGGGACAGCAGGGTTCTTGCAGATGAATAAACTCAACCAAAGTGCAGACACTGAAAATATAGCAAAAAAAATGAGCCATGTGCATTAGGGTGTAAAAGCCATCTTTGTGCTTAGGAGCATTTGTGTTACAGGAAAAAAGAAAAAAGCAGAAGCATTGTGTAGAATAGAGCAATTGGTTTTGTTGGGCTGTGTTAATAACGAGTGACTGGTTCTACTCTGGTGGGCTCTGGTCCATTTGAGCCACTGCTCATGCACAAAGTGGTTTTTGGGCACAAGTGAGCTGGAGAGGGGAGGCCTCTCTAGTCTTTGTTATCCTGTGTTTCTTTCAGGATATTGAACACATGCTATGCCCCAGCCTGTAGCTATATCCAGCCGTGTCTGTAATGATGGCACTCCTGATCCACGACCCCCCTCCAGAGGCTACCTGATCATTATAGTCATCACCTCCAGGGTGACAAGATGGAAATGATTGCATTTAAAAGTGGAAAGATTTTTAGAGACAGCAGCTCTATTCTTTGTGAGTAAATTCTGTGAAAATCCTTGCTTTCCACAGAAAATTCATGTGGGAATTTTTTAATAAAAAACAAATATTTGAAAACTCTCCCTTTCCCTAACAGAATACATCCCCTCCCCACGTTTCCCTGCACTGGGGATCTCCAGACTTCATTCCTCATAATGTGTGCTGGACAGATTTCCCTGTGATTCAGGATCTTCTCTTTTACAGGAATTTTTTGCACCCTTTTTTTTCAAAACAAGCCCTGCTCCAAACACACACCCACTGGAACCAAACTGGAACATCATGAGGGAAAAAAAAAAAAAAAAAAAAGGCACAAAAATCACCTCACTTGTTTTCTGACTTCTTCTTGCACTTTCTTTTCCAAAACAGAAGGAGGAATCCCACAGCGTGTAGCTGTTATTTGCCTTTTCCTTTCCCTCTTCCCACGGAGGTCAGGAAGCAGCTCAGCCTGGAGGAGCGCGCTCCACACCCAGGGATGCTCCCGGCCGTGCCCGAGGCGGGCTGAGCCCCGCGGCTCCCGCACCGCTGCCTTCCCCCGGGCCCAGCAGAACCAACAGGACCCACGGCAGCAGCCCCTGCCGAGGCTCTGGAACACACACCAGCACCCCAGCTCCACAAAGAGACACTCAATCACATCACTTGGGCAGCTCTGCTTCCCGCTGCAGCACCGGGAAGGTTCCTGGTAGGAGACCTCCCAGGCAGCTCTGTCACAGATACATCTTTCTTCTGCTGATTTCCCTGTCCTCTTGGTGCAGAATGAGTGGGCGCTGTTGATGTTGTTGCTGCTCTAAGACATGCCAGAGGTTAGGTTTGGTGGATCTTTAAAATAAAAGCAATGAACGTATATTTTTACAGCTCAATGCATCTTGCATTCAAGGACAGAGAAACGACTTCTCTACAGAAAGAAGAGTTAAAGACATAAAGGTTAATAGTAACAGCTGGATATTACTTCCATGAATGATTTTATACCTAGACTAAATCTGGCTGCTTTAAATAGCGGGAAGTGAGCAAGCATCACTCCTGAAAGTGATTATGCTTTTATTTATTGCTGCTGCCTCGTTAGGGTGGGAGGCAAAGGTAGGTTTGGTGGGGATTACCCTTCAGTTGCCTGCTCTGGGGCTGTCATTGCTGCTCAGTGTCAGAGATGGCTGCTCAGGCTGCAGGAGCACAGGTATCTGTCCTGGAGAGCAGCCTGGGGCCACCTCACCATCACCCACCGCAGAGCTCCGTCCTCTCTGCTGTCACAAATGACCCCTCTTGCTCTGCACTCACCATTAGTCTCTCAAGGAACTTTGACGGGGCCCAGGCTTAGTCCAAAAGAGATAAAAGTGAAAAGGTCACACCTCTGGGTCAAAGGCTAAAAGGCAGATAAAACACCCTGCCTGCAGAAGCAAAATCCAGGGGAAATCAAATCAGCTCCTAAGAAAGGGTAGCTTGTAGGCTGAACTCCAGTGGGAGGACACAATTGCCCTTCTTTTAGCAACTTCTCCCTCCCTTTTTTTTTTTTTTTTTGGCAAAATGGGTTAACAAAATATATTTAAGCACAAAACAAAATAAACTCAAATGAAAAACTCAGTCTTCCTCATCTCCAATGGCTGATTTAATGGAGACTTTTGCTCTGTAGGATCATGTTTTCATATTTGCTGGGGGCAAAGGAAAAAATACTTTTAGACACAGGAAAGACAAAATTTGCTATTGAATGTCTTCCTTTAACCAAATGAGCACAGCTACTCTTCTGACTAGTGACTTAAAGAGGATTTGGAACAATTAATGAGAAAATGTCAGCTTTCAGTCAGGCAGATTAAAGAAGGGGAGAGTGGCAAGTTGTGAGAGGGAAGAATAAACCATGAAAAGCAAAACCACAGGAAATAAAAAACATATGTAAATGAGGATCTAAGGGACCTTCTTTTAAGCAAGAAACTTTTGCATTTCTATAAGCAGAAGAGGCAGCTTTGAGGCATCCCAGCTAGAGTGAGCCAGATGCACACGCACCTGAATTTTGCATATCAGGCCACAGGCTGAGAGAGAAATTATGTTCAGATCCGTTTGGATATGAACAAAAGAAAACAAACATTTTCCTCCCTTCTCTCAGGAGGATCAGGTAACAAGGATGGTTGAGGTTTGCATGTGCCCCTGTGAAGCAAGGTCCTACAGCAGCTCTGCAGATGTGAGAGGACCCATGCAGAGACTACAAATCTACTTTTGCACCGATGGTTCTAGCAGCAACATTTTGAGATGAAATTTTGCAGTTTTCCTTCTTTTACTTCGCATTTCTAGAGTGTGCTGCTACAAACAGATAAAAGGCATAGCATGAGTTTTGGATGTTTTCTTGAGTTTACTGCTAAAGCCCAGCCTCACATAACCCACTCCACTTCTGTTTTGGGCCCATGAATGCAGGGCTCCCTTCTGATAAAAATTGTGAAAGTTTTGCCATTGACTTTGTTTAATTTCCAGAACTTCTGTATTTCAATTTTTCATTCAGTGGAGTCTTAAATCTTCAAACTTCTTCCCATTAGACCAACACAAGGAAGGATTCAGGAAAATCAATTTTCAGCTTAAGCAGAACAACTGCTGAACCATTAGAAACTCATGAGGGTTTACGAGATCCCAGAGCACCAAAGAAATACTGACATGACATATTATGCAGAAAAGGGAAACTTTCAGAATGACCAAGCAGGTTAACCTTGGTAAGATATTTGAACACACTATAAAGCAACTGCCTCACAGAAAATATGAATTACTGATAAAAACCGGTTAGCTTGGATTTATGAAGAACCAAGAATGTCAAACCACAGTCTCTTCCACCAAGAGAGAAAATCTTTTACTGTCTGGAAAAGGATTTGTGGGTTCAATTTTGAGTTTAGTACTGTGTTTTCCTGTTAAGGACATAAGTTTTAAACAGAAGTTCTCCAAAATGGGTGCCTAATTGGCTGAAAAACACAGCCAAGCGAAAGCACTCAGGACATTGGTGTTGGGTAAGTTGGTTCACCACCAGAGCACTACAGCTCTCCTGGGCTTTCAGGAAACAGCTTTTCCTTCTAATCTGACTGAATGTGCCATTCACAGCTGCATCTGAGAACAATGGTTTAAGCAGGAAATTAATAAAAGCGCATTAGCCATCTCTGCTCCCTCCAAGTCTAGAGTTTGAGGAGATGAATCAGACTCCTGGCTCTTAAGGTATTTTCTATGCATCTACACTGGGCTTCAGAGCAGAGCTCCCAGGTGCCCAGCATCCAGGTGAGCATTTCAAAACATACAGGCAGCCCTTGGGGTAGACACTGCCAGGCTATGGAGAATACATACCCATGTTTCTCTGAATTCCTGGGACAGAGAAATTTGCTCTATGTAATAAGGAGAAATATAAAAAAGTAAGATGCAGATGGTATCTCAAATCACAGGCTATTCCCCAGATATGGGACTTCCAATGAAAAAATATATCATTTCAGATACGAAAAAAACAAACAAAAATTTTTTTAAAAGCACAGCTGCTCATTAAAATATATTTTGCTGCTTACTTCATTGTTTGATCTTGCAAGAAAAGTTTTGTTTTCCAGGTAATGAAGCATTGAATTGTATCTTTAACACAGCTAGGATTAGCTAACCAACAGATCTGCACAGCGAAATCTTGGATATGAGTTTTGTCTCACAATGACCAAAATCACAATGCCAGGTAGAACTCCTTGTCTGGTGGCTGATTTGTGTAAATCATTACATTAAACAATAAGACCTCTGGGATTCATTTTCAGGATACAGCTGATCATTAAACCTCTTTTAGATCTTCTAAGGTTATTCTGAAGTTAAATCAATACTTAGCTGAGCTCTACTGCTGTTCTTCACTGAATGCATCCAGAAGACACAACCCTTTTCTCAAACGAGGGGAATCCTCATTCTGTTTTTAACTAAAAATTCCACAATCCGATTTTTGGAATATTGGACTCTTCCAGGAAAGCTACTGAAATGAGCTCAGCAAACAGTTGCTCAACTCCCTCTTTCCCTCCCCTTCAATCTGGGGTGCTGACCTGACCATTCATTCCATGTTTGCAGTGGTGAGCTCTGCAAACGGAGTTTCCATGGCAGCCCTAATCCATGAATAAGGCTGGCTCCATCGGTGGTCACTTAGGACAGGCTTTTTCCTCCCCGTGTCCTGTCGCTGGCAAAATCAGAGGACGGAACACAAGCGTCTTCAGTAAACATGACCTAATGAGATCCCTGACTTTGTGACAGGGGCCTGGAAAGGGAACGTGTGGGGACATCTGCCTCTTCTGGGATTTTCCACTGAGGTCTCCCAGCAGTTTCCTGCCTGGTTTTATAGAGTATCTTATTTAAACTGCAATTTCTAGAATTTTTTTTCATTCTCCTTGTCATTTTTAGAGACAGATACAACTGAATGAACACGGCAAAACCATGGTCTGGCTTAGTGTGACCTGTATCCAATGTTCTCCTCTGCAGGTGCCAGGTTGTCCTCTTCCCAGAGATACATCTGATCAGCTCTCTGATCACAGGATCCCCAAGACATCAAGCAGGCTTCCTCTGAGCAGATGCCCAGAGCAGGACCCTCTGCTTTCAGTTTCTTCCTCCCTTGGATGTTAAACACCAGGCTGATCCCACTACAAACACTCCCCAGGCAGTGCTGGAAGCTACTTACAGGGTTTGTAAAAATGATCAAAAATTAAACCCTAAATGTTTCCACAATAATACATAAGTTCTTTCATTTTATGCTCAATAATCACAGTCAATTCATCTGGGCATTAACATGATTGCTTGTGAAACTGTCTAGGAGGATGACAGCCAAACTTTTCCAGAAGATTAAGCTTTCAAGCAGCTAAAGCATTGGGGAAAAAAAGGATAGCGTATAAAAATATGCCTGAAATACAATGAAGAAGACAAATTGTGTATTTAAAGTATATATTCCACACATTCTTTAAAACATAACTTTTGCTTAGTTCCTCCAAGCCTTTTTCCTTTGCTCCAGGGCATGAAAGCCTCACTATCTATCTTCTTGTGAGTCATTATGTGAGGCACAACACCAAAGGTAAACGTGCTGGGCACCGTGTGCTTGCATCTGTGCTCTGTGCACTGTCAGCCCCTCTGCAGGGCTGGGTGGGACACAGCCTGTTATTTAGGGTCTGGTTTCAACTGTTTGCCCTCACCTAACTCAGAACAGTTGTCACAAAAACGCTGATCATTATCTCCACCTACTGCAAATGCATTTCAGAGAGCACAGACAGCAGAGTCCCGCAGCCCTTACTTTGGGAAAACTCCCACCGCCTGCACATATTCGATGTTTTACCCACAATTAGCAGCTACAGTGGATGTATTTACAGGAATTCCTCTGAAATCAAAAACACAGGCAGACTAATGGGATATAAAAGAAAGAGAAAGGAAGTGACTTTGGCCATGGCATGCTTCCACCCCATGCAGCTGAGGTTGGACAGCTAAAGGACCCCTGGCCCTGCGCCCTGTCAATTACCTTAATCCCAACCCAAATAGGAATGACACTAAACACTCCACAAAAATGCTTCCAAACATTGCCACGAGAAAAAGGAAGAGCATTAACCCTGCCTTCCCAGGCATGGCTTCACTAATGGACATCTTGCATTTTACATGGAGAAACATAGGAACATAAAAACATTAAAAGACATACCCTCCAGTGAAAACTTGCACAACCTCTCAGAGGGAACAGAATTAATTGTAGGGAATAATTACAGTTCTAAACAAGAATATTTATGACATTACATAAAAACCATTAAAACAAACTGAAAGGCAATAATTTTGAGAAAGAGGAAAGGAAGAAGTGAGGCAGGGGGATGAAAACCAATCAAAGTTTATAGTTGAAAAGATAAAAGTTCCCGTGTGTCGCACATCTTGAAAATTGTTGCTTCAGCCATCACTTGTCCCTTGTTTACTCCCCTTAACAAAACAGCAAAAGAATTTTGTTTATAAAGTTAGCCAACACATGGAGCTTAAAGCACTTTTCTTAAAAATGATCTTTCAAAAGCAACAAAAAATGTGGAAAATTTCTTTCCGAAATGTTTTAGCTTTTCAAGAAAAAGCATTTCAAGTCATTATCACCTCGGCAACACTCTTTTCTTCCTCCCTCCCTTTTTCCCTTTTTCTGAGGCAGGCGAGGATGAAGGGAAGAGGGAGTTTTCCTCTTTTGTTGCTCAGTGAAAAAGAATAGCACAACTGTATTTTTAAATCAAAGAAAAAATTGAAAGAACTGCTAAGAAAAGCATTTGGAGATTTTTTTTTCTTGCAACATACTTGTAGCCTTTTTCTAGACAGTTCTATCAATTTAGAGCTGGGGTAAAATCTCCTTGTGTCTTCTGTCGCTACAGATTTCAGTCTGGAAACCTTGGAGCTTGAAAATTGCCCTGGGCAGCTTCAGTTCAGCCAGAGCCTTCAAGGTCTGTATTGTCCCCCAGGAGACCAAAAGCTCTAATGTCTGACAGTAACTCAGGGAACCCAGACATGGCCTGGCAGATCTTCTTCAGGAGAAATGTTCTTACAGTCCCTTCAGTCTGGGTTAGATATGTCCCTGGTGATAGCAGTGTCTACATGTACCACAGGAACACAAAAACAGTTTTGAATTACTCTCTGAAAACAAAGCTTTTTGGTCAAAATGCTCTTCCCTTCATTTTTTTATTCTGCCTCAGGCCTATTCCAGCAACAGGAAAGGGATGGTAATCATCAGTACTCAGAGCCATTAGAAAAATCTTTCTTTCCTTTATATTTCCCTCTTCCAAGAGCTGGCTTCTGGGAATTGCAACCAACCTTGTGCTGTATGGACTGCTGCCCCAAAAGTGAGCACAGTGCTTTTGCAACCCAGGCAAGAAGCAGGAGACCTTGGTGGGCCATGCAGGTGGCTGTGATGAGGAGATGTCTGTGGACACTTCATGGGCTGGAATTTAAGTGAGGGAGCTGCTAGACATATATGCTAGACATATACCTGCATTTGAAATTTGGGTGCGTCTTTGCAGGGGCAGCAGAAAATTTTGCAGATGGAGTACCGTGGCTTAGTAGTAGAAGCTCCCTCCAGGCAAGCATGAAAATGTGCTCTGCAAGCTGCGGGATCAAGATCATGCCTGTGATTTGTACACAGCTACTGCGATCTAATTGATACACATGGACAACAGATATGCTTTTGCAAATCAGCTGTGATTACCAGGATCCCTTGCAGGACTCAATAAACAATGTCTGGCTTTGGGGCTGCAGAACACACACACAGCTACGCAAACCTCCCAAACAATTTTCCACTCTGCCACCCAGGCTTCATCAGCCAAAAGATTGTAAAAGAGCATGTGACAACACAAACAGCTTGGGTTTAGCCAAAAGCCCAAAGTACAAAAACTCATCTAGCCCAGCACAGTCTGCATCCAATTCCCTGCCTGCATAGGGAAACGTTTCACTTTCAAGGTTCACTTTTATTCTTCCACACCGTTACAAACAAAAAGAGATCTCTTTCCAACCTTACCCATGCACACTCCATCCTCATCCTCCCCTCCATCTCCTCAGAACCAAAAGCACTTGGGTTTTGTGGCCAAGCATAGACAGTCGGATGGGAAATCACACGTTGCATCTTTCTTCTGTTTTCCCTGGTGCCAGACACTTCTCCACTACCCTGATTTACTCATTGAGGTGTTGAGGAGAGTTTGCTCTGCTAACTTCAGGAGTCAGGCAGCATTTCCTGAACCAGAATGATGGTTTAAGTGAGGTCCTTTCACTGACCTCCCCGTGACACCGTGCTCATGAATAACCAGGTCTGTCGCTGCCCCTCATGCTTCATTTTCTCTGAGGAAATCTTCTGTTAAGGGGCAACAGTTTTCCATTTCAGTGTACAGCACTACCCAGCTGCTTGTTATTTCACTTGGCTGAGCCTGACAAGCTAATGGTATGTTTGATTTGCACTACCAGTTCCTGCTAGAGACATCATAACTTTTATTACAGACGTGGTTCTTGTTAGAGACTCAGTTGTCCACAGAAGTTTAAAAAAAAAAAAAAAAAGCGCACACTTATTTCAGTCAATTTACTGGTTAACTAATTATTTGCAAGCACAGTGCTGGTATCAAGCAAACCATCTGATGCAATTTTTTTAGCATATTTCACTGTTGTTTGTGTGGCAAATGGAGAAATTATTCTAGCTTTTCTTTTGATATGCATTCTCTTTACTGTCCTCAATCCTTTGAGGTTGATCACCTTTCTGATTGCTAGAACATTTGCTGTAAACTTTTTTAGACACTGCGCAGCTAAATTCGGTTCAGCAATTGCCACAGGAGAAAAAAAAGAGGGGTGCAGAGAGATGATAAGCAAGAGTAAGATAACTTCCCCTGAACTGGACACAGTTCAGGATAAATTTTCTGCTTTGGTTTTCCTGCTCAATATGGATAAAGATATCAAAAGTGTCTACAGACAGTACACATCTGCACTATTTTTACACTGCCAAGAGTACTGTATGCGGTACATAAAACTAATGCAGTACACTCTGCAAGAATAAAAAGAAAACAAAAAGGACTAAACTACCACAGACCTGCTTGTCTGCCTGCAAAATACTGAATCTGTGTTTAATGAGGAGACCAGTTGGGTTAAGGATTTTTTTTTCCCCATAGCAGACATACAGCATCCAGTCAGGACAGGGCAGTACCCTCCAAATTTTCCATCACACTGACTTGGAGCACCCTGATAGACATGTCTGTGTATCTCGCACTCAGCAACCAAGATGGAAGGATCTCCAAACCTAAGATTGCCCATGAAAATTTTGGCTGCACTTTCCCTCTGTCTAAGTTTAGTTGCCAGTAAAAAGAGGATGGTATTCACCATGCTGCAGCCTTGTTAAAATATGTTTTGTTAAAATATGACATATACAAGCAAAAAGAAGTAAGCCTGTACTGTTGGCTTTTCCTCGGAGCCAGAGTGAGTTTCCTATTTGCAAGGCTGCCAGTGCAAGGCATCTATTTGCAGTATTATCAGCAACTGCTAGTTTCTCATGCTGAATTTTCTCCAATAAAGGTCCTTTAAAGCCCCTGAACTCTTGATCCTCAAAACAGCCAGTCTGGGGAGCGTTTCTTCCAGTCTTTGAAGTTGCAGCACTCGTAAAGCTGACCAGTGCTGTTTGTGAGTTTGTTTTCTTTCCATATCTCTCCTTTCCCTTTAAGACCAGACAGAAGATGACATTATTAGCAGGCTGCTCACAAGCACCTAGTAGTTTAGGGGAAGGCTTTTTATTTCTGCTTTCAAGCAGAGATGAAAGATTGTAAAAATCTCTCTTCTTTTTTTCCTTAGGGAATTACAGCTCACAAAAGTTCTTGTAACTCCTTACAGCAACTATTTTACTACTCAGGGAGGCTATTTACTAGGTCACTTTCTTCCTGCAGCAGGCCTCAGTGTTAATAAATGGTGTCTGTGAGTTACTTTATGCTCTTCATACTTTATTTTGATCTAGCTGTGTGTTTAAGGAGCTAAAGAGAGTGTGTCTTGATGAACTACTTACAGCAGAGTTTGCTCTAGGCCAAAACGCAGAGAGGGCTTTCTTCTGGGTTTTTTTCTGTTTTTGTAGGTACATTGAAATCTGAAAAATGGGGCGAGCTGCCAAGGTTGTTCTGCAAGTCTGTTAGCTTCTGCTCACTCAGCATTAACATCTGTCTTCACTAAAGTGTTACTGGACCCCCGGTACACTGCACAGAGCAAGCTCCAGAGGCACTTAGAGAAAGCAGAGCTCAGGGAGGGAGGGAGAGCCACATACCCCAACCCCCCAGCTAAGAGCACTTTTTGAGTAAAATTAAGGCACAGCTTTACCCCAGAAGGCTCTGTCCCAGATCTATGCGCCAGTGAGCCTTAATATCAGAAACAACCATGAGGGAGAGATGGAGAGAGTGTAACAAAAAGACCCTGTGCCTGGATTCTGCCTCTCAGCCTTTTACCCTGTCAGAAGATGTCATAAAATACAGCAAAGATTTTTTTTTCCTTTCCAAAGAATTCAGGTGATTTTACTATACGCTTCAAACTAGAACAGGAAGATGGGTTACCCCTGAGACCCCAAAGGAGGCACACAGTTATTACAAGCCAAGCCATCGCTAACACATCCTAAGCAAGGCAGTACCACATGCCTCCCCAATGAGGTTGCACGATATCTTTGTTCCTAATTAACATCTGTGTTATCAAAGAAAGCAATTCTGCACACATGTAAAGTACATTAAGTCTTACCCAGCCTCTTTCAAGTTCTATCAGGGAAAAGATGGGGAATAATCACACAACCCCCCCAAGACACCTAGTTTGCTATTTCTCATGAGACTTGGATGCACTCACTGAGGCTGTGCTCTTGGGTTACACCCAGCAAACCTGCAAATTCAGTGTCACATCCCTGAGGTAAGAGCAGCATCCTGCTCTGCAATGTCAGCAAAATCACACAAGCTCCCAGCACATGGTGAACAGCAGTGCACCTCTGACAGCTCATCAGCACATGCACCATCCTACTCCACAAATGAAGGTCCACCTTTCCATGAGCTGACAAATTTCCAGGTTTTTCTCTGTGTACTGTGTGCTTACATGCCTGCCATACAACTGGCACTGCCTGGATTTGTGGATTTATTGGCTGTGACCAGACACAGGCTAAGTAAGTAAACAGATTAATATGTATTAAAATACCTCATTCGTTCAAAGTTCAGAACTTGTGTGCACATGTGAAGGTGGTATTTATCCATAGTTCTTACCAAGGGAGCTGATTAAAAACAGGATCATGCAAAGCAAGCAGTGCAGTAAAAAGACAGCATTAAAACATTTTTTTGTAATTGAAATAGTCCAAATAATGGTTACCTGATTTAATGGTTCATCAAACTATAGCTCTCACATAATCTTCAAGGGTTTGGTAGTTTTATGTTGTAACTTGTAGCTGATGCTGCAAGAAGTGAGAGTTCTTATGAAATTATTTCTGTACTTTTACCCAGAATAACAATGCCTAGAGAGGTCATAATGTCTCGTGTACAAAAGACAAAGGAAGAGAAAAGATAGTCAGACATTGGTCATATCCTAATGGAAAAGAGGTCTCCACAGTCAAGGACTTTTTACTATAGCATCTTTTTTTTTAAGGTTTTGGCTTTTAGTCTTGAAACTTTTGGCTATTTTCTGTCTAAATATGATGTGAGAGTGAGATATCTCTCATTTCATAATAGCAATGGAAAGCTTCAGGTGTGTGTTAACACTGTCAGAGCTGTGGGTGTCAAGCACAGCAGTGTGAGCTGACACCTTGCCCCCTCCAGTGGGGCTGAGCAGACCCTCGGCTGGGCTCCCTGCAGGGGAGCTGCCTTCTCAGGCAGGCATTGCCCAGGCTGGAAGGGAGGGTTTTCTGGTCTTTGCCCAGAAGACAACTTCACTTCCTATCATATAATTTTCAGTTCAAAACTTTGGATGCATCAGGAATGAAACAGCTTTTACAGGAGAGGGTATCCTGGAAGATTCCCATTGCAGCGGGTACCAGGTCCTCAGCTCTCAGCCTGGAGAAGAGGCATCTGTCCACCATGAGCCACCCCTGAAATCCTGCTGCTGAGGGAGAAGAACCAATCTTCAACAGGAAATTGATAGAAAGGACTTTTCTGTCGAGAATGTTTGTAAACAGGTTTTTCCAGCAGCTGCTCAGCTGGTCTCCCATGGAGGAGGTCAGGACAAAGCCACATGATCAGAGGTGCAACCAGCCCAAGTGCTCTGGGATGTGATGATCAAATTTTCCATTTCAGATCTTAAAAAAAACCTAAAACAGTCACTGGTTTTAGTGCCTAAATGGCAGCTCAGGTCACTTGATAATTTAGTGATTAAGCTTTTACTAGGTGTGCTATTTGACACTTCTCAGGAGCTGTGATTAGGCTGTCCCTGTCCCTATCAAGCAGCTGTTTAACTGCACAGATTTTTGCAAAATGGAAAACTTCATCATTAACACAGGCATTTTAAGCAAAGTATTTACAGATTTTTTTTTTCTGCTTCTCAGTCCAAACCAAACTTTACATCCCTTTTGGGGGGTTTAGGCTGCAATTTTTAAGGCAAATTTAAGATTTAGGATGTATACTGTCAGGTCTCCCAAAGACTTTTGCTATCAGAGCAGGAAGCTAGCATCCTTTATTTCTCTCAGCCTGAGACTGATTTGACAGCAGCTTTTCAATATTTTGTAAGTATCTTTACAACTCAGAGGTTAATCAGTGTATCTTTCTCACAGTCCCCCAAAATATCAAACTCTTATTATATGTGCTGGTTGTGTCTGGCATAGAGTTCATTTTCTTCACAACAGCTGGTTTGGGGTTGTGGTTTGGATTTGTGCTGAAAACAGTGTTGATGCTACAGCAATCTTTGTGTTGTTGCTGAGCAGGGCTTGCCCAGTGTCAAGGCACTTTCTGCTCCTCACTCCACCCCACGGTGAGGAGGCTGAGGAATTAGGAGGGAACACAGCCAGGACAGCTGACCCCAACTGACCAAAAGAATATCCCATACCATATGACATTGTGCTCAACAAATAAAGCAGAGGGAAGAAGAAGGAAGAGAGGAGATGTTCAGAAGGATGGTGTTTGTCTTCCCAAGTCATCATTGAACGATGGATCCTGCATTCCCAGAGACGGCTGAACACCTGATTCACCAGAATGAACTCCTTGTTTTGCTTTGCTTACATGTGGCTTTTGCTTTACCTATTGAGTGAAACAAAGAGAGCAAGCAGGTGTGAGGGGCTGAGGGGCCAGCTGGAGTTAAATCACTACAGTACAGCTCAGAATTAACTCAACAAAGAGATGGAGGAAAACACCTCTTGGATTGTCTCAAGCACTTCCCTGGGATCTGAGAGGGCCTGAAGCTGGGTAAGAATTTAAAAGCAGGTCTCTCACCTCCTGGAAAGAATGTCCTGTGCTGTTTTCCATGCAAAGTCTGAGGCACCAAGTGTGCTCTGAGCCTGCCTGCTGGCTTACACACCACAAACAAGGTACATCAGTGGCAGGCAGGGAAAGGCTTATCTGCAACTCCCTGCATCCTGGTGATGTCTGGATCAGGGTGAGGTGCCAGTGGAAATGGAGATGCTGTGGAGGCTTTTGGCATCTACAGGACTGGACAAAGCCAAAAATGATTTCTCTAGGATCTGACAGTTGAATTGAAACACTTGAGGTGGAACTCAGCTGTTCATGGTGGATCTAGCCTTTAGCAAGCCCAGATCCTAGACCAGTGAAAATGCAGGCCAATGTAGCTTCTGACTGAAGTATCATCTGGAAATATGCAGAGTTTTGCTGTGATTCCATAAACAGCCTGTGACACCACGAGCACTTCTTGTCTATCTTTTCCAATTAAGCACTTAAGAGTTTCCCAAGGTAAATATTAATACTTCAGAAAGGAAATACTAACATGCACAAAATCCTTTCCAACTTTTCTGCTTAAATAGCTATCATTTTTTAGTGAGGTCACAGCATCCAGTTTTCTATAATAAAAAATAAGCAGGATAAGTAGTTTTACTCTTGTCAAAACTTGAATGCAATTTTATGTTTTTCTTTGACTTGCCCTATAAATATTTTTACTACGGCATTCAAAGTTTATGAGATCTCTAAGACTTGTAAAGAGGTTGAGTAACTGGAAACCAAAGGCTAATACCTACCACAGGGACTTGGGGGTTTTTCTTAAGCAAGCTATTTATTAATGTTAACAAAGGGTATTTTACTGATGTTCTGTTTACAAAACTGAGTATTATTTTACCTTTGCATTCCAGTGTAAACAAATCCATGAGGAGAGACAAAGACAGACCACACCACAATGCCTGACAATGCCTTTTCCCAGGTTACAGTTTTCTGACATTATCCTTTGAGCTGAGCTTCTGCAGCTGAATCTCTGCTGAGACCAAGTGTAGCTTGGGACCTGCAAAAGCCAGCCTCACTGAACCAGAGGAAAGAACAGAGTTAGCCACTGGTTGTGGATGGCTTTGACAAGCTGTGTCCTTTTCCCTGTTCATGAGTCACTCACCAGGAGACTTTATCTTTCCTAATGTGTCTGCTATCTATAATTATGGTTGCAACAGTTATCCACCCTTATAGGAAAGCGTGGCCTTGCCTGAACATGCCCATGGGGAGCCGTGTCACAGGCAGGAGTGGGAGATGATCTGCCCATATCCACCACGGCCACAGGAGAACATGCGTGTTTCAGCTCATCTTCTGGCACAGCTGGGGAGAGCTCTGTGTCGGTGCTTACTCTCCAGCCACTGTTTCTGCTCCCAAAACATGATTTACTGACTAAAGATTAACTATTGCAAAAGGTTTGCACAAGCCGGCAACCCAGCCTGTTGTGCAAACATTTGTGGATAGCCATTAAACTACTAACTGGAGCCCAACAGAACAAGTCAAAATATTCATCAACTTTGGCTAAGTCCAGAGCCTACCAGATTTGGCCATCCTGCCTCTGCCTCTCAACCACCTTTAGCATCTTGGGAAGACACCATGCAAATGCACTCCTGAGGACTGCCCAGAACCACAGCTGCTCCAGACTGTTTTTAATCCTCCTTTCTTTACTGATTAAGGAATTAAGCCTTAATAGGGATTAAACCTTTCCCAGCTGTAAAGCCCAGCACTGGATTTATCACACAGTTACAGCTCCCTACCTACCCAGGCAGTTCCTGGGTAGATGGTCAACCAAACATGATCAAACACTTAAAAAGAAGATGACGTTGTTCACTGACCAAAACCCAGAACTGCCTCCATTTCTATGTATATATGTGCAGTCAGCTCTTTTTGTAGACATGTACCTCTGGGGTTTTTATCATTCTCTGTTATGCATCCTCTCAGCTGAAGGTTTACCTAATCTATGTACAACACATGCATCTGAGAGCTCCACTCTCATGCACTGCTGCATGTTCGGCCTATGCTGTACAAGCCTAAATGATGTAGGTGGATATTTCCTCATCTGCACAGGCTCCCAGAAGAACACCACAAACACCTTGTGTAGATGTGTCAGCCTTCAATGGACTACAGACCTCCAACTCAATCTGAAGTCAGCTATTTATCCTTCCCAAGGATCTCACTACCTCAGCTGCATAGCAATCGTAACCGGGCTTTCTATTTATCTGACTGGAGAGCACTGCATTACTTTGCAGAGGCTCTTTGGAAAAAAAGAACTGGAAGAGATTTTAAGAGGTAATTTGACCACTTGTTCAGTACCCAGATCAAGTGAAAATGGAACTTCCATTACTGACTTGGATTAAATCACTTTATAAAACTGGCCAGTACTGGGATTTTGTCGTTTTGAGAGTGTTTTGCCACCCAGATTACAGAAGAGAGATTCTCATTGTTCAACCCTTGGTTGCTAAAGCTTGTTGTGTCTTTTAATTAAGGATGATGTGAATCCAACCATGCAAATCAAAGGCCTGCCCTTTCTACCTTGGGAGCCTAGATATGAGATAGAAAGTGGGCCCTAATATTCTAAAATGAAAGGGAACATTAAAACTGTGTATTTTAATAGACAAATATCATGTTATTTCAATTCACACTGGTTCTGTTTCAGAGTGGTCAGTGGGAAAGGACAGCCAGAGCTACTCTAAAATGGCCTTCGTCACCAAGGAAAGTGTTTGGGACTCAGCCTTCATGCCGTGCTCTGATTTGCTCAGTGCAAATACCACGACTGTAATAAGGGTAATGATTAATATGAGCACAGTGATGTTTGTGGTCATGCAGTGGATAGATTTTGGCAGCAGCTTCCTGGAGGTTTTGATTTCATGGCAAACTGAGGAGCAGAGGAGGAAAAGGAGCAGTCTTTGATTCGGAATGGTTTTTCTTAGTGTGGCTTCCCATCCTAATAGGAGTCTTTAACATGGACAAGATCTCGAGCCCTCTGGATGTGCCAGTCTTCCTCCAGTAGCTATATAGGGATAGTTTATACCAGCTGCTTGAAAATAGATTAAGGAGTCAGAGTAAATTAACCCAGCCACTGGTAAAATGCTGATTTCCTCCTTCCTTTTGGCATGGTAGTTCTCCCTCTCTTCTGAGGTTTGCTTCAAGACAGGAGAACACTTGGAAAACACTTCTCAAATTTGTAGAGTCCTTGACAAGAGTGCAGAGCACTTTGTTGTTAGGTGGCAGCATTCAGCCAACAATTAATTGCCCTCACCAAACTTCCAATTCCTCAGCAAGCTGTCCTCCTGCTGAGCCCAGTGCAGATCTTTGGCAGACAAAGATGGTTCAAACTCCAAAAGGCAATGATAAGGTGGGAGTAGGACCCATATTGCTACTGAGCTGGGTGGTGTGAGCTGAGGCTAAAAGGGCAGCCTTTGGGGAGCAGCCTTGCCCTTCGTGATCTATGTCAAATAGATCATCATCATCAGTGCTATCCTTGCATTACATTTTCTTCTGGTACTTTGAATCAGCATAAAAGCACATTATAATACCAATGTGATTCTGTGGTAATTGTTCTGCTAAATAAACATGCCTGACATGAAACACACTGAACTTTCTGGTTTCTCTGGTGCCCATTTCTTGAAGGGGATCATAACGAGGTGAGAGAGCAAAAATTGGGAAATAACTCCGGAAAGAAAATTATCAAGATTATCCGGGTGACTGACAATTATGGGATTTGATATCACAGGGAAATTAACATTTTAAAGATTGGCCAAGCACAAGAAGAAAGGCTCTCTGCTCTTTCCAAAATATGCAAGCATTTCAGTGCACCCTACTCTCTGCATTTGGATGGCAGTGCATATTTATTGGTGCTCCTGTTTGTAGGCTGCTTGGGGTTTGCATGCCACTGTTCAGATCCCAAGAACCTTCCCACCGTGTTCTTCCTCAATTCACAGTCAGCAGTGCCCTTTCCACTGACTGCCCTAAGGTGTGCACTGTGATTTTGGTGACTTTCCTGGACATGCCTGTTTTGTGAGAAGGCAACCAACTCTAGGCTCTCAAAAAATGTTCATGTGGGGCTATTGTGCCAGCTGTGAATTCACTGTTTTTTCTGTCTTTGCAAAGGAGCACCCCTGGGTGCCTGCCACCATTTGAACAGAGATGACATCTGGTCATGATGACCAAGATGACCAGGTACAAAGAGAAGCTGACAGGCATGAAGCAATGTGGTGAGGCAAGAGTGGGAGATCTGCCAAAAGAAAAATGGCAAAGTGCCCATAAACTGGAAACAAACATGTTCCCTCCAAAGGGAAGCTACTCCTGGTCAGGAATAATCATTGTCTGCAAAGCAGGCCTTAGAAGAAGAGAGTTTGTTTTGTGTACCTGATAAACACTTCCTTCCTATTATCCAGCATAGTGCTACTGGCTAGACAAGCTGTCAGAATCTCCTAAATCTCCTTGTCTTTTGAACAGGGTCACTGAGTTTGTCCTGAACCTACTGACTTTCCTCTCTTATGGTGTATTTTTAGAAGTCCAATATGTGCCTGTTTTTCTCTGCATTTTAAATCCAAAAGACTCAGATGATTTACCTCAAACATTCCAAAAGAAAAAATAAATCTCCTGTGGCTTCACATTACATATGAAGTGTTTCAAGCCCAACATAGATTTGGGATTGATGTTTGGTGGCAAAGTTAGAGGGTATTTCAGTTCAAATATAGAATACAGTGCTTCTGTAACCTCAACTCCAAACTCCGCTAATCCAAGTTTAGTTCCTGATGGACTCTATCCACAAAGTGAGCTAAATTCCTAGCTGTTGCCTAAGTACTACCTTAGGTGGCAAAATTCAAAGTTTAGACTTTCAAAGCTCTCACTCTGCACACCACATGTATTGAAGAGCGAAGTGCATAATTTTTCTGGGCATAAATATAAATTGTCTGATCATGCATTCCTGAACATCTGAGTTTCTGCTTCTCAGATTGTGCCCTTCATATACAGCAAAGGAGATAACCTTGCCCTGAAGGAGGCTTTGGATGCCGTGTTTCCCTCCTCTGACATCCTAGTACCTGGAATTCCTCTCTCTAGAGTCAAATACTGTCTTGTCTCTTTAGTCTAAGCCAGGCATCTGTAAGAAAGGCCTACCCAGGAAATGTTTTTTTGCATTTTCACAGGAAATGTCTGAAATGGGTTCAAGTCCCTTCAGGTTGGTCTGGAGTTTGAGCCAAGGTATCTGGCACAGCTGACAAGTGCTGACACAACTGGGGAACAGCACTGAGGATGCAGGGAGGAAGTGGGAGGTAATGGCAGGAAGGAAGAGGACAAAGGAATAATTTCTCTCCTTGTTACATCATACATATTTGTTCCCCATGTCCTTTCAGCATCACTGTATCATATTCTGAGATATCTTACATTATAGATATTGTAATTTAGTCAGGAACAAATAAGTCGGATTCATCTGAGGGAGGATCTTCGATCTGGAGGAGAGGAAATGAAAACATGGATTCTTTTATACTCAGTAAAAGTGTTGAAACTCTGTGAGGGATCCAAGAAAAAGAAATTGGGGTAGATTTGTAGAATTTGGGGTAGATCTGCATATTTCCTGTGTTACCAAAATAAAAAATTAATTGAATTTCACAGATTTTAGAGGTTTCCTTGGATCCCTTTAACCCTCTTTGCCTGTGTTTGTGCAACTGAGCAGAAGCTTCTGCTTTCAGATTGTCCATAAGACTGGTGCTGCAGCAAAGGAGATGTTTAAGCTACTATCTGTACTGTTGAGAAGAGTACAGCCAATACATGGATGCAAAGCTTTAGAAGAATTCTTTCTACCAGGCTGAGCATTGTCTGTATGTGCAGGTGATTATGCAGCCCCTGCTCACCGGATAGCAGCTTTGCCTCCTCTCTGGCACATTTCCAAGCTGCAGGAAGTCTAGTGTTGGTTTGCACAACTGACACTATATTACCCCACTGTCTAAGGTCTCCAGGTCTCATACTGAAACCCACAGACAATCTGACACCAGTTTGAAGAGCGAGTCAAAAAAGTTAGTGCTTGAATTGTAATAATATTCACTGAACTCCTGTCAGAGTCAAACAAAAAAATCTCTTTGGGTATATTCCTGCCAGGTTTTTAGAAGTCATATAACTCAGGCATAGACTCCAACAGCAAATAGAATAATAATATCTAAAACACAAATTTGGCTTCCATTTTCAATTGAAATGCAATAGAGATCAAGTCCTGCTTCACCGGAACTCAATGTGAAAATCCTAATTAACTTCAGGAAAGAGCAGAGTGGGACCCAAAGAGTTAACAGTTGTAGAATAAAAACCAGAAATTAAATAAACTCTTAATCAAAAAATTATGTCTTACAGCCAGAGAAACCTCTCTGGAGTTGTATAGTTCAACATAGGAGCAGAATTTCAGCCTCTAACGTTCACTGATGCCATTTCAGAGGCAAATTTTGTGATCTTTTCATTGCCAGACACAACACATTCCAGTATGCATAACATTTTAGTTACTTATCTTCTATGAGTTGCAGGGCATAATATTTTTCACTGTTTAGAAATAACTCAGCTCTGAGTCACCACTGAAAAACCCTCTTCTAAATTGGATTTCCCCAACAAACCTGGACTGTCTCAATTTGAATAGTCCAAAGAAACCACAAAGCCTGCTTTACAGCCCATGGTTTGTGTCTGCTGGGAGGAAAGAGTAGATCAAGGCCATACAAAGGTGGGGGTATCCTGGGGATCCCTGCCTGGCAGACTGCATGGGAAGTGGCTGGAAACACATCCATGCTCTCAGAGCCGTCACTGTCATCCCTGCCTCCTGCTCAGCAGCAGTGCATTTCCAGAGCAAGACCCTTGTCATTGATTTCAAGGCAGGCAGACTCTCACTGACTTTCAAAAGTTCTCAATTTATCTCCCCCCGTGCCTGTGCTCAGCACTGCAGTGTGTCACCTTATCCAGCTGGCACCAACACGAGCAAGGAGTTTTGGGATACAAACCTGTGTTCCCTGGATGCTGCACAGCCCATCCTTCAGCTGAAGGACCACCACGCAGGATTTATGCTAGTAAAGGACTTCACAGCTTGCTTTACCTACTTCCTCGTTCTAAGGGAAACATGCAGCAAAGACTTGGCCACAAACTACCCCATTCATGCTCCTTTAAATGGAGAATATTTCTATCAGTACAGGCAGTTTTCTCCATCAGCTTGTTCATGCCATAACTTTTGTGGCCACTAATCAAAAAATCCGTAGGTTCAGGTTTCACACCTCCACCACCACTTACAAAACACTACCTTTGCAGGCAGACTGGGAAGTATTCAGTGAAAGCTTTGTACTAGTGCTGCCTCCTGCGATTCTTCAGGTTGAGGCTGCACTTGCTGAGGCAGAACTGAGACCAGGTTCTCCATAACACATGCACCATAAAACTCCTGCAAAGCCTGGGAATAAATGAATCCTCCATGACACAGCCCTTTCCCTGCCTATCATTTTACTTGAACTCTCTTGAAGTAAAGAATTTCTTCCTAGTGTTTCTAATGAGACTACCAGGAAGAGAATTGTAAATCCTTGATGTTCTACTGTGGGAAAAGAGCAGCAAATGTATTCGAGGGAAAGCTAGGAGGGAAGAAAAGTAAAACATTCTAACTAACATACACCAAGGCCAGCCAAATTCAATTTGACAGGTTTCATAACTCAGCAGATTGTATAGCACAACCGTAAAAATATGCCAATAGAATGATTAAAGGAGAAGTATCAGGTCGTGTCTGCCCAACCTGAAAATTTTATTTTAAATAAACATTGTCTAAAATTTCAAAAGATATTTACAAATCTCATTTGGCAACTGAATAGGCCATAGTGTTACTGGCTAACTTAAACAAGTAAAAGTGAAGGTTTTTACACCTGCTTTTAAGAGTTAGAGATACATGATTGGACTCTTTCCATTCGGGCAGTGATTTACCATTGTGCCATTGTTTCCTTTAGCACACTGTGAGTACTGCTTACTTTTGAGAAAACAGTCTTGCACAGTAATAATTTAACTCTTTATGGCTTTTTTCAGACTGTCAAGCCCTTTTAAGGAAAATTTAAAGTTTTGAAACGTTTGAATTAGTAATTCATCATTTCTCTTGACAAAATATATATCCAATCCAGAAGTTAAAATGAAAAAACCCTTTTATTGTGAGAATATTGCATAGCTTTCAGTAATTTTCAGCAGATTAAATAAGCATTCATGATTATTAAGAATGTAACTCTGCTAATGACAGTTTGCATTGTTGGAAGTCCTAGCCTAGACTGAATTAAATCTTCAGAAAATTACATTATATTGAACATCAGTGGAGAGATTTTGTACAACTGCGCTGCAGAACATAGCTTAAAAAGCATCTAGTAAATCTGTGTTACATCAAATTCCATTCTTCCTTTAACCAACCCTACACTAAAAGAGCAGCAGTACTCCAGGTGGGGTTTCATCAGAGCAGAGTAGAGAGGGAGACACACCTCTCGTGACCTGCTGGTCACACTTCTTTTGATGCAGTTGGATAGGGTTGGCTTTCTGGGCTGCAAAGACACCTTGATGGGTCTTACACAGTGGTTTATCCACCAACACCCCCAAATCCTTCCCCACATGCCTGTATCCATGTTTAGGATTGCCTTGACCCAGGTTCCCATAAATACATTTCTCCAAGCTGTTATGGTCCACAAACTTGGCTGTTCTTGAGGTTGGAGGAGATGAACCTTGCAAATCAACCACCTCTCCCAGGCTCTTCTTCCTTACCTGTGTGACCATGTCAGTAGTGGACTCATCTCTGTCTTGTTTGCATGCTCCAAGGCCTTTCCCCTCAGTCCATCCTGTGCCCTTTCCTTGCCATCCTGGCCTGCCACTTCTCTGTGAGTTGTCATCTCCCTTTTCTGTCACTCATTGTTTGAATGTCTCCTCAGGCTGATCAGCCTATTGGCAAAGATGTTTTGCCCTGCTTGGTCAGATGGGTCTCAACTCTTCCTAGCAGTCCTCAATTCTCAGTCCCATGGCTGTAAAAGCCAAGTTACTGTTCCCAACATCATCTGTGCAAACAGGTGCTGACCTCCATGATCTGCTAAGCCCTCCTCGAGCCCTTCACCCTCTGTGGCAGGATTCAGGAGAAACTCAGCTGGTCCTTGGGCCCTTGGCCCTTGCCCTAGAGCCATGTAGCCACTCTTATTGTGCTTCACATTCAGGCCAAAAGGAAAAGGTGAAACAGATGAGTCCATTTTCTGAAGTCGTTCTTATTTCAAAGGGGTTGAGAGAAACAGAGACAGGAACATGGATTTCATTTCTTTTCTATACTCAAAGATTTGATATTTGAAAACTGTTCTATTAAGTTTGCAAATTTTCTGTTCTTGTAGCCCTCAAGTAAACAAGAAAAAGAAATGTGAATCCACAATTTAAACAAAAAACATTCCCTTCCATTAGCATTTCTTTGATGGTCCTTTGGTTTATTGTTGTGCATTAACTTCTGTTAATTGCTACAACATTCATATAAATAATGCATTTGGAAAAGAAGGTAAAGAGGGTGTCACATTCTATTCTCCAGCGATTTTAGTGGGACTCTCTGGCTTGACTTCAGTGCTAAAGCTGCTTTTTTTGGTCTCAGGATAGCTAAAGCTTGTTAACAAAGTTAGTGTAAACAAGGAAAATAAAAGCACTTTCATTTTATCATGAGATAAATTGGATGGGTCAGCCATAAGCCTTTCAGCTGAACTTACTCCATGGCAAAACTAATGTGTCTTGTCTTCGCTGTACTGGTACCTCAGGGGAGCTGATGTGTATTAGCTATCATTCTCAGGAAAGATAAACAGCATTTGTAGCTCCCCCTCCTTCCCCAGGTCCTCTTGGGTTTTCCTTTTATGAAAGTTTCTGGTAAAAGCTTCTATGAAGTCACAGAACAGAGTTGCCCATGTCTGCCAGCTGTTTTTTGCACTACATGAAAATATTTCTCAAATACAATCCTCTCTTCTCTCTCCTTTTTGAACACTTACAGTTTAAAAAAGCCAAACCCTTCAGCATTTGGCACAGTTTCAGCTACAAGATCTACAGCCAGTTTTGAAAACTGCAACTTATATTGAGCTAATTTTACAGTTAGAAAAAGGTTGTGTCACTTTGAAAGAGACAGATACAGCTGGGAAGGAGACAACTGAACTGTGCACTGACAGCACTGAGGTTTTGCCCATGTATTTGTACCTTGACTTTACTGGAGTTTTGTGAACAGGAATTTCAAAGACTTTCTTACGGATTTAGTGTGTTCGGACATGTGTTCTGTTTTAGTCAGTTTTAGAGCACAAGTACACAGAGACACATAGGAAGGAAGGTATACAAGAAGAGGACAAGATTATGTATCTACTGGTATGCGAGGTCTTTATTTTGTTGATTATGTTTGCAACCCTACCAGTCCACTAGACACACAGGTAGGATCTCTCTTCACACCAGCTGTCCAGTGAATGCAAAAGGCCAAAAAAGATCAACAAGATTAGTAAGATTATCATTGGTAGGATTCATCCTCATCAAGAAATTCACTGTCTGGTGGGAAATTGAGTGACTTTTTAATGATACATTAGACAAGGTTTCTCAACAGAGAAGGATAAAGCTGTAAGGAGATAGAGCAGCAGATCCTGAGAAAGGGAAGCATTTACTGTGAGGAGTGTTGGTGTGGAGAGCCAAAAGGCAGCAAGAGCTGGGATGCCACGTGCAGGTGCCTGGATTTTCTCTACACTTTGCCTGTACCAGTGAGAAGGGACCAGTGAAGCAGTTTGATGACTCATTTAAGCATCCTGCCCAGCCAGGGCTATTTAAAAGTGTAGAATTAGATGGCAACACTTGCACCTGTGCTTCACTCCACATCCCCAACTTATTCCTTTTACATATCCCAAATTTTATCTTTCCAGCTGAATCACTCCACTTTGTTTCCAGCACATCAGGTGTGACTGAGGTCCCTGGGCAGCAATGCTCCCCTACCCCTGGTGAGCCTGGGGTGCTCAGAGGAGCTGCTTGGCTACAGGCTGATAGAAGTTTTTTGGTCCTCAGGCAATTCTATGCATCATGAGCAAAATAAAACCTCCTTCTGCCTGCAGTCCAACACAGACCATACTACAACATGTCATACTGTATTGGGACAGAGGTTCCTGAGAAACATCCGGAACATTCCACAGCAAAAGAAAAATTCCCACTTTGAATGCCAAAACAGGTCCACTTTGTTCATCCCTGGTCTTAAATGTTCTCCTACAGCAGTGAGACCAGAATTAACATGTGTTAATATCCAAGATTTCTTATTCTCTAAGCCTGCCTTTCTATAAATTCCAGCAACAGCTCCAGCTGTAACTGCCCACAGAGAATCAGAGTTTCTCTATTCCTCATGAGAGTTACCCTAGATGAGATTTGGAATGATTAGTGGTAAAAGGTAGGCAGATACCTGGACTCCTCTTTACATTGCTGCTTCCACCACTATGATCAGTGGGTGGGTGGGAAAAACCTAACACAACTGCCTTGTGTATAGATAGATTGAGAAGGCATATGTATAAATGGAGTACCTAAAATTTTCAAGGCTTCTTCAGTTTTCTACCTGTCTTTGTTGTCCAACTCATGGTATCACTATTCTTTCTGTTTTTGTGAAAGCACTGTTGTGTCTGTCATCAGCTTTGGGTGATAAGATCAGATTTTGAACTTGGATGCGAACCACATGGTAATTCCCTGCTCTATAAAGAAAAGAAAGACAATAAAAAGCCCTCAGTACTGGTTTTGTTTCCTCTGAGCCTCATTAGGCACTTAGCCAGTGACTAGTCAGGTACAAAGGGGCAAGGACTCAGAAACAGGCCTCAGAGGTCCTGCCTTCCATCTGTGAGGGGTAAGTGTGAACCATAAGCCAAATTCATTTAGTTCCTTTTACATAATTGTCAGCTTTACTCAAAGCAGTTTCTTCTCCTTGGTTGCAAGGGAAGACAGTCAATTGTTGTTCTATTCACATCGTCACATAAACCCATCTGACAGGCATGACAGCAACTGCTTGCTAATTACGGAGCAAAATTTGCAGTGCAAGGTTTGTTGTGCCAACGGTCCCCAGAACAATCCTGGGATTGTTTTATGAGAAGATTGGGCAGTCAGGGTTGAGCACTTTTGCTTCAATTATCCCCATGTGCTGTCAGGGCTTGGAGCTGCTCTAGTGGAATGAAGAGAAGAAAATAAATGAGCTCTGCTCCAAGCCTGGGAGCAGTTGCTGAACCCTGAAGAGCTCAGTTGGTTGTATCTTTGTTAGTTGCTATTACGGATATTATTGCCTGGTAGTGGCACTGAATCTGAGGGCCCATTAGCACTTCCATGCTAAGTCCGGGGATTTATAGTTGCACTGCAGAGACTTGCAGAGACTTATTCTGTAGTGAAACTCAGCATGTGGTCCCAGCTAAACCCATCCCTCTAACTTTATTATTCACTGCTTTGGGTGATCTAATAAAGTTCAGATATTGTTGGCATTGGATGTAGCTGGTTTGCTGATTTTATCAAGAAGAGGAATTGATTTGTGAGTGAGAGGTGACTAACAGAAAAGTCCACCTCACTGGGGTGGAATTAAAAAAAAAAAATTAATTGCTTAATGTAGGGATCTGAATGTTGTGCACACACCTAAAGTGATTATTCTAGAAGTATAACCACCTGGTCACAAACCAGAATTATCCTTTCCCAGAATATTCCAAAAGAAAACCAATTCCTGCTGAAGTTACTGAGCTGAACCTTCTGAACCTCTTACATGACATAAGTTTACAAAGGACCTTCATGAGCCCCAGTTGTGACGTTACTCAAGAATTTCCTCTTTGTGACCCGAGTACACTTGTGTGTCTGTAATTTCCAACAGAGCTTCAGTGATAAATTGAAAAAATGAAGCTTGGAGAGGGGCTATGTTTGTCTCTTGCAGCCGGTAAATTATTCTAAAACATGCCACCCCTTTGCAAAAACCGACAATCAAGGCCACTCCACAGACTTTGTTGGATACACAATCTCCATATCTGGCTAACCCCAGAGTCAGTTCATCTGAGCCCTCTCCCACAGCCACTCCTCCTCCCTCACCTATTGCTGTTCCCCCTTTACCCTCTGCAGCACTGATTAGGTCACAGCAGGACCATTTCAGTTTACTATACCAGCAGAAAATTATTCCATCCTTCTGCTGAGTTGGTTTCCTAGCAGATGGCACATTGCATCAGCTCACCAGGCTGTCAGACAAGCCATAACTGGAGGGCTCTCAACCAGGGCCAGCAGTGTGAGCATGCTTTTTGTTCAGAGCAAGAGATGAGATTTATCCCCTGAAACTTTTAACCACTACCTCTTGTCTCTACAGATTTGAAGCACAGATTTGGACAGCATGGAAGGAGGACTTGTGCCACAAGCTCGCCAAAAGTTTACCTGAAGCCCTTCAGAGTAGCAGAGCAGCATAACTCCACAAAAGCAACAAATACTCCTCTTTGCCACAGCCTGTACAAACTCCTGAGGGAGATATTCCTCTCCTTCGTGGGTGTGAATCATGTGACATGGGTCATCTTAACTATAGACAGGCAGGATATCCCTCCCAGACCCACAGAGATTATTATGTTCCCACTGGAAAGGTTTTGGGAAGATGAGAACAACCCTAGAAAATCTCAGGTTTCAAGAAATTTGAATTTCATTGCAGAACTCTCTTTTCTACCCACATCCCCAACCACCATACCTTTTCAGAAACATCTTCCAGAGGTCTGTGGTATTGATATAATACAGGTGGGAGAGTAGAAAAGAAAAAAAAAGAAAAAGTCCAGTGAGGAACACAAGTCTGCCATCCTAGAGGGATCTTGATCGCCACTGGAAGAGACAGACCAGACCTTCACTCCCCTCTCCTCCCTGCTCCTGTGGGCCTTCCCCCCACCTCTGCCCTTATGAGTGAGCAGAGAACCAGTCTGGCTGAGGCACAGTCCTGTGGCTGTGTTCAGAGCAGTTCACTGCAAGAGAGGCAGAACAGTCATCAGGCCTGAAGGACAGTGAGCTCTGCCTTGTGTTTGTCAGATTAAAGCAACCAGAGAACTGCAGGCCAGGTACTTACATGAGGTTAAAAGAAAGCAGTTAATTGTTCTTTAAAGTGGACATCAGAAATATGATGAAAGGCAATAGCCAGAATTTGGTTCAAATTCAGGTGGAAAGTAGGATTAGGTTCACTGCAGTGATGGAGTGTTCTGCAACATGCAGCTCATTCTCTCCCAGTTAACCAACTGTACTTTGTATGAAGTAGCTGAATATCAGGGGAATTCCTAACACTTTCTGGCCTGTGAATGCCCAACCAGAAAGAGTAATTAGAGCATCTGAAAATCCCGTGGTTAGGGCATATCTAAGAGATCATAACTCAAACCTCTGCTCCAGGTGAGGTAGGAGAGGAGCTCCAGCCTGGTCTCCCACACTCAAAGTGGGGACATTAAAAAGTTACCATCCATCAGGAAGGAAGAAGAAGGGTCTCTATGTTGTGTGATCATGCATGTTACCATCAACTCCACAGACAAGGCAGGCAAGGAAACACATGCTACACAGACATGCCAGAGTTTGGTCATAATCCTGAACAGCCTGCTGCCTATGATACGAGGGCACATCTGTTTGGACCTTCTCTACAAGTAAAAACTGTAAACATTGACAAATTCAGGAAGCAATGGATTGCTGCTCTGGAAGCACCAGCACATGCAGGTTTTAAGAATGTAACTGGCACTTTGTAAACCGAAGTCCCCCACAGCAATCCAGCCAAAAACATATTTAGTGGCTTTTGTCTTTAAACACACAAACACAGAAATCGTACAGCTGAGTATTTCAACAACGTACCTACAGCGGATGTGGACTGTGTGGGCTGGGGGGTCTTAAAGCAAAAGCTTGGATTCCTTTCTGAAAGGCACATTCCAGTTCAGCCAGAGGTTATAGGCTTCATACAGAAATTCCTCAGCTAAGATCTGTGTTTTAATGCTGCAGGTCAAACCACCCTCATAATAGTACCTCTTGTCTTGTATAGATTATATGACATTTAAGAGGGGAAAGGAGGCACTCGAAGCCGAATCTCAGGATACTACATCGTCTGATGGTGTACAGACCTGGCAAATGGATTTAGACACTCTTAACAAGAATACTTCAGTTTTCACTCAGCCTCTAACTGTTTTATTGCTGCTGTGAGGTAACTTCAGGGTTAGCTTTCCCCAAAAGCTGGCCCAAATAGGGCTTTTCCCTATACAAGTTAAACCAATTTTTAACTTAGTCTAAACACCTCCTGAGGTGCGCACCAAGATAAACACCATCACAGAAGACCACTGAGGTATTTCCCTAGAGAGTTTCCCAAGGAACTCTTGGGGTAACACAGCCCTCTCCCAGCACAGGGGCAGCTCTGCAGTGATGTTTAGGGGAATGTGGTGAAATGCAACAGCTGGATCAGGCAGACTTGCTTAGCTCTAAGAGGAAGATATCCTCACCTGCCTGCCAGTATGGGGCTTCCCCTTCCATGTCAGTGAGGAGGAAGGATTTGAAGCAGGTGACAGGAACATACTTTGTGGTTTTGCTAGGCAGTCTCTGGGAGATCACCAGGGTGAGCAGAAGCACAGAGGACCATGCATAAAAAGCATACAAGTAGAAAACGTGGTGATGGTGGTGCAGGATTTCAGGATATGAAACGAGGGCTGAAAGACAGCATTTGGGCAAAACAGTAGACAGCCTTATGGGTGCAGACATGAAGTTTGCTTTGCTCTGTCTCAGCTGGCATCTGCACCACCATCCAGAGAAATGGCTACTATTTCTAAAGATAGCTAAGGTGTCTCGGTCATAGAGTCATTCAGTGCTTCTGCAAAATAATGCAGCAATGCAGAGCACAGCCCAAGACTGTGAGCTCAGCTGCAATCTTCAGGAAATGCTCCTGCATTTAGTTTGGCCTCACTGTGCAAATTGGTGGCTTCAAACTCAGGTGCATTAGTGGTCCACACACAAACACGTGGTTTGCTTAAGAGGACAGCAGTAGTTAGATGGGAGAGAAAGAGCACTTCAGAAAACAGCAACATGGCTGTCCCATTTTTTGTGGATGTTTGGAGCTGTCAAGGCTGCAAAGAGGGAGGCTGCAGTGATGAAGGCATGAAATGAAGCCTCAAGAAGAAGATGAGTCGATAGCATGTCATAAGGCCCTTTTTTTCTGAGTTGTTTGAACAGCTTACAGTTTTCCTATAGTTATTGCTTATTCAAAGATGATTGTGGAATTCTTTCCATGAGTAATTCTTGGCTGCTATATCCTTTGCAAGCAGTTCAGTGCAGTCAATTGATAGCTGAAATTCAAGACTGGTCAGTCCCTGTTCACATAGGTCACTTCTTCTGCTGCAGAGAAGAAATTGCTTTGCAGCAGATCATATCCCAGGGCTGCCAGTGTTTTATCTCCTCACTCTCCAGGGACTAGCGCTCACAGGCTGGAGCAGCAGGACGGGTCAGTTGCTGTTCCCCAGCCACACAAGTGCCAGCATAGCACTTTACAAATGTGGGAAGGAGTTTTCCTGTGCACTTTTAGCAGCTTTTTCTAGCTCGTTCTTTGAGTTGTACAGCCAATGTTCTTTGAGCAGTAGCAAGGAAGACAAGCATCACAGCATTCCAACAGGATCCAGAGTCATGGCAGAATCCAGTGTTCCTGAGCAGGCTTAGGTTCCATAGGACAGGATAAGATGAGGTTCCAAACTGAAGTGAAAAGTTAACTACGCTGTTGGAGCAAAGCTCTGTCAGCTTCCCAAGCTCAGCAGAGTGACAGACACATCCGTGTGAGAGCTGCAAAATTTATCAAAGACAATAGAGACTTAACATGAAACAGTAAAGTAAGATCAATATGTCCAGATGGCAGATGCTGCTTTCAGGCTCCTTTCACAAAAAGCTGAATGTTTTAAATAATGCTTCAAATATACTTTCGTTGTTAATTGCAGTCCACATACTGTACAAGAAGACAAGTATAAGACCTGTGAGTTTCAGACCAAGGACATCAGGAAGAAGAATAAATTGATTCAGTGTGGAAAAGTGGAACTACTAGATTATATAAAGTGTGTTTTTTTCCCCAGCAGCTTTTCCAGCTTCTGTGCTTTGAAGTGTTTTATTTTGTAGTCTCAATTGTACCCTGAAACTCCAAAATTAAACAAAAAGCTCTTCCATCTTAATGAACTACAGGACTTAAAATTATATTTTTATTGCATTTCCTATCCTGGTGAGGTTAACTAGAGTCTGGAAAGCGCACACTGCCCATTAGGGATCATTAGGAAAGCATTTGGAAGTTACAGAGCTTCTTTGGACTTTTACCATTAATAGTTCCTTTTGTGACCATTCAGAGGAAAAACAGATTTTCTTAAGCAAATATAAAAGTGTTTGAATAAATATATCATCCATGACAACTCTACTAGAATTCCAAGGATTTCTGAACCCTTCTCTTCCCCCTTCCTTCCTATGAGTCCTTCAAAAATTTATATACACTATTATGTAGGCTATTCATGGCTTCTTGGAAAGTGAGAGCAAGACCAGATGCCTAAAAACATGCGAGAGACTAGCAGGCACCTGGGAAGGCTGGAAATCTAGTTAACTTTGTCCTGTCATTCTGTCCCACCTGCCCTTTCCTGCAGTGCATCTGCAGCCCATTCCTCTCCCCACAGCTGGCACGGGGCTGGCTCCACGTACCACACTGGCGCTCTGCTCCGAGGGTGCTGAGTGACCCACTGTCACTGCCTGGCACCCTCTGCCTGTTGAATTCAGCTCCTGTTGAGAGCTGCCTTGCCAAAACCCTTTCCACACTATGATGGAAACCAAGTTAGAAATAACTCAGGAGTTGGCAAGGTTTCTCAGAGCTTTCATTTTGTGAAGTGCTTTGCTGCCAAGCTATGTTATTCACATCTTCTCGCAGATCTGTAGCATGGTTTTTTTAATGTTTTTTCCTCTGAGGTGGGGGATGAGAGATATAAAGTCTAACACTCGTAAAATCTCTGTATTCCAATGTAAGAGTCAGCAAGCTAAGAAGTACAGTGATTAGGAAGTGGAGCTGTCATCAATCATGTCATGTTCAGGTATGTGGGATGAGCCTAACATTTCTGGCAATGTCATGTTCAGTGCTCCACTTTTCCATGGCTGTTGTGTCTGACATTTTGGATCACCAAGCAGGAACAAGGTTGTAGTTTGCATGTTTATCACACAAGGCGCAGCTTCGCTGTAGGTAAATAGAGACAAGGAGCCCAGGTCCACAGTCTAGCATCCACGCTGGCTAGGGAGCATAGGCAACATCCACATCTCCTTTGCTCTCTGTATCCTAGAAAGCAAATTCTGCAGCACGGGTTTCTGAAAGATCGTAACCAATGGCAGGGAGACCTAGAACCCACTGTGGGCCTTGCACAGCAAAACAAAGCACAGCCTAATTGATCTCCATGAACCTTTCAACAGCAAAGAATTGGCACATGAGAAGAAGGTCTGTGTCACCCAAAAGCAAGATCAAAAGTCAATCCATGATTACATGGTCAAAGACAAAGCTTTGTACAGAATACAAAGGGATCCTTTTCCTCAAAGAATGGTGGAGCAGAAATGCTTCTCGATTTTGTGGGAGACACCACCACAGATAGCAATCAGGATGTCATCTATCCTTTTGTTGTGTCAGTGCTAGCCTGAGAAACATGGACTGCTTCAGATCAGAAAGTAAAGCAGACAGTTGGAAACCTATTTTAAAAATGCGTATATAAAAATCTCTTCCACTGTTTATCCATTAATCCCTGGCCAAAAAAGCATTTTCAGCAAGAGGCTGTCAGATGTGGTGCTTAGAGACATGGTTTATAGGTGGATTTGACAGTGCTGGGTTAACGGTTGGACTCAATGATCTTGAAGGTCTTTTCCAACCTAAATGATTCTGTGATTCTATTTTATGAAAAGGTCACATAAAACTTGTTCTCACAGAAAGTTAAAAAGTATGTGTGGAGGGGAGGGGGAGGAGGCAGGCAGGCTTGGAGATCTGGTCTGGTCTTCACAGTCTGCAGCTATGTGTGGGCAGTGGAAAAATACTACTGAACAACTAATTACCAAAAGCAGTCAGTAACAAAATCCCGATTTAAATATTTGCAGGAGGTAGACAGAAAGGTGCCAGCCTGAAGCTTGTAATTACTTTTATTTCTGGCAGGAATCAGATATACTTCTAATAATAACTATGGGCACAAAGAATTAGTCAGAAAAGCAAGGCATATTTATTCCCAGCTGGAGGGGAGAACAAAGTAGGTAGGAAACGTCCTGATGAGGGTGCACAAAGGTAAAGGGTAGTAACTGCAGGGATGGGACTTGTGCAACACAGTGGCACTGCCAAAGCGGCCCTGCCTTCACTCCCAGGGCAATCCCAGGGCTACTAACCATTTTTCCTCTTGCGCTTAGTAAGGCTGGCTGTAAACTTTCTTCGAGCAAGCTGACCGTTTTCTTCCCTCTGACCTGAGCCTGCTGAGCTTGTGATGCTGAAGATAGAGACGCATCATCCCTGAGGGACCATGGGGCCAGTCTGCAGCTGCAGCAGTGCTGCTGTGGCTGGTGCCACCAGAGGATGGATAGACAGTCCCTTTGCTATGGCACGTTTCCCTCTCCCTAGGGAGCTCTGATCTGGGTAGTGTGTGTCATTGCCATGACTCTTTCCAACTCATCCCTCATACAGCCCTGATTTCTGGATGAAGGATTTTTTGAGTATGCTCATGAAGAGACTGGGTGGGCTCTGGTTTTTGTGGCAGACTCTTACACCCCAGCCCAGCTATCAATGAGCAGGGCAGAGTCTGAGTCCCCAGTGCTGGCACTTTGGCTCTGGGCTATGTCTCTGGGCTGTCTCTATTGGTTATGGTCTTTTCCAGGCACTCTGCTGGGGCCACATGCAGCCTCTCCAGTCTCCCTGGCTGCCCTGTCCCTTCTTCTATTGTTCTCTCAGTGATACCAATGACATTTTTTGAGTAATTTTATTTCTCGAGTGCAACATTGTCCTGTCAGCTAATTAATATGGCAATTATACAAGGAGTACATATCAGAGCAGAGCTGTCTTGCTACAGCAGTTTCCATATGCTGTTACCCTGTGTGTCCCACAGACCTTCTATTTCTGCATCCCCAGTCTCTTTTATTCCTGCAGTGTCCAGCCCAGCCACCTTGTTTGTGCTCAGCACATTTCCTTGTGCCATCCATGACACCGCCAGCCCAGCCACTATCAGCAGATCCCCACTGGATTGCTGAGGCATTAAACACGTCCACTTGCACGGTGTATAAAATCTGTGACCACACTGGCCACACTGTCAAGCTTAGGAAAGTACAAATTGAGTTATGGTGGGGAAACAAGTTCTGAAAAAAGAGTCTGAATTAACCAGTACACACATAGGCTTGGACTTGGTTTCCAAGACCTTCCCAGCCCACATGTCTGTCCAAACTGCACATTTTTTTTTCAATTTAGCTGTCTGTCCCTGCTCCTGCCAGCAGGAAGCCTCTGCAAGACATGAGGCTGGGTCGTCAATGCACATTAGGACTATGACTGCTACCAACCCGACCAAAGTGACACTTCCTTGGCTTCATCAGGGCAAAGTAACTATTCTGCAGTTCTGCAGAAGACTCATCTGTAGAGGCAGCCAAACCAAGATATTTCACTCCTCTCCCATATTCCTTGTTTGGAAGTCTTGTACCAAGACTGAGCTTTTTCGTTCAGTGAATGCATTTTACAGCTTTCTGACCTTTACAACTTTACAACTTTTACACACACCTTTACACCTTTACACACACCTTTACAACTCCAGCTAGCCGCAGGCTGGAGTTAAAAGTGGGTGAGTTACTGCACTGATATTTTTCCACATCCAGCTTCTCAGAGTTACACTAATACCACACTGCTGCTGCCAAAGGAGTTCACATCTCACAGAACAGAGGAAAAAGGGGAGCTGCTCTGGGGCCTCCCACAGCTCCTCTAGCTGGAGGAAGCTTTCCACTCCTAGGAAAGCACATTCCAGTTTTCCATACCTATCTGCCATCGGGTCTCCTAGGCATGCAGTGAGACTGCAGACTGGAATGAGCCTGGAAATTGTTTCAGGAACTGTTTCAGGCTGCTCTGAGCATCAGGTCTCAGCAGGTGAACATCTTCCTGACCACAGCACCTGCTGGCTGGGCCTCACTGGTTACCAGAAAATGGCCCAAACATGGGGAGGCAAAGTGTGAATCCACCAGCCTTGCACAAATGCCATATGGAGCAGAGGTATGGGGAGGAAGTAGAGCTGGTATTTCTGTCAAAAGGCAGTGACCTTAAGGTCCCCCTTCCCAAAGTGCTGCGGACATTTCTGGAAGTCTGAACAACTTGCAGAGAGTCTCAGACTTCACTGTGGAAAACCCAACAGGTATCTTGATTTTCCTCAGATATAAATATAGCCCCATGCATCAGAATCCAGCATACCTGGATTCCATCCTTCCATCCCCTTGCTGTTCTTCAAACACAAACCATCTTTCTCCATGATGTCAGACTGCACAGTTTGCAACCATCTCTGGTACTCCTGTTGTCCTCTATCTACTGTTAAAAGAAACACACAGCAAAATCCGCAGTCTAGAGCTTAGAGAGGCTCAGGATGAATGAAGGGAACATGCTGCTTGAGCTTTATGGTCCTTGCAACCAATAGCTTAACCTTAAAGTTACTCATTTACATGACTGCTGGCAAAAGCCTCATCGGCTCTCCAAAACCAGCCACAAATTAGATTCAGTCCTACACAAGGAGCACACAAAGGACAGAGGAGGAAGTGTAATTAAGAGGAGCACAAAATTTACAGTGCAATTAGATGATACAGTACAAAATCCCTCTGCTTTCAAAGCTCATCTAAGAAGCACAGGGACACCACTCTCTCCTCCACCTATATTTCAGCAGCCCTGGGTTAGACTTTGTAAACCTTTGACGATGACTACATTAGCAGTGAGTTTTGTTTAATTTAGCATCCCTTAAGGACAAAGTTGCCAGTGGGGTGCAAGTAGTTCAGCACACACAAGTGTGCTCGGGGAAGATCTCGTTTCATCAGGTTACCTTGAAAAGGCCCCATTTAAAACACCTAACTTTTCCTAAAGGTAATCGTCAGTATTTTTCCTCTAATATCTTAACATCTGACATGTGTTTTATTTAACATTTAATTCAGATTCATATCCACTCTGAATTCCTTAAAAATCTTTGAACGTATCTCCATTCACTTCATTTATTCCTTTGAAAGAACATATCACCTATCAGAAGGCTAAAACTAGCTGGCACAGCCCAGAGGGAAACTCTGCACAAGGACAGTACCAGATATTATTTCAGGCTGCTTTCTGAGCTATGTTTCTGCAATTCAAAATGTCTAATGAGCTTATTTGATTGTATCCATGCCAACAAAGAGATATAAACAACTTTAATCACTGTTTCGCGTTGCTCTTGACCCCCTGCTTGGCTTCATTATTTTCCTTTTAGCCACATCAAGGCACAACACTCCAACTAAATCACTAGACCACTTGCTGAAGACCTGTCCACATAATAAGATTTCTTTTTTATCATCTCATGTGGTTTTTTGCACTGCTGTTTAATAAGCAGCAACCAAGCTGGGTGTTAGCTCAAAAGCAGCAACTAGGTAAGAAATTAAGTCAATAGCTCTTACTTGCTCCTTTATTTTCAGATAAGTCTCTAAATTTGTTACCATAAACTGATTAATGCCCCAAGACAGGGAACAGGTTACAGCTTCTGGTCTCCTGTTTTGTCACTAACGATGCTGGAGGAAGAACAGGACAGGAAAACAAAGAGAAAAGGAAGCGTTAACAGTTCAAGTCACAGTAAGTGTTGGCCTGCTTAAACTAATAATATCAGACAATTCTCTATAGTCGAAAACACCCACAGTCCTCCTACAGAGCTTCAAGCACTCCATGATCAGTGAACCATGTCTTAATGATACATTCTCTTGCAGAGCTTAAAGGTTTGAAATATTAAATCTTTTATCTCATGCATGCTGACAGCAAATGAATCTGATGCCCATCTATTAATGAAGTTTGTCTGTCTCTTGATCATTATAACGAGTGCATTAGCTAGCATTACTTCCCCCCACTTTTTAAAAATGGAAGAAAAAGGATGTCAAGGAGCACACCAAATGTGACACATAACTACAAGTTCAAAAGGTCATTGAGGATTGAGGTCAGATAGCATGGAGAAAATCTTGTGCCCTCCTAAAAAGTAGGTCATTTTTTTCAGCCCTACATGGATATAGGAAAAATTCTGAGGCGTATGTGCAACCTCTGTTTTTTAAGAGAAACAACTTGAGAGTGGTTTCCTTTTAAAAAATACCTCTTTTTTTTTCTTCAGTTATTCTGAAGTGGTTCTTAATGGGTTATTGACACATTCTGGGAAAAGGATCACAGAACCATAGTATGCCTAATTTGTCTGACATCTAGGTCTGTTGCCTGTTAAATACCATAAGTGTCAGTGACTTCTAGAATTTTCTAAGGCATATGTTTTTCTTTCTACTCCTTTCTTGCTTGATTTCATAAGAGTGATCTGGGAGTCCTGGCTGTTTTTTCAGACTGTGCGGTGAGAGCAGCATGGGACAGAGGCACCTACTCAGTGCCACAAACCTTGCTCATGAGCACTCACTCAGTCCACCTTTGTGCTTCAAGGCAGGAAAAAACTGACACCTGACAGCCAGCTAACTTCACCCTAGACATGGCTTCTGTGGCTTTGAAGAAGGTCTGCAACATCTGTGCTGACTCTTCCTTGCTGTAATTCAAGTCTACTGTATGTGTGATCCAGCACATGCACAGAGAGCAGATTATTTCCTCTTCCCATTACCCAATTCTTCTCTTCTTGAGGCTAAATAACACTAGTTGATTCAATCTTTCACCTAGCTAATTTTTTTAGACTTCATATCATTCTCCTTGCTCTTTTCCAGATGTCCCACAATGACACACAGAGCTGTCACTGAAGATTTACTGGTGCTGAGTGGAAATTTTTGGGTGTTTCAGAATATACACATCAATGCACTTCCTATAGCAGCATTTTCTTTCCTCCCCACAGCAGTACATCTCCAAGTTGAGGGTTCTCAGTGACAATTGAGACTTTCCTGACTTAAAGATCCTCTGTGAGTGGAAAAGTAGTTCTGATTTCTGCCTGGCAAGTGAGACATAAGCTTTTTCAACTTTTTACGAACATACAGAACTGCAAGATGCTGCATAAACTAGTGAACATGTGTCTGTACTCATCACCTTCTGCTTCCTCAGACAAAACTCTGTCAATATATAAAAGGTATTCTTCCTAATGAATAGACACAGGACCCCAATTGCAGAGCAGATTCCTCAGCTTTCTGGACACTGCACATTCAAAATATCATGGTCATTTAAGATAGTTTAAAAAAAACCCAAAAAACAAAAAAAACACTTTGTTACAACAGTTTAATAGTACGGGTGAACTCCTCAATAGTTTTGCTGAGGGGGTTAATAATAAATGTTTTTCCCCCACAAGTCTTGCAGCTGTAGTTATGATAGAATTGTGCCTACAAAAGCCCAATTGCTAGACCTAATCTGCTGTTAAACTGCTTAATCGAGAGATTATTAAAATTTCTGATGAAATACTTAGCTAAAGTGCAAAATGTAATCTTGGGGCTTTTCTGTCTGGGCTTCTAGTTAACATCATAAGCTCCACAAGCAACATACTAAACACCCCAGCAGTGTACAGGGTTATTATCCTAATCCAATGTGAGAGCACAGGCACTCCCTCCCTGTGCTCCCTATACATTTCATCTCGATGAAAACATTGTTAAGTACTTTTGCAGTCTGGCAACTAAAGTGGCACAATAAATGCTGCAGTTGAGAGGCTATTTCAAGGCAGGGCCTTCAGCAACACTGAATCCTGAGCAGAGTTGAGTATCCATCCATCCATCCATCCATCCATCCATCCATCCGTCCATCCATCCATCCATCCATCCATCCATTCATCCATCCATCCATCCATCCATCCATCCATCCATCCATCCATCCATTCATTCATCCATCCATCCGTCCATCCGTCCATCCGTCCATCCATCCATCCATCCGTCCATCCATCCATCCATCCGTCCATCCATCCGTCCATCCATCCATTCATCCATCCATCCATCCATCCATCCATCCATCCATCCATCCATCCATCCCTCCCACTGCAGATTGCAGTGCTGTGCACTTGCCACCACTGAGGATTAGTGCTGGTGGCCTTGGCTATGCTTCCAGAGAAAGTTGGTGGGAAAGGAGAGAAGAGGAGGAGATAACAGATGAATATTAAAGCAGACCAAAGAGTGAGGACAGAGCTGCCATTATTTCTAAACATTTGCAGCCTTGAAGAACCAAAGAAGTTGATGGATTTCTGCTATTTCCACTTCCACAGAGAAAAGGAGTTTTTTCCTCTACCAGGATGCTGCTGTTTTTCAACAAGGCTGAGCTGGCACTGGCACCAGGAAGAGAACAAGTTCTCCCTGGATTGGCCGTCACACCATGTGCACATAGTGCCAACAGGGCCATCAAGAGTTTGCTATAGCAGACACCTCATGTCAAAATTTTATGTCTAGATTTTCAAAAACCTTAGACACTGACTTGCACAACTCCCTCTTGAAAAAAAAGCGAATTATTAAGTTGCATGTAAGTGAGATCCTTGCAGAGTAAGGAAATACATTTTGGTCCTTACCTGAGTAATTCAGTTATCACAGAATCACAGAGTCACTGAATGGTTTGAGTTGGAGGAGACCTTAAAGATCACCTGGTTCCAAACCCACTGTCATGGGTAGACATGTTATTTTGGTCCTTACCTGAGTAATTCAGTTATCACAGAATCATAGAGTCACCGAATGGTTTGAGTTGGAGGAGACCTTAAAGATCATCTAGTTCCAACCCCACTGTCATGGGTAGAGATGCTACCCACTAGAATAGGTTTCTCACAGTCCCACGCAATCTGGCCTCAAACGCTTCCAGGGGTGAGGCACCCAAAACTCTGGACAACCTGTTCCAGGTTATCCAGGCTTTGCCTCCAGCCAAGGAAACAGAAATCCTACAGAAAGCAGTTCATCTTTGACCTGCTCAGGTCCCTATTCCAGCTGGGTGGGATTGCCTTTCAAAGGTGCCAGACTCCCTAACCTGAACACAAAGGCAGCTCAGAAAGGTAGTTTAGACTCTGCTTTTATGATGCTAAATTAAGTTCCAATGAACGTCAACTAATATCTCCCAAAAATCATGCTGAGGCAAGGCACAAGCCATTTCACCCAAAATTACACTGTGCCAAGTGACAGTCAGCTTTGCACCCTAAGCCACTCTTTCCTGGATTCCACAGGGGTCAGAGGTAACCTTGGTGTCACAGACTCATCCCTGGTAGCATTCAACGGGGAGAGCTTTCTGCTTCTTCACTTCAAAACTTCCCAACCGCAAGAGATTTTCCTAGCCCAGAACAATCATAACCCACCATTAGAAACAATGCAGCAGTGTTTCAAAATAAGCTCCAAACATTCAAATCCAGACTAGAAGATACCTCCCAGAACAATGGTTTTGCTGAACCCAGCTAGTGTTTTTTGAAAGCGGAGCTGCTTTTGAAATAATATAAAAATCAAAGAGCTATAGCTGGACTTTGGCTTTCCTCAAGTAATCATTTGATTTCTAACACATCCGGCTTAACGAAATTCTCTGCTTCATCCTGTTTTGGTGTCACTTTATTATTGTTCATCACAACCAATAAATAATTCTTCTTTCTGTGACTACAAATACATTGCAAAAACCAGCCTACCCCAGGCAAAGCAAGCAAAGTAAGCAGAGCCAAGTCAAACTGGAATGCCACGAGAGTGTTAGCTAGATTAAACATTAACAATTACTTTTCTCCTTTTGATCACTGAAGTAGCAGTGAAGCAGTAGAAGGAAAGCCCAAGATGTTGACATATGTTTTTATTATCTTTGGTCTTCTTTTTTGAAGTCTTGGGAACTGGCTCCACAAATACTTCCCAGGTCAAAGGCAGAGAATTATGCTATTTGTTTCAGTGGTGAGGAGGCTGGGCAATTTTACTAATAAACACAGTTTGATTTAGTCTTTCAAAATTAGCAGGGAAACAATCATAAAAAAACTGCAAGGAAAAAAATTAGTCCAATTTTAAAAATTGCTAACTTAAGAGCTAGGCAGATTAAAGAGATTCAAACATAAGTAACACAACAATAGAAATCTAGCTAAGCTTTATTTCCCTTGCTTTTCTCATTTTCAGTCACTTCTGCCTATTTTGGTTTCTCCAGACTGGGAACAGCTTCCCTCCAGCTTGTAGTGAGAAGTGTTTGCTCCTCTCTCTTGCCTGACCCGGGGAAACACTCAAAAAATATCAAAAGAACTCCATATCTTTGTGAGACTTCCAGCTGCAATTTCCAGTCTATAAAGGATGGAGTTTTCTGTAAATTCCTGTGTTTGTGAAATGGATAGGGAGCATATCTGAACCCTTTCTGATTGGCCTGTAGTTAAGAAGGGGCTGGCATGGAAGAAAAAGACCTACACTGAGAAAAAGTAAAAGTAGTACATTTTAAAAGGGAATTTATATTAAGGAAATACAAAAATTACCACAATATATCACTCCCGGTTATTTTTCCTCACCTTTCCCCCCACTAGGATTTTTTGTATTTTGGGTGGTGAATTCTTTCTTTTTTGTTTAATTGAAAACATTTCTACTCTTAATTTACTTCTCACTCTTGTTCCCTTGATGCATTCCTTTATTTTCAAAATGTAAAGATTCTGTGATCCCAAAGAAATTAGCTTGAAATATTTTTTCAGTGAATATTTCTGTTCACTGAAATACACAGTTCTTACAGGAAAGTTCATCTATGGGTCTTAAGAGAGACTCAGGGCATCCAATCCTTTCTTGTTTTGAGCTGAAAAAAAGGAAACAATTAATCTGAAGCAATTCCCAGTCCAAACCAACTTGCTCTTATGGAATCTACAGGCTGTAGAAAACACTGGAGTTCATGGAAGATGCTAATAAAACTACTTTTTGCTACTTTATTTTAAGAGTGTTTCGATTATCCCTAACTTTACTTTAAAAAGCCCTGTTAGCAGCAGGTTTGTATCGAGAAACACACCGATTTCTGCTTTTCTTTCCTTTTCCCCTCATATCCAAGCCTGAATCCCACTGTGTGCCAATATAAACTCTGGTGTAAATGCCAGGCACGTAAAGATCCAATTCATGTCTGAAGACACTCGCTGGCAGTCATGGGCAGTGTATGATCCATGCAAACAATTAAGTATCTATCTGGTTATGCTGGATCCAACCATTAGTTTAGCAATCAAATCATTTCCCCTTTTTTCATGCTTTCCAGCAATTTGGTGTATTAATACAGCTTACATATTCCCTGCTTTCACCTCTCAATGTGGGACATTGTCTTGCTAACAGTACTAATGGGTAAAGCATGGACAGTTCTCAGGATGCTCAACTACATATATACGTATTTATACGTTTTTCAGGATGAAAAGGTGTTTTAAATTTATTTCAATCCATGGATCCAAACTTTTACAAAATAACCACATACTGTGGCACAAGTCTCTTAAAAACTCATGTTCCTGAGACCAGAGTGTTAGGGGAGCTGTCAAAAAGCAGCTGCAGCATCCCATTGCCAATGAATCTGGATGTCATTGACTCAGGGGTCATCCTGTCAGCATTGCCAGATGGACTTTGCCTTGTTAAGGCTTGCTGACAGCCAGACCAGCAGCAGCTCCCACAGGAGGACCTGTGGCCACAGCCAGCCCCAGTCCCACCAGGCATCATTCCAGGCAGCATTCCCAGAGGCTCTGAACTGAAGGCACACTCTTGAATGCTGTCTTGAGACATGAACTTAACACAAGCACCTGCTTTCTCAGCAGAGGCCTGGATCTTGTATCAGCACTAGGACAGATTGAGCCTGATTTATTAAGCTTTCTGAGTTCAAATTTGTAAATTCACTGCTACTTATTGAGTTACCAAGCTATCTCCTTTACAAACTCACCAGAAATGTAGAAGTGCTACACCAAGTCTACTTATCGTGTCATAGGTGCCTGTGAACCAGCACACACAGCCTTGACCCCAGGCTGCTCCCTGTGCTAAAGTGGAGCCGGGTCTGCTGTGCAGGCACGTGTTCTAGTGCTGAACCTCCTCAGGAGAACGAGGAGACTCTGGGGTCTAATCAAGAGAGGAGACTGTAGCTACAAGCAGTTTAGGTGACTTTTGGGTGCTTTTGAGTGTTATGGGCTTGACCACTGAACCTAGCTCAGGTTTGGAGAGAACCTCAGATAAGAGATCAGTCAAGAGACCAGTCTCCAGAGCTGCAATGGTCTTTTGCCCTGTCAGGCAATAAAACTGTTTTGCTCTTTCTCCCTCCCTTCCTCACAGGATTAGCTCATGATGGACACAAAAGCAACAGGAAGCCAACTGTCCCTTTGAAAATTTTACTGTGATTTTTATGCAAATGATGATCTGGTTTGCCATTGTAGAGATTTCACACTTGTTTATGCTGTGCTCCCATCAGAAGGTTGTGCACAGCACAGCGCTGCAAGAGGTCAGAGGATAATGTGTGATCTGTACTGTAGAGACACAAGAGTGACCTGCAGCTGCAAGGCAAGGGCTCCATCCCTGCCTGGGCTGTTAGACATCCCCTCAGACTGTCCCCAGCCAAAAACTGTGTCTCCTGGTCATGACTGGATTCCTGCAAATCTCCTCTGCCAAGAAATGTCACTGGTTGTCTCACAAAGCAGGGCTACAGAGGAGGCACAAATCATAGTAATGACTGCTGAGAGTCCTCATTCTTCCTTCTAGAAAGCAAAAATTCTAAAGTTTTAGGGCTTGGGGTTCAACAGCAGTGCTCTCAATAGGAAATTAAAATGAAACTGCCTAATGAAAGATGCCGAAAATTAGATATAACAATTGGTTTGACAAATCTTAGTGATGGAAAAATTAATGTACAAAAAAAACCTGTGCAATCACTGGACTGAAACAGGTACAATTGTAAGTTCAGACCATCTCCAAAGCATTCATGTTTGTGGAAAATTGATGTTCACAAAGGAATGGAGGGAAGAAAAAGAAATACATTTGGTAGCATTTATCTAACCCCACATTTAAATCGCCAGGATGAACTAAGTGCCAAGTGGTCATCTTATTAGTTTGACAAATGCTCTGCTATCATGAATAAGATGGTTTTTAATACAAGTGAAGCCTGCCCAATCCACAATTGAGATGCTAAATGAGATAACATAGACTGTTTTGTTACATGGTCATATATGTGAGATGCAGACTCAAGATCTGCAAGGCAGGTCCTGAAATAAGTTTTTTTTTTACCAAATGAATAATGACTTGGCAAATAAGAATGTATATTACTTTAAATTCATGGCAAAATAAGTATTTTGTAGCTCATTTTAAAATAGAGGATAATTTTCATTTTTACAGTCTCTTTATTTGATTTTCATAATTTCATGACAGTATGTTCAGAAACATTTTCAAAGGGCAAAAGTAAAAAAAGGAGCTGGCAAATGAATGTTTCTCTATAGACCTGTGTAATAATTCAGAGAGGTAAGAGGAAAATACCTCTTCAGGTGACAGTGAACTTGCAGAAAACAATCAGGGATCAAAACATAGCCAGAAGGAGTAATATATATTAAAATTATCATCAGTTTGACTAGGTTAGAAAGAAATGGAATAACATGTTTATGTTTTCAAAAGAAGCATTTTTGTCTTCATAATTAGGTTAGAGTTATCTTCAATTTGATTTTCCTGTCTGACTTCCAGCAGCACTTTAACTGTACATATCCTGAATAAAAACACTGTCATAAGAAATATCTGGGTTTCTCATGAACAGAGAGTTGAATTCTTGGTTTGGGTTTTTTTAAAAGAATGGATATAAATACTTCCATGTGTTGACATGTCCCTGCTAGCAGTTAACTGTATCCTACTGCTTCACTGAGCACTGGAGGCTGGCTGGGGAGCTTTGCCACCACCAAAATGAGCAGCTCAGTGAGGGACACTACTTGCCTGCTCACCTTGCCTCGGCAGATGTTCCTGCTCATCTGCATTTTCCTCCACATGTTTATGGACGCAAAATGCAGGAGTGCCAGAGCCAAACCCAAACCAGCATCTTTCCAGTGAATTCTAAAAGTTCAGACCACAAAGTGCTGGCACAGCTCTCTGCTTGCTGGATGTCCCTCTGAGAGTTGATGAAACCAAGGAACAGCAGGGGAGAGAAAGAGAGAAAGAAGTGAGGAAAGAGAGAGGCTAGACAGAAAAAAAAAGGCCATGTGATGCAACACTGCCATTCTGGTGCCTGGGCCATGCAGCTGAGCCTGGCCACTGGGGTGGCTGGGGAAGGAGGTGACAGTGACCTCTCCTGCTGCTGAGCTCCTCTGAGGTGCCTGACCAGGGCTCTGGTGGATGAACACCCACTGGTCAGGGCTGACCCTGCTGATGGGTACGTGGTGAGCCCTTCCAGCCTGGCATTCCCATTGTGACAAATTCTGGGCTCGGAATATCAGTGCCATGGACTGAAATGAGAGCTCCCTGCATGATGCCAGACACTGGCTCTTTCATGTATCACCAAAGCTTCAGATTCAGCACAAAGGACACAGGAGGCATGATGACAACAATTTAAAACTTTTCTGAGCTTCTGCCTATGGTCATCCTTGTGAGCTTAAAATTATCTACAGTTTCAAAGCTCAGTGTCTGAACTCCCAGAGGAGACCTGACCCTTAATCATTATTGTGCCTTCTGTGTCCATATTGAATTAGAATCCTGTTACCACCAAGCCACCCACAGTTTCTGGGTGTTTTGAAGCTCTCGTTGATGCCTTAAATTTTAGCTTTCACTGTTTCCAGATTCTAAACTTCATATAAAGTATTAGCAAGTTCTCCTCACAGCTTACTTAGACAAAATAATCCTTGTCCAGCCTGAGAACCAAGGCACTGTCACAGCTTCAGGCCCCAAAAATATAAACAACAGCAAATTGAGGAGAGCAAACTGGGAGGATGGGACTTCATAACCTGAAGCTGTAGCTGGACAATTAATCCTGGTATGTAAATGGATCAAAACTTATAAAAGTGTGAAAACTCATGATCCATTGTCCATTTTGGGTGGAGCCTCGGCCAGGCTTTTGTACTGTCCAAGGTGTATCCTTTGAAGGCTTTTTAATAAATACCTATTTATTCCTTTAACACTGTCTAACCTCTGTTCTAGGTAGCCTGTCAAGGTATCATCACTCTTTTTCAAAAATTACCAGGGGCTTCTCCTTTCAACACTACCTATTATGTTTCCTAATTCCCTGTTCTTCCCCGCTGCATGTGGGCTACAGCTTTTCCCTCTCTCTCTGAGCAGCAGACTGGGACTCCAAATCCATCACAGGTTTACAGGGCTAGAGGTTTGATGGACAAGACTGGGTAATTAAAGCAGAGAAAGTTGATTGTGTTCCTCCCTGGGGACAAGGCAATTGTTTTTGAGCTGCTCAGTTTCAAACAGCACTGGCAGCAAACTCAGCTAACACTGGCATGTCCAAAGGGGTACAGTGGTGCTGCCAAGTGCCTTCCTCAAGCAGCTCCAGCCATGGACCAGCATTGAAGGGACTGTTTGCACAGTGAAAACCCACGTATGAAGGCTCAGTGAAGGGATGTCCTGGGGTGGTAGGGTCAGGGAGCCCTTAGGCCAGTCCTCTCCATGCCACAGCCCTAGTGTCTGGCCTCAGCAGGGCAGAAAGGTTGCCTCTCAATGCAGAAGCTGACCTGCCAGGGAGAAGCACAAGAACTGTCCCAGTGGAGAACAACAAAATTCAGCAGCAACTGTACAGAGAGAAAGTTTAGAAATTGCAGAATCAGCCCTGAGAGGTTTCCAGACAATTTCTTGTGATAGTAGGAGGAAAACAAAACCTTGCATCTAGAAAGAGATATTTATACACCAGGGAGCACAGTAACTCCCTCTGTGCCTGCTAACCCTCCTCACCAGTGGGCAGCTCCTTCCCTCCCATGGGCAGGGAAACCTGGTCATCAGGCTTCTCATACCCACACTGAGGACTCTATCACCTCCCCTGCCTTCTCTCCCTCTTTGTTTCTCCCCTCTCCTTGCTTTTCATGATACATGCTCTCTCCTATTCATGGGAGGGTTTGTTACCAACATTTCCATCTTCTGTTCTTTTCATTTTATTCACTTGTTTCTTAATTCCTCCATAGTCTGGAAAAGCTAAAGGCACACAGTCATTTCTGCCTCCAGTATGTACTTGAGGAGCCAAAAGTATGCAATGTAAATTAGCTCTAAAAGAAAATGTTATTTCATTAAGTAACATGGCTGTCTGCCATTCAGAAATGTCCTCTTGCAACATATCCTGGTGATCTCACAGCATGTATGTTATTCACTCTAAAGAACTGCATGACATCTTTGAATAATGTCTGTTAAACTTTTAAAGAATAAGACACCTTAAACCATATTCTGTAACTTGAAACTGGACCAAAAAATAATCCCTGATTTGAGATTAGTTACAATACAATTCTTTGCCAAAATGTGTCTATTTTCGTACTTTCTTTCTATTCACGTCTTCTGTTTCAATATAAATGATTCAGTTGGGCATATTCAGTCTTAAAACAGGTTTTCTTCTAAAGCATGAAAAGTACAAAAGACAAGGCACATGTTTTTTCTGAGCCTGCAGCACATTTGAATGTTCATTGGTAAGGGTACAGAAGGGGCCAAACTGCCAGCACAGGTTGTGACTGAGGGATGGCCACTGTTGCATGTAAGTTCCATGCTGGTTATAATGAAAATCTTCCTAGCAGCTGGAAAGGGCTCCCCATGGATGTAATCTTGGCATCAAGCTTATTAGAGTTCAAGAACTGTTTGGACAATAGTCTCAGGCACATGGTGTAATTTTTGGGCTTGCCTTCTACAGATCCAGGAGCTGGACTTGATGATCCTGGTGGGTCACTTCTAACTCTAGATATTTTTTGATTCTAGTTAAGCAAATATGAGATCAAGTAATAAAAAAGTACCTTCTGGACATTTTCTGCCCCTCTCTCAAGGTCTCACTGCTGAGGGCTGTCAAAGGAATTGCATGGAACAAGAGAAGGGTTTCACACAGCAGCAGAGTGTAAAACCAGTGCGTCATCCCTGGTGAGTCATCCCTTGGAGCAAACATGTCCAGCTCTGCCCTGAGCACCAGCACTCCCTTGCTGTCCCACCTTCCCTACTGGCCCATGACATCCTCCAGCTCCTGGTGCAGCCACAGAGTTCCACACCTGCCCAAACCTCCAGCCGTGAGATGTAATACACCTCCACAGAGGTTTTGTATCTCCTGGAGCACAAACTGAGTCTAACATGAGAGTCCTTCTTGCATGTGTCCTCAGCTGGTTCCAGCTGTGCCCCACAAGTGGATGGTCATCCCTGCATGAGGCATCACCCAAGAAGCAGAGAACATCCCTGCATCTGGGGATCTGTGCCTCTCATCACAGAGCCTTCTCCTGCAGCCTCCTCTCAGGATTCAGAGAAACAACCATCTCTATCTGTGAAGATGTGATGTCTCTCTTATGTATATTTAAAGGTCTGAGATATAAACTTCTTCATAGAAGTCAAAACAGAAAATACAGTGTTGACTCTGCTGCCTCACTTGAAGGACTTGTGTACAGTGGGAAACGTGTCCTTGTTATTACCATTTTTGGAACTACCTTTAATTTTCAATGAACCAACTGCATGCAAGTGATGCATCAGCCCTCTTAAAGTTAGTAGAAAGATTTAGCTGGGCCCTGGATTTGTTTTGGATGAGCCATAGCAATCCTCCGGGTTATTTGTTAACTGTTTGAATCAACTGCTTACTTTTGGTGGTATGTGACTGCTGATTGCAGACACGATGCTGCCATTGAACCCCGGCCAGTGCCCAGGCAGGGCTCTTTCAAGGACATGTGTGTGCTTGCAGAAAGGGAGGGATGACAGATGAGAAGGCTCTTGTGGTTTGTTTTTCCATGTAAACAAAAATGCTTCTTCATAAACACAACCAAGGATGCAGGGAGTTACACCAGGAAAACTCTTCTTGGCTGCAAAGTTTATTCTCCTTCCCCAAAAACATTAATGGGTTGATACTTTGCACTCAACTCCATGCATGCCATTAGAACTGTACCAGGGTGGGATGTGTTTAGAGATGCCCACATCACTTCTCACAGACATTCCAACCACCAGCTGCAGACTTCTGATTAGAGCACAGGTTAAAGCTCCTACATTTGAGATCCTGATTTTCCTTTGGAGTCTCAGAGAGAGGTTTGTTCCTGCAGAGACTACTTGTGTTAGATCTCTGAAGTTCAGTCACACAAACAGTCCCTCACGCACCCTCAAATTCACTTTGGACAACATTGGAGAAGAGTTGTGCTTCACCCACAGCCAGCTTTTACCCCACACAGGCAAATGCAGGCTGTGCATTGAAGTTTTGCAAAGCCAAAGGACTGTAAAACATCCCAGCAGCAGGACAGGGGACTCTGAAGCCTGGTAGGGAGAGAGAGAAATGTTAAATTAGATTTTAAATGGATGGTTCCAGAAGCCAGTTCCTGCAGTGTTGCAAAGCCTGAGCCCATGCTCTACAGGGCTACCTCCAGACACAGCTACTGGGAAATACAGTGTTGGAAAGCCAGAGAAAATTGTCTTCAGACTGTTTATCTCGAACAGGCAGAAAGAAGCTGGAGCCTGGGGGCTGCCCTCAGTAGTGGCAGAGATGGGGCTGGGGCCATGGGTGGGCACTGCTGTGCAAATGACCCCATCTGTTTTCAGGGAGCATCTCTCAGCTCCTCTGCCCAACACAGGCTGCCCTTACTGGTCAGGTTAGTGACTCAATAGCCCAATTATTGGGAACATATGACAGACACTTTCCACATACCCTAAATATTCTCAATAGCTGGCATTTCTGAGACTCAGGCTACTTTTTAACACCCCAAAGCTCTTAGTAAAGGTTAGACCTCTGTATCCGAAGTGAAGTTTTACACTTTCCACCAACATTTTATTTAGTGTTTTTATTACTGATTGTAGCACAGCACTAGTGGTCTCACAGCCCCCCTTGCAGTCTGCAGCCTTAAAAATAGATATTTTTTGTTGAGGGAAGAAAATGCTTATTAGGACATTTAGGCACTTTAAGGAAAAAAAGCCCTGTGTTTGCAGCTGGCTCCATTTACTGAATAGAGTTTCATTAACCATGGTAATAGTATTCCTGCTAGTAAATACTTGCTGAAGTATTTACTTTACAATGCTAAAACATTGCTAAAAAACAATATTCTCCTCTGTTTTCTCATTCCAATAAAGCTACCATAAGATTACAGAGGAGTAATAAATTCCAATGGGGAGCTACACTGGAGTTACATACAAATATAAATCCACACACACTCCTAGATTATCTCTATACATTATCTCATTCACATGATTAGCAGCCATTATTTAACCAACTTTCTTCTTGTTTTCATACAAACAGGAGTTCTGCCTATATAATCAAAACATTTTCTCCATGCAGCAAGTATTCCCATTTTCTGACTGGGAGAGTCAACATCTGACTCAAAACTGGAATTAATGATTTAAGTTTTAAAGAGTAGTAAGGAGTAAAGATAGAAAGTTTTGTAGAGCAAAAAGAAGTTCTGGGGAATAGGGATGAGGACCCTGGCAGGACAGGACAAGGACAGACAGCGGGCAGTGGTTTCCAAGTCTCACTGTTTTCAGAAATGTTGTTCCTTTGTTCCATCCATCTCCTCATCTTCCCACACATCCATAGAGACCCCATGCAAAGCCTGCTCTGCTCTGTTTTACATCAGTACCTTGTTATCTCAAAGCTGGCTCCTTTTTCTCTTCAGCCCTTTTATTTTGTATCCCTGAGAAATTTATCTATGGTTAAGAGCCATCTGTCATCTCCTACAGACTTTTCCCTTCAGTAATTCACCTGCAACTCTCACATCCACTAGAGATTGAGCAGAAATGAAAAAAGGTCTGAATGTCTCAGAAGCTTGCCCTATAAGACAAGAAAATTATAAAAAATCAAGCTATGGTTTCACTGGAGCAGAAATTTAATCTGATTATACATCTCTCTGGCTTTCTTACATCTCTTTCCAGGCTAAGGTTGTGTTTACCTGCACTTTGAATGTAGTCCCTACCTTGGAGACAGTATCCCCCACTCACTGAAAAGCACAAAAATTATTTAGAAAGATTATTTTTTACCAGAAAGTTACCTCTGCTTGACCCTACTTTTCCACAGATGGAGCCCTACTAAAACACTTTTTGCATTGATAACTGTATTTGATATCCAGCAAGGAGGTGTTCAAAATTTTCAATGCTATCTGCAGGGATTAAGTGTTTGCAGACTTAACAGTACTGGGGCTTTCAGTGACTGGGAAAAAAAAGTGTATCAATTTTAAAATATACCAGCTTACAAAGAAAGTGCTTTGTTAGGGATTTTTCTTTAAAAATCTTGCTGAGGTTTGTACTGGCAATAAACATGCACTGATGGACTGAATTAATTTCCCTGTGTGATCAAAACACATGATGTGTTTGATAATGGAATTACAGAACACTCTGCTCTCCTAAGGACATTGCTGCAATCAAATGTTCTCTTCTGAGTCTGGCACAGCTGACATATGAGCATGCACAGGGGAGAAGGATAGGAGGAGGGTAAGATGCATTTGCCTTGGGATGGGAAGGGAAGCCAGTGAAGGAGGCAGCTGCAACCACAGCAGTGGAAGCTTGTAGGAGAAAGGTGTCCCAGTCAGATGAAAAAATTGAGGGAACAGGGAGGAGAGGTTTGGGGAGATTATGTTGGCTGCACCAGCCTTGCTGCTGCCTTCACACCAGCAGCAACCCTAATTCTGAGCACATGACAGCAGGCACACAGGGGAGAAGTCCAGGTCTCTTTGTCACTGAGATAAGATGCAGCATCTGGTAGAAGCAATAAAATTAAATGTAGCAAGAGCAGCCTGTGTCTGTAGGTACTCAGTCAAGGCATCCCTGGTGACACTGAGCTGCAGCAGCTGGGCAGGAGCCAGGCTCCCAGCAGGTCCTTGTGGGACATCCCCAAGAGAGGAGTTGCTGGCAGGTGAGTGCTCCTGCACACCAATGTCCCTCTGCCACACCCAAGCCAGCCAGCAAATCCATTCTGGCAAGTGCTGCCTGACACAGAATGAAAATAATTCCCTTACAGCAGCTGAGGTCCTGTTTTTGTCATTCTCCTTCCATTTGCCCAGATAAAGCTGAGCCACAAGACAACAGACAGAGGGGTAATTTGGCATCTTTGCCAGATGGACTCACTGGCAATTGGTGACTCCAGAGTGAGTCCCAGAGGAGTCAGATCTGATGGTGACCTTTGGTCATTGCAGGGGCAGGGCCAAGGAACAAGTAGAGCTGTTCAGCCAGCAGCAGGAGGAGCACCCAGCCTGTGGCACCACTGCAGTCCTCTGCCCTATGGCAATATCTGTGCCCAACCCCTTCCCCAGGAGCATCCCTTGGCAACACAGCTTCCTAGGTGCTGTGGGACATTAATATTTTCCTGTCAGGTTTTATTGGCAAGAATGGACAAACCTAAAAGCTTTCCACAACTTCCTGATTTGCTGTTTTCAGGAAGCCCTGACACATGGAAATGAACAAGCCAAAGCACCATCCTTTGGTATTACCCACTGTAGCTGCTTTAAAACATTTTCCACCCTAAGACCAGTCAGTGATTTTCCTTTCCCATACATGGAGAAAAAGACACTTTCAGAAAAGCCCAAGGAATGGTGAGAACAAAGTTTATCAAAAACAGCAGGAACATGTGGGATTTACAGCCCTTTTCTGTTTTATCAAGGTGCATTGTCCTGGGGACTGTGACAGGGACAGATGGTAAGGGGTTTTTTCTTTGAATTTCATAGCCTGTATTCATTGACCAAGCTGAGCTAACATTAAAATGTGTATTCATCTTCCACTTACTGCGCTGTGCATGACCACCTTGGGTCGCGATGTTATTTTTGTCAATTTACTATTTTTGAATGGAGGCAGACACATGCATTTTAAAAGCCTCCTTCTCATTTAATCTCAGCCACTGACATGCCTTTGAAGATTTGGTTTTGAAGGGATGTGGTATCAGTGATCTTGACAAACATTTCAGTTTGCCCACTGTCAGCCAGGGACTGTGCACACAAGTTTGCTTTTACTAACTGCAGTAATACAAGCAGAACACACTTACAGTAGGTATATAAACAAGAAGGTCACAAGGTTAATGTTTGACTCTAATCCTAATGACTTTTTTTTGAGCCACGCACAAAGCATGACACCAGAAAGAATCCACTAACAAAATAAAGATAAACAAGTACGAGAGCACAACCCTCCTTTGTACACCATCTTCAGAAGTTGCACAAAGGTATTTAAAGAACAAATAAAAATACTCTGGTTTTATAATAGACGTAACTTTATCCATTCCTTTCCATTATATGTGCAATAAATTGCTCCAAGGTGCCAATAAATATCAGAGGAACTTGGTGGTTTATAAATATTTTGAAAAAATAGAAACTATTGCTTAAATAATCACTGTATGGAGAAAATACTCTCCCACAAAATCTATTAAACAAGGTTAATGAACTAGCAGGAAAAAGTTTCAAGCCTATTCCTCCAACTTCTAATTCAGAACAATTCTTTCAAGCAGAGTTTCAGACAAAAATAATGAAGAAAGTTGCTGAATATGGTCTGAGTGAACATAAATTGAGTCAACTGTTTACAGAAATGTTTGCAAGCTGAGGCAAATACATTCTGGATTGTTTAGTTGTGTGCAAGGTGATTCAAAATACAGCAACTATATTATGGCTCTTAGAAAAGCTTCGTCAAAATAAAGCAATTTTCCTAAGGGCTCTTGAGGCACAGATATAAGACCTAGGCCAGTAAACAAACCCCAAAAGAAGTGCACATAGTTTACAAAAAATACAAATGCCTCCAGCAAATCTATTCACATTTCTTCTCACAGAAAAATGTAAAACCTTATCAGAAGACTGCTTCTGTGCACAGAATATTTGTTCTGTTTTGGGACAGTTTACTTTGGCAACTTACTCAGCTTTGCATCTGTAATTAAATGATGAAGATGAGACAATGTGACTCTGGAGAGATCATAGGAAACTGCGTCTTATCTGTTTGCCTTTTATTTACAGAGCTCTTCATGTTTTGGCTTCCCTAATGCATTTTTCATCAAAGGAGAGCAAGCTTGACACACAACCTTCTCCCTCAGTGCACGTAGGAACTCTGATCCAGAGGCAAGGCCAGGCAGTTTCTACCACTTCAGCTTCTCCCCATTAGCAGTTTTTAAGTGATTTCTGCTGCTTTGGATGACAGACATGTCTCCCAGTGCTGCCTTGTTCCATGATGAGAATGAAATCCAAGCCCACTTGTGGTTGTGCAGCAGTAAGACCCCAGTGATTCTGTTAGCTAGAATTAAGGTCACATCTAATTCAACATAAGCATATATTATTTCCAGCATGGCAGTACCCTGGTGCTCAACATTGCCCCATTGAGGAAGCCCCTGACAGCATTTTACTGCCATGAGAGGTGTCTCTGCTAATCCCCAGCTGAAATATTTGACCGTATGGAATCCCATGGAGGGGGATTTGAAATCCCGTGGAAGCTGGAGATTTGGAGAGCTGGATGGCTCTCAAATGCTGATCAGGTGAGAGACCATGAACTTCATGCTGATGGTGGCACTGCCTTCTCCAGGATACTCTTAGGCCCAGAGGGAGAGTGGGCATGGTGACACCTCCCAGAAGGCAGAGGCATTTCCCTGCTGGCACAGGCTATGCTACAGCAAGGCAGCAGCAGAATCCTTCAGCTCCATCTGCAGATGAAGCAGGATTGAGCTCATCTAACATCTGAAAGGTGAGAGCGGTCTGCTGGGGTCATCTTGGCTGCCTCTGTGGACAGTGCAAGGGAAGACTCCAAGACAGTGGAGTAACCATCCACCTGAGCCACCAGTCTCCCTCCTGGAATGCACGGATAACCAGCTCCAAATTAATTGGGACTTAGTCACAGGGTGGATGTCTGTTTCTGGATGTACAGCACTGAGCTCCTTCCACATGCTTTCTTCCATCCAAAATATCTCTCTCGAAGGACCAGTTTCTCTAGTGAATGATAAAAAAAAATCTGGGGTACCTAAATCAGCTGTAAACTCCAACACGGCGCTTACTAAAACTAAAAAAGGTGTATTCCCACAATTATTGATCTGCTACTCAGATGTTCTGGGGAAACCACCACACAGTGCCTCTGCACAGGTACCATGAGGAGGGGGTCATGATCCTGCACAGAGGGAAAGAGCTGTTCTGCAGCCATCCACCAAAGGCTGGTGTGGAGGTGACTGTGAGAAGACAGGAGACCATGATGGCTCTCAAGCCACAACTGTTCCTGAATGAACCCCTCAGGCCCACATAAGTGAGGAGTTTGGACTCCACCCAGCTTATTGGTATCAATGGATGTTGATGTGATGGCTTGGGCTGTGAAGAGAGGAGTGGTTTGATTTCTTATCCACCAAAATCAGCTCCTGGTTGTGTGCAACACTTTGTAACAGCAGTACTGTAAATTACCTTCCAGCCAGGAGTCTTTGGCCAGAAGGCTCTTTTTAACCCTCAGTCACTCTTTCAGCATTCCCACTGCTGTTATTCTGATAAGGAGATTTAGAAATGTTCATATTTTCTGATCAGCAGCCTGGAAATTCCTCAACATAAAATGCAACTTTCACAAGAGGAAACATCATCCTAAGTTGCAGAGAGATATGAGGTACCCTGCTGGGATACAGTGGTGGGAAATCTGTTAGAAATAAGAACTGCAACAGCAGGCACATGAAATGTGCTTATCAGAGCTAGGATTCCCTGAAACCAGCTGCCCACTGATGGATGTGCATTTCAGAGAATCAATGATCTTTATAAAGATGCCCCTGCTTGTGGTGCCCTCTTGATGAAGGGATGAGCATGGGGAAGAGGCTTAGGTTAACATGGGAAATTTAAGGAGCTGTTGCACTTTTCTCCCCACCTACCCCCACCCAGCCCAGCCACCAGCACAGTGCAGGCAGCCCGCTGCCACCAGCCTGCCCTGCTCAAGGGATGGTGGCTGTCCCCAGCCTTGGTGGAGCTGCAGCAAGAGGCATCAATCTGCTCAATACCAATGGGTCCTCTACACAAACTGCACTTGGAGTGCCTCCAAACACTCAGTGAGGAAAACCCCTTCCCACCCTGGGACCTTTGCTCCTTCAGGCTCAGCAGGGCATTCTGGCAGGAAAATATTAGCACAAATCCCAGAGTAATAATGCCATAGAAAAGTAACAAAAAAACCATAATTTCTGTTCTTCTGTACACAAATTTTTCCAAATTCCTGAGCATCAACAGTCTGAGGCAGAGATATGTTTGAAAACTAACTCCTCATTAGGGATGGGAATTGAACAGCTCAAACATTGTGACAAGGCAAAAAAAAAAAAACCAAAACCAAAAAACCAAGTGTTTGTCTCCTTGCCATCATCAGCTAGGATGTGTCAAGAATTTGCTTTCATAATGAATAAAACTTGGCTGAAGCACTTTCAACCTGTAGAATAAATTAACTGGTTTTAAAACAACACATAAACTTGTATCACAACTGACAGACAAGCTGTGTCAGAGCGGCTTCAATTTAAAACCAAGCAAGTATCACCAGTATTCCCTCTGGATTCAAAGTGATACTGCTTCAGTCATATTCTTGGCTCTTTCTATCCTCCTGTGAGTTCCCTCCACCACACAATTGTAGAAATCTGGTTTTAAACTCATGCACTCAGATATTTCCAAGTATGATAAATTTTGTATGAAATGAGAAACTCCTAGAGGTGCCAGGAGATGGTGTTTCAAGGCTCTTTAGCAAGAGGTAACGAAGTAAGACAGGATAGGTCTCTGCACATTGGGGGGAAAAAAAGACCAAGACACAAGGTTTTCTAATGGGTCTCTCAAATGATGAAGTGCAATGTAAATTTTATAGCCAGCCAATATATCTCATAACTGCCTAAAAATTTCTGAGACTACAAAAAATATCTGTAGGTGGGCTAGAAATGCAAATTTTAAACATTTGCTATAATTTTGATCCTCTTGAGTCGCTACTCTGTTTCTCTTTAAGTACTTTTCTTTCCCCGGCTGCTTGCAGACCTCAGGAGCATCTTTCCACTAGCCTGGGAGCTGGATAAAGGACTCTACTGTATCAGCAAACACAACACAGACTGAGAGACAGGACAGCACGTAGGTCAACTCAATGAATGTGCTGTTATTCAGACACATAAACCAGAAAGGTCCTTGCCACTACCTATGTTGTGACACAGAGGCTCTAGCTTGAATTTTAGTGGAATAAGTGGTTGGAAAAGCCCAGGCTGTGGTGTGGTCAAAGTCTTGGCACCTTGTGTAGGCTAGAAAAGGACTAGTGGTGTCCTGAAAAGAACACCTCCTGATTATACCAGGCTCAAAAGCCTCTAAGAAGAATTTCTCTAAACCAACCCTCTGGTTAGCCCCACACACCCATTTATTTTGCCCAATTTTAGACATATTCAAATTGACAAACATTTTCCAGAGCTCTGACCTGTCCCAGTCTGTCCATCTCTGGCTTCTCCTCTAATTAACAAGTGTTTTGCTCTGGAAAGATCTATTACACATCTATTCTAAGCAAATCTAAACATATAGAGGCTGTTCCCATCCAGAGCCCACTGCAGGGAGAGACCCATGAGATCTCTGGTGATAAACAGCAACCTGCAATCTGCTCCCATTTCCCCAAGGTCATCAGCAAAATGGAGAGTTTGCTCCCCTTGTAAACTGTTCTCATGCTGCCAAGACTGAACACACACCTCAATATCCAGACCAGCAGCCCCAGAGAGCACAGAAACAAAAATACAAAGGAAGGACTCATTTTCTCCCAATGATGTCAAAAAGCCTTTGTGTTCTGCCTCATGATGTGGCCAGGAATGCTGGAAGCTCCTAAGAGGATGAAGACTTTCCTTCACCTTAGAAGAGAGTCTGCAGATCAGCTTGTCACAGGCTCTGCGTTCCTGCTTTAAAACATGCAGCAAAGTCAGCTTTTGGAGTTTTCCTGAATGTAGTGTCCATTCCCATTTCTCATTCCCACTCTGGCACTGTATTGCACAGGCCCTGACTCTGTGCCAACACCACTCTTCCTGTGGTAAGATCAAATACAGATTAAGAAGACAACATACCTTTAAAAATGTAAGATTTTTTTTTTTTTTCTTTTTAAATCTGCGTTTAGTTTCAAATGGATTCACAGTGAAGCCTCCAAAGGAGTGAGCCAGCATGGGTGGGAAGTTGCACTGGGCAGGACTAAAGAGGAGAGCAAGAGGCAGAAACAGTGTAGAGAGCATTTCCACCCAGTGCTGGTTACAGCGACACCAAAGCATCTCTAGGACACAGCTTGGGTAAGATGAGTGCAAGGATGTCAGCACTGCATGGCTGGGCTTGATGAGCACGAGCTGTGCAGTGGAGTGATAATTCCAGCATGCATGGAAATGGGAAAAAAACCTCACAATCTGTGTGGCAGCTCCATCAGCCACTCCTTAGCCAAGCTTTCAAAGGTGACACTGGACTGCCCTTAACACCTGTGCTACCATGGGTCCATCTAGATGGACCAGGGCAGACTGGAGCCATTAAACACTTTGAAGAGTGGGGTGGGATCAATTCCAAGACAAGAACTCAGAGCAGGAGGCTACATGGAGATTGGACATTACTTCACTCTTTTTCTGGAGTCCAAATTTACCAGTTGATAGTCAGAAAAGGAACCCAAAGCATAAAACTGTGTGAAGCTCAAGATCAGGGTCCCCAGAGAAGGGCACACAGCAGCAAGTGGGTCCAATGTCTGCTGGTGATCTGAGCACAGTGCTAGAAGAGAATTAAGCTAAGTTAAGGAGTTAGTTATCACAGCAATGGATACTCCAGATACTGTCAACAAAAGGATTCAGCTTGAAAGCCAGTGGGGCCATTATTCATGTTAAGCTATTTCACAAACCATGGTGTCCCCAGAAAACCTGACACAGAGCAAAGCAGATAAGAAGGTGAAGCAGGTTTCCAGAGGTGATCCAAGAAAGCATGTGAAAAATGTCTGCATGAAAAAAAGGACATGGGAAAGGGCACAGTTTGTAACAGTGCTGGAGGAAGAAAATACAATGGTAAAGTGATTTTTTGAGCTGCAAGCTTCCACTTTGCAAGCCACATACAAGCTAAGAGGACATGTGCTGGCTGCAGATACACTGCCTCAAGCATTAACAGCTGCCTGCCAAAGCACCTCCTAAATGCCATGATCTGACAGAAAAAGTCCTGTCAGCTCACAGACAGAATGTGTCAGGTTTCCCGTGCAACTGATGTGCATGAGATGCTGTAGGAAATGTCTGTAGCCAAGGGAGGCCAAGGCAGCATATTCCTCAGCTCTATCAGGAAAGCCAGGCAAAGTCTCAGTTCTAGGTGGGTTTTGTTTGATGGCATGGTGACCACATCACCAATAGAGAGCAACACTTTGCAGAGGGTACAAGGAAGCCAGATAGTGATTTAAATATCTCAGAAAAGAGCTATCACTGAAAAACTCTTATCCTGATGCGCTGGAATCAGGGAAGAATACTAAATTTTACTGCAGATGCCAAAAAAGTATGGGCCAAGTCAGGCCTATGTCAATGACTCAAAGGAAGTTTTTCATTTAGAGCAATGGAGACACAGAAAGAAAATTAAATGTTCCTTGCTGTCCTGAGCTGTCTGTACTAGAAAAAGCTACATTTAAACAGAGTATTATGAATATCCTGCCTTTCTTCACTTAGTACATGCCAGAGAAGAAAACATCAGTCAGTGAAGTGGATCCAGACCATTTCTGATAAGTTTGTTTCATTCCAGAGGAAGAAATAGCTACGTCACTTTTCATTCTCAGCTAAAATGAACCAAATACATATATACATGGGCCAGATAAACAAAGCCTTTTCTGGTACCTTCCAAGAGCAGGTCTCAACATTTCTTACAAGCATTGCTCCATCTCATAGTCCCTTCGTGATGTGTTGTATTTGTGGGACACAAAGCTCCAGAAGGGCAAATGAATTGCATAAAGCCTGTGGCAGTACTGGTAAATGAGACAAGATATGATTTCTGTGTCCTACTTAATAAAAAGGAAGCCATCTGTCTTCTTAATTGAGGTGTCCAGTTTCCTTTTCCAATCTATATATCAATAGATGCTTATCCTCTCTAGAGATTCCAGATTTTACCTCTTGTGGCAAGTTAAAGGAATAGTTTGGTTTTTTATAGTTGTTTTTATAGAATGCTTAAGCATACCACATAAATTACTTCATAAACATCACAATATCACAATGTAAACTTCATTAAGCTTTAGCAGAAGTTGTCAGCTAAATGCATGATTAAGAAAGTTGGCAACCAGCTTACTTCTTGGCTCTCATGCCTTAGAATTTGATTACTATAAATACATACAATTGCATGCATGGCTAAATATTGTACTTCAATATTTGTCCATAAAATGGATTTGAAATGCATGCAGGATGCTACAGCTTTTGTCAGAGGAAGTTATTATCTGAGATAAAAGCAATTGTTGACATTAGAAACACAAACTAGACTATTCAGAGGGAAAATTTAATAAAAATGAAACAAATGTAGATAGGAAAAGGGAGGTTAGCAGTATGGCAAAGCAAAGCCAGATGTAGCAGTAAATATCTGCCCAGAGGCAAACCTGGATTGCTGTCTATCAGAGTGGCAGCACAGCTGGTTTGTTTTTTACAGTGGACACGGTGGATAGGCAGACAACAGGCAAGTATGCACTTAAGCTGAGGAAAAAGCCAGGCTAACCTTACATTTCATTCTGATGTGTGTTACCTTAAAAACAAGAAGGGCCATTCTGTCAGGGAGCATTTGGAGTTTGGGTTTGTGTTTAAAATAAATGCAAATGAACCTACATTTCATCTTAGCAATTGTCTCAGTTGCACAGGTGAGTAAGAAAGTGAGCCAGGAGCACTGAGCCAGTGTGAGCTTCTCTCCAAGGCCCAGTGGGACACAGGAGATGCACCAAAGCTGTGCAACCCCTGCCCCTGGACCACCTCTGCCTGTGCAGGGCTGGGAAACTACCCCCAAGTGAGGTGTTCTTTTCTGCCTCCTCTCCCAGAATGCAGCACATGCACAACATCAAAAGAAAATGCTTTGAAAACTGCAGAACAAGGCAGTCTGTGGTTCTAGCTCAAGCACACTTCCTCAGGATGAGCAGGTTTAAGGCCAAGGAGCATTTCCTTGGTGAAACTCACACTGAGAAACTCACTGGAAAAAACAAACTTTGAATAAATTAACTGTACTGTATAATTTTTTTTTTCAATTGACAATGTCATGAAGAGGACAGCAGAATACAAACTCAGAACAAGCTGGCTCACATTATTATCTTCTGGCTTTTTTATTTTCTTATTTGGTCTTGTTAGCTTGTTTGGTCTGAAATTATATAGCCCCACAGTAACAACCTGCTGAGTGAGAGGTGGATTTAGAGCATTTTTCTCTAGTTCTTGAAATATTTTGGTCACTTAGCTGCCATTTCAGAGTTAAAGGAAAAGTAACTACCCATTTTGGACTGACCTAGTTGTTTTCCTCCTTTCTTAAAGAAAGTTTTTTCAGTGACAAATGTGACAGAAAGTATGTTGTATTGTGGGAGGGGAACAGAGTTTATTATCCAAGAGGTACATCTGAACTAAATTATCATGCTCTAAAGTTTGGACTGATTTTTCAGTTAACAAACTGTTTTGCCATACTCCTTTAACTGTTGGAGAAATAAGTAACCTCTCAGTGTTTCTCAACCCAGAGTTTATACTGATGATCAGCCTCAGTGCAAACTGAGCTGGGTAGAGAAGCACCAGAGCCTCCAACTGGGAGCTGTGTCCACACCTCCGAAGTCAAAGTGGGGAGGAATTCTTGTTCAAACTGCTACCAACAAAGAATAAACATGTTAACCTCCACAGAGGATTCTACTCCTGTGCACACCACAGTATGCTGCCCCTGGAGCTTTCTGTGACAGAATTCACCAGGTTCAAGATTTAAATTGCATTTTCAGCAGATCCATGTGGAAATCCCTAGCCTGGTCACAAAGGCATAAATTGGGGCTGCAGAGGAAACTCACAACCAGGCATGGTCCTGAGATGGTCAGGGTGCTGTGCTGCAGCATGGACCTGTCCCTGTCACAGAGAGACCAGGCTGGTCACAGCTGACAGGACCTGAACACCCAGGGAGGACCTGGCAGGGACAGGGGGAAAGGGTGGGAGTGGAGGGCACCAAGGTGGCTGCAGGAAAAGAAAATGCACACACACTAATAACTTGGGAGACACTGCTTCTTCTCTTCAGAGTGATTTTCATCCTGTGTAACCAGTGTCAGGAGCCAGAGGTGGGTGGAGAGGTGGGATGTAAAGGCACTGACAAGGGGCAGATGTGGCACCTTCCCTTATGCCAACCAAATGCTCAGTGACAAGGAAAGGAGAGAAAGAGCAGCAGTGAAATAGAGATGTGTGTGACCATGGCACTCATGTACTGGCACCCAGGGGATGGACAAGGAGGCGCTTGGTGGCACCATGCACAGCTTGCCTGCAGCAAACTGCTTCCAGTGTAAGCCCTGAAACTCCATTCCAGGAGTGTTTGGAGTCAGAACCAAGCATTTTCCAGCTCCCTGAGTTCAGTTTCTCTTGGTGGTGATATCCTTCTGGCTCCCTGAGCTTTTATGTGGCAGCAGGACTGCGCTTCTGAGCCACAGCCAAAACTTCTGAGTGCACAGAAAGGAAGAAGTAGCTGGAAAGTAAAGATGGAAATAAGTTTATGGTGATACTTTCCCTCATAAGGAATCAGGACAATCTATTTTCTCCATAAATCTTTATTGCTTAAGGTATTGAGCAACTCAACTTGTACCAAGGAGAAAAAGTAACAGCAAAAACAATGAAACAAGACCCTCCAGGCTGGTGAGATGAGCTCTTCTGGACAGGACTGCCCCAGCAGAGGCACGTAGCCCTCTCACATCTCACTCTGATTTCTGTGTGTTGCCAGTTTTGTGCATTCTATTCCCAGATCCAATCCCAGGCTCGAAATCTAGAGAGTCTGGAGGTACCAGAAACTCATCTAAGGAAACCAACTGCAGGAGCTGTTTGCCATCATATCACTGGGAGCTGAAATAAAGCTCCTTGCCAACAGAGCAACCCTCCAGCTGGACCCAGCCCTTACGCTCGTCCCTGAGGAGCAGGGGGTGGGCAGAGTGAAGTGACAGGGGTTGGCTGACAGGGTCACTCACTGAAGAAGCTGAGAAGTTATCTCATGACTTGCGAATGCTGATCCTATGCCCTTTACACAACTCAATGAGACCTTAAATTGTATGCTGTGGAGAGTCAAGACCGTAAATAAAAAGGAGGGCTCCTCAGATAATGGCATTCCAGTAAGCTTACAAATATGCCTCTCTTGGGGACATATTACATTACAATTTTGGACTTGCCAAATTATCTTCTGTTCTATTTATTACCAGCAGCCTTATATTCCACTCATATTTTAAGTTCTTAATTTGTGCAACTTTTGTTCTACCTCAAAAAAATTATTTTCTTTAGCCCCTTCATCTCAATTCTCTTACCACGCAAGAATCGGAATTGACCAAGGACATCAGGAACACACCCTGACATTTCCCCATCTGCCCAGCTGAGGAATCACTGATACTGCAGCCTCACAATCAGCCCCATAGCAAGGGATTCAGCTTTGCTGGCACTGTCCAGCTTCAGGCTCATGCTTCAGAGGTGAACTTTTGGCTCCAGGAAAGCACTGGCCAAGCAAGTGAGAAGTTTTACATCAAGGAATTACAAGGATTACAGGAAGGACACATTTTTGCAGCACAAATAGGCCAACCCAGTTCTGCCAAAGTGCTCTGAGGTCCTGCTCAGGATTTCAGACATGCATTACGAGGAGCAGCTGCTGCTCCAGGACATGTTTTAGTCCGGGCAGGATAAAGCCCTGAGAGTTTCCGGTGCATGTTTCAAAGAAATCAGCCTCAGCCTTAGGTATCCCAGTTGGCAGTTTATTCATTGAAGAAAGTTCTTGTTCACTCCTGGTCCGGCTTCACAGCCTTCTAAAGACTCACAAACAAGGGAAATGTATGGGCAGAGAAGAGGGGGAGGAATTTCTTCCCTTTCCTTATAAGCTGAAAAAAATTACAAAACCGGCTTGCCTTGTGGAAAATAAACTTGTCCAGTTTTGAATACATGTGTTTACTGTACAAACTTTCAGTGACTCAGATGTGAAATGTGCCTCAGGTTTGTTATGTGTTTTGTATAGATTTCTAACTATTCTTGAGAAAACACAGGCCAGAGTTCAGGCTGATGTCTGTGCCATCCAGTAGATCGCAGGGGATGCACAATAAAACCCCAACCCTGTGAGTGTTTGTGCATGCATGAATAGACCTGCATTCACTGGGCTTTTTCATGCATGTAATCACCCACAGGATCAGGGCCTCAGGCACAGTGCAGAACTTGTGTTTCTACATTTACTTGGGGCTGGAATTTGTTGCATTATTTTGACATAAACTGTTCATCTCATTTCAGAACTCACTACTGCATTCATGCCAGTATTCAACTGGGCAGGACTAATTTTAAGCAAGCTTGAAGAGACTGCTGATCTCCTTTTCCTTTCCTGTCTGCATTGATCTCCGTCACATCCAATGTGCCTCCTTTTTAATCATCTTGCTTCTCCCGCAGCTCTCTGATTAGGTCACATTTCAATTTGTGCCTGCAGAGCTGCTCCCATGTTAGTGGCTGGCAATATTACAAACACAGTTTCCTGGCATTCCTGATTGAACCGAGTTAAAGACCCCCAGGTAACTACAGATACTTGGAAACTATTCCATGGGTCTGAGCTATTTCTGCTTCCTTGTGATGCATAAAGAAGAGCTATGATGTGGCTGATAAAGAGCATTTGATTTGTTTGGAACTACTGAGAACTACTTGTCTCTCATTTTGCTTGCCTGGAAAAATTTATTGTGACTTCAGATGCCTTAATTGAAGGCCTTAGGGTGTTGATCTTCAGCAACAGTCTCATCTATTCCCCATATCCATCAATCACTGAGGTTAAACAGCGTGTGGTACTAAAAAAAATCTCAGCATTTGATAGTACACAGTCCCTTGGATCATGTAGTTGATTTCATTCATTCAGTGTCTAGCAGGGGGTAGGGAGAAAGGAGCCCTCTGAACCTGCCTCCTGTTGGTCTGGGAAGTTGGGATGGACCCCAGAAACCACAGGGGAGCAGCACCAGGCAGTTTAGGAGTTAAGCCTTGACTTGGATTGTAATTCCATTTTTGGGCTTCTGACCCTTTTTCTTCTGTTTGTGATGAGAATCCCCCTCGATGAAATAAATTCTCGCCTCAAGTTGGCTCATGGTCATTTGAGTGAGGCTAGCAAAGGTGGGGGGTTGTCTGGAGATGGCAATGCCAAATGGAGCAGGGAAGACCTGCCCCAGGAGCAGTGATTTGGACCTCCAGATGTCAGAGAGAATCATAGACCCATTCAGGCTGGAAAAGATCCTGGAGTTCATTGAGTCCAACCATTAACCCAGAACTGCCCAGTCCACCACTAAACCATTTCCCTAAGTGCCAACATCTATGTGTCTTTTAAATACCTCCAGGAATGGTGACTCAACCAATTCTTTGGACAGTCTGTTCCAGTGCTTGACAACCCTTTCTGTGAAGAATTTTTCCTAACATCCAATCTAAACCTCCCCTGGTGAAATTTGAGGTCATTAAATTTGGTCCTGTCACTCGTTACCTGGGAGACTGAACCCACCTCACTACAACCTCCTTCCAGGTAGTTGTAGAGAGCAATAAACTCTTCCCTGACCCTTCTTTTCTCCAGACAATGCACCTCCAGTTTCCTCAGCCACTCCTCATCAGACGTGTGATCCAGACCCTTCACCAGATTCATTGTCCTTCTTTGGACACAGGAAAAAACACAGGAGTTTCTTTCCAACCTAATAGGGCCAGCACGGAAATTACCAATGCCAAAACCTGGGATGTGGAGAGGGGATCTCTCTGAAAGGTGTAAGGTTATGTTAGGACCCCCACTCCCTGCCAGGCACAGGAAATGCAGAGGTATTCAACATCCCCAGGCAAACGCCTGGGCAACGCTCTTGCACACAAACATTTCAGTTGCTCGTCTGTTTGTGAACAGAAATACATGAAAACTACAATCCAGCTTCACAGGCTCTTGGTAGCATGCTCTTTATTGTTCCCAGAGGAACAATAAGGATTCTTAAAAGCAGATGGGCTCAGACACTCTGGTGATTTGCTGTAGAAGCAAAACAATGGGCCAGATTTTTTAAAAATAGAAAATACATCCATTGTACAAGTAAATCCTACTCTCTTCTATGCACAAAGTGGGACAGGATGGACAATGTTTTGCAACATTTTTGCAAAAAATGAGTAAATGGTTTTCCTGACACAGTGATCACAGAAAAATTGAACAAGAACAAGGGCTTAAAATTTAACATAAGCACAGGTCATCTGGTCCAAAACCCTTGTTCAAACAGGGCCTCCTATAGCCAGCTCCCAGGACTGGGTCTCCAAGGATGAAGATTCCACCACCTCCCTGGGAAACCTGTGCTGGTACTCAGTCATCCTCATTGTGGAAGAGTCCTCCCTGATGTTCAGAGGGAACCTCTCGTGTTTCAGTCAGTGCCCATTCCCTCTGAACCTGTCACTGAGCACCACTGAAAAGAGTCTGGCTCCATCTTCTTTGCACCCTCCCTTCAGGTATTTAAACATGTTAATAAGATTATAGACACACGTGCCCCCCTCAGTTATCTCCAGATTAAACAGTTCCAGGTCCTACATCCTTTCCTCAGAGATTAAATGCTCTAGTCCCTTAATCATTTTTTGTCCTTTCGCTGTACTCTCTCCAGTGTGTCCATGTCTTTCTTGTACTGAGGAACACAGAACTGGACACAGCACTTCAGATGTGGACTCACCAGTGCAGAGCAGAGTAGAAGGATGACCTCTCGACCTGCTGGCAATGCTGTGTCTCCTGCAGCTCAGGACACCATTGGCCTGTTCTGCTGCAAAGGCACATTGCTCACTCAAATTCAGCTTGGTATCTGCCAGGACTACAAGGTCCTTTCCTGCCAAGACGTTTTCCAGCAAGGTGGCCCTCAGCATACACTAGCACTGGAAACTTGGGGGTTGTTTCTCCCCAGGTGGGGGATTTGGTGCTTATCCACGTAGAATTTCATGAGGTTTATTTCAACACATTCTCCAGTCTGTTGTGGTCCCTCTGGATGGCAGCACCACCCTCTGCATTATCAACCACTCCTCCCAGCTCCTGTGTCATCAGCAAATTTTCTGAGAGTGCACTCTGGCCCATCATCCAGGTCATTAGAGAAAATGTGAAACAGGACCAGGATTCAGTGTTGTCTCCTGAGGTATAGTGCCCGTTATTGGCCTCCAACTAGACTCCACACCATTAATCACCCTCTGGATCCAGCCAATTTTCAATCCATCTTCTCCACTTACTCAGCACATGCATCAGTAGGGCCTGAAGCCCAGGTAGACAGCATCCATTGCTCCCCTCTCATTTACCAGGCCAGTCATTTCACTGTAGCAGTCATTGAAGTCAGTCAAACACAGCTTCCCCTTGAAGCCATGCTGACTGCTTCTGATGGTTTTCTTCTCCCAAATGTGCCTGGAAATGGTTTACAGGATGAGCTGCTCCACCACCTTCCTAAGGATTGAGGGGGGTTGACTGGCCTACTGTTCTCAGGGTCCTTCTTGCCATACTCTTGAAGATAGGCATGACATTTGCTTTCCTCCAGTCTTTGAGTATTTATCCATTTGCTGTGAGCAAAGATTATCAAGAGTAGCCTTGCAATGATATTTGCCAGCTTCCTCAGCTTTCGTGGGTGCCATGTGAGGCAAGAAGGCACTCAGCCTTTTCCATATCCTGTGTAACCAGGTCCCCCACCTCTTTGAGCAGCTGGCCCACCTTTTCTGTGGGCTACCTCTTGACACCCACATACCTAAAGGAGCTCTTCTTGTTTTTTAGGATCCCTGGCCAGATTGAATTCCATTTGGGCTTCAGCATTCCTAAGTTCACTCCTCAATGTTTAATGTCTCTGCATCCTCCCAGGTTACCCATTCCAGCTTCCTTTGTAATGCAGCAAAAGGAAGGTGCAATAAAGGATAATCCCTTTACTCCATGGAATAATCAATGTGAAAAACTAACCTGAATAAATTCAAGTCTTTACCAAGACTGAGAAAATATAAAATCTGTGAAGAATTTTTATAAATAAAGCACGCATCTTACTTCTCCATTCATCTAGAGAAGGCTGAAAGAGAACTTCAGGTGGCCCAACCCAGCCTCTTGTAGGTCAGCATTACACCTGGATTGAAACCAGTGTATATGCATATACACACATCAAACACACATATATACACATCAAACTCCATAACTGAAACCAAACTATATAATATAAATATCAGGTATAATACACCATGTATAATAAAGCTTCTCTTTTAAAGCTAGTGGGCCCTTTGCTTTGATGAGTTAACATATTTCAGAGGGTGTGTATCTGATTCATGATTAAAGCTTATGTATTTCTAGCACCAGAAGAAATTAAACTAATTTGCTGATCCTAGAGGTAGGCCAGTGTTAAAAAGAACTGTTGTTTCTTTTTACACGGTAAACTCAGTAACCATAGGTGGAGGTGAATTAACCCACATCAAAAAAAAAAAAAAGAACCAGTTTTCCTGAGTGAAATTTTTTAATATGAAAGAAATACTTTAAAGAAACTAATGAAGTCTAAATATTGCATCATAATTTGTCCTATTAATGTTGGTATCATTACTTTAAAATACATGTTAGTATAGATATTATATTTTTCAGACATCTAAAGTAGGGTAAAAGGAGAGTGCCATAAAAAACTGGCAGGTTTATGTCAGGGTGTATTTTCAGCTGCAAAATTTCCTTGTGTAAACCTCAGGTTTACAATTATATGTTATACAAATAGTGCAAGTTCTGTGTTTGAAGTTGTCCAACACTACCAAGAAAACTAATATCACTTTGATTTTCATGAAATTCAGAACATAGAATAAATGTGCCCAGTGACTGACTCTAAAAATGTCAGTGACATACAAGCAGAAAGACAAGAGCTTGTCTCTCCTAACAAGTGTTGAAAGTGGGCAGTACAAGGGGCCCCTCTTCCCATTTCCATGCTTTGCTGTGCAGTCTGTATTGTTTCCATCTCTGGGGTATTTGCAACTCTAAATTTAAGACTCTATATCCCAAATATTCTAAAAAATGTAATTGTACCATTCCATTCTACCCATAAACCTGTAACCCAGGTCCTACCCTCCTGCCCCCTCCAGCCCATACAGTCTCCATCCAAGAGACCTCATCCCACATCACCCTGCCCCAAATCCCACCCCTGTGCCACTATGACCCTCACCACCCCTGTATCTTGTGTTTCACACCCCCAGGTCCCTCTGGTGCACTTCACCCTCCTCCTGCACATTGTCTCCTTTCCACATCAAGTGTGTGCAAGAACTGCAGCACAAGTCAGGTACTGTCACTTGTACAACCTGTGTTGGATGGATTTTGACTTTTTAGAAGTGTAGACCACATTTGGCTCCACTTTGTCCTTCAGACTGATCCTGGTATCCAGGCTCAGCTACCTATAATTTCTCAAATGTGTGAGAAAGGCCATTTTTCAAGGGGCTGCACCAGCATTCTACCTGCCCTTGCTCTGTGCCAATGCAGAACACCTCCACTGTATGGGTGAATGAAGTGAAGAGACAAGACAAGGCTGAAGAAAGGTTCCTGCTGAACTCCACAAGTTAGCATCCTCTCAGTAACATGTCTTAGCTAGAAAGAAGTCTATCATTGATGATTAATGTGCTGGTGTAATGGGGACATGATTGCATTAGTGGTAACTAACTTATGCCATGTTTTTCAAATGCTGGTGATTTGCACATTGGTGATTTTGCACACTGCAGCTCCTATTTGCCACTGCTTTGGAAGCCTGCTTTGAAAAAGAGAGGTTCAGCCTCTCCGAAAAATTAGACTGACACCTAACATGTGGTCCCAAGCAGGGGTTTTTTTAAGATTTTTGCCTGGATTTTATAATCTTTAAAGGCAAACTGGGCAAAAAAGAGTTGGAACTGCTTCTTCATAGCAAAGATATATCGCTCAGCCCTGCCAGGGCTCGTGTTTAGAGCAGCAGAAGCAGGCCAGTGAAATGTCTGCCTTGAGTACTGACACACCAGTGAGGTTTCTAAAACCATGAGCAGGAGAAACCTGAAGTCTCCTGCATATGCATGAAGAAAACCGAAAGCCCGACATCACTCACCTCCCGTGGGAATTTCACCTATTTGCACAGACTTTTAGGTCATCTCCCTTACAGAGGTACACATCTGACCACGGGGAACAAAATAAGCAGCCAGTTTTCAAAGAGAACAATTGCAAGTAAAACTTGTTAGCCAGGGTGATGATTTCTCATCCACTTAGAGAGTTTTTAACACGAGGAAAAGACCCATCTTCCCTGGGTGCAGCCTCCTTAGAAATCTGCCCTGGCCGTTTCAATCTGCCTCTCAAACACTCGGTGTTTTGAATCCAAGCAAAAGTTTTGGCAGCTGTAAACTTAGCACGGTCTCGTTTTAAATGATGAGAGGAAACAGGCTGACAGTGAGCTGATTAGAAAGCTCTTAGAGCTCTCTCGGCTGAGTGGGGAAAACAAGACAACTTTCTTCATGTGTTGCCAGAGAGGGACAGAGGGGCTGCCAGAGCCTGGCTTGCTGTCCTCACAAGAGGGTGAGGATGTGGGAAAAGTCTGTTTTGGGGAGGCTGAGCTGGCCTCACCAGCCTGCCCCTTCCTGACAGCCTCTGCTCTGAAGATAACGAGGGAGGAAATAGCAGAACACTCTGGTAGAGACCAGATGAATTTGCAGAGACAACTGCAAGCTGCTTCCTGGCCCCAGCCTTATCTGAAGTCCCTTCAGAAAATAACCCTTTCTCTGTGGCCAATAAACAACCCATTATGACTGGGGTGAAGTATCTGGTTAAATTTCTGCTGCTGAGGACAGCAGAATGTGCTTTCCACGAGGAGCAGGACCAACTGTGTTTGTAGCTATGCTTTGGAGCACAGAAAGAAGACTCTGCAGAATCCTCCCCCCAGGGGCATGTGGGTTAAGTCAATGTTGTGTAAGCACTTTGTAAAAAATGAAGACACAGAGACAGGATGGGAAGAATGGGTTAAAAGAATGCACTCGAAAAGCGATGCAGAGGTTATTGAATGGACAGAGCGGCAAGCATTAAAAATAATTCAGCCAAAAAATAAAAATAAATACAGAAGGAAATTACTTCATCACAGCCCACACTGTGTTATCAGTACTCTGAGAGCTGCTTTTCTTTTCAAAATGGCAGCTGACAGCTGATCTAAACATAAAGTCATGAGGACAGGGAGAGGACAGGAGGGAGGCTCAGGAAGGGGATGGACAGAAGATGCACCAGACCAGCAAGGGTTTAAGGCCACAGGCAAGCACAGGCAGCACCAAACACACGGACAGGTAGCCTTCTCCAGCACTCTGCCATGAGCTCCTAACATCTATCTGAGCTAAAGAGGATGTATTCCAGCTCAGATGTCATCTCTGTCCTGTTGTCCAGCAGTGCCTCTGCTTATCCCATATCGAATTCAGGGCCTAGCCCCCACATTTCATCAGAAAACTGCCACTTGCTGTTCTGCCCCAACAGCCCCACCACAGGGTGATGGCAGCAGTTCCCCGTGACATTCCCCAAGGCTGCATTTGCACAAACAGATCAGCATAGGCTTGGTTCTCACTGAAAATTTCACACAATTCGGGTTGTTTTTTCTTTTTCATTTCAATTTTTATCTAGCTGCAAGAATAAGTGCAATTCATGCTAGTGTCCACCACGTTAGATCCAAATCTGGTTTAAAGGCCCACCCCTAGGGTGTCCTCAATTTTACTAGCTACACTAGTAGCTCCACTCTGCCTCTGCAAGAAAATTACCTCTGTGAAGAAATCAAATTTTTGCTGGTCCCCTGAGCAGACAAGAAGGCAATTTAGACTGCAGTTCATTCCTGCTACCTTCAGAAAGAAAAGAAAAGAAAAGAAAAGAAAAGAAAAGAAAAGAAAAGAAAAGAAAAGAAAAGAAAAGAAAAGAAAAGAAAAGAAAAGAAAAGAAAAGAAAAGAAAAGAAAAGAAAAGAAAAGAAAAGAAAAGAAAAGAAAAGAAAAGAAAAGAAAAGAAAAGAAAAGAAAAGAAAAAAGAAAAGAAAAGAAAAAAGAAAGATGTAAAAGGACACTGCTCAGTGAGGCAAAATGCAGTTCAGCCATATAGTGGTGCCTATAAAACCAACCATCTTAGACACAAATTTTTTTGGGGGTTGAGATATTTTTTCCTTTACAGTAAAATAACTGGGACTAATAGTCATAAATTCTTTCACTGGATTTCCTGGGGTCTGAAAGAGGTCTGGGAGGATTAAGGGAGGAATACATTGTGCTGTAGCTGTGCTTGAAGCAGCCTTGCTTTGTGGCTCCGTCTGTAACTGCTGCAGTTCCTGTGGAGAGAGCACTGAGACTGTCCCTGGAGCTGAGGGCTGCTGGTGTCACAGCACAGCAGCCAAACTCCATGCTGGGACAGGCCATGGTCTGCTTTCCCTTCCCCTCCCTTTGAGCAGGCTCACTTTACCATTCCCTAACCTAGCAGGATGCCAGCCCCAGCCTCCTCTGTCACCTCCACGGGACATGACTGCTGGCTCAGCCACACTCAGGGCCAAAGGTGCTGCTGCCAGAGCAGTGGGCTGCCCTTTCCAAGACAAGAAGAAGCACCACCAGTCCCTGCTGGAAACTGTGACAGAGAGTAAAGGGGACACAGCAACACAGCTGTGCCTTTTAGTAGCTATGTGCTTTCTTATCCCTTCTCCTAATTTGGCTCTTTCCATGCTGTAGCCTTATGATGCTATCAAAGAAACCTTATCATAATTTTGTTGAAAAAACAGTCCTAAATCAAGCAGGGATCCTTGAAAAATTAAAGTAGAGGAGGAGGATTCATCAGCACAGACACATTTTTGCCAAGGCAGATGGCCTGCTCTTCACAAAGTGTCCAGAGCTCTCTCAGTATTCCAAAGCAGCCTACATGCCTCCAGCTGACTTCCCATAAAAATGCTGAAGGGTCTTTGATCTCAGGATACATGTCCTTATGAGAAGGGGAGCGGTAAAATCGTATGGGTCAAGCAAACACTTGACAGTAGTTACTGCAGCTCCTCAGACCCCAGCCAGCCTTTGTGGTCTGTGCCAGAGATTGCAGATTTGGTTTGATCAGTCATGAGTTGAAAAGGCAGAGCAGAGCTGCTCAGGTCAAATCAGATACTTAACTCAGCTTGCCTTAGTGATGGGTGAGGAAGTTCAGGAAAAATTAGGATGATAAGAAAGAACAGCAAAAAAAAAAGAGTAATGGGAAGTGACATACTGAAAGCATCAACCTCCCTGCAACATATCATCTGAGCTTAGATATCAATTAATGGTTCAGCCAGTTTCCCAATTCAGCCTCCTCAAATTCTCCAGAAGTAGTGAAACATTTAGAAGCAAAGAGTTTCCTTGGAAAACACTATATCCCAAACTTTGTAGCCAACACATATAGCACAGATTTTGCATGTTACAATCTATTATTTTTTCTGATGCTAGAACAGAGTTCTGACCATGGAGGGGATAAAACTAGTCCAAAGGATAGCAGCTTAAATGTTACTAAAAATAAAAAATTGTTCAGATAGATATCCTTTACTTACATTTCTGACAGAAATTCCTCTGTGAGAAAAGAATTTCAGGCTGTAACAGAGCAGTCAGATCTTTACTGGTTCCTGTCTTCTCACTGACTCGATGCTTATGGAGTATGTATATAATGGTTTTTCCCCTGAGAAATCAAATTTATCCTAAAATGCCATGGAATTAAAGGGATGGACTCCCCTCCTGCTTACCTCTGCCAGAACACCCTTCACATTAACAGCTTTGTACAGCAAAAGTTAAACAAACTGTCCACTATCATCCTGACTGTATGAAAGAGAAAGAGCTCTTATGTGCATTGGGTCTCGTTGCTATCTAAAGCACTGCAGTTATTCTGGAAAAAGAAATCAGCCTTTGAGAATCTAAGCTAAGGCCTGAATAAATAATTCGAGGCTGATATAAAGGCAGGGCATGTAAACTGAGCAATGTATAGCTGAAAAAGCAGTGGTTTTGTTCCCCTCCACCAGCCCACCCCTCGAGAAGGGTACATGCCAAAATACCGACACCAGGTACTTAGGAGGAAAAGGAGCACGCTGCAAATGGAAACCTGTAGGCAGCAGACAGTGCACAGTAGACTTTATTGTCAATTAGCTAGGAGCCAGAAGAATAAAATATATGATCAGAAGCAATAACCTGGTGATGGCAACACCCCAGAAGTTCAGTCTAGAGATAATATCCCAGGTTATTTGAAAGATCTTCCCCAGCCCTGGGGTGATAATGTCCCCTGAGCAAACATTTCTAGTAAACACAGACCGTCCCAGGTCAGACCCACAGAAGCCCTGCCAAGGAGAACACTGCTGTGTGTCTCAATGCATCTCCTTCCACAAGGAGTGATGTCCAGGGACTGATGTTCAGCTCCCTGTAGAGCCCATGTGAAGATGATTCACTATGTGACTAGCTGGTAGCTCAGATGAATATGGAAGATATGGAAATTATACTGAATCCCAGTAAACAGGTTAATTTGCAGAAAAGACAAGTAACTATCAACCGCTTTGCTTGAAAGAAGAAAATAAGTGGAAAGCTGGAATAGCTGGGGACTGTGACGAAGAGGGTGCAACAAAAAATTGCTAAAGATTATATTCCCAGGTTTATGTGTCCCTGTTATGTGACTGTGGAAATCCTGGGACCATTTGCATGGCAGGAGGAAGAAGAGGCAGACAGAAAGCTGCCACATTTACTAGGAGGTGCATTTCAAATCCGGTTTGTCAAATATGCTTCGCATATACATTTAGCCACTGAAAAAAGGAAGTAATTCATTCACCAATTCCTGTGGTGAAAATTACTTCAAGATTTATTCCATCCCCTTGTGCCAAGCACACTCCTGATACAAACCCTATAGTTGCACACCCCTACACATTCATGGGCACACGTGCCCCCACGTATGGAGGCATCCCATCAGTGGCACTAAATAACTCATGAAAATGGTTAGTTATGCTTTATCTGGAACAAAACAAAATCTGGATGTGAAAAGACCATCGAAAAAGCCATAATGTTGAGACTCCAGAAATAGGAAACATCTGTCTGGGGAGGAGGCACAGCCTTCCCTGACACTGAGCCATGGTGCAAGGGGATGCACACCCAAACCATGATTCTCTGCAGAGGGATGGCAACACGTGACCCCACCTGACTTTTTATTTTCTCATGCTTATCACCCCAAAATACTAAATGTGCATGACTGTTTGTACAGGGCTATGCATACCCCATACCATTTGTACAGGACTATCATGCCCAATGGAAACAGAAACACAGCTGAAAATAAAAAGGCTCAAGGCCGTTACTTTGGAGCTTCAAGAATAAAATCATTATTCAGCATGGGAAGTGGTTATAGTGTTTGGCTGTGGTGACACATTTAAGCTGGTGAGAGCTGGGGCTTCCAGGTAGGCTTCAGAGAAATCGGGTCAACAATGAATGCATCTTCAGTTTTTCATAGACAATGGGAGAAATGATTCATCTGAAATCCATAAGGTTTGGAAGGCCCTCAGCTGAAACCAAGGCTTGTCAGAGTCTGTTTTCCAGAGGTTCAAAGAACATAAAACAAACAAGCAAGCAAACAAAAACATATACATAATAAGCAAAGGAACACGAACATGATAGCAGTGGGGAAAGCTTGTGCTGAAGAAAAGGGACAAGTTGTGGTTTTGGCTGTATGTTTCATTGTGGAAAGCAAACACAGCATAATGGACACACTAGTGCTCCAAAAACCGCATCTCAGAGATACCATTAGCTCAGGACGTTCACAGCACATATAAGCTGAAAAAGACAAATATATACTTTGTATAATCACAGTCCAAGTAAAGACTGCAGAGACCATTACCACACCAGAAGGATAATCCAGCCAACCACAGTCTCATAGGTTATAGAAAATGCATTCAAGAAAGTCAAATAGGCTCCACAGAGCTCTTGAAATGACAGAAATGTCAGGGAGGCAAAAGTGTTTCTGAACCGAAGGGACAAACCCTGCCCCACCAGTCATACAGCACAATGTGAGCTGTGCATAATTATCTGGGGACAGAGACATAAAGAACAAGAATATAATTCTCTTTAAAGCCAATAATTGTTTCCTATGGTTTCACAAAGCTGTGCTGAATAAAATGCATTTGTTATATTGTGACCGTGGGTCACAGAAACCACAGTAAGGGAGGAAAATGCAGGAAGATTATATGTTGCAAGGAGACATAGCTGCACTAAAGATGAACATAAAAAGCAAAACTGAATAGAGATCTAGAATTTCTAAATTACCCTTGGCCCAACTATCTGGCTTACCACTGAAATAGTGTAATTATAAAGCTGGCATAAAAACAGGACATGGATCTAGTTACTAATTTCTTACTAGCAATAGCAGCATAACAGTTTCTGCCAGTAGCGAGTCTCTTGACAAAAACCTTGTGTCTTCTACATGATATGACCTATAGGGAAAACTGTTTTTAATCAGGCAAATCTATAAATGGTATGCATTTGTGGTTGGTCTTCTCAGATGTCAAAAGGAACAGAGGAAAAAGTAGGGGAAAGGGAGGAGGGATATTCACTGTAAATTCTTGTTTAACACTTCACTTTCTCTGAAATACACACTGGAATTTTGTAGATTTAGGAGGCTGCCTTTTTCATGCAGGCCAGTGATGGCAAGAATGTCACCTCAAAAGCTAGGTGAAAAACCCAGATTAAATAAAACCCCAACATCTTCCTAGTAGTATTGTTTTAACCCTGTGTTCCACTTCAGCTTTGACTGCAAATACAGGAGGCTTTTCATTACTGCAGTTCTGAGCTCAGTCACTCTAATCTCTTGTTTTCCAGCACACACTTAAGCCCAAGCACATGAGGTACACCACTAAAGTCAATGGCATTGCTCCAGTGCCAAGAAGTTAAGCATGTGTTCAGGTGTCTCACTGGGCCTGTCCAAAGAGCTTGGACAGAAAGTAATTGTAAATAGTTTCCTTTCTGTGTGGTAGGTGTCCTTGAAACAGCAATCAGTAGAGTGGTGCCAGTGAAATAACAACATTTAAATGTCTTACACCATATCATAGCCAATACATAGTGTAGGGTTGTGTATAAGATTTTTGTCTAGCCTTTTTACCAATGAAAAATTGTCTTCAACAAAACTGGACTTTTTTGCCATGTTTCTGCTTTTTACTGAGGTGTTTGAGCCCTTGACAAAAACCTGAACTCTTGAAAACCTAATAGCTTGGCTGCACTGAAAAATGCAGAGTTTATGGTTTAGAAAACTTTTTAATCTTCTGATGGAAAGACAAAATTTTGTGCAGAGCCAAATCCAAGTCATTCAGCTATTGAGCTGAACGCATTTTCTCAGGCAACACATGGCAATTAGATTAATATTAGGCATAGCCCTTTTCACATCAACCTTCTGAGTTCTAATCCCAGCTTTGCAAACCTGTGATCAATACTTAAAATGTTGTTTATTTATGTGTGTGTGCACATTGGATGTATATAACTCCTTGTTATTTTGCCTTGAGTATGTTGAGGGCCTTCCAATGCCCAAGAGCTGCCAGGGTACTTAAGCATTTATGACCCGTGAATCAGAGTGGGTCTGAAGGTCATTAAAGGCTGGGTGAGGAAGCGGATTCATGCAACAGCCAGTTTACCATGGTTGATTCCTGTGCTGTAAAATATTATGAAATCTCCCCATTAACTCTTTTTCCCTGCAGAGGGCCTACAAGCAGTGGTGAAATCCATGAGGAGCAGCTGTGTCAGAGTACGGGCACAGACAGCACCTGTCCCTTCAGCTTTTCCAAATGGTTTTCTGACTAACGTCACTACACTGGTGCAATGCTGTAAAAAAAGGTCACCAAGGCTGGCAAATAATGATTTTCAAAAGCAAACAAAACCCATGAGTTGAAGAAATGCTTTTGCTCTTTAAAAAAAGTCCGCATGCACCTCCCCAGCCAGGCAATAAAAGGGTTCACTGAACTGTGTTATGCTAGATGATGTTATCTTGCCAGGCTCATGGACAAAGGTGATCCGGGAGTTCCTCCTCCCTCCTGCAGGGAACAAAACAGACACAACAGCATTGCAGAGGTTTAACAATGATCACAGATGCTGCCTGTCTCATCCCACTCTGGATAGAGTTATCATTTTCTCAGGACAGATTTATTCATTCCTTCAGGTATTATTAGCAGAGCCTTGCTGCAGTGCTGCCCATGTGCTTGCAGCCTGGGACTATCCCTTTATGCTGCTCGAAGGCCACAGCCCGCTCCATATCATCCTTTTCTTCCAAAAACCCTGAGCCTGTAGCAGACGTGCATCAAACAACATCAAACTGCAAAACCAAAAATGGCAGGTATCGTCCAGCACTCAACACAGGTGAGAGAGAGCCACTTGCTTCCATGCCTCACTCAGCACATGTCCAGATGTAGAGTCCCCAGCAATAAGACCTCACACATGACCTATTGCTCATGCATATTCTTGCCATAAGACCAGACGTATTGGTCACACAATAAACACAGCTGTTTGCACCAAGGAAAAAAGGCTCCAGCATAAGTGTTTTCCAAAAGAGAAAGCCCTGATCAGCTGATCCTCTCTCACATCTACCCCAAAATAGAAAAATAGGCAACTCCACATTAACTCTCAAACTGGAGGACAGACAGCAGATCAAGTACTGGTTTTCTTTATATATTGTTGATCCCTTAATTCTTAATGCAATATTCTGTCCCTGAATCCCACCACACATCTATAGAGCAGCAGCCTAACCCTTGCCTGGTCCCACTGCAATTTATGGCCCACTGTCAGGCATAGGCCCAAAGGAATGAGCAGGATCACCCAGAGAGCAAGACCATTTGTGAATAAAAGCAGCAGAATCCAATATTTAATACAAAACCCCCAGATGTCATCTGCTCCCTCTCATTATCTCAGTTCTCAAGATTGCAGTCTGTATTAAAAAAAGTGTCTTGTTTGCCCAGAGATGTCATTCACTTCATCTCAAAGACCAGGCTGGGAGTCTTCAAAGGAAAAGGTTTGTTTAAGCAAAAAGACATCTTTTTTTGTCCCATTCTTTCAGATAAGGTGATTGATATTTTTGGCTTCTTCTTAAAGTGGAACTTCAAATTGAAGGGAAAATATTATAGAAAACAAACTCCAAAGAATCAGTTTTTAAAAGGTTATCTTTTTACTTATAAAACAAAAGTAACTATTTACTTTTACCCAAATCTAGTATGGAGTCATTCTGTGGACCAGTAAAACCAATCAGACTAAAAAAAAAAAAAAAAACCACTTTCTCTGACAGAGCTGGAAAGTAAATTCAGCTCAGCAAGAAATGTTTGTTTCCACAGGCTTTGAGCCTTTTAAAAGTTACATTTAACCATCCCTCACCAATTATTATAGACATAAATTACAAGGTGAGCTAAAACATGTAGTCCTTTTTTTAGAGCAAAATGCTGGGGTTAGTTCTCTTGGTTTCTCTGAAGAATAAATTGTATCATTATAGCCTTCTTCTGGGTCTTGTTATTCTGACTTTTTGACTCTTGCTAGCTGCAGTCTATACAATGCACAACTGTATTTGTTCACAACGAATGCTTTCGTTCCTTTTGACTTTTTCTTTTCCACTTCCTAATGGTTTACATGTAGCAGCAGAGCTTTTGAAAAATTGCCTAACACATACTATGTTTAATGAGTACATTTAAACATACTTTAGCTACAAATCTTATCAGCTGATTATTTAACCTTTGTGAATAGGCTAAATATTTTCTTCAACGCTTAAATAAATATGATACATGGTTCCCGTGGAAAGCCTAATGAGAAGGAAGTTGTTTTTAAACTTAAGTCAAGACTTCTCCTTTAATTTATTTTATCAGTATTTTTTTTCCGAGTGATCAAAGCAAGCAGTTTGTATGGCAGACCTAAATTGCTAAAAGAAAAATTAAGTACTAAAATATTAATGCTTTATATGGGGGATGGGAGTTGCACACCATCTGGAAGGACAGTCAGGAGTTTTCTGCACACCACGAAGCACATGGTATGAGGTGAGAAGTCAGAATCCTGCCATCTGTCAAGGTGAATTTAGAGAATTAAAATCATGATGTGTGCTGGTCTTTCATATTTCAATAAAGCATGTGTATAAAATGCCTGGCTCCCCCAAATGCCTTATGAACCAAGGCTCTCTCAGGAGCATCAGTCTCCTTGCAGCAGCCTGAGTGACTGGGAGTGGGCACCCAGTCTGTCAGAACCACATAGGAGACATGTGTGAACCTGTGGTCACTCAATAGACAGGGGCTGCAGCCCTCTCAGACCCCTCAGGTGCAGCAGGGCACCAGAGCATCCTTCCTGGTCTTCTGTCCCAGCCTGGAGCAGAGCAGTGGTGCTCCACAGACTCATGAGATGCAAGGGCTGCAAGGTGAGGGGCTGGCTCAGAGCTTCCCCTGTCCCACATCTGAGACCTACATGTGTGTATGGCACGTGCTCACACGTGTACAGCACCACATACATCCCACAGTGGACATGGGATGGCACTCACTGCTGCAGGAAGGGGGTGGCTCAGGGCTAACCAGAGCAGGACGCTCCTTTGGGGCACAGGCCCTTCAATGGGGGTTCCCAGCCCTGCTCCCCAGTGCATCTGCACAAACTATTAAAACCAGCCATGGCACGGATCTCCTTCCCTTCTTGAAACCAAAAACAGCACACACACACAGGAAACCACTCAGAAAGCATGCAGGAGAATACTTAGGCTTTATTCTGGGACAGACTGAAGGAGAATGTGAAAATGCACTGACGTCATGAAAGAAAGAAGTTGAATAGGTCAAGAAGCAGAGATGTGAGCTTAAGGAAATGGCAAGGCACACAAGAAAAGATAAGGGAGATTGTATAAATAAATAAGCACACAGAAAGGAGCTGAGAGCTCTGTGAACAAAGCCTTACTCTTGAGCTAGAGTTCACAGTCCCTTTTCAGCCTGAGAGCCCCTAGAAGGTTTTAGAGGAGGAGCAGAACCTTTCAGAAATTTCAAGCAGGGACACCGCTCTGTAGCACCCACAAGTTTCTTTTCCTTTGCAGCCTTTTTAGATCAAGCAGGAGTGACCTGCAGACATCCCCACTCTCTCCACTGGTTCACAGACCCTTGGCTGGAAGGAATCCTACTTTCATAATTAAAAATGGAAAGAAGCAAGACGGCAAAGGAAAAATAAACAGTACAAGGGAAACTGGCTTAGCACGCCTTTGTAGTCTGATCTCTTCAGAAGAGAGAAAACAGAGAGGTAACTGAAGTAGTATTAGTTTAGTCATTATTGGCAGCACACGTCTCCTCAGCTCAGAAACTGAAAAATAATGAGCACACTTACAGAGTTTTAATTAGTGTTCATAACCCCTGAGTGTAAACTTCATCTACCCACAGGGAATCTTCTCTTCATTGCTGGAGATATCTGTTAGAGGCATGTAATAATCATGGAATAGGTTTGCATCTTTTCCATTGTGGTTGCTTTAATTTGCAGTGACATTTGTTAGATCACATTTTTTGAACCACAATAATTTTTATGTCCTTCATGCCAAAAGCAGATAAATACATTGTCCCTGAAACTAGGATGGTGGTGCAGGCAGACATATCCCACCAAACCCATATACTCCCTGTGCTTTGTCATTAAACTGAACTTGATCCAAAGAAACAAATTAGAACCCAGTTCATGGTTACTTCTGCTGATCATCTGAAAGAGGTGCCCATAGAAAAGGTGCCACTGGTCCTACAAACTCACCAGTGTCAGTCTGTGTTGTTGGCTTGCTGGCACATGTGAGTGCCACCCCACCTCCCTGCATTAGTTGAGGTCTTCTTCATGGACAGTCCAAGAGAAAATACAAATATTGACAGTCTAATTTGCTCTGCCTAACTTAGAAAGTATAATGAGGTGCAGAAGTGATCAGTGGGTGGTATTCTGTGCCTCCCATCACTAGTTCTTGATGTTCACTCACAGGACAACCAGCTCTTCATGTGTCCCTGGGAAGAATTGTCAAGATGGAAACACAGACAAAATTAATTCTGCAATGATCTTGCAAGTTGAATAGAAGCAATGAGATATGTTTCAGGTATATGGAGATCAATGTCCTGGCCTCAGTAGTGCTGGGGTGGGACTTAAGCAGCGGATTTTCATTGCCTCTAATTCAAGACAACCTGGGTTGAAAAGGTGTCCTCTTGCAAGCTAAAAAAAGAGGTTATTTGTGCCATAAATATATTCCAGCCTCTAGGGAGTAAATCCCTGGTTTGGACATTTTTTGATGGAAGGAACTGAAAACATAGAAACAAACTAAAACTGGAAGAAAATGAAACATAACCCTAACAAAGGCAGCTTCTGCCTGTCTACCATAATGCTCTTATCTGATTTTGCACACAAAGGAACTATGGGAAGATGTCATTTATATGGACTAGGACAAAGCATTTGGTACACTGCCAGATGGAAACTATTGGCTCAAGTAGAAAAAGTGAGGATTAAGATAAGAATTTGCAAAGTAGTTAAGGAATTGGCTAAAAGGGAGGTGACAATGGGTTGAGCTGAAAGGAAGGAAATCACTAGCAGAATTTCGAAAGAGTCAGTATCAATCCTTTTTCTATCTTTAACAATTTTAACACAAAAGAGTGCCTAATAAAACTTTCTGATAACTGAGGTTGGGCAACCTTGTCCATACTGACAAGCAGCAGTATTTTACCTAACAAGAGCCAAATAGTTGTCAGAAACTATAGACATGGAGGGAGAGTTTACTATTCAAGGTAAAAGTGTGTGCACTTAAGAAATCAGGAGTAGGAACTTGTGTTAGCCATGCATCCAGTAATGTGGCCTGACCACTTGAAAAGGTAAATGTCACCTATAATTATTTCCACTACAGGATGGGAAGTATTCCTGAAATCAATAAATGCCAGGCACAGGCTGGACCTCATCAAAGAAGACCCTGACCAATTTTGGTCAGCAAGGCTCTGTGTGTGCTACTAAAAGAGAACATGCTGGGGGGGTTCCCCCCTGGCTTGTAGGCCATGCAGCACAGCACAGAGCTTGGCTAAACTGCTAAACCCTCCCACCTTGTCAAAAGAGCCAAGCTCAAACAGCCTTTTAGGAATGGTCCCCAGTCTTTGCTGGTTCCAAAACGAAGTCCATGTATTGCCTGGGAGAGTGATAATTAATACAGGCAAAAGCCATGAGGACAGTAAATAATTTGTGGGTATCTTTGGCATAATCTCTCACTCTGTGTAGTCTTCTGGGGTGGCCATAGCCCAGTGTAACCAGGACTTGTGTTGCGATTACTGGAGGATGTAATCTAAAACCAGAGGAAATAATCTAAACTGGAGGAGGAAGACTACTAGAAGGAAAGGAAAACTGGAGAACATCTTACAAGAGGGGCTGAGAAGCAGTTGTACCATCTAGCAACACAAAGACTGAGGAAGAAGATGGGTGGCATAAGTAAAAACTAAGGAAGAAATATTTTAATCAAGACAGCTCTTGTCATGAGTAGATGCACAACAAACATCTTTATTCATCCAGCAAAGCAGAGTTCATATCCCAGATGTGTTCTCTCTCTTCAGAATTATTCTCTGATGAGAAACTATGTACATAAATCCAGCATGGAATGGAAACACCTTGTGGGTGTTTGTTTGTTTGTTTGTTTGTTTCTTTCTTTCTTTCTTTCTTTCTTTCTTGAAGAAGAAGAAGAAGAAGAATCATTGAACACAGTATATCCCTATTAAAATAAAATGGTTTAAAAAAAATTTTCAACCAAAAAACATTGTCTAGATGCCAGATTTTTTTTCCATTGACCTATAAAACCCATCAGGCAAAAGAAGCTGCTATTTGACATTTAAGTAAGAACTCTTTCCTTGTGATGCACTGTGGTACAGTACAAGGGCATAGTCAGACATTTGCTAAGCAGACTGTAGTTCTAATTTTTAATTTCCTAGAGGCAACATTCCCCTTCACCACTCCCAAACCCAAGTCTCCTATACGGCAGTGTCATGGGCTGTTGCCTGCCACCAGCCAGCCACTGATCTTTTTTGAGAACAAATGTGTACTTATTATGAAAATTAAAGTGGTGACACAATTTATCCACATGCCAGACTCTGAGGGTATAGCATCCCCATGCTGCTTTTGAGTGACATTAATCTGACCTCGCCTGACCACACTCTTCACAACAGGACAGTTTCTCCTTGGCCAGAACCAAAGCTCAAATGAATTGCACTTTATTCACTATAAAGCCCCGACCCTTCATCTCTCTGCACAGAACTTTCTCAATATTTCCTCTAAGTTTACTAAACATTTCTTTGTTTTCAAGGCACAGAGAAGTTGCTGGAGAGTGAGAAGGGGTGTGAAGGAAGCCCTGTGGCAGCAGTCTTCATCACCCTTGTAAGGATGATTTCTCGTGCTCCATAAATCTGAACAAAAAATTTTGAGTCTGAAAAGTCTTCCTCAAGACAATGGATTTTGTACCTGCACCTCAGAATGTTTACTGTGGAAGAAGAAAACATTGTTTGACTAACAGAAACAAGTGAAGCACTGGAAGTGCTCTAACATCAGAAAAACATCACCCATACGAGACCTCAGGAGCAGTCTGTGTGATGGAGCAGAGCAAAGGTTTTGAGCAGTTGGTGCTCAGGGTGAAGTCTCAGAGGGGAGAAACTGTTTGGAAGGGAGAAAGGACAACAAATCTAACAGCTTTCAGTAGCCCTTCTTGTTTGTGTTCAGCCCTGTTGTCAGGTATGCCAGCTCTCTGCTCCTGAAAGGTAAGCACAAAATGAGAAGTGGTGCTTTGCTCTCTTCCCTGTCTTCCTGCTGGCTCCTGTCCTTTCCCTCCCCAGAATCCAGCATGTTTCTCCTTGCTGGCACAGGTTTTGCTGGCACCAGAATCCAACCTGCGCTGGCCTCAGTGGCCTTTTTCTCCTTTGTTACAAGAGTTCCCAGTCATGCCATCTCTTTCTCATCTGCTTTTACTGCAACCCATGGGAGATGGAGCAAGAGGAAAAGGGAAGAGGTGACAAGCCAAGTTTTGTAATGCTTAGATGCTGTTTCACATCCAGGAAATGCGAGATCCTCCAGCTACAGGGCTGACAGCAATACAACAGAAGCCACGCATCCTAATACAAATGTTAAACAATGTGGTTCTCTGACCTAACTTTCCTTCAGTCTTCCCACAAAACCACAAAAAGTAGGAGGGGAAGAGTTAACACATTCTCTTCTAGGTTTTCTTTAACAAATGTGACAGCCTGTCACCAGAGGATAGGCAATTAAAAGTGTGATGGATTGGTTCAAGAAACGCAAGCCCTGCATTTGTTCTGTCTATCTAGGTCTGACAGAACCTCTCCCATACTGAAAGCTGTATGGAGAAGCATTATCTGTCACAGCATCATTCGGGATCCTGATGGGTGAATTGGACCCAAAGCAGCAACAGAGTCCCCAAACCTGACACTATATGTCTGCATGAGAAATCACGGGCTGGTTCCTCCTGCCACCAGAGTGGAAAGGAAGAGGAGACATCTATCAGAGCCCTGCAGAGAGGAACAATGCACTCCCCTGGCTGCCCTCCACTGCCCTTGCCTCTCTGGAGAAGCACGCTCGCTGCCGTCCGCACCAGTCACCGAGGGAAGGGACAAGCCACTCCACGAGGTCCAGCTTTGCATGCAGTATCAACCCCAGGAGTTATTTATCATCCCTCAGGAAATGACAGGGGATGTGGATGTGAATGGGAGGGAGATTCAGACCAGATGTCCACGGGCTCTTTCCAAGGAAGCGCACATAAATGTGCAGCACAGCTCACCATCAGCGCTGCGCTGTGTCAAACCGCTGTGGTTTCCCAAGGACCAATGTGATAGCGTGGAGCCAGCACTGGAGCAGGAGAAAGGATTCTTCTCTCTAATTGAATAGAGTCCTCACCAAGGAGAACAATGCATGTCGCTGGGACGGCGGGGCTGCATTGTGAGAGCCTCTGTGAGGAGCGGCCGCCGCTGCCAGTCGCATTGTTTGGCGCTATCTCCATCTGCTCGCGGGCAGAGCTCCTCACCCTCGCCCAGGCCAGGCACACATCTCCACACACCCCACAGCTCCACTCCCACCTCTGCCAAGGGCAAGGGGTCCTCACCAGCAGCACTGCTGGACCTGGAGATAGAGGCCTCCTTTGAGCACGGGATGTGCTTCTTGTGTTTTCAACATTGCCAGTGAACCCCAAGCTCTCACCACAGCCTCATTGTTGCTGTTACTATGAGACCAAGTCCACAATAACTGCAATTTTCCGATGCTGGTTCAACAGATGCACTTTGCCAGCAAGGGGTTTTGTTTAGAAAAAAAAATTGAAAAGAAAACCAGCTTTGCATGTGTTAGATTTTGCTCAATGGAATTAGAGGGAGGACCTCAAATGCTGAAATCAGAGAAATGCCACTGAAGTCAAGAGAGTTCACATTCTATGCAGCTGAACTCTGGACTATAGTTTCACCAATGGGTGGCTGATGAATATACCATTAAACCAACCCCAAACTTAAAACCAGGAGACAGTTCCTTCTTTACTAATGCCAACAAAAAGAAGGAGCAAAAATTAAAACAGGGAAAGTGAAGGGAGCCAAAGGAGGAAAGAGGAGAATCCTGCTGACATAGGAGAGCCTGAAATTACTTTCCCAAAACAACCCACAAACAATGCTAAAGAAACTCCCCTGACATGCACCCCTATCACTAAACTCTCTGGATTTTACAGTAACTCCTTATCCCTGAGCAGTTTCAGCTGCTGAGCATTGGCTCCTTGCTTTCTGGGATGGCATGAGGTGAGGCAGAGGATGAAGAGCAATTGCTCATCTGAGCTGGCTCAAGACAACGAAGGACTTTCTGCACCATTCAGTTACACAAAGCTCAGATCCTGGAGTCTTTCTAAAGACATGGCATTTTGCCCATCTGTCACAATTTCAGGACCTACTGGAAAGCCCATAATGAGAGACTCTTAAAATAAAATAAGACATTTAGAAAAAAAAAAGACATTCAAAAAAACTGAACTGAAAATTCAATACAATAGGAAATGTTGCAGAGGTTTGGAAAGTTCCATCTGCTTTGTGGTCTTTTCTAAATTTTCATGCAGCTCTGCACTGCCCCGTTAGCCACATTCAGAAGCGGAAATATCTCCCTAAAAAGGACAGTTAATTACCTCCCAAAGAAATTTGTTATTTACCAGTCAGTTCCAGGTATTAAAATTTAATTTCTAAATTTAGTTAGAAATTCATCTAAATTTATTGCAAGCTAAGGCTAGTTTTGCTTCCTCTTTGAACAAAATTATTTCCTTCCTCTAGAGTAGCACTTGTCTGTATGCAGGATGGGGCAGACTGTCCTTTTTCCTGACTGCCTGTTTGCAGGTGCAAACCTAAGTTGGAAAGGAGCACTCTCCAGGCACTGAGCTTCAGCCTAATGCAGAGGTGTCACAGACCTGGATCGCTGCTCCAGGCAGCTTTTGCAACCTCCTGGGGAACAAGGCTGAAGTGAATGTAGGGCTGGGGTAGGATGGCCCATTCCACACCAACTTGTCATTTGGGGACAGTTGGCTGAGATGAACGAGCACCATACATGAGAAAATGCTGTAAGGGGAACATTTCATCCCAGGGTCCTGTTTACTCATGGTTTGCTTCAATCTTTTTCTGGCATTATCTGTCTTTTACCCAGAAAATCAAATAAATGGATCTTTCCTGTGTGTAGCCCCATCAGCTCAGTACACAGCATATCCCCCAGTCATGTTTATCCAACTTTCCTTTCCAGTCCCATTTGTACTGATACTTTCATTCTTGGAATAACAATTATTAAACCACTTGGTGCCTTTCATGGTTAATTATTTCCTTTCCTTAACATTGTCTGCCTCCAGCTGTAGGCCAGGTCTTGAACACACCTCAGCATTCCCATTTTCACTTCCTATGTGAAATCATGTTGTAAGATCCTTGTTAGTGAACTATAGAATTTTGTCACATACATTTCTTCCCAAAGTTTCATCATATAGCAATTTTTAATGACCAGTGTAAGAACACTTTCTGTCTTTTTAACTTGCTTTTCATGCATCTGATGAAGAAAAATTTCCTTGATTTTTCTGTGTTTCTCACATACAAAAGTTAGCAGGTCACTGGACTGATTTTCCTGTCATATGACAGATGCAGTAATAAAAATATTAAATAAATAACTGCTATGAAATATACAAAACTTAAATGTTGGCCTACATTTCATTATTTTTATATATCAAGTACCATTAAAATCTAACTTGTATTTACTACTCCTGCAAGAAAACCCCAGATGACTCTTTCAAAAAATCTTATACAGTCCTTTTCTACTTCAGCTGTAAATGTTACAAAGAAAGAACCAAATCCTGTCTTAAATTATCTCCTTGTGATACAGGCCAGAAGCACATTCCTTAATTTAATAGTCTAATATTGGTAAGTACTGAGATGGTGTACCTATTTTGCAAAGATATGCCTTAGGCTTTGTTCCTTTTTAGTTAGATAATGTGTGTCACACTAATGTGCTTAAACCAACAGACCCTGTTTACATTTTGAAGCTGTAGGTAGCAGTGCAGAGCATATTGCTGTGACTGCAGTCATACAGAGACACACACAATAATTGAACTTAAACTAGTTCAGAAACTTGTGCAGATGTGACCCACATTATTGCTGCTACACAAATTATGACACCAGCATTGCTCTAAGTGATGGGAATGACAGGCCAGTCTCTTGGGGAATGGGAGGCTGGAGAGCTGTGCCACAGGAAGGGACCTGGCAGTCCTGGTATAAGGCAAGGTGAAGCTGAGCCAGCAGTGCCCTGGCAGCCAGGAGGGCCAACCCTGTCCTGGGCAACATCAGGGACAGCTGGACAAGGGAGGGGATTGTCCCACACTGCTCTGCCCTGGAGCAGCCTCACCTTGAGGCCCATGTGCAGTTCTGGGCACCCTAATGTAGGGAGGGTGTAAAGCTGTGAGAGAGCATGCAAAGGGGACAGCAAAGATGGTGAAGGGATGGGAGAGGAAGCTGTGTGAGGAGAGGCTGAAGTCACTTGGCCTCTTCAGTCTGGAGGAGACTGAGGGGGGATCTCATTGCAGTCAACATCTCCCTCACGAGGGGAAGCCTGATGTCTTCTCTGTGGTGACAGTGGCAGGATCGAAGGGAATGCCCTGAGGTTGTGTCAGGAGAGGTTTAGGTTGAATATTAGGGAAAGGTTCTTCACACAGAGTGTGGCTGGACTCTGCAACAGGCTCTCCAGGGACATGGTCACAACACCAAGCCTGACAGAGTCCAGGAAGGATTTGACAATGCTCTCAGGCACATGGTGGGACTCTTGGGGTTGTCCTATGCAGGGCTAAGAGTTGGACTTGATGAGCATTATGGGTCCCTCTCAACTCAGAATATTCTGTGCTTCTGTGGTTATCCACTGGCTGATGTATAGTCTACAATGAGAAATGAAGATAAACTTGTCACCCCATTATAGTGCAAATGTTACACGGTAAAGGAAAATTTGGGATGAGTTTTCCAGCATTTGGTAATAACTCTCGATTCTGCTCTAGATCGGCAAGAATTATGTGTGTATGCTCACTTGCTTCTCTTCATCCTGTTACCTCTTCCCCTATTACGTGCCAACATTAGGCTTTCTTCTGTAGGATTTTCATTTATCACATAAATCAAGATGTAGTAAGAGAAGAAAAAAATACATGTCAATAGGTTTTATAGCCTTTTCTGCAAGACTTCAAGAGATGCTATTCCTCATTACCTTTACAAAGAGGAACTTAATGGTATGCTATATCCTTCCCAGAGGATAATCCCATGCCAAGGGCAAAGCTGAAGGCTACAGAACATCACACCCAGCTCTATTTCTCTGAACAGCAACCGTGTGTCCCAACACTTTTCTAAAGGAGCTGCCTGACAAATGCACTTATCACCATTGCATTTCTTCATCTTCCTCGTATCAGAACTTCCGAATACGAATTTCAACTAAAGACTTTCCCAATTGCTGCTTCACTTGGCTTCAGGCATTCATTTAGAAGGTGCTTGGCACCTTTGGGTCACAGAATCTTTATGACAATAGAATCTTTTCAACTTTATTCCACAGATCGTCTCATCAAAACCATTGGGAAAAAAATGAAAACAGGGTAGGTCAAGACAGAAAAATCAGTTGGGTTTGTTTTTTTTGGTTTTTTTTCCTCTCTGGGGGCAGCCAGTTCAAAGAGGAGAGGAGAGTTTTGGAGAGGTCATAGCAAAGGAAGGATAAATCCGATAGCCAGTGCTTGCAGTTATTCTTCACAGGCAAGGGGATGTCTACCCTTCAAAGGAGGGAGTTGTTTGTAAAGAATCCTGCTAATGACACCTAAGATAATCAGTGCAAACAGGTCTTTCTACTTCTGGGCTCCATGCCATCCGCTCATTCAAAGGTCGGATAGCTGAAGGCACGGCACTAGAGGGCTTTGCTGCTTTGGGAGGTTCAGGTGGGAATATATCTTGGAGATGGGAGGGTTTACGATTAGGGAGAGTGATCCAACCTTTCATTTGAAAAGAGTGAATTTAGCAAACCTGGTCTCTTTGTGGTGCTATATGTTAATTATGGACTCCAGCCCTGAATTTCTTAGGAAGTTCCCCTTCAGATCTCTCTATATGAGAGCTGTGTGACAACGAGGTGCGAACTGGATGGTGGTCCACTTCTGCTGCTGAGTTTGTAAAGGCTCCGTGCAATGGGGTCCTGACCTGCCTGGTCGGTGTTTCCACCATTCTGCATGTTCCCAAAAGCAGACTCCCTTGCCCATGTCCAGTGAGCTTGGTGCTCCAGAGGCTGGTCACACGGAGCCACTCCTGAATCTCCAGGACAGCATCTCCTGGGGATGTTCAGAGCCAGGCACTGCTCTCTTCAGTCCCTTCATTGCCGCTCATCTGGCACTCTTTCCTGCTAAACGGTGAGCCTGTGCTGCTGAATTCAGGGGCTGTTTGTGATCTCACGTCAAAGAACTCTACCTGGGCACCCAAATAAAGGCTCAGGAGACTGACAAGGAACACTGGTTGTGAGACTCTTGAGCCTTTGATTTCATGCTCTTAAGGCCAAAGAACTTTCTTTAAAAGTCAGTAAATAATTTTCAAGCAACCAAAGCATGGAGAAAATTCTCAACAGTGGAGTATAAAGCATTCAAGATACGGTGATGTCCAGAAAGACAGAAGAACAACTTTGTGTAACACTGGAGTTTAAGGCCTGAATACCAAAACCCGTGCGGAAAAAAATTAAAGTAAAAAACTAAAAAGCAGCACTGCTGCTCTTTGGACCTTCTGTAAGTATTTTACTGGTGAGAGCAATTCCAGACTCCAGGCTACACCAGAAAATCCTGGTCCTTCACCTAAGCTAATTGACTTAGTATTTTGGCAACGTGTTTATTCCTCCTTCCCACTCCCTTCTTTTACTACCTTTTCTATTTTAATGCTGTAAAGCTCAACTAACTTCTAAAAAACAAATTTACTTTTTTTTTTTTTTTTTCCCAGTGTTTGTTAGACCTTCTCCACCTAGTTAATGACTGGCTTGAATAGCAGCAAGGCCAGGAATGCTTCATGCTCTGGGCACTCACTAATTGGGTTGTTAGCAAACTAGAGAGACAGGAGGAGATGAGGAAAAGCACTGCTATTATAAGCCACTGAGTGTAAAGAAAAAGAAAGCGAAATAAATATGGAATTGTTATGTTAGGGAAATTACGGTACTTAACGCCCTATTTTTCTAAAAAAATAGCTCCCTCAGGACATCTTGCAAGCACTAAAAAAAAAAATAGACCAGAAATATAACTGGCTTTACTTTTTATAGCAAACTCAGGGAAGAAAAAAATACATTTCCTTTTCTAAAACAAATCGTCAGCCCCAACCCCCCCTCAGCTTGGTGAAGTCTGAAGCTGTGAAGAGGGGCTGGCAGCATCCAGGCTCCGTGTGGGTTAGCTGGGAACGCTGACCAGAAGAGTCCTTACAGACACAGCTCCTCCACCCTGTGTCTGTACCTCTCACCTGTACTGCTTGCAGGCTGAGTGACACCATGCAGGGTCCAGCCTGGTATTTTCGTACTTCTAAGACTCAGTGACTTAGAAGTCATGCAGATCAAGTCACCCACGGTGACAGCAGCACCTGCATGTCCCACTGCAGCAACAGAGGGTTAAACTCTTTGGAGAAGGAGCCACAGAGGCGTGCAGTGCAGGGGATGGGTGAGATGGGTGCAGATCTGCCGTGGGTGCAAGCTGCCTGCAGTCGCTGTGAAAGTGCATCAGCCACCAGCAGGTGCTGCGGGCTCTGCACTGGCACTGCTGGGGACACACCAGACAGGACACATGTAAAACTTCAGGAGCACGACAAGATCACAGGCTCATGCCATAAGAAGCACACACAGCACCACGGTGCTGCAGGGCACCAAATCCCTTTGCCCACTGCATGCCTGCAGCTGTGGTCATAGAATCCTAGGATGGTTTGGATTGGAAGGGACCTTAAAGATCATCTAGTTCCAAATCCCCTGCCATGAGCAGAGAACTTTCCACTACACAAAGTTGCTCATAGCCCCATCTAGCCTGGCTTTGTGCAGGGGTGAGGGGTGGGGAATCCACAGCCACCAGCCCTTCACAGCAAGAGATCCAGCCCTGGGACAAGCCATGCATGGCCAACAAAGCCAAGGTTCCATCCACTTCCATCCACTCCCTATCATTCCTCATCACCCAGGACCAGAGGACAGACTCTCCCAGTCTTGTACTTTCACCCCAGACTTCCCAAATTTGCTGTACACTGTGCTTTGTGTCCATGGGGGTTGTGTGCATGTGTCTACAGGCGTGTTTGTATAGGCTCTGTGTCCATAGGTGTGTATGCATAGGCACATGTGTTTATTGCCAGCCCCCCTGGCCCCCTCTACAAGGTGTGAATTTCACCTCAGGTGAATTATTTCTCCAGGGATTACATAACAAAGTGATTGTGAAAATACCATCATCTGTGTTATAGAAACTTAACAGAGCCCCTGGAGTCTTTAAATTAAAACATTGCACTCAAGTGCTTTTTTGCCATGTATCTCCTCCTACACACAGCTCATTCTAGTCTGAAAAATAAAAAGGCAGGACAGCTTCCTACAGGCTTTCAAAGAGAAGATCCTACCCTAATTAACCATAATCTTGTTCAGACGGCATTTTGCTTCAAGATTCAAAGACTAGCAGGGGGCTGGGGCTAGGCAGAAAAGGAGATTATTAAAACTTTAATAACATGAGCCTTTGAACCTTTCAAATTCTTTACAATTTTCTCACATCTCTAACCCAGATGTCTGCATTTAAAAACTGTGCCAACAAACATGAACTTTTTGTTTATGCTTTTATATCTTTCAATGAACAGTCTCTTTTAAAATGATAGGAAACATCGTGCCTGCAGTTCACAAAGCTGGATGACAGGGCTGAAGATTTAAAAAAAAAAAAAAAAAAAGAAAAGCTAAAAAAGAGAGTTCCACAGGAGCTGTTTTCAGAAGGTGAAGTTGTTCCAGGAGGCACAGGCAATGCCTCCACAGAGCTCCAGGCAGAGTTGGAACTGGGTAAGATGGTTTTCCTGTTCAGTAAACAATTCTAAGAGTTCAAAAATATTCTCACGGAGCATCAGAGCATAGCTGAAACCTTGGGAATTTTTTTAAAGGGAAAAAACCAAACCAAGCAAAACAAAACAAAACAAAACAAAAAAAAAACCAACCAAAAACCAAAACAGAAACCAAACTTCCACACATGCCTATAAAAAAGGTGCTCATGGAAATTAGCCCAGTGCAATGAGGGCTGCAGTGACTGAGATATTTCTCCAGGGTCATGATAAGCTCTGAGATGTGATATGAGCAAGTTTCCTTTTCTGGGAGATTTTTATTTCTTATCAAGGGAAGAACAGCCTCACTATCAGAGCTATGGAAAGGCACCCCCAACAGCCCTGGCAAGAATGACCAGGGCTGCAGCCTCGTCCCACCAGGAAGCCATCAGACCCACCCCATCAGCAGCATTTCTGCAGCACTTTTGGCATGCTGCCATCCAAAAGCCTCTGATAAAAGGAATGAAAAAGCTCTTCTGTCCAATGCTCCCCGACAGCTCCAATTGCAGTTCAAGGGAAGGACCAAAACCTCACTAGCTGTAAGGTCCCAAACCTGACCTAACCCTGCAAGATCTCACCAAACAGGAGAGTAACAATGGCAGCTACCTGACACACACTGCACTGCCAGCTTTTCCAGAAGCCTAAGAGGGAGAAAAACCCTTTCCTTTCTACAATGATTGCCCTGGGATCCACTAGTCAACAACTTCAAATCATCACCATTGCTCCAGCTTTTGAAAACAAGTGGTTGTTCAAACCCAGGTATTTGTTATGACTTGCTTCCTGATCCCACAGTAAGCACAAGGGAATGAGCTATTCACCAGCCAAAAGCTCCTGTAAGCCTCTTAGCACTGCTAGAGCCCTGCTGCCACTGCCAGCTGCTGGTCTGGTGGCCAGGGTCTGCACAGAGCTTTGCTGAAAACGTAGCCAACAACCTCAGACTTGGAAAGTGCCTGGAAATGGTAGAAGTCACCAACATTCCCCCAAAAAATCTCAAGACAGGTATCAAAAAGACCATGCCCACATCCAGACAAGCTGTTCATATGTCTCTAGTTTGATAATATTTAATCTTTCCTCCCTAGTGATCATTTTCCAGTTGTGTCTCTAAACTTAAACAAAAAAGTTATTTAAATTATTTAAATTATTTAACTGTTTCTTTCAGAATATGATTGGTAAAATATACCAGCCAGTTTTGTCAAAAAAATTTCTCTTTTGTGGTTTCTGTGCAGATAAACCAAACATGCTCAGGTTACCCAATGGACACAAGCAGATTGAAAAGGGGACTAGAGGCTGAGGTGTGTTCTTTCAGAGTTCCCTGAGCAAGGGCTCTTGAAGTGCACACATACCAGCACCCAGCACTGCAGCAGGGTTTGAAAAAAATGTGTTATGACTTACATCTCTATGTTTGGAGTTTTCTGAGTTGAAATCCCAACATGCAATGCAGTAACTCACAGTTGCTCCCTTCCTTTCCTTTTCACCCAGCCTGCAGCTCCACCAAAGCCAAAGGAAGGAGAAAATACCTCTTCACCTGGATCAGGAGTTCCTGGTCCTGCTGTCAACAAGAGAGATGACGGGCTGGGAAGTCACAACGAGAGGATGTGACTGAGAGCAGGAAGAGAGTGATGCAGCAGCTCCTTGTGAAACCCATCTGGAGACACATCATGGCTGACCCAGCAGCCCAGGAACTTGGGAACACCCTCCAGACCCTCATCCCACAGGGCAGGAAAGACAGAACTGGGCAAAACCCTGCAGAGGAGTGAGAGCTCCTCACACACCCATTCAGACTGTAGAAGCACTGATGGGCCTTGAAGTACATTGATTTTATTCTGGATTTACTGAAGACAAGTACTGTCCAGAAAGCACTGCTCAAAACGTGTCACTTGGCTCCTCAGCCAGGTTCTTCAACCAGAGGGTGGTCAGATGCTGGAACAGGCTCCCCGGGACAGTGGTCACAGCACCAAGCCTGACTGCATTCAACAAGTTCTTGGACAGTGCTCTCAAGCACATGGTGTGATTCTTGCTGTCCTGTGCTGGCCAGGAGCTGGACTTGGTGGTCCTTGTGGGTGCCTTCCAGTTCAGGATATTCATGGCAGATGGAGAAAAAAAGTTGGGGGGTTTGGAGGCTTTTTGGTTTGGTTTTGTTGTGTTTTTTTTTTTTTTTATATGTTGCTATTGGATATTACATATCTTGGTCTTGAATTCCTTGGGCTTTCACTTTAAGTGTCTCTTTCAGGAAACCTCCCAGAAAAAGGAAAGCTCATTTCTCAGATAAGATGCATGACACACTCACACCAGCCTATTCCATTTTATACCATAACCCCCTTAGTGGGAGACATTAAGGCTGAGACAGGCAATCCAGTCCAAGATTTATTCTGCTCTAATCAGCTCAGGCTTTGAGAATCTCCTTGTGGATTTGAGCTTGTGTTCAGTAGCTCACTGACTGCTGTTTTAATGCTGAAGTCTTTCCAACCCAGCTGCAGTAATTACCCCCACGGAGAATGAGGAATCTCAATTATAAACTAGCTGGCAATCTTGCAAGAATATGTCTCCTAGAGGACTTCAGGATATTTCTCTCTAAAGTTAACCCTGTTAAATCATTCCTAAACTGTCTTCAAATAAAGAATGAACCTTCAGAATAACCCTTGCTTTGGTTTTAAATACTCTCTTTCCCCTTTGTTAGTCAGATGATCTTCAGAGCCTTCAAATATATCAAAGCTATTTCAGTTTAATAATCTCTATTTCTCCTGAAATGGTGCAAACATTCAGCAGGAAAGCTTAGGAGAGACATTAAGAGCTGTTAGACTCTAAGTCAGAGCTTAACACAGCTTGTGCAGAGAATATGTCCAGTTATACTCAGCTAGACAGGACACTTTCACTCAGTTTATATCAGAGGAGGTTTTTTTTGCAGAGCAAATATTACATCAAAGCCTTGGCCAGCAGATCCAAATTCAGCTCTTGGCATTCATGTTCTGCTAAACTTTGTGCAGGTCTGAGTAGAAATGGCACTGAGTTGTGGATCTTCTCTTCTTCACTTGCATAAATCCAGTCTGGCTCAGAAGTGACTGTGATCCATCTGATGATACCCCCAAAGTAGCTACGGAAAAGTGTGATGCCTAAAAACAAGCAGCCAAGGGACTAAAGCCATGATAATGCTAAAGCTAATACTCTTCTTGTGCCTCAGAGAGGAGAAGAGATGAATGAGGAACACAAACCTGTGATAATCTGAGTCCTGCAGTCCTAGAGGCAGCACTGTTCAGGTAAGCTCTGAAACCTCCCTGGGTAGCAAGAGGTGATGCCAACCAAACCCATGTTGTGCTTTCTCTGCAGAAGCAGAGCTCTTGGAGGCAGACACTACCCAGAAATGTTCACCTGGCCAACTTGCTGAGGAGATGCAAGGCACAAAAGGCAGCTAGTGCAGGCATTCCTTCTGCAGTGATGCCTGCTAATGAGTTTTTAAAGCCTTTTAGCTTTGAACAACTGAAAATTAAACAGTGTGTCACCTAATCCCCTTGCTGTGTCCTTGGGTGTATAAACTTGAATAGGCTGAGAAACACCTCTAAGTCCTCTGGGCAGCCTTCACTCAGAGACAGTGGGGTCTCCAAAGATACCCAAGGAGAGGCAGGATGCACAACAGAGGGATTCCCTACCACAGACCCCCATTAAGAAAGACATGGGGATAAAATGACTTCTTATTTCTCAGGCTGCTTTTAAATCCAGCCATGGTGAGTTTGACCATTGATGTTTTCAGATTGTCATACAAAGAAATAGAAGAATTTTTAAATTGCTCTTTTCATATTTCTTTGAGTGAAAAAAAAAAAAAAAAGTATTTCAAAACAATTTAGTAACTGCTAGGGGAATTTCAGTAATATTTAGGCCAGGTAATTTTACCATGTAATGTGGAGGTGTTGTTATTGTCTTTCCCAATACACTTTCTCAAGCTCAGTCTCACAGCATCCTCCACAGCTGCCCTCTCTGAATTTGGGCACTCTTGTATAGACTTGTTTGTTTTTCCCACTGGTGGACTCCACAGGGAGCCAAGGATGGGATGAGCAAGCAACTGGGGCATTAGCATCACTCGTGGGGCAGCTGAGGGGTGAGGGGCCTCAGGTCCACCCCTGCTTCTCACAGACCAAATTCAGACCTGTCAGGAAGTCTGAAGATTTTTCCAAAGCAACAGAACTTATCAAACTGCAGAGAAGTGGTTGATAGAAAAACTTCCTGAAGGACAATTAAACTCTTGCTTTGTGGGGTGTTCAGCAGCAGTTATCAAAGCTCTGTAGCAGGCAGTGCTGCTGAGACTGAACTAGGGAGATAAGCCACCAAATCAGCCCCTGTTAATTATCTCGGACCCGCAGTTGCTCTTTGCCAAAGTCAGGAAGGTTTAATTCAAAAAACCCTTTCTATGTCAAACAACATCTATCCTGACCTAAGGGATGCTGGGAAGGGAAAGATATTTTTCAATTAAAAAATTATAATAGAAAGATTCACATACACAAAGCAAAACAACTTCTGTATGAATTGAGCAGTTCCTAAAGGACATCTAGGAGCAGCAAAGGAGCTGGGCAAGCTTGAATAAAGGGAATTTTTCAGAGACCAGAGCTTTGCTTTAGTTGCTGGCTGCCTCCTGAGGAGAGACAATACTACAAAAATTAAATATGACCTTGCACCATTGTGGCAGAGCATTTCCAGTTCTTTCCCTTGCCCATGTGAGTAACTCTTCCTTGTGTAAGGAATTACATTTCATGGTTACCTGCATGGCAATGCTTCACCACAGGTGACATTGCTGCACTCTTTTACCTAGCATACACCACCTAGAAGCTCTAACCAAACTACTTATTTTTACCTAGGATTTGAAAGATATAACTAACTTGCACTTGCTCATGGCATTAGAAATTTCATGTACGTCTGAGTTTTGAGATGAGGCTCTGCATCCCCTCCCTGCTCACACGTGTGCTTTGCAGCCACTCCTGCATGGCATGTCCTCCCAGAGCTGGCATGCACCAGGAGAAGGGTGTCACCCCAGCCAGCCCATGCCCATGCAGAGTTCCCCCATCCATGCAGCCTCTTCCTGCTTGTCACCTGCCAGGGCCCAACTGGGACCAAACTACCCAGCCCCGAGGAACAGCTCGGTGTGGATAGAAATCCCCACCAGCCCATCTACCTCAGCCTACCTCCTGATACAGGAATCTCCAGAAATCTGGCTTTCTTTTCGACTTTTTTAATCATCTTGGCTAAAATAATTAAAAGGGAAAAGCATTCCCCAAATAAAAATATCAACATCCAAGCTTCCCTGCTTTAATCTGTGCTCATCTGACAGCTGAGACCCTCCTATTTACACTGTGCCAGTGTGTGATTTCGTTACCTGAGTAGCTGATTATAGAGTAATTACAACCTTCCCTGGGCTGATGATCTGTTCTGTTTGTTTCAATTTCAACTTCCACAAATGGTGGGAAGTCCCTTTCTTGTTCCTGCCTTACTCTGCTGTGGTCTGTGTGTTCCCAATCCCAGATTTTTCCCCGCAGTGAAGGGAGGGCTGGATAACACTTAGGTGTAATCCCTGCTCCCTGTCATGTGTAATTTCGTACAGAATGAGTAAACGTTGCTGTTATTTCACAGAGCAGCTGCTGTCTCCCATCTGGATGGCGGCACTGTGGTACCTGTTCATCTCCTGCAGGTAGGAGCACTGCTGGCAAGCCCCTGCCCATCGCTGTTTGTGTGCAAGGAGTTAATACCCGGCACTGCAGTGCCCCTTGGTGAAACTATAATTAGGCAACGGTTTTATTTTACTGCCTGTGAACACTCCCTGACAGCACAGCCACTGGGTGCTTTCCAAACTGCTGCAGTTTCAGGTCCCAACCTGAAATTCTCATTTAGAGGAGGACTTTTACTGCAGCTAATCCCTCAAGTACCTCTCCGAGGCCCTAAATTGCATGGGGGTGCTGGGCCGTGGGGCTGGACTGGGCAGGGCTGGCAGGGTGAGCATCCTGCTCTGCCCTGTGTGACAAAGCACGGGAGGGACATGGGGATGCTGCTGGGCTGAACAGGCAGGGCAGGAGCTGCAGGGCTCCAGCAGCAGAGCTCTGAGCAGGCTGCTGGCCCTGGGAGCCAGAAGGCTGCTCCAGAGTGTCGATACGGGCACAGCAGCTCCACGAGCGGCAGCACTGGTGCCCAGGGAGCAAAGGAGGAGCGGATGAACAGCAATGCTCTTTTTGTCAGGGGAGTTATTTTAAACCATCTGCTTTGTGGGTAGCCCCTTTGGCTCCCCAGTCTGTCTGAGGCAGAGGTGTAGAACATGTTGGAGGGCAGAACATCAGAGCAGCACTACAGGAGGACAAAGCCAGTCTGTCTGCTGAAGCACAGGCTTGCACAGGACTGAGAGGCACCATGTGCTTGCTCAGCTGGGACTAAGGGAACAAACATACCCAAGGCTTCTGTATTTACCTCAGAGCTACTGTTATTAAGGCATTTATTTGGGGTTTTTCTTCTCCTTCCAACACCAAATACCCTTCTTCTTCCACAATCTCCATGCAAACCACAGAAACATGCATGGCCCCGGAGGACACCAGCTCACAAGGACCTAATAAAAGAAAAACTTCCTCAAACCACTGCTTTTAGGACTACTCAGATGACAGGCAAAGGAGCAGAGTATAAGCAACTAGGGTGAAGATTTATTGGCAAGAAGAGTCACTAAATTTTTGTCTACAATGATAGGGAAGAGGAAAGCCAAGAACAAGGCAGCAACAGACCCTGAACTGCAGGCAGCCCTGTAGTCACAAGGGTTGCCTAACCTTGTGGGAAGCACCTCAGCTTCCTTAATGGGAGTCATGTCAACAGCTGGGCACCTACCAGCCCCTGGCCAGGGCCTGGAAGTCTCTCATGGCAGAGAAGAAGGGCTGCAAAGTTTGAGGGGAAGGGCAGAACTTAGCCCTTGAGTGCTGGATGGCTGCTGTGCCACAGCACTGCCTGAGGAGAAAAAAGAAATCCCCCCTCTGCCAGGGGATGCCCACACTGTGGGACCTCTGCTTTCTCTTGGCACATTGGGCACTGTAAGCCCTGGCACACATGGCAGGGGGATTGGAACTAGATGATCCTTAAAGGCCCTTCCCAAACCATTCTACAATTCTGTTGCAGTCCAGCTTCAGACACATCAAGCAATTAGAGAGTGTCCAAAGGGGGGCAACGAGGATGGTGAAGGGCCTTGAGGGAAAGCCCTGTGAGGAGGGACTGAGGTCACTTGGTCTGTTCAGCCTGGAGAAGAGGAGAGAGAGGGGAGACATTGCAGTTACAACTTCTTTGTGAGGGAAAGAGGAGGAGCCAGGCACCGATCTCTGGTGCCCAGTGACAGGACAAGCGGGAATGGCCTGAAGTTGCATCAGGGAAGGTTTAGGTTGGATGTTAGGAAAAGGTCCTTCACCAGTCAGAGGGTGATTTGGGCACTGGAACAGGCTCTCCAGGGAGGTGGTCACAGCATCAAATCTGACAGAGTTTAAGAACATTTTGGACAATGCTCTCAGGCAGAAGGTGTGACTCTTGGGGCTGTCCTGTGCAGGGCCAGGAGCTGGACTCGATGATCATTGTGGGCCCCTTCCAATTCAGCTTATTCTGTGATTCTGTGATTCTGTGACCTCATGGCAAGCAAATTCCCAGCTTTCAAAAGCCTGTCAGATTGCATTTCCTTCACACATTCACTCATAGCAGTGACTTACATTTCTGACATATGGACAACATGCTTGGCTGTCCCAATAAAGTACATCTATGCCTTCCCATCTTCAGCAGACACTGCAGGCATTTCCAGTGCAAGGCAGAGCTGCAGCAACTTCTGCCTAAACTAACATTTCATTTCCTTGCTACAGCTCACTTCTATTGTCATCACTTTCATGCCTCCAATTAACTTGCATCTGTTTCGTGTTTGAAGTTTGTAACACTTGCCCACTTTGGCTACAGTAGTTTATAACCCAACACTAAACATATGTTTATGTTTACTGCACACTAGCTCTGAACCCTTTGACTTAGGTTGTATCAGTTCATTATGCCACTAATGGAGAACCTCTAAGACAGGTCTGAGGCTTAAGTGGCAATAAATTGGGGGATCATTTGGAGGTGGTTGAAGAGAGGTGGCCAGTGAGGACATGCCTGGCCTGACATCCACAAGTGTTGAGCACTTGCCACCCACCCTGTAACCACTGGGATTTTTAGCACCTCCAAACATGAAACCACAACAGCTTTCAGCAAAACTGTCATCCGGATCTTAAAGAAAAGACTAAAATCCTTTGCCATCTTTGTTCCAGAGGCCTTGACCACATCCCAGCTACCTATAATCTAAGTGTCCATTGTCTTTGCAATAGGGCTAATGAGATCTTCAAAAGGATTTCAGAAGGCCAGGAGGGAGAGGGGGCTGTATAATGTACCATATCACACATATAATATATAGCATATTGCTAAGTGGTACTTACCACCTGCCCTAGCTGTTAGGTGACAGGCTGGTGTTCTGGCACCAGCTGAGGTGAATATTCAGGTCCAGTTGGCCATTCAGACCAGTTTTACATCCATTAGCATCAGTGAAGCTTCTTCTGTTTTCCACCAGACGTGGTAATGATGCCAACATCTGGGTGAAGTAAGCACGCCACCTCTCATAGCCAGAGCCACGGTGGTGATGCCTAGATAAGTGTGGTGCCTAGATAAATGTGTTTATTTTTCATACAGATAACAGGATGCTCCTTAGGGCTAATAAGTATTTACTTTCCCTTGCATTGCTATTATCTCCCTCATTGAGAACTGCAATTAACATCATTGATCATTTGTGTAGTTTGCATTCTAATTTTTTTTTTTTGTGCTATGGTGGACTGAATATAGGAAAAATTATATTTGGTCTCTGCCTTTACACTGGTCTGATCTACCTGGGAGCTGCACTGTTCCTGTGACACACCACAATATTTTACAGGGTACCTCCAATTTAAAAGGGTCAACCATGTCTTTTCCATGCAACAGAAGTACCCTTGCTCATAACACTATCACCAAACACTTGAATTAGTTGCTTCCACTTTGCTCTTAGTTGCTTCCACTTTCCTCATCGCTTCTTGATGGGGATAGACAGCCAAATCCTGAGGTTCTTCTTGGAGCAAGTTTCTATCACCAAACCATAGGACACATGGCATGCAAATACTGCTGGGGAGCCATAGGTGAAAGGACCTTCCCCTCACTCTCTCTCTGCACAGGCACCACTCTCAAGAGGTTGTTTCAGACAGGAGATTTTCTGTAAGAATGTGATCTCCGTCTGACAAGTGAAAATGTCAAGAGTCTTCCTGTTATTGACTGCATACAGTGAGGATTAAATTAAGCCACGGCCACGATGTATAAGGACATGCTCTCTCATAGAGCCTGAGATGCAGAAATCAGTGCTGTTTTGCTGGTCAATGCCACAAAGCTGGTTTGCAGCAACAGATATCTGCCCAGGCATCTCCAGGGCTGCTGTTCTTCCTGTTCAGGAGAAAGCATCAGTTGACAGCCATCTATGGTCATTTGTTTTATTCAGACAGCAAGAGCTACACAAATAATAGATTAATAATAAAAAAATCTGTGCAGTAAATTGGCCTGAAAAGTAAAATCTTCTGCATGGCTTTTTTTTTTTCCTGACTTCCATATACTCGCATAAGTGTGAGCATGGCGCTGAGAGGCACACTGTGCAGAACCTCTGCTTTCCAAAGAGTCTCTGAGGAGAAAAGCCATCCCAGGCATGACAGCCATTGCAGGACCTCAGCACCTTGGAAGTGTGGCTGGAAGGGGTGTCAGCTCCCTCAATATCTCCCTGCAGAAAGGGCCATCATCAGAGTCCAGCCAGTCACAGCATCACCTAATCAAGGACAATCCATCCCAAAGCCATTTAGCTTTGCTCCCCCCCTCTACCTGGCTGTATGTGCCTTACACCTGGGCTGATTTCAGTAAGAAGCAGACTGGAAGAGAGTCACCCCAGTTTCTGTTGCACTTACCTACATTGCTTCCTAACATATTAGAAATCTGGAGTGGGAAAAACTTTTTATTTCTTTTGGTTGGCTTTTCTCTCATCTTGTTGGCTAGGAAGTCCCCAGACTCTTCTCTAATTTGGCATAAATTCAATGCACCTATTCTCAAACCTTCAGAGCAGAGAATCCATTAAGCTCATTTCCATTTGTTCTAGCAACAAATCAGTATATGAAGACATGAAGAAAATAATTTTAAACTACTTTTTCCATTATCTAGTTCTCACTTCCTGTCATTTCCCGTTTGCCTAGCCTGGCTTCTTTATCCTCCTTGTGTCTAGCCCATAGCAATTATCTCAATATCTAGGAAAAAGCATTAGGTTTTAAGATCTCTGGCTCCCTTCTGACAAAGGCTTTGCAATCCAGAGACACTAAGGGGAGAGGATTAAACTTCCATCTGTTTGCCTTGAGGGGGCAAAGCAGAGAAATCAGAGAGAGGTTTCAAGAGATGCTTTCGTGATAACATTTCACACTCACTAGGCAGGAAAGTCTCAGGTAAGACATATTTGCTTGGGAGTCATCCCAGTCACCAACAGCAACAAATTCTTTAAAAATTGCTTTATGCACAGCAGACTAGAAAGATTCCTTCAGGTCCCTTTCTCCAGAGTGTCTGATTGCCTCTCCAGACTTGTGCCATCTGCAGCTGCAATTTTTCAGAGAGCAGGGAGGAAATGGTTTGTTCCTGCACTCTGCTGAAGCTGGAACAGAGACACCAGTATGGTTACACCCAGAGGGAGCAGAGAAATCCCACAGAGGAGCCTCAATCCTGTCCCTTTGTAGGGGTGATCATCCCTGGCACAGACAGGGCAGTAGGAACAACACCTGCCCCTGCAGCACCCCAATCTTGGGGTCACTGTCCCTAAGGAGAGGGGATGCAGGAGCCATTGCAGGCTGGATCCTCAGCCCTGAGCTGGCACTGACCTTTCTGAGGACAGAACTGAATGCGGCTGTGACTCAGCAGCATCCTCTCCCTCACCAGTGGCTGGTGACTAATTGTGTTTAATCGCATTCTTCATTCTGGTTTGGGGGAGAACAAACATAAACAGACTCAGCAGTAATTGTTGCTATGTCTCTACTCTTTCCTCTGCCTGAGTAGGGGTTTTCCCACACATAATTTTAGAGCAGCATTTTAAGTACTTTTTCTTATTTTTAAGAAATAGTGCGGACATTTCTTGACTGGTGGGAAAAGATGGAAGGAAAGGTCAAAGAATAATTTCTGATTTTGTGCAGACTCTGGGGGAAAAGTTTCTCTAACCTGTCTACAGAAGAGGGCTGGTCTGCTCCGGGCAGAGAGTTTTGCCACAACACAAAGCAGATGTGTACCAGCACCCAGGAGAAATCCACATCAGCCCTGGAAAGATAAGTTGTAAGGATGACTTCTCTAAGGACATGACCCAGAAGCATGGGACCCCTGGAAACAGGTTTCCTGGGAGGAACATTGATCATCCCAAAGGCTGATCTGGAGAACTGTGGCAGCTGCCACACATCCTGGCCTGGGAAGTACATGCCTACAGAGCTATGGCTTCTCATACATGCTTGTGCATATACAAGCATCACTGCACATAGTGATCCTGTATTTGGGATCCCATTCTCACATCCCATCATTTGGTGGGAATCTGTAGGTCATATCTGGAATGGACCTGAAATGTTCTTGGGAGCTGAAGTCTTCTTCCTAGCTGGAGAAAATAGAGACTGGCCAGGGGAAGCAGAGAGAAGAGCAAAGAATGAGTGTGTGATCAGCTGGACAGGGCACTCCACTCAGGTTCTATTGGATATGTTGTTAATTATACAAAAATATTACACAATTATAAAATAATTTGTTTACTACCAATATAAAAATTAATTACATAATCCTCATCCTCAGCCAGAAGACTAGGCTGATTTTATAAACACATATTTTTATGTGTTTTAGAATATGTTTAACCCAAAGCTCACCAAGTCAGACATTTTCCTGAGGGACAGGAGACCTTTGGCCCAGATTTCACTTATGCAATACCCAGAGGATTGTTTAGTGACAGCAATGGCAGTGACAGTGACGGTGCCCCTGCAAGGCAATGTGACCCATGCTGGCCCCAGCCACAGTCTGCCAGCCTTTGCAGCCTGCAGTCAGGTGTTAAATTCAAGGTATGGTGTTATCTCTGTGCTCTCTCTGCAGGCTGGCCTGTTTAAGTTTGCTGCCAGACATCTGCCTTTGCTGTGCACCCAGCAGCTCCCACTGCTGCTGCCTCTGCTGAAGGATTTGCCCCTCTCTGGGAGTTGTGAGCTTTGGGGGCGATGCCTGGTGCATTGCCCAGGAAACACAGCACCACGAGGCCCAAACTCACCTGATCCATGTGCTGTGTAATACAGGATCAGCAAAGAGCTGTGTGCAATTGAGTTCAACCCCATACGCTTCCTCATGCTGGCTCCAACCATCCAGCAGATCCCTGCCCAGTGCAGTCATCCACAGGCTGCAACAAAAGCCTCCACACGCCATGGGAGCATTGAAGGCTAAAAGCCAAATTGTCTATGTTGTATTACAGTGCTGAGATAAGTTAATATGTTGCTATTTCTGTAATTTTGTATAGCATACATGGATATTTTCAGGGGAGAAGATCAGTTTTTGCATGCTCTGATCTTCCCTTTGTGCCAAATTCTTCCACTTTGGTCTGGGCAAAAACTTCCAGTGACTTTTTCTGTCTGTACTCCACCATCCTGTTCTGAAACCCCGTATTTCACTGCTGCAACTGCTGTTCAACTGCACCAGACTCTTAGAAAGCTGTTGGCAAAACTCTAGCAAAAATGAAGAGAAATGGATTTAGTACCTATGAGTCCAGGTGGGCAACTGAGGAAAATATCTGGCTGTGGAAGAAACCAGTGAGAAAAAATACTCAAGTGAAGACTGAAAATTACCCCTGTATATTGTATTTCTGATTAATTTTCACTCAATAATACGTGTAGCAGATCCCTGTAACCCTGCTGTTGGATGTTTTTATCCATTGTGATAAAATATCACTGACAGCATCCCCAGCTGTGATCAATCAGATACCAGTCCATCTGTCCTGCAGCAGCACTTTCCTCAGGAGCAGACAACTCAGGAATCCCAACACCGGCATCTACATCCTAACAAATTTGTCATGTGTAATGAAATACTCTGGAAACTATTTGTGAGCAAACATCTCCCAGGATATTTCATTACTCATTACAAATTTGCAAATTGCTCATGAATGATCAAATATTAATATGTAGCTAGGGTGCAGCCCCAGCAGGGATCCACCGCTGTGATAAGAGATTGGCCGAGTGCAGCGGGCACCCGCTCTGCTGTACTCAGCAGACTCATCGATTGCCACCGTAAAACAGGGAATGTCACTGAATGTATTGAGGATTGCTGGGGCACTGTCACCAGCTTGCTCAGACACTCATAGGAGAAAGTCGAATGCTCCCCACGTGTGGATTGGCTCGGCACAAAGGGCTGCTGCTGGAGCCCTCGGGACAGCGGGTGCGCTGGCTCCAGCACGTGTGCAGCCCCGAGGTGGAGCAGACTGTTTTTCTGATACCATGTACACAACACTCCACCCAAGCCTCCCTGTGTAAATAAAAAATAAAGTCAAATTATGCTAGTAAAGAGTGGATTACATTGGTCACTGGGAGTGCTTGTGTATGCTCAGCCATAACCTATGATAAGATGCTTGCCATAAAATCCCTCCTGGAGCCTGCAGCTCTCCTGGAAGCTGCAAGATGCCAGCAGAACCACCAGTGTTTTGCTTCACACGGTGAGGGCAGCAAGGGGGGCACTGAGGAATGGGTCAGACACCCAGAAAGCTGCACAAATCCCTGGGGCCATGGGAGTTCCTCTCCCTCGCAGGAGAAAGACAGGAGTGTCAATTGCCACCAGCAGATATGCAGAGACAAAGTTCAGTTCCAAGAGGTAAAGGCTGACAACCTTTCTACAGACAAAATTATCCCAGAGTCAGTAAAGCACAGCAGCAATCGGGACAGATAACAGAGGGACTAATGAAGGCAGAGATTACAAAACTCCACAACCAACCCATCCCATAGCAAAAAGCTGTTGTAAAGCAATTTTAACCCAGCCTATAAACACAATTAGAAATGTTATGCTTCGGTACAAGATGTTTTTTTAAAAAAACTACATGACAAGTTTCATTTGCATTATGATAAATGAATGTCTGAGCAGGTCCAAAATTTGGTGCGTTTTTTACAAACAACAACAACAACAACAATTTATTTCTGTCATCTGTTGATGCAGAAAAAGGAAGTGTTTCCAGCTTGTTATAAAAGTCTCATAAAAATCCCTTATAAGAGAGTATTTTGTAGGTTTTATTTATGAAGAGGATGACCCCCATGTTTGGGCCTGTCCCAAGAGTAGACTGCTAGTCAGTGGAGGCTGGCAGAGCCTGGCTCTGCTCACCCACCTGGGAGTCTCTCATGAGGGAACCACTCTCCCCTCTGCTCTCCCACCACCAACAGTCAGGTGGAATTGGGTTGGAAGAAATGTAATTGTGGCTGTCCCCTAGAGTCCCCCAGGGGAAAAAAAAATCAAATAAGGGAAAGGTCACTGTGGACTGATAACAGCTAGGGAGGCTGGGAACAGTACCTGTTGCCAGGGAGAGTTCACTCCAGCGCAGGCAGGGCGCCCTGCACCTCCGGCCCTCTGAGAAGAGCAGAGAAAGGCATCCGGGGGAGGGAGAGCCAGAGCAAGGACGTGAGATGAAGAGCTGCAGAGAGATTGCAGCCAGCCAGACCGGGACCCAGGTGGTTGGGAGGCAGATTCAATACGGAGGTTTTGTGAAAAAAACATCGCATACATTAGTGTAATTAAAACCCCGACCATCACGCACTGTGTGTGACGGAGCAGGATGATGGCTGAGAGCACAGCTTTGGGCACTGGGTAGGCTTAGAGAGCTGATCTTCTACAGGCTTGGCAGTCATGATTTCTCGTGTGCAAAAGCATAAAGGGCTTTGGGTGATGGAAATTGTCAGAGTGCTCCTCCCTACACCGCCTGCAGAAAGGGCCAGCTGCAGCCTCAGACAAGGCTCTAGAGCCAGGTGAGATGCTGCCCTGACAAACACACATCCACACTGATCTGGCCCCTGAATTGTGTCCAGCATGGGCTTTTGCTCCCCCATCATCAGCCACAGCCAAGGCAGCAGGGTCACTGCCCAAGGGAAAACACAGACTCGATGGCCACGGGTGGAGTGACTGTGACAGAACAATGGCACTAACTCTCAATTCCCCTCCACACTTTAGCAAAGCAAATGCCACGGCCAGCAGGGACTCTCCCAGAGCCTGCTGCAGCTCCTCATCAACGAGCCCACTGAGAGCAGGTACCCAGCACAGAGCTCAACAAAGCCCTGCCAGCAGCAGGGACAAAACAGCCCCTGGGACCAGAATGAATTATGCACACCCTTAAGTATCTGCAGGATAGAGGCCTTAGCTCACTGGGTTCAAATGCCAGAACAATATAAAACACCTCTACCTCTGGAACCCCCTGCACTTCATAAAAATGCCTGGGACCCTGCTGGAGCTAAGCCATTGTCGATAGTCATAAAAACTTGGTTCATAAATCTTCTTCCACTGATGAAATAGCTACTTCACAGCCAGAACTCAACAAATTGAGCATTTCAAAGCAACCTGCTTGACACAAGCCCTGATTTGCACACCAATACAAGCATCCCCAGCCTGGGCAGGACCCTGAGCGTGTACTGTTCCTCCCTCGCCATTGTCACAGCCAAGGGCCAGGAGGAGATTTAGTGCACCAATATTTTCCTCTCGAGTGACAAGAAGGGGATTTACATCTGCAACCCGCAGGCCTTTGGAGTGAAAAGATCCCAAAAGCAGGGACTAGCCTGGCACTCGGCAGCCACACCAGCTTCACCACTGGCACTGCCAGGGTGACAGTCCCCTGCCGCCTGGAGCCTCTCCCAGACAGATGCTAGTTCATCATAGTGCTGCTTGTACCTTTTTTTATTGTTGGAAAACAGGTAAAAATTAATGATAAGAGACAGGCAAGTGTTCATCACCTTGCTGCTCCACAGACACTGTCCTGAAATTTTAATCTAATAAGTTAAAAAGCAATTACAGGAGAGGCTCCATTCTTAACGTGCTGTCACAAGTCAGTACTTTTTAAACACAGCCCATAGCCAAGGAGAGTGAAACAATACATTTCACTCACTTTTCCCAACTGCAAGGTTGTTGATATATTTAAGTAGTGTGATAACTAGAAAGAGAAAATACTCTAACATTTCAGTTTTAATAAAAAATTTAAAAATTGAATCACCCTATATTCATGCCAGTGTGTTTTTTTTATGAAGTCAGGGCTGACTTGTTCTCTTCCTTTCTGCCTACAGGGAAAAGAGCAGGGCTCGGCTGGGAAGCAGGCCCTGCTTCCAGGCAGAAATATTTATTCAGTGAAAAGTTGCATTTAAATATTGACATTTCAACAGAACTCACTATTTGCTTAATCAAATGTTATAGATTTGCCTAGACAATCACAATGGGGGATAAAAACTACATTTTTTAGGCTCTTTTAGCAACACTGAATGACTTAGAAACAGTGATGGCCAAATCCTAAATTTTTCAAATCCATGTGATTTGTGGCTCAAATTTCATGATAAATGGTTAATATGTGAGTTTGCAAGACAGGTGTTTGGCATTTCTAACTCCCTGCTCTCTTTAGGAGACATCAAACCAGCATTAAACTCCTGCGGTCTTGAAAGTTCAAGTCAAGGTGGTTTTTGTTTTGCTTTTCCCCCTGAAGGTCAGCCCAGGATTGAATCCTTTTGTCAAGGTTGGCTGGAGAGCAGAAGGCTCTGTTAATCTGCAGGCACTGCGGCTCCCTCCTGGCTTCCTTCCCTTGCAGTTTGTTTTACTTCAAGATTCGCCCCCTGGGATTGTAAAGGATGCAGATGAGGGTTAGAGGTGAAACAAAGAAAATGAGGTTGGGTGTTTATTTAGAGGGAGCCAGAATTCATAATGTTGGAGACACCGGGCCCCTCCCAAGAGATAATCATACTTTACCAGCACCTCTCTACGACTTTTTTTTCCCCAGAAATAAAACACAGTGACAGATCCAAAATACTACTTCCTCAAGTAGCTGCTAGAACCAAAACAAGGAAGATTTTTTTTCCTGCCAAGTGACCAGACACTGGAACTATACAAATACGTTTCCAGTAATCTCCATGTGGGAAAGTAACTGAAAAAAGAAATAAAGGCAACTTTGCCTCCTTCAGAGATTTTCTTTTTTCATTCACTCAACTTGTGCCTTATTAAGGTGGGGGGGGGGGCAGAGAGTGAATATATATTCTTTTTCTTGGTGGATTGCCTTCTTATCCCTCCTCTTTTTCAATGAGAAGGCCAAATTTTGCTTTCATCTATTCACTGTGGAACTCCACTGACCGGTAGCTAACAGGCACATCCCATCTCACGCAGGCAGTCTGGTGATACATTTTCCCTTCTTTATACCTTGTTTCAATTATCACAAGAGCAGCAAGGGAAGGTGCAGATGCATCCATTACACCTAAGAAAAAAACTTGTTCTTTTCCCAGGCTTTTTTTGGTGTTTGGCCTCTAGGGCATCATCCATTTGCAATGAGATCCCTGGATTTACAACAGAGCAAGTGGTTCTACAACAAAAACTGGATTCCGGGGTCCTGATAAGAGAAGACAAGCGTCCTGCGACCAGAGCCTGACCAGTCTCCCCAGCGCTAATCTGGCTGAATCAGCTGACGTCGGTGGTTTTATGCTAAACACACACCGGGGTGAAAAATGAGAGTGGCGCTCGGCTCCGGCAGCCCAGCTCCAGCGCTCTGCTACCAGAAGTGGCTGCTTACTTTCAAGCTCTCCGCACAGCCTGTAATCACTCAATATTGAAACCAGATTTACAAGCTCTTTAGAGGAGAAGTTTGTGATTTCCAAAGCAGACGCATTTGGTATTTCAGAAAAAGGTCAAGCCCCCTGTGGAGTAAGGGGTTTTTAATAGAATCAGTTCAGCAGGAGTTAAGAGGAGACATACCAACCCAGCGGCTCGCAAAGCCAGGAGCGGCAGGGCCATAAGAAAAGCTACAACCATTATTGTTTTGAGGAAAGAAACAGAGAAAGAGAGAGGCACGGGGTATGCTAAATTAAATCTTGGACATTTGATTTCATTTATTCCAATCCGAGTCTGAGACTTTCTCAGTTGGAACTAGAGGGCTGTCCCTCTTAGTTCCCAGGCTTGCAGGGGTTTCAAAGAAAGGAGTGTTTGTTATTGTCTGCAGGGGAAACCCGAGAGGGCTTAGCACAATGGCAAATCCAGGCTCTTAACTCAAATGCATTTAAAAGGATAGCCTTCGATTACTGTCTCACCTCTTCAGCCTCCAGCCTCTGGCCAGGCTCTCCAACTATTAATATTTGCCTGCTTCAGTAGGCTGGGTGATGCGGTTGTCTAGGGCAGCTTTGTTTCATGCTGGTACAGCACCCAGCAGCCGGGAAGCCCAGGGGACACCGCTAAGGACCCTCCTGGTCACAGGAGTACAAGTTTTCTAAATAGTGCTGAGGCCTGCAGGCTATATAAGCAGCCACTACAGAAATCCTGGCGATGAAGCTGGCTACTGCTGACTCCAACGCCCTTTGGACTCTGCAGCCAGTGGCTTCAGTGAAAAGATTTGGGGCTCATTCCATAACTCACAGAGCTGCTGCCAGACAGACACTAGAGCTCATGACACAATTTCCTGAATATAAAGGCTTTAAAATAAATTGGAAATCCAGATTTCATACTGTCCTGGTTTTGGCTGGGATAGAGTTTATTTTCTTCTTAGAAGACTCATAGCCGAGAGAAACTCCTAGGCCATATCAGCTACCACACCTAAGCTCTAAGTACCAGACCAGGTAACAGAACCCCAGGAGATGGCAGCTGCTAACCCAAGCCCCAGCCCCAGCGCTCTGTGGCCCTGCTGCCATGACTGCAGGGGATGGCAAACAAGCTCTTTTCTTCTTTAGAACATCTCCACAGCAAGGGGCCAATTAGAGCATCCTGGTCTTACTAGCCTTTTAATGGCAAGCATAAATAGGCCCTTATGTATTCAAATCAGCGGCAAATGAGTGGTGAAGGTCACAGGATGCTTAAATGACTATACAACATGCTCCCTCTGATTGCTGGAAAAGGCACTTAAAAGGCTTAGCCATCAGATTTTCTAACTTGTCTAGTCAAAGAAACTACTGGTGCAGCTACAGATGGTATTTCAAGTTTGTCTCTTTCAGCATCAAGTTCGCAGTCAGCCATTCCCAAAAAATAATACACTTGGCAGAGCAGACAACTGCCCTAGATTTTCAGATCAGTGCAAAGCAAAGGCAGAGCTCTTATAGGAAAGCAGCACTTTGAAAGGTCAGCCAGAAGACCACAGGCCAGATTCCAAGAGAAGTTGTGGCCACATAATTTCTTAAACTTCAGCAGCAGAGAGAGACAGAGATCAGGTATAATTCTCTACATTAAAAGCAACTCTCCAGGCACGGTGAAGTAGTAAGAAGGGTCAGCAGCTTAAGGTACACAGATGAAACAAATCCTTCTACCCTGCACTTCAATATTACAAACATGGGCATAGTGGGACCTTGGCATTCCCAAGGCTGCCAGAGCACTCAGCCCACATGAGTGTAGGGGTAAGTTTACAGTATCAGTACCTCTGTTTGCACAGCCGAGTGACCAACTTCATCTCCAACAACAACCCTACCACATCGTTTAAAGTGTACTTTCAGGAACGTGAGCCTGTGACTTAGAAGGGCAGGTTCTCTTTGCTTACAGCCCTTTGCATTTCAACCTGCATATCCCAAAGCAATCTACCACACCACATGGGCTCAGGGCATTGCTGCAAGGTTCTTGTAACCCTGTGTGTGCCATCCCCTTCTCACCGCTGGCAAAAGTAGGACCTCAACTCCACAGCCAGAACAGGAGGCAGAATTTCTAAAGCTTCTTAAAACGTAGATGAATACTAGACTCTCGCCAGGTTTTATTTTCTGAAGCAGCATTTTGGATGCTTCTTTCACCATTATGTGGCTTCAGCCTTTTAAGCAAGTGTACTTTAATTATTGCAAAGTCTAATATAGCAAGAAAAATACAATAAATTCCTTGAATAATCCAGAGGTTGGTTGTTTTTAGCAACTAAACATTGAATAAATGAAATGATCAAGTGCAGCCAACTAGCAGAAGGAGTAAGAAACAACTAAGTGCACAAATATTGGCCAGAAAGAAAAGCCACTTATGCAAGAACAGCAGAAAGGAGGAGCCAGAGATTAAAGTTCAGTGTTGTTTCTTCAGTCCCACACAAAACCAGGAGCATATTATACTTAAGTTACATGATAGAAGAGCAAGGCAGATGCTTTCCACTGTGCCCAGAGGGGTTATAAACAAACAAACAAACAAAATCACCCCTCAACCAAACCTAACAGGCAGTGCGGTTTTGGGGTTTCCCTCTTCTCCCCCCAAAAAAGTTTGGGCATAAAAGGTACAAAAGGAAAACAGATCATAGAAACAAGAACTGTGAGACAAGGGAGGAAAAACAACTATAAAGAATTAGGAGTCATTTTCTGACACATTTTGCACAGAGCAAGTCTTTCTTCATTAACAGATGAAGAAACAGTTATCACACAAAGCTTTTGAAAAAATCATTTAGGTTATGAAAAAAATGCTACAGCCAAGAATTGAGGATATGGGTTCACTGCTACTTGAAATATAGAACAGAGCTGCCACCTTCATTCTCAAATAACCACCTAAATTCCTTTGCCAAATAGGAAAAGAGCCTGCTTTCAGAATCTAATTCTTATGCATGGCATTACCATGCATACCTTGATTTGTTTTCCACTATCACCCACAAGAAAACCCATTTTCCAAAACAAAACTCACAAGCAAGTTTCAGACAAAATATATATATTTTAAAAAATCTTTACAATAAGTCAGGAAACATAGGAGCTTGCATACAGTTTATTATAATAATTCACTTCTCAGCTCCCTACAGTTCAGATAACCCTGTTGACAGTGTTTACAACTTCTAACTTTTGCTTTCACAACTCTGAAGCAAACAATACATTTGAGTGTATTTTACTCTGTGCAAATAAGACAACTTTTGGAATCCTTCAGAAGAAATATCCAAGATTCTGTTTGCAGAGGTCCTTTGTTTCTCAAAGATGATTTATGAGAGTTTTTAAGATAAAGTGCTCCTGTCCAGTAGAACCCAAAGGCCTTCAAGAGTTCAGAGAAGAAGTTTAGCTCAGATTAAAAAAAAATTGGTCATACAAATTCCAGCTTCCCATGTCCGCTGTACATTCCCCAGTGGACTAGTGAAAGAATTTTATCATTGCTGAGGTCTGAATGTCTCATTTTATCACAGGTCATGCAGCAGTTCTCATGACCAGTCACAGGCACCATGCATTCCAAGTCCAATTTTGCCACCTGCCCTTTCTTCGAATGATGTCCATGAAAACTGTAGTGCAAACGAGAGAGCATTTGCTGTCGCTGATCTTGCAGTCTCTTGTTTTCACTCCTGAGCATCTTCAAGGCCAGCATGATAAGGAGCACCAAGATGAGCCCACCAGCTATTGGAACAGCAATTACAGCTGCCCTGAACCATAACTCTTTCGAAGAAGTCAATTCTTGCACTTTGGTAATGAGATTCCTGCTGCTGTCGTGTTGATATCTGCTCCCTTGTCCTGCAAAGGGGAAAGATGTGAAGCTTATTTCAAGATTTATATATACACTGATATACATATAAGCAACTCCCTTAAATCCCACACTGACAAGTTTAAGGAGCAACTGCTACACTCTGCAGTATCTACAGAAAAGATGCCTGTAAAGAAAAAAATTAGGTTTTGAGTCTGCTTATAATATGGAATTTCTTACCCCTATAGCCAGTTTAACTAGGAACACTACTGCCACTGATTCTTAGAAGTCACGTCAAGATGGCAAGAGAAACTTCCAGTATTAATGCAGACAAAAAACCTAATTAGCTGAGATGTTCCCCTGCATCCAGCCACCGCTTCTCCCTCTGCTGTCTCTACTTCCATTAACAACTAAATCAATAACAGCAGATGCACAAGGTTTTGACTGTTGCTGGCCTGATGGCCAGAAGAAGAGTTTCACTGAAACTTTATTGCCTTACCTGAAGCATCGCCCCTGGAAGGAGACAAAACATCATGCAGTCCTCTGTAATTGCACATATCTTCATGGCAGCATTCCAATGTGGACATGGCGGTGGTGCCAGAGTGGTTTTGTGCTTGTTTAGCTTGGCAGATCTCAGCTGTGCTTGCAATAGAGTCCAAGCAGCCATGAGTAAGTGGGGAATGTGTATTCTGAGGATCCAGCAGTCTGGAGAAGCAGGCGCTAAGCTCAGATTTGCACATATAGCCGGTTGCAACACAGTGTGCAGCATCACAGTAGCATCTGATTTCACCTAAAAAAAAAAAACCGTGCAAGAAAGGTAAGAATTTGGTCCTCTAAGGACACCTCACCATATATCCTTATTAGCCCACGCATCGCATAACCAACCCTGGTGCCAGTTTTGATGTACTTCCCTAGACTGTAGATCCACAAGAGCTGGGGTTGTTTCCTTCCCATCACTGTACTGCGCCTACCTCGTTGTAACCTTAATCCCTGTAAAGGCCTTGGGGCACTTGCCTTAATGACTAGTACTGTAGTCCTTTGAATTAAAGCAAGAGCATTTCACTAAAACAGGGACTGGGGAGGAAGGTCACAGTGGCTTTTTTTCCCCCAAGGTAAATAACTAACAAGACCATTTTATAGCTACTTCCACTTGCTGTCAGCAGTTGCATTTAACCACATTTAAAGTGAAATACCAGTTCTAAAAGGAACAGACACTTTCAGTCCTAGAAGAAAGCTTCATCTATGTTTTAACCATTACTTCAGAAACAGTATTCTATTTTTATAAAAGTAACATTTTTTAACTGTGCATAAGCACACAACAAAAATACCAGGCTTAAATATTCATGTGACAAATGAAAAAAAACAATCGGAACTGCTGAATTGTTTATTACCTCTCAATTCTGCGCCAAAATTTAAAAGGTTTAACTAACACCTTATAAAGCTATTAGCTAGAACCATTACCATCTAAGTCTCTCAGTCAGGAAGGTTTTACTGTGTGAAACTGAGCAACTATTTGCAATTTCTACAGAAAATCTTTAACTAGTTATTCATGCAAAAAGACTTTTTAATCAATATTATAAAACAAAAAAGTTCCAGCTTATAACTATTCTCTTCACTAGAGACAATAACTCTCAACTCAAATGTGAAGATTTTTAATTGAGTGAAACTGCAAGGCTAAAGGCTCCCCCTTGCCTCTCCCCAGTTTCACATGCAATCTAAGATCCAGTAGAAAAGAGGAAACACTTAAGATTGAAAATCCTCTACCGGCTCTATGAAAAATCTCAGGAAACCTCAAAAATTTCTGAAGGAAGCGATAAAAAAGTTCCCTTCATAAAATTCTTCATTTTGTGCTCTCCAAACTGCTCTGGTATGAATTAAACATGCCCTGCGCTGTAGCGAAAACTTACTCTTTCTAGGCAAGTTGGAACTCAAACATAATTCGATGTGCCATCGAGCCAAGGTTTAAGAGGAAGCCAGATTCTGGAGACATCCTTGGAAGAACGGACTTAAAGCTACCTCTGGTGTGCCTACTGTACTTGCCACCAAGGCTTTCAAAGCTGACTGAATAGTCAGATGCCTTCCTCCTACAGTCTGCACTTCAAAAATCAATCCACAGGCTTCCCTGCTGCCACCTCTTCTTACATTACCTACCACCTGTATCTAAAAAAAACTATTCTGCAAGACATTAAAAATCATCCCAAACAAGTTAGCTTCCCTTCATCAGGCTACTTTAATACTTTCCCCAAAATGCTACTGCAGGCTCCAGGCCTTGAAGTTCCCGCTGCTCTTTAATAACTCTGCTTAATAGAAGCCAAATGATGGAGTGTCTCACTGTCTCCAGTCCAATTCCCTTGGGCTTTCAGACCAAGTAACCTAATTTTTCATTAATTCACACTGTCATCCAGCATGTTACAGAAAAAAAGAATCATTTTCTAAGCATTCTATATGAGGTCTCCCCCCTACTCCCCTGAAAAAAAAAATCGTTTTCATAATTTTTTCACTGTTAAATGTAAGATGCAAACATGTCACACAGTATCAGAGCTGACAGTTCTTTCAGGAGTCTCAGCACACTACGGGAATAAAGTGAAACTATACACATATTTTCATTTTAACTGCTTATACAATCACATTCAAAAAATCTACATTTTATTGCCCTAAGACAATCTGACAAACAAAATCTGACAGGCCAGTCATCAGGTTAATTCAACTGCTTTTTAATTAAAGCCACGTTTTCAGTGAAACAGAATGGACTTTGTGTTACTGTATTTCTGTCAATTCATAACGTTTCTTCCTGTGCTATGCAAAAGGCCAGAAAGGGTATTTAGTATTTTGAAACAGTGAACAATGCCCTTCTGTTCCCTCCTCTTTCTTGTTACTGTATGTAGCTATTAAAGAAAAATGTCTGCTTTTAGTCAAGATGGCTACAGGAGAGACTGCAGGCTTCTCTTAAAGCTTTTGAAGTCAACAGCAGCCAGAAGTCTGTGATCCCCTAATTATATCATTATCAGGCACATAGTTTCAGTATCTGCGACTTCACATCACTCAGTCACTCCCTGTTCTGCCCGCTTTGATGGGGCCAGCAGGCTCCCCCCTGCACGCTGCAAGGCTGTTATTTAGGGTTAATTACAGCCTTCCTTCCAAAATAAATAAATACCGTCGCACATCACCACCACGCTAACTTATCCTTTACCCTCCTCCCCGGAGCACGACGATTACCGGCAGCCAGCGGGTCGCCTCTGCACTGGAGGGCGCTCCCCGGGCGCCCAGACCACAGAGCACAGCCCCGGAGCCCGCACAGAGCACAGCCCCGGAGCCCGCACAGAGCACAGCCCCGGAGCCCGCACAGAGCACAGCCCCGGAGCCCGCACAGAGCACAGCCCCGGAGCCCGCACAGAGCACAGCCCCGGAGCCCGCACAGAGCACAGCCCCGGAGCCCGCACAGAGCACAGCCCCGGAGCCCGCACAGAGCACAGCCCCGGAGCCCGGCCGCCCTCGGGCGGCATCCTCAGGCACCCCGCTCCCGCCGGCGCGGCCCCCGCGGACCACGAGTCCCGCAGACGCCCCCAGGTGCCCCGCCGCGGCCCCTCACCTCTTGTGAGCAGGACGGCCATGGCGCACAGCTCCAGTTGCAGCCAGATGAAGATGTAGCTGGAATGGCGATCCATTTACCCGGCGCCGCTCGCCACAGCCCGCAGTGCAGGCACGGCTGAGCCGCCGTCGCCCGCCCGCCTCTGCCCCGCCGGAGCGCCCAAGAGCCGCTCGCCTGCGGGCAGAGCCGTGGTACTGCCACCGCTGGGGCGGCGGGCCGGGGAGACAGCCGCGGCTCTCTGCCTTTCCCTCGTTGCTCAGCCGCGGCCGCAGAGCAGTTCCAGGATCGGCGGCAGCCGGACCGCGACGTCTGGCGATCACTGCTTCACTGAAACGGGCGCGACACCGCCCGCCCCGTAAATACGGCCGGCGCCGGGCAAGGACCAGGCCGCCCCGCCCCGCCCCCTGTCCCTCCTTATCCTTTCCATTGGCTGCGCCTGCCAGGAGTGGGCGGGGACTCATTACGCCCCGCCCCCTCCCGGCCCCGCGGCCCGACCCGAGCCCCACCCGCGGCGCCCCCGGGCGGTGGCGGCGGCGCCGGGCGGGCTGGGAGTGCACTCGGCTCGGCCATGGGCCCTGAGCGCCGGGAGCCCCGCAGTGCCTCCGGGAGCCCCGCAGTGCCTCCGGGAGCCCCGCAGTGCCGCCGGCAGCCCCGTAGTGCCTCCGGGAGCCTCGCAGTGCCGCCGGCAGCCCCGTAGTGCCGCCGGGAGAGCGACCGCTGGCGGCACCGAGCGCCCTCGCTCGCCGCCTTAGGTTCGGGGCTCTCCGGGGCGGGGAAACGGGCTCCGCTGGGTCGCCGAGATAATTCCCTACGGAGGCAGCAGTGCGGGTTTCCACTAAAAAAATCATGTTCTGACTGCGAGTTCGGCAGAGCCGCTATGGATGGATGGATGGATGGATGGATGGATGGATGGATGGATGGATGGATGGATGGATGGATGGATGAGCAGCCCTCAGCCCCGGGTCGCGGTGACGGGGCAGCGCTGGAGCGGAACGCGGCGGCGGCCGAGCCCTGCCGCCCGCTCCTACTGTCCCGGCGCTGCCGCCAGCCCGGCCGCTGTCTGTCCGCTCCCGGCCCGCAGGGCTGCACGAGGGTGCAGAGATGTTGCCCGAGCAGGAACAGCGGCAGTTTCACTGGAGCCGGGGCTTTATTCCCAAGGTTATGGAAATCCTGCTCTTGGGCTTGGCGCAGCGCGGAGCCGACAGCCATCGGCTGGAGCCGCGGTGCAGTTGGGGTGTCCATCCCCGGCCCCACGCCGGTGTCCTGCAGTTTTGTTCTGCGGCTCAGGGACTCCTGCACCTCGCGCTCAGCCCTCGCAGGGTCTCACCCGCCGCTGTCACATCCACGCAGCAAGGGCAGGCCCGTGGTACAGAGCTAATATCTAATATACCCTGCACTAACTATTCTCCTTCCAGTATTTCCTTTCTAAGAACAGCTGTCGGGGATGGAAGCACGAGCTGGTGTTCTACCACTGAGCTCTGATACAGCTCCTGTGGGTCCCGTTTAGCTTGGACAGTTTTCCTTCACGTGTTTGTCCTGAAAAAAATGTGCTCCTTAATTAAAATTTCTTTGCTAACTTAGTTTTCTTCTTTCTTTGCTCATTACATTTTACAAGCCTTGATTTCTACAGCACAGACTGTTACCCATTTATAGGCAAAATGCTTTACATATTTGGGTCCACTACTAGTATTAAAGCTGTTGGATGATGTGTAGATAATAATGAAAAAATCACTTGAGAATTTGAATTTGAATATTTTTTGTGAGTCTTTAAAGACATTTTCAATAGGGGACACAGTACTTCATGTCGGAGGCATTCCTTCCTGAAAGCGAAAGGAGGAAATATGAAATCTGAGATTGAGATAACTCCAGTTTACTTTGGCAGAGAGGAACAGACTGCATCTCTGGCTAATTAGTGCTGATGCCATCACATGTTATAATGGTTTTACTGTTAGTCTTGTTATTTGCATATGTATAAGATAGATACACGTGTGCTGTGCCGCAGTCTTTACACTTACGTTAGATATATTTGCACTCCACCACAAAGTAATTTTCTAATTCTTGTTTCTGTTTAGAAATTACAAAAACAGCAAGAACAGCCAAGCCATATCTCCCAGTCTGGCACCAGCTATCACACACTCATTTGCAAACGTACAAAATATCATTCATTATAACTTAGAATCATTACGGCAACATGTGCAATTCTGCTTCTCCTGTTCCTATCAACAGTGACAAGCGCATTTAACAGATCTCATTTGTTACATGCAGCACCGACAGACTGGAAATGGCTTTTATTCATGGAGCCACATTACTGCACTAAGTAACATGAGAGACTCCCTGAGTATTATAAACATCCTGGCCAAGGGAGCACAGGCAGACTAACCAGAGGGCAATGTGCTTGAGATCAGTTTTGAACAGCAAATTTCATTGACAGCTGTCAAATTTGAATTGTGAGGTACAATTTACTGTAATTTTTTTTTAAAATTCTGTATGCTACAAGCATGCATGAAATACTGAAACTGAGGGAGGGACAGCTTGAATCACTGCCAAGCTTTAGCTTCCCCAAAGCCACTAAAGATCCTTTTGGAAACCTGTGGATCGAGTCAGAGTCAGGAGGGTTTGATCGACTTACTGTGTCTCTTCACTCTCTGGTACACTGCTCAGAGAGACATGGAAGGATTGTGTGGGGTCCTCTGACAGACTATAACATAAACAAAATAATTCAGCTTCTGCAGTGCTAATTTGCTTTTGTTTTAGAGACAAGAGCTAACAGGGCCAGATTGGCCTCTAAAAAAGGGACAGGAGACAGACCCAGCACAAAGCAATAATAACAACATGTTCTGCAACCAGAAGGAATGTGGGGTAATGACTACAAGGAACCATCAAGGAAAGCGTCAGGAGCCTGAGGCCGCGTTACATGTCTCCAGCAGCCGTGGGAGAGCAGCCTAAAGCCTCCACTTGAACGGACTACAGAGCCTGTAGTCAGAGCCTGCGGAGCACGGCGCTGCTCCCTCCCACCAGATACGTGAGGGCCTTTGAAGCCAACATGAACAGAAGGACCTGGTTGCAAAATCAGCCTCTGGGCACCTCACGGAAAGGGACTGCTTTGGGCAGCATCTACAGGAGTACATTCTCTGCATCAGCTCAAAGCTCTGTCACAGATGCAAAATCTTGTCTTTAAGAAGAAATTGCCAACTAAAACAAGAGATCCATCCTACGAGTCTTTGCAGGCCACACAAATGCTGGTTTGAATATTTTACTCCATTTCACAAGCCAATAGTTGCAGTGCCAAGTTTCTACCAGGAGGACTTTAGAACTGACAAGTCCTTCTAAAAGACCAGTTCAGATGAGCACGCAGTGTCCTGGACTATTCCAGACCAGGATTTCTCTTATCAGACAAGCAACAGCTCAGGACAGTACCTGCTCTCCTCTACAATCACATTCCAGAAGAGCCTCTATTTTCCACCAGGAATGTGCGAGCAGTGCAGGCACACAAGAGTCTCCTTCCAAATGTCAGAGTGAAATCCCTCCAGTGAAGTGCCAAATCACATCCATCACCTTCTCCAGAATCTCAATGTGCCTGAGAGGCCCAGCACAGGCATGGGATGGATGCCATGAGGGGTTTTGGCCTTTCCTGTGTCAAGGAGGAAAATAAAACAAGGCAAGGCAGAGACCAACCATGCAGCATTTTCTAAGTACAGAACTTTGAACAAGAGAAGAGCTCTTCTCTGGTTATGGGAACCCAGCTTCATAAAATTCAACTTCCTCCCATTGCCTTACTTCTTTCATGTATTCTCTTTCTCTTTTTTGGCAATAATACCTGTCCCTGCTGCTACTGTGTACTGCTTATGTGCCACCACAGCAGCCTGTCTGCAAAATGAAGTTAAAACTTCAGCATGCAGATGCCCCTGGTATAGATAACTCACTCCAGAAAAACAGTTTGGAATCAAAAGTAATTCTTTCATCTGGCAGCTTTGAACACTATCATGAATAAACTTTCATGGCCTGCTGGCAACTCACCACCATTTCCCCCAAATGATTGAATGTAACCCTTCTGTTGATTTCTAGTTAAAAACCCAGTATTAAATTTCACAGTATTATTCACTTGTTTGAATCGTTCAACAATGAATGCATCCCTGCCCCCCCAAATATTTAGGCAAAAATAAAAATTCATTAGAGCTGCAGTTTGGAAATCCTTTTTTCAGTCATCTCTCTAGTCAAGGCATCACTGCAGCCCTATGCTGGGGAGACCCACATTCCTCAGGGAGATGAGGATTTGCATACTGCTGGATCTGCGTGCACACACCAGCATTTGTCAGTACTGCCACATCAGATGCTCACTGCACTAGCAAGGAAAGGTTAATACTGCTGCTTTGGAGTTATTTCAAAGTGGTGTCAAGAGCAACATTTGCACACCATATCCATTCCTTTTTGCACCTTGCAATTATGATTCAGCTGGGAATTTCTCATTTAGAAATTATATGAAGTTGAAAGCATTGGGACTGTTTAAAGCATCTTTGGAGCAACATTAATCAGAGTAGTTTGGGTTTTTTTTGTTAACTGCTTAACACTAGCCAACAGACAACCATTGTTTTTTGAGTTACTTTGCTAGCATTCAGGATATGATATCCACAAGCTAATTCTACTGAATTACATTTATTTATGCTGATTATTGCCTTTAAAAAATAATTAAGGCTTAAGCTATCTGAGCTTGGCATAAAGCCCAGGGTGCAGGGAACATAATGCGACTGTGCAATCCTTTTGGCTTCCCGCTTCTGGGTCTGGCCACGGATTTACTGAAGCAAGTAGCCATTTCAGGATCTAAGGCTACGCAGAGCCCAAAGGCTGGCTCCTGCAGCCGCTCCCCTGTGACAGACAGGTTGCTGAGCAGGTTCCCTCAAGGTTAATAACTCCCAAGGAACTCTACCCCTGTAACTGGGACAGTTCAAGGAGATGCACATTAGTCCCTGCTCATTTTCAGCAGCAATTAGCATGTCTCCAGTGAAACCCAGTTACCTTCAAACTGGAGGAGGGGAGCTGCGTTACAGGGATGATCAGTGATACATGTTCACCTAAAATAAGTAGGAAACCAGAATAGTGTCTGTGTCGCAGGATCCACCTCTCCATGCACATGATATTTTATCCAGATGTCACGAATCTGCATCCCCCTCAGACACAGAACATGATAAAGAGACACTGCTTAAGAGGCCCAGAAAGTGAAGCATTTCCTGCCATGCTCATCACTTTACTTTTTTTTTCTTTTTTTTTCTTTTTTTTTTTTTTTTCATTTAAAACTATTCCTCCCTCCCCCAAATGAGCTGCACTCCTACTCCTCCCAATCAATAGGGCGATTTGCATTTATCCTCCTGGAGGCATCGCTCCTAGAATCGGGGCCAGAGCGATCCAATCGATAGGAGAAAGCTGGAGCAAGACTGGAAAAGAAGCAGCAGAGAGATTTCCCCCAGGGAGAAATGCAAAACACTGGAGAGAGGCAACAATTATTGTAATTGAAGGTAATGAGGCCGAGGCGCCAGCTCCAGCTCTGCTTAACATCATTCAATACAAAGTGAGACACACATGAAGGAGACGGCCGGGCCCGGCTCCCGCATCCCCGCACCCAGCCCCGCAGCCGCCGCCCGGCCGGCTCCCCCGGCAGCAGCACGGATGCTCCCGGGACAGGCCTGGCTCCTGTGCTGGTGCATTTCGGGGAGTCACTCTGGATCTGACTGCTGCCAGCGTCCCAGAGGCCTCCTTTCCCTGTCCCCAGGAGACTCCCGTGTCTGTAAAACTCTCTGTGTGCTCGTTGTCACGCTGCCTTGAAAGTCACTCGCCGAGCCCCAAATCCCCCGGCCAGGGCCAAACGCCCGAGGCACGATAAACTCAGGCCCAATCCCTTAACCTTCAGCCCATCCCTGCAGACACCTCAGCCTGTTCCTCTCTGCCACCGCGGCCCCTTCCCCGCAGCTCCCCGGCGTGGGGTGCGACTCCTCGGGAGGAGAGAGGGGATGCTGGAGAGGAGCCCCACCGGCCCTGCGGCTCTCCCTGCGGCTCTGCCGGGTCACGGTGCGGGGGGTTCGGTCTCTCTGTCCCTATGCCCGACCGGCACGTTCGCTGATCTCGGAGCAGAGCTCACATCGGCTTGAGGAGAGGGGTTTGCACCAGACTCGCTCAGCTGCGCCTTCGCCTTGGATTCCTTGGGCACAGAGCCCCCCTCGGTCAGGGAGCCATCAACACCGGGGCAGGTTTATCGAATCCTCCCTGAGATGGAGGCAGCCGGGGCCAGCACGGGGTGAGAGCCGCGGAGGCGGCCGGGGCTCGGCTGCGGGCGGGCGGCGCTCCCCGGGCCCGCGGTGCTCAGCGCGGGCACCTCTTGCCCTCTGCCGGCAGAGGCGGCCCTAGCAGGGACAGCGGAGCCTCTCCCGCAGCCGAGAGCCTGTCCCCTGCTGGGTCAGGGCGAAAGAGGGCCGGGTGGACGTACGGGAGGATGCGGCTGCGTGCAGGCGTAGAGATGAGTAATCCCATCGCCAGAAGAGTAAGAGCAGTGCGGGGACACCGGGGCTCACATCAGTAGCTACCCCCAGCCACATCCTGCACACAGGAGTTAACATCCAGTGTTCTGCCATCACCTTCTGAAACATCCGTGTAAAGGTGTTACTCGTCAGAATTTATAAACGGTACCTAAAAAGTCAAGCACCACCTATTAGATCTGAGTTATCAGGTGTCTAGAGATAAGATATGGCAAATATTAGGAATTTGCTTTAGATCCCAAGCAGGAGAAACCATTAGATACATCCTGTCACAGCATAATGTGTGCATGGGAGAGGGGAGCTGACACTGGACTTGGCTAAAAAATCCTGGAAATGCAGCAGGGCAGAACATACAGACCAAGTGACATTTCTTACAGAAAGCTATAGTTTGTATATAGGACATGTAACTAAACAGTCATGTTTGCCAGTGGAACCAGAGCTTTTTGAATAAGAGCTTATTGCCTAAGCGAGAGTCTCAGGCTTATATTTGCACATGCAAGACAGACTGTCCATGAGTCTGAACACAAACACCAGTTCCTTGGAGGACTTATCCTAATCTCTGGAAGACTGACACCCAGCAGTCAAACCCTGGTAGCTCTGCAGAGCACAATGTGAGACTGTTCTACACTCTTGCAAATGTATTGCCAGCAGCCCCTTCACAACAGCAGCTCTAAAACTTTTGATGCAGATAAAGAAATTCTCCAGAGATACATTACTTCATATTAGTCGATATTTATTGCTCAAGCTCTATTTTCTGAGTCGCATATTTCAGAGCCAAATGTCAGAGACAAGGCAGTCAATGCGAGTCAGGAAAGCATTTACACGTTGTAACAGACTGGAGTCTCTGCTGCTTAAATAGGCAGCACTCTGCTAGATTACACCAAACTCCAGTTCTGACAGACATTTGCAAATACAGTAAAAAAACTGAAGGCAGAGCTAGATCTCAGAGCAAGGATGGGCAGTTTCAAGAAGATGGATATGTATCTTAATAAGATTTTAATAGTTCAGCCCCACAAAGCTGCTGTTTGAAATAGAAGGCAGCAGGATATGCAATAAGATGTGCAATAAGAATAAAACCTTAATTCTCACTTTAACATGGAAATGAGAGGGGAAAAAAGTATTTGTGAGAGGGGACATGAAGAGCTAAGTCAATAAAGGCTGTGAACTCACTTAAATTCCAGCAGCATGTGATGGTGTGCTCCAAGGGGAGAGTATGGACACTTCTCTGCCCTTGCTCTAGGGCAGGACCATCAAGTACATCAGAGACAGCTTGTAATTCTGATAATGCTGAGTCAGAATAATTGTAGAAAGGACAAACGACAGGGCAAGGGGAGCTGCATGAGGTTTGGCAAATATGTAAGAAGCTGAAGGCATTCAATATCTAGGATGCCAGGCAGGGCAGCATCTGAAGACCCAAGTCCAAGCTCTGGTGGGTTTAACCAGAGAGGATGAAGGTAGTGATACACTCAGCTTTCTGCCAGCCTTTCTTGAGGCACTCCCATCCTTGTGACAGGGACTGCAGATGGGATCACCCATCCCTATCATCTGCAGCCTGGCACTGAAGCACCCAAGGAACAGGTCTGAGCACCCTCTGACTAAGAGGATAATCTCAGGCAGGGGAGGAGGATACGCAGATTGTTGCCAGTATCACCTCAAGAAGCCACAAGGGTTCATCTGTAGGTGCACTGTGAGATCAAAGGCAGATCAGGCAAAGGAAAGGATGGGTGGAGAGAGCAGTATTGGCAGAAAGTGATACCAAGTGCAAGAGAAATTCAAATTCTTCACAGTCCAGGCCCTAGAGGCGGCAAGGGGACAAGAATGCTGAGTTCGGAGAGATGAGAGTCCTGGAAGGGGGGAGAAGTGTGGCTCCTATGTTTTCATAACCACAAGCACAAGACATTAAATTTACACAGGACTAAAACAAAATTAAAAAGCCTCAGAGAGAGAAAGCCATCCTGATTGTTCTCAAAGCACCTTTTGTAATGAAGAGTATTATATAGCAGAGTAGGATATTAAACCACGGTCTTCTCCACAGGTTGCAAGGCAGTAGTGAAACGAGAGTTGAACACTCTGGAGGTGGGGAGCAGGAGAATGCTGCCCAGAACCCCAGAACCAGAGCTGTTGGGCAGCCACCCCCAAGCCTTGCCCACAGCCCCCAGATTCACATTTCCACACTGCAGAACAGGACTGGTTCTCTGCCATACCTCCAACCTGCTGCTCTTCTACTTTTGTGTGTTCAATACTGTTACATGTTTATGGAGGAATATTTTTCCTTCACTCTGACAGAAAGAAGTTAAAAAAGGAGGTAGTGAGTGTTGCCATTTGAGACACAAAGGGAGCTTCAGAGATGGAGTACCAAAAGTATTGAAGGGACTAAATTATGGCCAGTCTGCCCACAGACGGTGAACAAGTTGGCCAACTGCTTTGTCTTTTCTTTGTTGCCTTTGATGCTCATGACAGTGCAGTGCTGCCTGTGGCTGCTGCAGCCCTGTCTGGCACATCCCCCTCTGTCAGCAGCCCATCTATGACCACCTCCTCTTTTAATCAATTCAATAATAACCTAGTTTACAATTTCATCTTCACTGTTGAGCCCTAATGAAACAAAATTCCAGAAATCTCTCTAAAGACACGTTCAGACTGATATTAAGTGTGTCTCTTTAGGTTCCCACAGAGAGCCTGCCAGGAGGGTTGATAAAGCACAGAATGTCCTTTTTCCTCCTAAGGGCAGATTTTAAACTTATCTTTCTAACTATGGGAATAACAGAAGGGCTGATATAAGGGAAACTGCTGAACACTTAACAACTGAATGGCTGTTAGCATGATAGAAATCAGACATAACAATCTGCATTAATTAGTATCCCTGTTGTTAACCCTAGATACATGAATTTCTAGATAAATACAGGTAATATTCATCTGAATTGCATTCCTTTGAATAAAGCTGGACTCAAGCTCTGTTCCAAAGAAAGGAGGACCCTGTGGGATGCTGTTTTCAGAGCAGGGCTGGCAGAGAGGGACATTGGCAGCAACTCTGTCCCTGCGCTATGTCCAGCCAGGACCATTTCATTTAACCAAATCTCTTTGCCTTTCCCAAAACCCTCAGGTTAAAACATTGACCAATTCATGACACAAATGCCAACTGAAACATATCTATTTCCAGTAGCAGGAGGTAACACTTGATTCATCTCTGAGGAGGCTGGCACAGGGTTTCTCTGCCTATCCACTGGCAGCTCTTCCTGTCCAAATGGCAAGGAGCTGAGAATAACAACCCACCAGCCTTGCTGGGCTGCTGGGCACCCGTGTACATCTCTGCTCTTCACATATGGTCAGAACCAAAGCTGCTCAAGATCATCCCTACTGACATGCTCTTCAAGCCTCTCCCCAAAAACCTGAACTTCCCTTTACCCCTCTCACTCACACTTTTTTTTTTCTTTTCTGTATTTACACATGAAGCTAGAAAGTAGCAACAGCAAGAAGAACTGAGCTGTTGGACAAAGTGAAGTAGAGTGAAAACTGGCCAAAATGGAGAAGAGTCCAAAAAGTTAGCAGGGAAGAAGGATGAGGAATGAGACACCCGAGTGAAAAGCAATGAGTGGATCTGAGCACAAACCCTGCAGTGAGAAAAGCTGATCCTGGCACTCTGCTGAGGGAACAAGGGGTGATGTGCCAGGAAAAAGAGATGTGGTAATGAAGGCTAAGGACATAGTGACTGACAGGCATTGACACTGCCAAACACTGATGTGTGAAAAATTGTCCTCACTGTCCCCTCTACTGGTTTGCAACTTGACAGACCTGAGAGCCCAGCTGGCACTGAGGAGGTGCTTGGAAGAGCTGAGGACAAGGAGTTGGTACAGGGAGAGCACAAAGATGAGGTGCACCTGAAGTTTGAGGAGCAGATATTTGGCAGGAGGAGAGAAGCATTCAGGGACAGGGTGTAGGACAGTGCTGCCAGGATCCCTCTGTAAGCTGAGAGGGCCTCTCTACATCCATCTTGGCAAATCTGCAACAGTGCTCATACTTTCATTCCTAAAATCTAGTGCCATGCTCCAGAAACAGATCATTATTTACAGCATGCCAAGCTCAGAGGTTTTTTTCACTGTGCCCAGAAAACAAGTCTCCCATGGCCTACTCCATCCCTGACAGTCCTGCAGGAGCACTTGGGTGAGGAATATCTCACCATGGCTGACAGAGTTTTTCCTTTCTGATTTCAGTGACATAATTAGGAAAGCACAAATGACGTGGATTTTTGAGAAGGCACGCTTCTTCCCTCTTTGCTGGCACATCTGTAACAGTCCTACTCACTACATTTGTGTCAGAGATTTGCTTCATTTGTGTTGAAAGAAGTGGTTGTCAGAAATCCAAAAATGGAAACTGAGCCAGGGTCCTACCTTAATCCTTAAAACTACACAGCTGCCTCAGACTCCCTCACACAGATTGCTTAAAAATGTGGTGGTATGCAATGACTTACCATCAACCAGCAGGGTCTGGCAGATAGTGTGTCAGGAGATACCTTCAGCTTATAAAGCCTGTTTCTTCTAGAAGGTCCCTAAAGGCCAGTATTAAAAACAGTCAGCAAAAATGATTAATTCTCATGATATTTGATTAAAAGATCTGCATTTTCTCAACTGTGGTACAGGTGATGGTCCTAAATAAAAATGCACATGCCAATTCTGAAGCAAGAGAAATAAATGTTAATTGATTCACTATAAATTGGGAAACATGTAATTCTGTCACCAGCCCCCACAGCTCTTATCACAATATTAAACTTCACTAGACCATTACCAAAACCAACCCTGAATCCAAATAAGCTGACTCAGAAAGCACAAGAACTTGTTCACAAGCTTCTTATTTCCTCCAAACTCAATGATTAAGAGTGGGATCCTTCAGGGGAATTTAATGGTGCTAAGCTCCCATTTGCCACAGAAACACCCATATATTAATTACCATAGGGTGATGGTTACAAACCAGGTCTGAATGCGGTGGACACAGGAGGCAGAGAAAGTTGTCAGTAAGAGCTGTGCAGCACCTACAGCCAGAATGAGTGGGTGAATTTGGACACCCAGCAGGAAACATCCATACAAGTATCCCCACTGGAAAACATCACACTTACTTCAACAGATGGTTTTCCTCAGCAGAAGGCAGTGTCCTGTGGACAGTGCTCCACTGCAGGGGTCCAGCTGACCCCCATACAAAAGACCTTCTCTCACCTGGTTTTCCCTTGAACAGTGCCATTACAGAAAAACTTTAGGAAATAATAGGTATATCCCTGCAGAAATCATCAGAGACCATCCTGTCTGACCCTTTAAGAACAGATGAAAGGAACAGAAATGAACTATATTTCTCAATCAATCTGCAGAAATAATTCAATTATGCAAAGTGCTGCCTACCCCACGCTAGACTCTTGCTACAGTGCATAAAATAATGTGTGAGATTTGTTCAGCATCCAAAATTGAAGTCATCAAGTTCTACAGATGTTGAAAGTTCATCTATAATCATCCAGAAATTACAAGGAAGGACCTGCAGGCAGCTATAAAGTATCATGGCATACATAATCACTTCAGAAACAAAATAAAATAAATGTAACAGTTGAATAAAAAAAATGCAACATAGTGCAGTCAGAGCTGTTTATTCCTTGTCCTACCTGCCAAAGACACAGAAAAACTTATGCTTCTTGCAACAACCCTATATATATTTGAAGATTTCCATATTGCATGTTCTCCTCTTTCACCCTGAGGCTGCCCCAGGCTAAGCTACCCCTGTTTTTTCAGCCCTTTCTGTCACGTCATATTTTGGAGACCACTGTCCTTGTTCTCATCCAGATTCTTTCCAAAGTGCAGTCTACATATACTCCACCCTACACCTCAGACCCTCCTTGCCTGATCTTGCAGACTGGAACACAGCATACACCTCTGAATTTGCTGCTTTTCTGCAACAGCAACACACTGAGGCATATCCTGAACTGACCTCCAAAAGGAAGAAGTTAATCTCCCTGTTGCAAATTTTAAGGCTACTCCAGAGGATATTCCTGAAGAGCTGTCGAGCAAAGGCAGTCTAAATTTCAATGTAGGAGGTAACTGCTGGCTAGGAAGGGAGTTTGGGAAAGCTGGCATCAGCCGAGGTAGGTCTGACAGATAGACCACCAGTACCACATTCAGCTTGTGAGACACACATGGACTCAGGCACCTTCCAAAGGGCTGCTCCCCAGCAGCTGCTCCCCAGACACGTTCCTGCAGTAAGCTCTCCTCTGTGCACAGATGTTCTTCTCACCAAGGAGTTTCGTTCCGTGTTTTTACAGAAAAAATACTTTTCACTTTCTGTACACTCCTACCTTGTGAAAGAAGAGATTGCATTGTAGCCAGTATCAGCCCTTAATGCTTTTTCTTTCCTTGGTCCATGCTGGAACAACTTCTTATGTCATTCTTGGGACTCATATTTTAATTATTACTTAAAGGAATTTCTAGTTCTGGTTAACTCCCTTTTCCTTCAGGCTTCCTCCCTGAAATCACCTACTAATTCTGATTTTACTAAAGATTTTGTCTATAATTTGCTCTTCTCTTGCTTTGTATTCCTGGACAGTAAATACCTTTTATCTTCATAGTCAACCTGTTTTGTTTTACTGGTTAGACGCAAACCTAGAATTTACCTTTTCTAATTACTTCTTATATATATAAAGAAGGTGAAAAAAATCATTTTCCATCTCATTCGTATAGGTAGGAATAGGCACATATATTTATGAAATCCATTATGACAGCAAGTGCTGGAATTTCTCGCCAGTCTGCATCCCACTCATCCTTTCCCAGCAGATGTGCAGATGATTATAGCCCTCCCTGACCACCACACTCTGTGCTTTGGATGACATGGCTGGGTGCCGAAAAGCAGCCTGGTCCACCTGATTTTCCTACTACGGAAGCCTGCAGGAACACATGCAGCCATAGTACTCCTTCTTTCCCTGTCATCCTCACTGACAGAGCCAGTAACTCCTGTGAAAGCCTTCAGCTCTTTGGTGCAGCAGCCACAGATCGTGGAGCCATGGAGGCGTGTGGTGTTTCCTTCTGCACTGATAGTGTTCAGTCCCCACTTTGTGTTTGGGCAAGGATCTAGTCAGTCTTTCCTGCTAAGAGACAAGTTCCAACCTCCCTTTGCAGAACAGCATTCCCTCTCTCATTAGCAATGCTGCTGCAAACCCTCACCTTCCCAGCTTTTGCATTTTCTGCATCAACTCTCTCTGGATCTGTGGAATGATGATTCTTTCTCTATCTGACTTTTCCTCATCCAGTTCTTGCAGTCTGCTTCTGCAGAAGTTTCCCCAGAACTATTCTCCACACTGGAGGATGTTTGTCTCCTCACCCTCTCTAGGGGAAAAATGTGGAGTTCAGTCCTTGTTAACCCAGTCCCGGATCCAGGCTGAAACACAGAGTGTTTGTGGTGATCGTGTGGGTCTGGCCCTCAGAGATTCAGGTCTGGTGGGTCTGGGCTCCAGCAGCAGTGTTCCACCATGCCTGCCTTGCAGGCTGTGTCCCAGCCCACCTGTTAGCTATGTGAAATTCTCCTTTGTTGCCCCTATTCACTCACAGATGCTGGGGCTGGGGGTTCACAGGCTCTCTCCCAGCCCAGCTGCCTCCTGCTCTCTTCTTAGGTTGCAAAAAGAGGGCAGAGATGCTACTTCTCATTAAACTGATGTAGCTGGGGAAGCTGCAGCAGATGGCTCTGGCTGGAGGGATTATGTGGCTGTGCTGGGATTCCCCATAAATTCATCTCAGTCAGAACCAGTTTTCCCATAATCTGAAAAGACTAAATGAGAAAGTCTCTTAAAGCAGCTGAGGAGTAGCAGCAGCATTAGAGCCACAACAAATCCCCTTCATTAGCTTCTGAACAAGGGTATTGCTTCTGGCTGCCAGTGCAGCTTGTCTCACTACAGCAGAAATGGGCCTGGTTGCACCAACTCTAGACATCATCTTCTTTCACTATGAAATTACCTTGTTGTAAGGAGAGGCAAGATTCACCTAGGTGGGCTGTTGTCTCCTTTAAGTAGGTACCTGCATTATGTAAGAGAAGCCCAGCATTTGAGAGAGCCCTGTTTTCTCCTCAGTGTGCAGAGGAACCATTGGCTTTGTCAGCAGTCAATATGTGTGTTAGGCATTAAAACCACTAATATTCAAAAGGAGTCAGGTGGAAGTTTTCAGCTGTGTTGTTTTAGCTACTTTTCTCGCCATTTATCTTCAATATCTCTGAAAACATAATGAGCTTGGCTCTTTCTGTGTTGAACATTATGAAAGAGATGGTAACTGTCCCTCATCTTTTTTCACAGTCTATTCTCCAGACAGGTTACTTTTTAACCTACCACAGGCCACCAAGTTCTCCAGACTCAGAGGGACTGAGTTAAGATCTCAGATACACCTCTCTAGCCCAAATGTGGACAGGTGGCTACCAAAACAGGGCCATTTCCAAACTGTTCATGAGCTAATGCCTTAAATTCTTTTCCAAATAATCAGGGATAAATAACTCAAGTTTGTGTCTCCTCTCAATGTTGGAAGAATTGTTCCTATGTATTTAAGTCAAGAGATTTCTGCAAGCCTACACATTTTTTGACATCTCTGGAAAAACTTACGGGTTCGCTTTTTTTTTTTTTTTTTTAAAACTTGTAACACTTTGCATTGAGCATCTGCACCATGGCATCTCAACTACAGGGTGTGGAAAAGGCTGAGCTCTCAAAGGCAGGGACTGCTGGGGAGTGAGGATGTGATGGGAAAGGGAAGCAAGCTTGTAGAATTGTCACTGATGGGTAACTTCGATAAAGCAGTGTAGGCATGGGGGGATAATCATGCCTAGGTTAGAAAATCTATCCCAAAATTCATTACTTAGATGGCTGCAAATGTTAGAGGGAATTTTAGACAAGCTAATTCACCTAATATATTAAATTGTTCCAGATAGGGGTTCAAACTGATTAATAATCAAGCTAAGATATCCACTTTCCTATTTCTTTTCTCAGTACTTTTAGTGGCTGTCATTGCATCTTGTTTTAAAACCTACTGGCTGTGCAGTGTGAGGGTTATTTCCTAGTTTCTGAAATGCTCCAAATCCTTTTTGGGACTCAGAAGCAACTATTTCCTATCCTCAGCTAAAATTATGAGAGCCATTCTCATAATTTCTCCCAAATCTAGGTGAGGTTTCACTCACCCTGAACACTGATCAACTGTTGGCACAACCCAAACTCACAGAAGACATTGTGACCCTTTTTAGCATCAGGGCTACATTTGACCCATGAATGAGCAAGGAAGGGACAGGATCTCCACCCAGGTCACTCCCAGGGAAATGTATTCTTAATTCAAGATATGGCTTTGTGGTACAGAGTAGGTATTTTGACTGAGAAACCAGCCTGTGTCCAAGCATATTTGGGAAGTTAAATATACAGGAGCCAAGTCTCAGTTCTCACATTAAAATCAATCAGTTAGGTTCTTAATCATCTCATTGCAACATTCTGTTTATGCTGCCAAGCTGGGTGGGTAAACAGAATTTGTTCTGTCTCCAGTATACCCCAGGATGAGCATAACAGGCTAAAAAATCCCACATCTTGTGGGAGCTGCCAGAGCCTCTTCCTTTGTGAAGGCAGAAAGATGACAAATTAGGGCAGAGAGCAGAGCAAAGAGAAAGGACAGTCACACCACTCCCAGTCTCTTGTCCAAATTGTCGGCCTCCTAGATTGCAAAAGCCAGAAATAAAACGAATTTATGCAACCCTGTAAGAAGCAAGGGACACTTAGGCAGAAATGCAGAGGAGAGCTGATGTCATGGAGCAACAAGCTGTGCTAAAAGAGAAGATGCATCCAGGAAAACAAAGCTGACTGGCAAGGTCCAGGGGGACTTTCTTGCTTTGTACCCAGTATGGATATTAACTAAAAGCATTTTCAAAAGCACATATTAACCTTCCTTCAAGAAGCAAGGAATCCCTACATAATGGCTCTCCTCCATGAACAGAGGCAGCTTGTGAAAATGCCTCTGGGAGTCACAGCCTGCAGTCCCTCTCTCTCACCAGCTTTGCACTGGGAATGCACCTCCAGCAAGTGCCAGCAGGAGCCAGAGCCTCCCCAGCAGAGGCTGAACACTGCCACACTCTGCTTCCAAGTTCTAGGTTCTAAGCACCTAAGGATTCAAGTTCTCAGTGCACAGAATGTTTTTGGCACAGGCCTTTTGTCAAGCCACAGCCTTAGTAAATGGAGCTTAGATCAAAAACTATTCCTCTGTCTCTAGGTATCTTCAATGCGCTGGTATATTCTCTCATGGTCGGAACTATTAGCTTCACATCACAGATTTTTGGCATGGCACATCTGTAAAGAAACAGGCTGCAGCTGTACCCAAGCATTTGGCTTAGCTCAGCACAGCAGGAGATGCTGGGAGCAGGGGGTTAACGTGTTGGAGTAACCACAGCCCTTCAACTTCCCCTTGCAGCCAAACTCAGAACCTGCCAAGCCCTGCGTTCCAATAAAACGCAACTCACACAATCTGTAAGTGCAATAAAATAGCTGTTAACAATTCTGTAACTCTCTCTCTTAGCTTGTAAAAGCCTGAAGGTCAGCTGGAAGTCAAGCTGCATTTCTTTGGAAAGAGGGCAGGCCAATCCCGGGTGACCGGTTCCTGTCCTTTTGCCTCGTCCTCTGGGGTTTCTGAAGGGCAATCACTGTGTCTGGAGGGGATCTTCTGCCTTATTCCCACCACAGAGGAGCAAACAGAGCACAAGGGTGTGTGGCCAAAGGGGAGCAGGTACCAAAGGACCTTGCCCATTCCAGGTCAGCTCAGCTCCACTTTTCATTTACAGTGACACTGAGTGAACATCTCAGTTTGCTTGTTTGGGGGAAACAAGCTGATGTTCCGCCTTCTCTGGACTTGACACTGCCAGGATCATGGAGTGAAAAGAGAAGCAATTTCAAACCCTGTCCCTCTAGGAAGGAGCAAGCCTTAAAATCACCTGGTGACTTCCAGGCTGGCTGAGGTTTGGGGCACACACAAACACAGTGCTTCTGCAGTCATGTATGTTGAAATTCAGCATCACTCATCAAGGGAGTGAAGCAGCTCTGCCACATATGAGAGTGGGGACGTAGGACGAGTGCAGAGAAGAACAAGGGTAAGAGAGGCAGAAAAAAATCATCACCACTCCCTCATCAGAAGACACTTCATTTCTAGTTTGGCAAATCAAGTGAATTTATTTGTCATTTCCAGGGTCATAAGCGTTCTCATTTTATCACTGAGGCTTGGAGGGACAGAATGTGCCAACACTAAGAATAAAAAACAACCAGTATGAAAACAATGTTTTCCCCAGTAATTTCTCAGTTGTGTTCCCAAGTATATAAAATTCTTGAAAGAAAGAGCATGTAGACAGGCCAGACAGAGGGCTGAGCCACACCACTAGAGCAGCCCTGGTGAAAGATGCAGCCATTGCAAAATGGCATAATCCACTTCAGTTAATTACCAATTGAGAGAGCAAAATCTTCATGGCTGGATCATTTTATTGTTTTAGCAAATGTTATGTTAATATACTTAGATTTTACATTAAAACTCTGATTATTTCAGCTAAGAAAAGAGGGACTCAAAGGGGGAAAACAAAGAAGTGCACTAACCTGCAAAACCAGTTCAAAGACAGGCTTTGAAATCAAGCATTTTTTTCCAGGATGACATAGGAATACTCAAAACCCTGCTCTTCCTAACAGGCTTTTGCTTGACATTACTTTATGGTAGCTTAGGCCAGGGTCTTCAGGGGCAGATTTGGATGGGCGCTGTGAGGCAGGAGGGAAGGTGGAACACCATCAGCAGGCTGTGTATTGCCCTACCCTCCAGGTACTGCAAGCCCCTGTGCACAGAGGAGATCCTAATGTTTAGACAGATCTGCAATTCTCACATGGACCAAATATCAACCTTTTAAATTCTTTCTTTTCTTTTAAGAAGTGTCCTTTAGAAATTCCATTTGCCAAAACACCTTTGGCAGAAAGATACAATGGCAGCTTAGGTAACAGTAAGATGCACCAAAATAATTATGAAACACATTCAGTTTTCCACCCAGCCTTGTGTCTTTAATCCGTCTTTAATCAGGGAAAAATCTGAGTCCCTTAGGGGTTTGATTATAGGAAACCAGCTGTAGCACTGGAAGAAGACAGAGCTTTTCCAGAGGGAGCTGGTGGGGTTTGTGCCTGGTGAAGTACTGGAAAAGTTCAAATTGGCCTCGAATCAAGCTCTGTTGTGTACTGTCTTCTGGAAAACACCATGGAGACACGGTTAAGGTATGGGTAGTCAAGAGCTGGGGAAACAGCACATGAGTATGGAAAACAGCCCTGGGATGTGTCAGGCAAGCTGGCATCCCATCACCTTCATCCACCAGGATGCGGTGGATGCGGTGGAGGCAGAGGGAAGATATGGATGCTGTGGATGCTGTGGAAGCAATGGAAGCGATGGATGCCGTAGATGTGGTGGATGCAGTG
>VZSR01001283.1:10813072-10923426 GCA_013398615.1 Brachypodius melanocephalos
ATGTGATGGATGCGGTGGAAGCGGCGGAGCCGCCCCTGCCCCGGCCGGGCGCGGACAGAGCCCGAGCGCGCAGCGCCACCAAGCGGCGGCCGGCCGTGCCGCCACACGAGGCTGTCCCGGCGGGAGCCGAGCGCTCCTGGGAGCCCGACTCACATCAGCAACAAAAGGAGTTCCCTGCTCTCCGCTGGATGCGGGGCGAAACAGAGCCACAAGCGATGAGGAAAAGGCTGAGGTATTTAACGTCCTACTGGCGTAGGTTTCCACAGAGCAGATGTTCTCTGGGTGCTCAGCTCCTAAGGTGGAAAACGAGGATGGGGAGCAGAACGAAGCCCTCAGAATTCAAGAGGAAATGGCCAGCGACCTGTTACATTATTTGGCCAAGGTGGCAATGGCATTTTGGCTTGTACCAGCAATAGTGCAGCCAGCAGGGCTGGGGCAGTGATCATCTCCCTGCACTTGGCACTGGTGAGGTTGCACCTCGAGTATTGGGCCCAGTTTTGGGCTCCTCAGCACAAAAATGACAGTGCTGGAGCATGTCCAGAGAAGGACAATGAGGCTGGGGAAGGGTCCAGAGCATAAGGCTGATGAGAAATGTCTGGAGGAGCTGGGGCTGTTTAGCCTGGAGTAAAGTATGCTCAGGGTAGACCTTACCGCTCTCTACAACTGCCTGACAGGAGATTGTAGCAGGGTGGAGGTCAGTCTCTTCTCACACACAGGAAGTGACAGGATGAGCAGAAATCACCTCAAGTTGCACCAGGAGAGGTTTAGACTGGATACGAGGAAAAATATCTTCATGAAAAGGGTGGTCAAGCACTGGAACAGAATGCCCAGTGAAATCACCACCCTGAAAGCGTTCAGAAGATGGGTAGATGGGGCACCTGGGGACATGGTTTAGTGGCATGGCAGTGCACAGTTAACAGTTGGATGCAGTGATCATGGAGGTCTTTTCCCTTATGATTCTGTATTTCTACATACATACATTTCTCAGTGCTGTCCACTGAGGACTCTGTGGGAGGGATAAGGGACTTGCCCTTTTACAGTAGCAGACTGACAAAAGGAGGTGAAGAGCAGCAGGAAGACTGAACTAGGCAGAGGAAGAGGCCATGATAGTCAAAACTTCAGCACCAAGATCATAAAAATGCAATGGAGTATAAAATCCTACCTAGAAAAAGAAATTGCAGGAAATATCCCAGCAAGACACTTTGATGCAGGCAAGAAGAGGAGACACAATCCCTGACCAAAAATAAAATCACTGACAGGATATAGCAAGCAATTTAAGGGACATAAAGGTGTGCTGAGAAGAAAAACAAGCCTCAAATAATTAAAAGGAAGAGTAACATTTCAAATAAAATGGTCCCAATGGCTCAAAATGGAAAAAAAAAATCAGGCTGATTTCTCAGTTCAGGGAAGTCTCTAAAGCCACTACACCCTACTTCTGCATTGATTAACGTGCATTAATAATCTCAGAATTTTAGATTAATATTGAAAAGCAGATTCAGTTAAAAGTATTTCCCATAGTTCATGAAAGTCCTGTCACTCATCCCGGGAAATTCCACAAAATGTAAAAGCACACAGAAAAGGCATTTAATGATATTGAGTACAACTTCACTGAAAATTTCCAGTCTCTGCAGAACTCAAGTGTGTAACAAAATGAACAGGCAAATCTCATTTAACTTTTACCTTTTTCCTCCCCTTAGCAAAGTACTAGACTCTCACAGCTTTTTTTTTCAATTCAGGGGTTTTAGGGTACACTGTTTACGACAACACTTCTCATTTATGTATAATTTGCTTGAAAAAAAAAGAAGATTAAGATATTAAAAAAGCACATCAAAAGCATCACAACTCCCACGTAGAAATTCTGTCTATTGAATAACTCTGTGTAAGTGAATTCATCTCCAGCTCTAAAGAGAAAAATCTTATAAATTCTACTATGAAGAGGTACAAAATACAAGGTTATTTCAATATTTCTACTTGTCAGCCTGGAATGCCATTGCCGAAAAAATGTGGTGAACAAAATTTCTTTATGAAAACTCTTGCAATAATTCAAATCCCACTGGAGTTGAACAAGACAGTGAAAAGAACAGAATGTCATAAAATATACAAAACTTTTTTCTAAACAACAATGTAAAAGTTAATAGCAGGTTTCTTTTAGGTGGTGCCCATCTAAAACTATACATCACCACAAAAGCCTGAGGCATCTCAGTGTTTTCACACTAGATCTTACAAAATCTAGTGCCCATGGGTCAGCACACAGGAAGTGAGCAGAAGTTAATCTTGTGATAGGAGTAGCTTACCTAAAAATAGTAGCAGATATTTAGGTCAGTGCATGATAATGAAAAATTGTTTTCAGACTGCTAAATGTTGAATAATCAATCTATAGCATGCTGCAGTAAAGTCTCTTACTAATACTATCCAGGGATGATGTGTACCACTCCCACCTCTGACTACAAAAGTCAGATTCTTGTGAAACTCAGAACACCATCACACTTTACCAATGCCAGTTGTGTGTAACTGCAAAAGCATGGAACAACCTCTCATAAACCACCTATCAAAATGTTGCCTCCTGATCAATAAACTGTTCTAAATTGAACCTTTAATCTCAAGTAGCTTGAAACAATTGCTGACATTTCAGATTAAAATAAGTCAGTCACAAAACTACACCTAACATATAAGCTCCACCTAATCTTATATTGATTAAGGACAATCAGTACTAACTGAGTACTAGAGAATGTAAACAAATTCAAATATATTAACAATTAGGAGAAAAAGTAACAAATATTATCTAGGAGAGAAATACAGAGATTTAGGGGCTTATACCAAAGATTATTCTAGGTGGGATATCAGAGCCCCCAAATTGGTGACATTGATTTTCAAGCAAAAGGAAGCCAGTTTCCAGAGGAACAGTGGTCTGGCCTAGCATTACCAAAATTAGATCTAAGTTGGCCATAATAGCTCAATGCAGTTCAGGTGAGTGCTGGCCCTGATGTGGTTTTCTGAACCCTCATTTTGGTGGTTCTCTTGCTCCGACCCTCCAGAGTTGGATGTCTTGTGTGTGTGCCGGATTCCTGCACTTTGGAGTTTCCTCAGCTATTACTGCACTAAAATCTCCAGTTAGGTAAGGAAATGCCAGCTGAAGCAGAGGCTTTTTATCAGGCTATGCACTATGTGTGTCTCTGCTGAGCCAGGGGCAGCACTAGACCAGCTCAGACACCGTGTTCTGCACACCCCCTCACACCCCAACCTGGCACCAGTTTCAGCTGCCACAGAAGTGAGGCAGATTGTATGGAGAGTGACAGAAAACACATGCAGAGACAGAGCCTGTGTCTCTCCAGGTACCAGCACAAGGGCAGGGGTCTGCCAAGCACCCGAGCTGGCCCAGAAACTGTGGCAGATCCCCAGCCTGGCTGGCTGCTCAGGACTTGCACTCAGGGCACGTGCTCGCTCACAAGGCTCCCGCAGGGGAGTCTGCAAGATCCTCACACAACAACTAAGGAGCTCAGGAAATGCTCCAAACTCATCAGATGGCAGATGATGACAGCCAAGCAAATTTTCTCTCTTGAGAGAGGTTTAGTATCTGATGAGACAATCAAAGGCAAGAATAGCAGTTCATTGTTGGTTTAACAAGGAGTAGTAGTTGAAGATTAATAGCATTTCTTTGGAGACACTGCTTCCTTTATGTACCAAATCTATCAAAGATGCACTGTTTACTTCGGGATGTTTAAAATATATTTTTTATTTTTTAATATTTATATAAATTATAAATTATAAATTATAAATTATATTTATATATATTTATATTTTTTATATTTTTATATCTTTGTTTAAAATATATTAAGAACAAGCTTGATAATTTGATTTAAGATTACCTGAAAGCTCATGTTAATAGAGCAGTTTGATTGTTAGAATTTTGTTCAGATACATAGCAGATACAAATTCAGGGATGAAATTTTCAGATGAAAGCATACACAGATCCAAACTCCAGGAAAACATGCTTGACTTGGAGGAGTCTCCATGTCCCAAGTCCCTGCTCTCTGCACATGTAGCTCAGAGTTTTAAGAGCATTTGGCTTTTGAGCTTACAGCTGATCCAAGCATTACTCTGACCTGCACTTCAATGCCAGAAGGTGCCAGCCCTGCCCTTGCTTGGCTCTTTGGTGTGAGCCCTGCCAGCCTCTGAAGTCTGTGACATATTTACCAGGCAGGTTTCTGCTGGGACTTTACGCCCTCGACCACTTCAAGGCTGGCAAAAAGGACTCAGCAGGAGCACATCACCAGGAACAGGGAAGCAGTAAGGGTCCTTCTGCAGGGAGCTGGGTGTCACATAAGCTGTGTGAAACCTCACCCTCACTGAGCAATTCTTTCAGTGAAACAACCTGTGAGGCAAACCAGAACCCTGAAAGATCTCGTCCTATCAATGTGATACATATATTCCACTCTACACAAACCCACCACCCTGTCTCTTATTGCTCAGGTGAGGAGATGCCAGGGGATGTAAGAATAAAATACCCAACAAATTAATCCTCTTTTTTTTAATTAAATGAAATTCAGACACCACCCTAGGTCAAAGTGAACTCAGGGTATTTTTACCCTAAAACCAGAGCAGTATCAAGAGGTTCAGTTATCCATGCTTCTACTGGAAATGTTACTGCAAGCAGAAAGGTAGTTTTATTTAGCAAGTGAAGACAGGGACATGCTGTCAGTGGTTTAATAGCTTTTCCATTTAAAAAAAGATAGAAAACTTACTGTGAAATTGAATCTCCAACATGAAGAAAAAGTTTAATAAACCTTCCAAAACGTGGAAGAAAGGAAAAGCCTTTACTCTAAGGATGCAGAGCTGCAGCTAAAGAAACCTGTGTGGAATTGATGGACATCAGAGCCCTTTGGCACCATCATGTAGTCCAGACTTGCTGACAACACATTCACCTTCTGTAGCACCATCTGCCATGGGCTTTGGTCATTTTACCAAATAACTCTTCCCAGGACAAGTTTTCTGCTACTGACTGCATCCAGCAGAATAGGAACCCCAAGCAAACTCTGACAGCATCCCAATTGCACTGAAATAAAGATCCAATCACAAATTTTTGCCCAGGGAAGTCTGTAAGACTTTGTCAGCAAATCTGGCCAGGCAGAAGAAAGCTGTCCAGGCTGTTCAGAAGTCTGAGGCAACACACTAACTAACCTCCATATGTCAACTTTAGAAATTTGGGAGAATGAGGAAAATCAATTTGTGACTTGCAAATTCTTAAATTCTAGCTGCTGATACAGAGGACTGTGACAGCAATTTCCATGAATTATTTCCTTGTAATATAGAGTGAAAAGGAAGATGAGCCTAATTGAACATTTTGAGCATCACTATATTAACAGACTTACACAGCCCAGATTCTGAGATTTCAAACTGGAGCACAGGGACTAGTCTTTGAGCATGTTGCTGCATGCAGGACTAGGTAGCATCCCTTTGCAAATGCTCTCTGGCACGTGACTAACAGAAGGTGACAAAATACCATCACACATATTGAGTAACTGCTGGAAAGATCAGGGTGTTCAAGCTGTGTTTGCAAACCTGCTGTGCTCTGGTAAATGGAGCTGTGCAGTACAGCTGCACACAGCCCATCAGCTCCAGGTAGGATGCAACATGACTTCTCCTAGTTCCCATGGGAGACAAAACCTGACAGTTCATTATCTATAAATGACACTTCATTATCTAGATCAGGTGGGTTAGTGCCTTCATTAGGGAGGAGAAAAGTGCTTTGTGACTTCCAGATTCTCAGCTAGCTGAAGCCCTGAGTGGTATAGAATCTACATCAGTCCTTTCCCTCACACAGGGTATCCAAACAAAAAAGCCATAGTTGGAAAATGCAGAAATCTGTATCAAGGAGAATCTAGTAAACAGTTCCAGATGGATTAGTACAGCAGCAGCAATACAGGCATCCATGGAGCTCAGGATAAAGCTGATGCCTGCAGCTATGAAAGACTGAGGCTTTTTGAGCATCTGTTGTAGATGCAGAGACAAAGACAAACTTAAGAGATATCTAAAACGAGCAATGTGTAACTGGAATCCAGAACTAACAATGCTGAAAATATTTTCTTTGCAGCAGTCAACATCTATATGGATCTCAGTTGGAAATGAAAGCTTTTGCTTGACTGACTACAGGAAAACAACTGTCAAAAAGAAGGGCTTTTTTTCCCTTTTGCTAGGCAACAAAACAGATTCCTCCCACATCAAAAGCTCCAATTCCTAAGAAATAATATAAAACAAGTAAGAAAACCACAACAAAAGAAACCTCCACATATCATTAATCAGCAATGATGGGCAGAAGAGTAGCGCTGATGTCAGAGATGGCACTTGAGTTCAGAGCATTCCTCTGCTGGAAACTTCTGAACGTTGAGACATTATTTTTAAAACATCCAGATTTACCTCATTATCATCTTGTACCTGTAAATGAGACTGATTTGGTGAAGACAGAATATTATTCCAGGATCAGTAGTAGGAATGTTAGGAGGCATGGCACAACTACCCAGTATTTTCTCATGTATCTTTGGGGACAGTCCTGCAATGAGGCTGCTCTAAAAAAGAATGGGTATTTTAAAAATTCTCCCTGGCCTCAATTATACACTCTGACTATATTTTCAACTGCAACAGTAAAGACAGCACCAGTATCCACTAAGAGATAAGATGCTCCTACCAAAAGAGATGCAATTAATGAGTCTGAAAAGAAAACTGCATCGCTACAGATCAGTGTAAGCAGGGAAAGTTGATGCAAACTGAGCAGTTGACCACAGCACCCTCAGATCAGGGTCAGTGCAAAGAATGCACTCACCTGCAGAATGATTAGAGTGCCTTAATAATAAAGTAAAAATAGGAATTCCTTGGATCAGTCATGTAATTTTATAATTCTGTTAGGCTGCTCCTGCTGCAGTCCTTGAGCACGCCACGACATCTGATGATGTACTACCCCAATGGCACTGCTTGCAGTATGACTGTACCAGCTCAGACAATCTCCTCTGTGATTCTAAAGGCTGTTTCTCTATTACACTAAACAGTTGCTTAGCAAATGCATAACAAGAAAATCAAGACCAACATATGCAACAACAGTTCTCACTCCAGTTTCTTGTCACTTTTCCTTGACCACCTCTATTAAGTAATTAATACAGAAAACACATCCCACAGCTCCAATCAAGACCTTCTGAACACCTGTGTAGGAAAAATACAAAGTTTGATCCAGGGGAATTTCACTTGATTTGACTTACAAATTTTACAGGTGTACAGCAATTCAATAAAGACTTTAATTAACCAGAGTGAAGGACAGCATCAGTTTCAGGATGCATAATTAATGAAAAGCTGGCAATCTAGTAATAGGTCTCAGCACACCTGCTCATTTTTGTCTAGCTTCAGATGCAAGATTTGACAGGGAGGAGAAAAATCAGTGTTTTTTCCCCAAGGAGTTTACAGAATGCTGGCTTTGGCACTTCACTACAGAAGCTGAAGAGGGTCTCCAGATCACACAGTAAGGCCAGGATTGTATTTGCATCTTAGTGAAGCCACTCTGAAGGACCTTAACCTAACCTATTCTTTGGTTAGTGCTGACTTCAAAGCAGTGCCTGCAATCCTCTTCCCCAACTTGTCTAATACTGCTCAAAGTTTGGCAGGCTGTTCCTCCTCAGCTAACAGCTCCAGGTCGTGGGTGGGTGTGGAGGATGGGGAGGAAAGCTATGGCATGGTGTGCAAATACAGAACCCAACAAGGTGACAACGTCATCAGATGGTGACAAAGCAGCCACCTTTATTGCAGAGTTAGGGAGGGCCATCACCTGAAGAAAGAGCATGTCTCTGTGTGATGGGTATTTATGCAGGTGGTTTGAGGGGGTTTAAGTGGCACATTAATCCTTGTGACTCCCAAATTATCTGTGACCATTTGTACTTTATGAAAATTTTCAAGCAATAAACGGACTAGAATTTTTTAGGCTGGAAAGGATACTCTTCTGCAAAACTACAAGATCAACAGGCAGTAGTTAAACCTAAGAAAATTAATTCAAAACAGAGATTTTTAAAAAAATATGCAAAGTAGCTTTCTACAAATAAAATTGATTTCTGAAGCTCACTGATACAGGATGTTATAGAGGGCAATATAACAAGCAAAAGGAAATAAAGTAAGCTCATGGAAAATAGACCCAGCATATCTATTAAAATAGAAGCCACCTTTGTCTCAGCAAGTAACAAAACAGCAAAATACCTAAAATAAGGACAGGCACTGGTACCAGAGAGATCCCTTGTACACCCATGCACTTCACATGCTATCTCCCTATACTTGGGCAACTTCCAAAAACAGGATGCAAGGCAAATATGAAAGTCTCACGAAGAATTCTGTCACTCAGCCTTGGGTCTCTAAAAATGCAGAAATATGTTCCAATTAATTCATTCAAGATTATTCCCATTTTCTGAGAAAAATCCAACATTTGCATGGTATGAAACACAACAGAACATACTGGGTTAAAAAGTGAGGGAAAATTGTAAGTTCATCTATCCCAACTCCTCATTGTTGTTGTTAGTTAGGTATTTTAACTTGCTCCATTTCCAGTGTTTTGTTGTGTCAGAGCATTCAGCTTCCACGGATGAAAACCTGATTTTAAAAATCAGTCCAAGCTCACTCAACACAAAAATCGAGTACTATTTGTAGTGCTTGAAGTATTTTTTAGGAACAAAACACAAAGCATCACATGTTCACAAGTCAACACCTGTATCATTAAGTTTCTTTTTTTTTTTTAATCCATCTCCTACTATCTTTCCTACTTAACAGACTGCTGTGACATATACACCTCTACAAATATTAAACTAGTACTGCCATCACGATTTGTCATTTTTAAGCAAAGAAAAAGTCACGTTTATTTTGTAGTAGCAATAGTTTCTTTTTTATTTTTAATATACTTTAGGAAACAATATACAAAGCTGAGCTTTTCCACCATTTTCAAACGGTGAGTTGCTCCAATTACACAAATTCAGCGTTTTGTGATGGTTAAGAACAGCAGTCAGCACCAGACTTAAACAGTTAGCTACAACACAAACATCCTTCGAAATGAAATGTCATAATATCAAGACAGGTAAACCAGGAGTTAACATATGACAACTGTTGGGGAGGCGTCTTAAATCATCCTTGTTGAATTTTATATTTCCTTAAATATTTTATACATATTTTCCTGTTTACAAGTTTTAAACAAAACCTCCCTTGAGGAATTATTTAAGTACAAAAATGTTCAACAAGAACAGTTCTAATAAAGAATCCCCAAAAAGACCAAATTTTAATGTGTTGACCAAAGGAAATGAAAACCAGTGTTTCTTTGCTTTAACATGTTTATTACAACAGATACAATTCACATCTGACTAGCTTTTTTTTTTTCCTCTTTCCCCTCCCACAACCATGTTAACATGTTCATTGGGCTATTTCCTTATATTTGAGCAAGTAATGTACTTTCAGCACACATGCCCAGCAGTACTCTAAGTCCATTCTTACAGGGTGCAAATGGAAATACGTTTCAATAATTTATACAAACAAGTGGGTTATGCTCAATCACTGCAATTTTAAGCTACTGTACACAGGAATGAAAAGATTATAGAAAAAGTGCCATAGCAACAGTGCCTTAAGAAAAGAGAAAATTAGAAGCATTAAAAAGCTGATAAAATCAGATTTAGGATTTCACGGGGAAATGGAACACAGAAGATGAAAAACATTTCTCTGTAAAACAGAAATGGAGAAGCACTGCTCTTGACTCGGTGCAAGTGTGGAAACAGTTGTTTCGTGGTATTTTGTACATTGCCCAAACTGTTGCAGCCTTAGACACAAATCGCCTGGCGCTTGCATTGAATTTTAGGAAACAAAAAATTTCTGAATGATAAATTAACTAAAAAAAAAAAAAGAAAAGAAAAAAGAATAAAAAGAAAAAAAAAAAGGAAAAAAAAAAGAAAAAAAAGAAAGCTAATTTTGCAGACAGGTTTACATGTAAGAGGCTAGGTATTTAGCCACCTCAGCATTGATTAGTTTTGGATGTCTAAGCTCTGATACACATGGCTTCCCATGGCTTCACTCTACAAAATATATTTACAACGTGAAGAATACATCTACAAGAAATCTACATTTCAAGGGTTTTACAAATCATTCTTGTATCTTTCCCCTGAATTTGACTCCCTCCTGTCCCCTTCCCCATGTCAACTTTTTTTTCTGCCCAGCTCAACGGTCCAAAGTCTACTCAAATGCAGCTCAAAAGTGTTAAGACTGGGCATCAGTTTAATAGTTCTTGTACTCAAAACCATGTGCAATTGTTTAAAACTTTTCACACCATGAAGGAATTCTGATTCTTTAGCTTTTCAAGTTCTTTAATTTGTTGCCTCAAAAATAGTATCCTGCAAGGGAAAAGAAACAAATTAGTATAAACATTTCTATTATACAGATGTATTACATAAGTACACAAGTACTTCTACAATTTCAGTGAAAGATACCAAGTTCCTTGGCCCCATTAAAATATTCAGATATCAATTTAATTCCCAATCTGTTCAATAACCTACAGCCATATGCAGATGCACAAAGGTTTGGTATGTTTGACACTTTAGTTCAAAAAACGAAGTTGCTCTATTTCTATTATGACTGATACACAGTTATGCTTAGGTCTGCTCTTCACTTGAATGTGGGTCCCAGAAAAAGCAGGACACTGGAAAGCAAGCCAAGTAACTGAGTAATCTGGAGAAGAGCATTATGCCCATGTCATGCTGTTTTCCAGATTGTAAAACAACCTGAAGTGCTCACTATAACAACAACAACAACAAAAAAAAACAAAACCAAAAAACCCCAAAAAAAACAAAAAAAAAAAAGTGAGTTTTCTTCTCACTTGCTTTTTAAAAAGTATTTGGCTCTGTGGCTAATGGTAGTCACTAGCTATGGTAAGCTCCAATCTCAAAAAATATATAAGTCATAATTTAAGGGCATCTCAGAAAAAAAAGCTGTAACTATACCTTGCTTAGAAATAAATTATATTGCTCATAACTTTTTACACATTTTTTTCTTCTTCTTCTGAACTGACATAAGCAATTACTGCGACTAACAAACACCTGGTTCACAGGACTGTTTCCCAGAATTTTTAATGAACATTCTGAAACCACTTTTCATGATGCTGAGGTGTAATGCAAAAATGTCAGTGAAATAATGAAATACTCAGGGAGAGTTTAAGTTTTATATAAATATTCTATCAAGTCTGAAGCAACTTTAATAAATGCAGAAAAGGCATCAATTCAGCACTTTTGTGGAACACTTTACAAATATGTGCCCAGTTCATTAAAAATGAAATCACTTCTGAAAAGTAGGTGGAAAATAATATATTAATATAGACACATCAAAAAGATAACATTTAGCTTCAAGGCATGGGCATATAAAATACATCAGTCAATGAAAAGTGCCTTTTCACATGTTGTCAGTTATGATTCAAACAATATATGTGCTTTGTCTAGAGATGACGTCTCTTCTTAGAAGAAACTTAATTAGTACTCCTCTGAGCAGAAATACAGAAATAGTATTATCATTTAAATGTATTGATTTTCATAATCCCATCCTTTGCAAAAGCATCCCCCATCAACTTGGTTACTTATGCCTCGTATTCCACATCTTTGGGATTGCAGCAAAAATAAAAGATACATGTTACTATAGGCTTAAAGTCATAATAATTATCCATTTACAGTTTAAGGATACAAAGTGTACAAGAAAGAAGGTGCTATTTAATGAGCTGAACAGTGACATCTGACGTTATTTCAGATCAAATGTGCAGTCAGAGACAAATGACATCTTAGGAAATTAAACTGTAAGAAACCAAGCAGTTCATTAACTATACTACAGAAATCATAATTGATGTAGTGAAGGTATTCACTAAAGCTTCAGAAAGAATGGGTATTTTCAATTCTTTATCAGGAAAGATTTACAAATATATTATAGCCTGCTTCTAAAGGACTGTTTCACTAACTGCCAAAATACATGAGCTTCTAGAACAAATGCAGCTCTTTTAACAGCATGCAATGCAATTAAGGTGGCTTCAAACAGTAAATCACCAGCACTGTACTCATGCTGTACTTTTAATAGTTGGGATAACATCATTGAAAGGCAAAACTGAGTATGAAAACAGATACAAAATCTACAAAAGTCTACAAAATCATGACCACTGGTGAGTATTTTGAGCATGTATTTTATTATTACAATTTTCAATCTTGCACAGAAGTATTCAAAAACCTGGCTCTGTTACCACTTCAGTGATGCACATGACACATGCTGTAACTGACTTAAGAAGCAAAATCTACTTTGCTATAAGCAAACATTAATTTTTGATGTAAATTACACCTGTTCAAACTTGCTCTGGTTTTAGACTACTGAATCTCCCATATAAACGGAAGTGTTTCAGATCAGAATAAACTGTGTAGATGTGTACCTATGCAATCTATGCATTATGTATGGGCTGATACTCTAGAAGCATGCTGAAGTACTGTGAGTTAATCAGTTCTTTGTAATGCACCTAAGATTTCTGCAAATATATTTGTTTTCTATACAAGTAATAATAGATACAGAAATTGCATACCTGGTTCTATCTAGGAGAGAAACAGGCAGAATGTACACAGGGAAGACAGCTTGCAAACATGGCAAGTACTGGTGTACTTAAAAAGTCATCAGTAAACAGAACTCATGCAAAACAATGCCAGAATGGAAGTTCTAGTAACACCCTGAAAACTGAAGATAAGCACAGAGCACATACACACTTACCTTTGCTCACGCAAAGTTGCTTGAATTTCACATACTCGAACTAAAGACCTTAAATTCTTTAATTCAGTACAAATTTCTGACATATGCACACTTCCCATGTTATGGGCTTCCTCACGTAATCTTGATGCCTGCAGTGGTTAAACATAAAGGTTAGGATTTTGCATCATGCATTGGAAACAACTGGCAGTAGTCAGAGAATCGCTGGATGAGTGTATCTTGAAATAGCAAAGCACTCTAATTTCAAAAGGGAGTATTAAATCAGACACACATTAAGTTCTCTACAAAAGCCTATTCTGAATCACAAATAAACAACACTGCTGCCCAGAAACTGTCTAACCCACGCCCATGCTAAAGCAGGGATAGTTAAGACTTTCTTGATCCTAACAAATGTTTACCCAACCATCCTGAAATACAGTACGTGACAGGGCTTACAGTTTCTGAAATAATTTTTTCAAGTAGTTCAAAGTCTCCAACCATTATTCCAATGGCATACTTAAACTTCCCATCTAATTAAGCCTTACTGACAAAAATAACTGAATGCCAGCTACCTTCTACCTGACAAAAATACCTCTGCAATTCTCTTCAGGTGTTCTCTAACAGATCTACTCCCATTACTTTAATATTCCCACTTAGTCAGCTGGAGACAAGCAGAAGAGTAAATTTAAAGAACATGACCTCTCCAATTCCCAATTTGTGCCTTTCTTGAAGTGTCATCACTGAACTGGATATGACTCCAGAGAACTCCTCAACAGCACCAAGGAGACCAGTATTACTCTGAGGCCCTGTGTATTACATTACAATAAGGAACAGACTTCTTTCTAGTGGCACATGAGAAAATTGTTCCAAAATACAGCCTTCCCTGCAGCACTACTGTTTAGCAATGTCATGGGATGGAATTAATTCTCTTCACAGCAGTCCAGCCATGTTCTGAATCTGTGACCAAGCTAGCACTGACAACACAATCAAGTTTTAGCTATTTCTAAGCAGATGCTACACAGTATCAAGGGCTTCTCCCTTTCTCTCTCTGACCCCCTCAACCATCCAGCAAATACATTGTGGGGGGGGGGGCAAGAGGGAGGGAGGGAACAAAACTGGGAGAGCTGACCTGAACTGACCTCAGGGATATTCCACACCATACAATGTGTCATGTTCAGCAGTAAAACTGGGGACAGTGTTCCATGGTCAACAAGGCCTGGGGACTGGCTGGCTGGTAGTGACTGCTTTTGCATCACTTTCCCCTGCCTTCTTTTACTCTTCAACCTGCTTTTACCTCAACTCCTGAGTTTTCTCACTTTTGCCTAATTGTTTTCCCTATCCAACTGTGGCAGAGTGAGCAAGTGGCTGTGTGGTGCTTAGCTGCTGATTGGGATTCATCCACATCTGCTTAGGTACTCGTATGCTTAATTTTCCTTCCCAAAAATAATGTTATTTGGCACAGGTCTTCATCAACTTTTGGGATTTCTCCAGTTCAACGCAGCATTTTGTCTTCTAATTCCCTACATTAGAAGTTTTCTTCTCTGGAATTTGTTAACATCCAGGAGTACCCTGGTCTCCAGTAGGATATAATTGCCCATGTCTTCTCTGCACAACTCCAGTTACGGAATTGTTTTTCAGCTTTCCATGTTAAGTGCTTTTTATGAGTTCTGTAAGGTAACTGCTGTACTTCAAGAATGTTTTAGCTATTAACTACTGCACAGCACATTTCTTCAAGTCTAACTGCTTTAGCACATACCTGTCCTGACTCTTCTAATTTATTTATTTATTTTTCAGTTTACTCTGGCATGTGCTCTTCTGCCCTAAGTTCAAATTACACAATACATCTGGCAGCTATTTGAAGAAACCGAGGCACTGCATTTTTAGTCTCTCCACTTTGATAAATCTTATCTTCTTCACTATGTACTGCACCTATACCTTCATTCATTTCTACATCAAATATCTCACTTAAGTGCCTCACGTGTTCCTATTCAAAACTGGTCTATAAACAACGCTACCATGTAAAATCATCTGGAATAGTGGACAGGACAACACAGCATGTAGCACAAAGGGAGAAGCACCTGAGTACATGACTGCCTAGCACTAGCTGAGTTTTTAAATCTTTTTATTACCAACAAGGGAAAAAGACCCCAAAACCTATGAGTGCATACATCTGTTTTCTATATTAAGACAGTTGTGAATTCAGTATAGACTGAAAAAAATATTTTCAAAACTATGGGCCAAGGCTACAGATATGTGCCTGTGCTACACCATTTCCTTAAAGACACGCCCCAGCAATGGCTCAGTGTTTGACTCAGTACAGGTTGGTAATGTCTTAAAACTGATTTTAAAAAATTAATGAAAAAAAGCAAGAATTCTAACTGAGGGTCTCAGTTCAGACTGTGCTTCTAAGAGCCATCTTGCAAGCTACTACCCAAATATCTCCAGTGTAGACTTGTGCCAACATGCAAAAACTCTTCAAAAGACCAAAGTAAACTGGGCTAGGTAAGATTATTACCCCAAATAGACTGCATAAGATAGGGCTGCATGTGGAAAGAACTGAACCAGATTCAGTACAGTTGAACCAATACGAAAGAACTGAACCAATAGAGTTCCTTTGAGTAATACATTCCAAGCAGCTGACATGCATCCAGTTTCCTTGTATTACCACAGCAGAAGAGGTTTCATGCAATTAGCTATAATATATGGATGGCAGTCCTACTGGATTTCCCATTACAAAAATAGTCCAAATTCAGTCTGAGTATTCTACATCGATTTACAAAAAAGGCAGAGTTTCTTTTTCACTGTGTAGAACTAACAAGTCAGGAACTAAAACTGTGGAGCAGTCTCAAATAGTTTAACTTTGTACCTAATTTATAACATTTTCCACATAACCAAATCATTATCATTATGAAAAAATATGTTGAACTCTATGTTCTCTGCAAACTTCAACAGAACTTTAGCAGCAAGAAAACAGTTACGAGGATAACTACTCATCTGAGGGAATCTCAAAAGCACTGACACTTCAAGTGAGACTGAAAATACCCAACCACTGAAAGGCAAACACATGTAAAATCTGCAGGTCTGGCCTAATCTCATTCCTCTCCTCTGTTCCAGCTAAGGACAAGCATAATGGTTTTAATTCTTTTAATTCCTTTAACAGAAAAAGCAACCTGAGTAACAAACCCTAATTTTAATCTACACATTATGCTTAATAAGGCAACAAAGCAAAGGAGTACTCACCTGCTTTTCTGCATGATCTGCAGGCCAGCCTTGAACATGCTTTATAAGGTTTTCATTGAAGTGTGCTGCTAGCGTAGGTGTTAATGAACATGTGGGTCGTACAGATGTATTTTGTGGTGCAGGTGTTGAGTTTGATGCACTACTGCTAGAGGTATGATTTGGACCTGGTGATGGACTTCTTTGACTACTAGAAGAAAGAATTAAAAAAAGCAAGTGAGCATTTAAGAACATATGTGAACCTACAGAGAAACAAACACTGAAAATCCATTGCTTCCAGGCACAAAAATCCTCTAAGTGCTCAAACCAAAAGTAAATACTTCAAGTAGACCAAACCCCTGCCACCTTTCTTCAAACCTCTAACTTTTATTGGAAATGAGTGCTACCATGTAACAGGGTTTTTGTTGTTTGGTAGGGTTTTGTGGTTATCTGTTTTTTTAACTCTGAGAGCTGTTCAGGAGATGTAAGCTGTGCCTAGATGGTGCCAGATAGAAAATATATACATTTACATTCTTCCTTCAAACAGCTGCAGACCTAAGATTTTCACTAACGATGTGTCGGATGGGAGTCAAACAGGCTTATTCAACATAGGTTTGCCACAATAATCATTAAGAACAATGTCTGAAGTCCTGATCTGAAAATGCAGCCATATGGGATTTGAGGAGTTTACTACTCATGTCAAAACACAACCTAGATGGTTTTGTGACATTGTACATCTTCATTTAGTGCACTCAGGAGAACAGAAGTATCACAGGAGCAGTGTGTTTGTAGCCACCAAACTTGACTGCTTTACTGGAACATACTCAGCACAGCAGTGATGATACCTCACAGTTAAATGTTCTTTGGTACTACATATACTGAGAAATAGTAGCAGTAATTGTGCAAGTACAACTCTCCCACTGGCAGAAGCTTTTCGACACAAGCCATAATTTCAGCCTATTTCTTAAAACTTCCTATTTCTTATCACTTGCAGGCAAGCAGAAAGTATCATGAAGGAGAAGCAATTTTTGAAAGACTTTCGATTCATCACCCAACCTGTCAGTCTCCTTGAAAACATCCTTAGAAAATGCAACTACCTTTCTAGTCCAATACCCAGACATTTATACTAATCAACTCACACTTGTGAAGAATTACAGCATTAAGAATTACAGCTATAAAAGCTTCCCCTATAAAAAAGAAGTTCCTCCCCTCTTTTCAGAGCTTATAAGATTCACAGTATCTGGAGCACTGTGTAGTGAGAAGCCTAAAACCAGACAAGAATTAAACTGCTGTATCAAAGGAAGGTGGCAGAGAACCACATAGATGACTAAGGGGCTGAAACATATGCTGTATCAGAAGAAGCTTATTCAGTCTGGAAAACAGAAGGCTGAGGGGAAGGGGATTGAGAGATTTTTACTACTTTTGGGGAGAACAGACTCTTTTCAGTGATGCGGTGTGATAGTACAAGAGGCAGAGACAAGTTGCAACAAAGGAAATTCTAATTAGAAATGACCAAAAAAATTGCCATAAGGACAGTCAAACATCAGAAGATATTCTGAGATATTTTTAAAAAATCACCTCAATAATGCACTTAGAAATTCAAACTTGCCAGTTCTACTTTAAGCTGGGACCAAAGTAGAAGGTAATTAGAATTACCTTCTATTCCAAAGTAAGTTATTCTAAGCGTCAATGTATTCATTTAGCATCAGCACAGTGATGGTGCAGAGAAAGGTTACTTTTATTAACTAAGTAGAATTCAGGCATAACTTTATTCACTCCTAAATTCTACCAGTATTGAACTTCCCTGTATGACTTGCCTCCTCTTCATTTACCAGACGGTCTTCTCCTGCTCCTACTTCACCAGTAAAAATCACTTTAACACATCAGAAATTATTCAAGAAAATAAATAAATGAAATCTGTGGGCTTCTCACAAATGAAGTTGTATCTAATTATGACTAAAACATACTGTCACAAAATATCCTAGGCACCGCTATGTTAGCAGCAGGGGGAGCTACGAATGCAGCAATGACTGTTCCAAATTACCACAGTATTTTTAAATGCTTCACTAACGGCAAATACTTGCCTTAGCTGAGTTAAAGACTGACTACGCCACAAGTAACAGAATGCCTCCAAAGAGGCAAAAATACCTATAACAAGGGTACGAGAACACGATGGTTCTGAAATACACCACTACAAACATCAGAATTTTACAACCTACAAAAAATGGAATAAAATACCTCCCTTCACAGCACTTTCCCAAGGTAAAGGACAATTTTTTTCAGTCCTTTCTGAAAACAAAAAGAAACTACCAACCTGATAAAACTATTAATTATGGAAGAACTCATTTAGTTTCATTTTTAAAACAGCCATAATTCATGGTGTGTCTTTGGAATAATCTCTAACAGACAGACTCACTGTACGCCTGCATTGTGTTAATTTCCCAGCTTAAATGGCTGAAATGTTCACTTCTCAAAAGTTAGCAACAGCTACTCAAGTTTTCTTACACAGTGTTTCCACCCCAACAGGTCAAAAATAATTTTACCTCCATTCGCTTAAAACTTTTAATAAGCCGAGGAAATGCAGTTGTGATTAATTTCTGCTCAATTAATCTGCATTTAAACTGGAGAAAAATGCAACCTTAATTCACAGAGCTAAAAAGATTTTGGACCATCTGTCCACAATTCAGTTTGCTAATTGTTGTTCACTCCTATAAAAGTAAAGGACATTAGCTCCCAAGAGCAATTTCCAATCCAACCGACTGCTGTCACCTACAAAGGAATCATCTGTTCCATATCAATTCAGACATACTGCCTGGATGCAGCACATCTCTTACAGGTAACTAAATCAATACCTAAGCTGCTCCACTTTCATTCAACTCCACTGCACTCAATAGAAAAAAATACCAGTCACACAGGTTTTTCCAAGTTACCTATTCCTTAATCTTCCATTTGCTGTGAATGAGACACTTCCAAAGCAAATTGAATCACATGAACTCAGAATGCACAATACAAATGAATCACAAATGTGTATTAATTTGAGAGCTACATGATACTGAACAATACTAACACTGTCTCAGTATCTGTCATCCTGGCCTGCACACTGCCTCCTGCACTGCCTCCCCCTCAGCCACGGGACTGTGTTACCTGCAAAATGTCCCTGCTTCATTCAGCAGTGCTGGGGCAAACTCAGCTTCCTCCACCAAAACGCTGATGCCAGAGGCAGCAATGGTTTGCAGAGGGACAGCAGATCCCTAACTCACTGTAGGTCAGGGTCATGCCAAAGTACAGTCATGTAACCCAAAGGGAGGGTGAGGTATGGACTAGCAGGCCAAATGTCCACCACAATCAACTCACACAGACTCCAAGTCATGGTAAAGGTTCCCAAGAATAAGACTATCTGTCTTAAGAAGATTTCCTGTGGGGAAAAGGTGATGAGCAAAGAGCAAAAAGGCCTGTGACTGACAGCTGCCCCCCAGAACCTCACTACTCTTCATAAAAAAGCTTAGCTTGCTGCGAAGTGTAATTTTATCTTTGGTACTGTAATTCAAAAAGATTTAAATAGCACCATTCATAATTACTAGGAGCTGGACACTTTGCCTTTAGTCTCCTAAAAGAGATAAATGAGTTATAGGCTTGTAATCAGACAAAGATTAGAATCAAGTGTCTGTAAAACAGCTTACATTAAAAACTCAGAATTTCTGACTTGCTTGTGTTTGTACCCTCAAACTGTTCAATACTGTAGAGTCTCCAGTAAAGGCAGCTTCTGGGACAGGACTGCCAAGCACACAACAGATAATCCAGTCCCCCCAGAAACCTCAAACCACAAAATAATCCCTTCTCCCCACAAAAGAAGCCAAAACCAACAAAGGAAACAAAGGTCCCCTTTGTTATTAGTCCCAGAAGGGCAGATAAAAGGACCTCAGTATTTTATGATCTGGAAAGCACCAGCATGTGTAGCTTCAGGTATGCTGACAATGCAAGAGTACTGGGTTTTGGTTTTTCGCTTGTTTTTTTTAATACCATACCACACCACACACATTATTCAACCACTCTAAAAATCCAGCTATTAAGAACTGTAGATTTACAGAACATCTAAAAAAGTCAGCCTCTTCCTGCCACAGTTCAATGCCATAACTCCATCACAAAAGGATCTCATGACACATCTTGGCTTACAGCCCCTGGAATCAATATGACAAAAAGCAGAGCATCTGACACTACAAAGAGTCCATCTTCCCAAAAGAAAAATTTCCAATAAGACACAGATTCTAAACCCACCTTGTAAATAAATGGTTAAATGGTGGTATCATGCAACATCTAAATATGTTGCAATGTTGACAAGAAAGTCTGGCCAAGGAAAGGTATTTGTGAAACTTTATTTTTAATGTTTTTCATTACAGCAGCAGAATCACCTGACAAACCAAAAAATCATGCTAATTTCAAAATCAAATTACACTACAGCAAGACCCTACGAACAACTAACACTAAGCAAATCACAGATTCCGTAACTGCAGAGACAGAAACTCCCAACCCTGAAATCACAATATATGGAATCACTTGTAAAAATGACGCCAGAGTGACAGAACGCAACTATGAGTTCCATTCTGCTTCTGTGAAAATGGTCTAATGATTACCCCAAAAATGGAGAATCTACCACATTAACTATGTAACAAAGGTACTCAGCTGCATCACCTCAGTCGCAGCAGTTGAATCTTATGTTCAATGAATGGGCCACAGAAGAGTCCACTAACTGCAGCATATACAACACACACTGAATGCAGATAAAACACTAATGACAGAACAGAGAAGCATTTCAATCTACCTTGAACGCTGAAGACTTCGTGGAGAGGCAGGTTCATGACCAGCCTGCTTGTCAGCTATTACCGGCTGCTGAGGTGCTGCCTGGGAAGCTGGTCCTTGTTTAACACCTGGAGTAGCAACCTGGAAAATTTAGAATTTCATTAGAATTCCTCCACAGTAAAGAGCAAGTGTAATAAACAGAGAAAACCAGGGGAATTACTATTTCAACACTTGTGGAGTTTTTTTGATACAAGGCCTTTTGTTGACACAATTTTTTTTTCTCCTCACAAGGTGTTCTTTTTAAAAAAACTCTAGTTCCCCAGCTATGATAGAAAGATTATTTTTTTACTAAGAAGGGGTTATTAATAGACATAACAGAAGCAAATTTAGACCCATGTGACTTGTCAAAATATTGCAAGCTTATTAGGCAAAACAGTTCAACTTAATATTATTTTTGACTGTATCTTCTATCTGAGCACTGAGTTCATTTTCAGCCTCAGCAGAATTGTTCATTACCCAAGCAAAACCGTCATGTACAATCTTAAGAGTTCCCTACTTGAAAATACATTACACAGTGTCAAGAACATATTTACATCACAAGCACATGAAAAACATTTCTCTCAAAAATGGAAAAGAAAATCTAAAGCATATTTATCAGTTTTCTGCTCCCTTTTCTCTAAGTTCTAAACTCACGGGTGACTATTAAAATAGTCATTAGTACCTTCTTGCTTTTCCTTTGCAGTACACGTTCAATGCAAGATATTAAGATAACAACAGTAACACACAGTCTTTTCTGTGAATTTCTGAACTATGTCAGGCTGAGAAGTTTGGGAATATAGTAATGTCTAATTTATAGCAAATTAAGATCAAGATACTTCATCTTGCCCAATGCTTTGCATACCTCAGTAAACTTTAAAGTACGTACAAGAGAGGTTCAGCTTCAAAATTTACCCTCCACTCTGCAAAATCAAGCTAGCAATTTTAAGAGAAAAGGGAGGGAGCAAGGAAAAAATGGCTTTTAAGGATTCATAAAGACAAAAAACACAAACTGTCCTGCCTGTCTGGCATTTGCTGACTTCACATTAGTGTGGATTACTAACTAGCGGCCACCTGAACCTCCAGGAATTCTCTATTTCAGTAACAGACTTCTGTGAAACAAACCACATATGGTAAGTCAGACACTATCTGCTAAAGTAAACTCAAGACATAACTTGGTTCATTTAAATACACAGAGGGGAGTCTTAATGCAAATTCAAACTCTTATATGTCTAAGAGGAAAAGTCACCTTTTAAAATTATCATCAAAATGAAAATGTGTTTTTTCTGGTTTTTAGATTAATAGGCATGTGCTAAAAAAGTCTGAGTAACATATAAAAAGCCCATGGTACTAAAAGAAAAAAGCAAGATAATTGCAAGATTACTCTGCTGTTGAAATAAACAGAACTATATAGTTGAGGGAGCTGAAACAGTAGCAGTTTGTAAATTGATGTATGAGAACAGACTACTCGAGTACCTTTATGAAATGTATGACATGAAGAACTTTGCTATTAATGCCTGCACTTTGCTCAGCCTGTGAGCAGACATTAAACCATCAAGGCTGTTCAAACAGAACAATTTCAAAAGGAATGTCCACCAGCAATAATGGAATCACGCTGTAGATCCAAACTGGTAAAGTAACCAGCTCATTGGCTGGTAAAAATAACCAAAAAAAAAAAAAAAAAAAAAAAAAAAAAAAAAAAAAACACACCAACCTAAAAAACTGTGAAGAAGTGGGATTTTTAAGATAAATTAATGACAAAACCTCTCAACTATGCCATGTTTTCCAAATGTTTCAAAGACTGCAAACACAGATACCATAAACATAAAAATAGTAAGGGCTAAATAAATTCAAAATACAAACTAACCAACCAACACCAACATTCTCACTGAGCTTGACAAGTCTGTGTAAAGTGCTTTACTCAGCTACTTTGCAGAGATTCAGGACAGTTTCTGTTCACACAATACAGGCACAGCTAAAAGGCAAAAGGTGACACCCAGGTTCCTGGAGTCTGTGACCCCTAAGCTGCCACACGCACGCAGCACACCTGCAGGCAGACGCCAGCTTCAGAGTAAAAGCAGTACTGACGTGTTCAAGCAGTCCTAGGCAGCAGCACTGTGCCAATGGCACTACTGTAGTCCCACAGACAGCTCAAACACCTTTGCATCTGGCACTGGGCTCTTCTTGCAAAGGGCCAGTTCAGCTTTGTCTGCCCTAAGCCCATGTGCTCTAAAACCAAGTGTCCTGGCACGGCACCACATCTTGATCAGGCATCATCTACCTCAAACTGTACAGCTGGACAAGCCTGGCTGACATATCTGATAGGCTACTAAAACAGACATACACTGGAGCTATCACCTCCTAAGTTCCCATCTTGTGGAACTGAGTACACAAATACAAGAACTATCAAGACAGTTCTTTCCCTACTGAACTGGCAAAGTATCTGCTGCTGAATTAAAATGTGTTTCTTCTGGGACTAACAAACAATCTCTGGGTTATAGAGACCAGAAGAGATCTAGTTCCCATTACTGACAGTACACAAAAAGATTCTTTTTCATATCTCAGGATTTCCAAGTGCCAAATATCTCAACCCTGCCATTTGACAATTTCATTACTTGCTACTTAGCTATGGGATGTGAAGACAGATTGAGGATGCAATCCAGGGGCAGAAACCGGGGTAACAACCTGTACTAGTACACACATGAAGCTTTAGCAATTCACTGTTATCATTGTTCATCACAAGAAACTGGGAGAATCACTTGGTTTTCCTGGTACCCGTGGAAAAAAATCTGATGAAAGAGAATTTGGCATTTTGAATACAATGAGGAATGCAATGTGTTCTTCTGATGAGAAAAGTATTCCTCAAAGGCATCCAAGACATTAGAGGTTTGCTTGTGAGCAGAAAATTGAGAAAAAGATACCTTAGCTAAGCAGGACTAGTGACAGAGAACACAGATTTTAGGAAGGTGGGGGTATCTCACCCCAAAGTCCACAGTCATGGTTCTCAGGAAAAACCTCAGGAGCTTATATGTTAGCTTCAATTTACATTTCCTAATTACTGAAGGAATTCTGAATGAATAGAGGTGCGGGTAGGAAGGGAAAGGGACATTACGTTACTGATTTGTAAACACCTAAAACATTTCTAAACCAAATCTGAGACTACATCAAGCTAATTTCCCCAAGAAGTTCTCTCCCATTCTAAGCATCTTTTATTGGCTAAGTCTAGAAAATTGTATCAGCTGTTGCCTTTGAAGTACGTTTTTGCATCTATTTAAATATGCTAGAATAGCAATGCCTTGATAGTATCTCCAGACAGCATCTGAAGGCAGCCTAAGAATTTCTTCAAGAAAAGTAAACTAGATTTCATGCTGGAGCTGCACTGCCAAAATACAGTCAAGTAGTTGCTTCCAGTTGTTTGTTTCTATTGGGAGAGATAACACACATATTTTATCATCCTATATACAACTGTTAGCACATGGATATATAGGAGCAATACTTAATATTACGTACAGTGGCTTCTTACAATATGGCATATATCAAAAGGAGCTCACCTTCTGCTGGGATGATACTGGTGGCGTAGTCATCAAAGGTTTCAGTGGAACAGTGTTAGTCTGCGGCGTGCTTATCCTTGGAGATACGTATGATCTTGGCGATGAGGCGTCAGATGTTAAAGACATTGGAGATTGATTAGATGGTTGAGCTGTAAAGGAAAAAAATTTGCTTTTAATAAAACCTTTTATCTTAAACGCGAATTAGATTTCCTTTTGGTACTTTGGAGTGTGCTATATTAGACGATATACAAACACGTTCTCTGTGAACAACTAGGATAATCAAATGTTCAACAAAAATCCTAGCTAAGGAATTTTATTTCCCCCAAACTCCCCGCTTCTAAAATTTCAGGGGAGGGGGCAAGAGAAGAAGCTATTAGGAAATGCTTTTTACACATGAAGACACTAAATTATCTGTGAGTGCTCAACCTGATTTAACAAATAAAAAAAGTATGAACAGTTTATACAGAAACCTACTAACCCATTCTAGGCATATACCAACGGCTCCTCACCCATGGTTAAAAATTACCATTAGTACTGCTTATGTACTCAGTAAGATGACTGCATTTAATGTTTTGGTTTAAGTTTCTAAATTTAAGTTCTAAAGTGTTTTTATTAAGTTACAAGTCAGAACGTATTGAAAATATCTGAAAGAGTATATTGCCTGGAAGATGGAAAAAAAACAGTCCCCCACCAGACAGAGGAAACTTTCTTTTAAGAACTTAAAGCCTCCCCCAAGAATCACAGTTGCACAGTACTACATGATGGGTATTGAAGTAAGGAAGAGTTGTGTTTCATACTGTTACATAACACCTAATTCTGGTCTAGAATAAATTGAGAGGGTCTCTCAGAAGTTTCACATTACTCATACAGAATTACTTAACATACAAACAAAATCCAAAAGGTGAGACAGAGAAGCATGTTTACTTCACTGTGTGTCAGGTTCCTGCTCCTCAATAACAATTTTTTATCCTATCCTTAGAAAAAGAAGTCATTCAACATTCTCCACACTGTGTGGCCCAAAGACATGACAAGAGACAGATTCTACAACTGTATCAGCCTTTTGCATAACAAATTTATGTAAATGAAAAAAAGACTCTGAATACCTTGCGTAGACAGTTGTGCAGCTTGAGAAATTAGGGAGGTGATATTGAAAGCAGATGGTCCAGCAGTAAGAATTTTATGGAGTATAGACTGCAGAGAGGCTTGTGTCACAGCTGCTGTTAGAACTGAAAACAAACATTCTGTTTTACTGACAATTCTAGAACACCACTTGAAACTGTTCCAACTGGCTAATTACATTTAAGGTACATTTTCTTTCAGATTTATTTCCCATATCTACCATGACCAAGATCCACCTGAATTGTTTTTCAGTTACTTGATTTCAAGTTTATTTGGAATGTCTGGCAAGTCCTTTCTTTGGTAGTTTTAACTTTAAGACACACACTTACAAAAATTCTTTTAAAAATAAGTCTTCCGCTTGACCTCATGGATCAGTAATAATTCTTGTAAAATAGCAAGAGAAAATTTGTTCAATTTGCTACTGCAGTAAGCAGAAAGTGTATGAAGTGTTTTTAAATGACAGTAATTTTTTAAAAAGTAAAAAGCAGAATCACTTTAACTCACTAAAACAGATGAGGGCCAGACTTCATGTTCCAAGAGGAAAATAAGTATCTTTCAAGTTAAAAATCTGTGTTTCTTCTTACTATTAAAAAACACTTATCTGTTTCTGGTTTAGCTGTCCCATGTCATCCCCCCCAGTAAAAAAAAAAATCACTTTTAACCATTTTAAAACTCCACAATACAGGAAGAGGATCTTGCAGTATGAGATGAGAAGACCTCTGGACTATGAGCTTCTGAATAACCTTTCCAAATAAGTCTACAGGCTCTGTGGGATACTTCCTGAACATACATTCCACCCATGCACACTGCTGAAAATCTGACTCAACAGCACAGGCACAGAGTAACTCTCAACTGTGTGCACAGTAAGGGCAGCCCTGCTGTGCAAGGTGAAGTCACTCTGCCCACATGGACACAGTCAAGCCCTCATGCTATCAGAATAATTCTGAACACCCTTGTTCCAAGACATACACAGCTGCTGCTCAGATATGGCAAGAGAAAATTACTAGAAATTTCACTGGGCAGCTTTTAAATAAAATACAATTGGAGTTGAGTGGGCCTTTCATTTTTCAACATAACCATAACATTCCTTTTTTTAGTCCAACCTAGTGCACTGCAGTTTTAAAGGCATCTCCCTGTACAGGAAAAAGAAACCAGTGACCTACTCACCTGTTAGTACTTAATGAAGACAGAATATTTGCTGATTAAAAGGAAGCAACTGACAGCTTTTTCTGACAAACAATTGCAAGGTACAGAATATTTTGCACATATTTTCACTCACTTGATTTGCACTTTCAGAAAGTTAAAGACAATTATCTCTCAGCACTACATGTAAATGTTTTACTTCCTATTTAAATTGGTGATCTGTGCACAAGAAGCAAACAAAAAATTCTACACTACTTTATCAGTAACCTGTCACATGCAGACACATTAGATAAAACTGCATTCAAAATGCACCAACTCTACCTGCAGCAAAAGGCACTGTAGGTAAGTGATAAACTGACTTCTAACAAACTAAGCCAATGTGACAAAAATCTAAGGGACACACTGATTAAATGTATAAAATTTCACTGGCTAGCAAAGTCATTGATACGCTACCTGTATTCAGAGAGGCTAACTTGTTATGCTGAAGAAAAAAAAGCTAGGCAATAACATTTAAGAACCCCTAGAAGTCTCACTATTTGCAACAAATGTTAATAGAACAGCAGCACAAACTACAGAAAACAAAGAACAGTGCGTGAAACAAAAGAACAAAGAGCTCTAACGAAATTTTGTGCAACAGACAAATGCTGATACAGTGATTAAGTCACCAGTCTCAATTAGAGTGCTCATGTATAGCAATGTTTATTAATTTGAAAACCTTAAATGTTGAGAAGGTTTAATGAAAAAAAAAAACAGAAAAATCTCCACTTTACCTAGGGATTCATTTATTCACTTTTCATTTAAAATAAGGCTTTTATTTAATACAGCCTGGTATCCAATAATACACTAATGTGTAAATTAGAGATTACATGAACTTTAAAGAATCCTTACCTTCATTGATTTTGGATATATCTACGCTAGAATTATTAAGCTGCAAGGTGGCTTGCAGAGCAGGCAGCAGCTGTCGAAGGAGATTTGGGTCCTGAAGTAATGGAGGAATTGGTGATTGTGGGATAGGTGAAACAGGAACTGTAGGAGCAGATGAAGCAGGCGCAGAAGTTGGATTCAGTCCAGAAGCAGAAGATGTAGAAGGAGTTGTGCAAGAATGGGATACAGACTTGTCCACAGATGCAGACTCTGAACAGAAGACAGAGAGTATTTTTCATTTTCCCCAATATAACCTGACAACTCACTAGTACAACACACAAATTCAGAAGATGAAATGCCTAACTACAATTTTAAGAAAAAAACTCATGACATTAATAGAACAAAAATTGAAGCTAGGTGATTTCTAATGCAATTTACGTTACTGAACCTAATATTTATTATGAGCACACACACATAACTTTTCCACTTAAGATACTGGATGAAAAGCAGCCAGTATTAAAAAAGGGACATTTTCCCCCTTAGCTTTTACAGCAAATGTGGGGCAAAAATTCCTTACTGATCTTTCTTTTTACTGTGCCTACACTCATATTCTACATTTTTACTTATGATTTCAATCTTTCTTTGGAAAATATACCATGAACAAAAACCTTATAGCCCATGAATTTTGCATATAGGCTTACTGTGTCAAATTTGAGGGGAGGGTATAAGCCATGCTTCATTTATGAAGAGACCAGTACAAGAAGCCACACATATCATACAAAATCCAGCTACATTGTTGAGGATTTAAAAAGGATAATGAGCTGTACTAGAAATATAAAATCAGTGCTGTTAACATTCCCACAGCAGAGTGGAAAATATCTAAAAAATTATCTGCCCATAATTAATTTTTAACTTGTCAGCTTCTTCTGAAGCATTAAGAACTATATCCTGTATTTTATTAATCCATTTTAGGAAATATTACCACTTACTATCCACAGAAATACACAGTACTTAAATTCAATTGTACTGTATGGCAATTTGCTCTGATTAATATGAGTCATTTAAATATCATTTCCACTTAACAGAAAGTTGCTCCTCCATTCCAGGACCACGAGAAATCTCTGCAATGAAATTATTTCAACTTACTATAGGTGTGCCATCAGTCACTTCAAATATCCTTCCTTTAAGAAATCTGGACCACTATATTTCAATGTTAGCTCCCTCTTCTCTCATCCTCACTAAACCCTCACAGATCCCTGCCCTCAAATTCAGTCAAGACTAACACCTCTATAGCACCAAAGAAGTTGGATGCAGAGCATAAAGCTATGGATCCAAAATCTCATGCAGGATATCTGCCCACAGTCATGAAGACTTGGATTTTAAACCCACCTCAAACCAGGCAGAGAAAGTCAAACTGGTTACTCTACAATTCAAGCCAAAGCCTAGATGAATTGGGAAAACGGGCTGGGAAGTTCTTTTACTTTAAGGGTGTGCTTGGTTTTTTTATTTTGAGAAATGGTCAAAGTAAAATGATTCTGACTTTATTGCTAAAAAAGTGAAAAGTTTTGTTTTACTACATAAGAATAAAATGTTACAGAATTTCTAACAGCTTTTGTATTCCAATAATCTCAACTGCACTTACAAGACTAAGAACAAGACCCCTAAAAAAATAAACATAAAAAATTACGTAAGTGAGTAACGATGTGTAAATCTTTCAACTAAGATTTCTAATCTCACTGGGAAGAGGATTCTGCTTCTATGCTGTTACAGTGTAAACAGCTTATGAAGGTCACAAATACTCCAGAAAACTTTTTCCAGACAAGTAGCTGAGAAATCTGAACCAGAAAAAAACCCACTAAAGAATCCAAATTTAAAAGCTTGCAAGGATGCAACAGCCAGGACACAAAGACATATTTTGGAGTTTCAGGTGAACTTCTGAAAAAGATGTGCTCTATTTAGTTACAGTCTCTTCAGGGTTGGTTGCAATGTATCTGTGAAGGGACCTGGTCATTTGGCCAGGAGCTTTCGTAAGAACAACTTTAAAAGGGACAAAAAGGGTTACGAAGATTGAAGATAGGGAAAATAAGAAAAACCAGTTACAAAATTTCTGTATGGTTTTCAGTAAGGCAAACTAGGACAGCTGATGAGGTATTAGCTACCCATAAAACACTAAGTCATTAGTAAACGTTTTTGTTATTAAGTATTGCATATAAAATCTTATGTTATAGTGTTCAAAGTAAACGTTAAGACAACTGCAAGTCAAGACACATATAACAAACAAGAATCTTATCATACTAAACAAAAACACGTAAAGTTTATATCGAACTTGGATCTGTCATGGTCCAAAGAAGGTCAAGATACACTGTCAGACAAAAGCAAGGGAAATAAGCACAATGGGGCACGTTAGTGCTTGTATGTACAAGCGTGCTACCTACAGTTTTTCTTACCAGAAAAACAACCATTAAAAACCCCTCAAAACACAAAATACTCTCATTCCAAAATGAAAAAAGAATACTGAGCAACTGCCAGCACTGATTTCAAAACATAATTAATGTATTTAAACTTGTCTTCACAGTTAAATATTTAGTTATTTTCAGTAAAGAAGCAACTCACTACTGTACTATTTATTCACGTAAGCAAATATCTGACCCTCGAACCACACCACCATACCAAACAGCTGGAAGTGCTTTTCACCCACGCTGCAGTTCTGAATAGAAAATACACTGAATCAAAGGCAAACTCAAGCTAACAGTGCAGTTAAAACAAACCTTATATCCATCCAGACCTGGGTATTCACTTATTTCTTCAATAATAGAGCTCAAAACATGTCACTCAAAACCACTGAATTCCATGAGGTCTGTAAAACCACTTGAGTTTTTATGCTATAAAAATGCACACTGAATTGCATCAACACAATACAGCCAAATTATTTATTTCAGACTATATGGCTGTATTACTGCAGGTATTTTAAGTACGTGTTAAAACATATCTATGGAAGGTATTTTTGTACAATCACCCTATTAATCCCAGAGAAAAGATACAAAGCAAGGATAAGGCCTAATGCCAACATTCCAATCTTCTGAGATGTTTAGTAGCTCAAAAACAAAACACTAAATGCTATAAAAGCATACATCTCTGTGTTTGTGACTATCTACATGTACATCACATTTGAACTGGTATTTAAGATCCTAGAGGATGCAGAGTAAAATGATTATTCAGAGCATCACTGCATTACACAAATTAATTTACGTTATTATTACTGAAATTCAAGCTATAAATCTGTTTCTGGGGGGAAAAAAAAAAAAAAACCAAAAACCCTGCAAAAATATTGGTAGAAATTCAAGTATTTCTTGTTTGTCTTAAGCAGCTGTGCTGGTTCTGGCCAGGAAAAGGTTAATTTTTGGAGTAGCCAGAAAGGTTGGTTATTCTATACCACCTCACTTCACTTTCAGGAGCAGAGGTAAGGGAGTTGTTTTCCAGTCAGTGTAGTGTAAATTGTCTCTCTTGTACACCCTTTCATTAATATTGTTGCAGTTAGTGTTCATTTCTTATCTCACTGCTGATTCCAGTAATTTTTTCTCATTTCAACCTGCAATCTTTCCCTTTTGTGCCTCCAATTCTCCTTTCTAGACTGTCACAGGGGAGAGGGAGGATGCAGTAAATTACAGTGAGTGCATGGGGAACACCGATCATAAACCTCAATAGCCTTATTTGGTGCCTAATGGGGTACAAAGGGTTTTGATAATCAGATCTGACTAGAGCAGTCTGAAACAAATTTGATTTAAGTATTTCTTGTACTAGGCAGGGAGTCACAGTGTTGCTTGGTCTGTCACATGGTTGTGGCACCTAACCCTGTATATACTCCTGTATAGGCCCTGTGTGCCCATCATGGTATTTTTTTCAGGGCAGGGAGAGAGAGGGATCAAGATTGCTGTGTTGCTGTAACGTGGGGGACCAGTTTATGACATGTGGGGCAATGAGGGTCATTTGGGAAGGGTGTTCAGTAACGCTGTTTTACCCTTCCTTTGGGGCTTACCTCTGGGAGTCCATTAAATTGCACCTAGTCTACGAGTGAACAGGGTCAGGTAATCTTCCCCAGCTTTTAATGCCCTTTGTCTCTTTTAGGCCTGTTAAACCAGCTTTTGAGTATTTTGGATTTCCTTTGGTTGTTAAGAAAAGTGTGGTCTCGTTGCTACGTCTCTTGAGTACAGTCTATACCATGTTTAGAGTCAGAATTCTGAGAGATTTCTAAGGACGTCTGCCCCACAGGTGGATTGTCATGAGTGGCATGGAATGTGGGAGAAAATGGGCCAGTTTTGGGGGAAATTGTCTGCTTCAGTGGTTTGGAAGTTCACCCCTGAACAATTACAGGATCTCGACAAAGCAGTAGAGTATTTTCAAGGAGTATGGTGTGACATCTCCAGAGGGGAGCAAACCATTGCAGTGTGTTGGTCACTGGCTACTCTTTACCAGACATAGATCAATAGTAGACAGTCCCTCAGGGAGAACAGGAGGAAAACACACAAACAAGGCACTGAGACCACTCAAACAGCAGCTGAACCAGAGAACAACCTGTGCCAGTAGCAGTTGCCCCTATGGAGAAGAAGAAATCCAAGATCAAATCAGCTCAGTTAGTGACGGATAGGACGTATCAAGTAGAACCCTCCCAAGAACAGGAAGAATAAGGGCAGAAGATAATCACCCAATCCCTGTCCCTGAGTGAGTTGTGAGATACGCAGAAAGATTTCAGCTGCCAGTCAAATGAACCCCTGGTGAAATAGCTGCACCAATGCTGGGGTGTCATGGCCCATGATATGAAACTAGATGGCACTGAAGTCAAGCAATGGGGATCCCTGTCCTGCGACTGGGCATTGAAAATGGAATTGGGAAGAAGACAAACTCTCAGCCTTTGGAGGTGACTCCCATCATAGAGGAGAGAAAGTATTGTCTCAAGGACCATCTAGTAATGCACCGCAGCAGGTAGAAGGCCATGGAAAAAAGTACATGAATCAGATGTGCTGGAGGTAATCTACAGACATTTAAATAATGAGCAGTCTCCTGTATTCAGATTCAGATAAGGTCCAGTGCACACAATCCACATGGCAGAAGTTTGTACAGAGCATGCCACTCATATGCCAACTCACTGGCATTAATGTCATTGAAAGGAGAACAAACAGTGCTTCACGTGACTACCCAACTCCAGCAATATGCTAACCATCTTGACCCACACTTCATCTATGGAGACTGTCCAAGACTTTGGACAGACTTGAAAAAGTCAGTGAGGAAATGTCCCATGCCAGTATGGGGCAGAGCTTCTGCTATCGGGAGCAAGCACTCCCCTGCTTGAGAGAGAAGACACACACGACAAGTATTTTTTCTGTGAGCTAAACAGAGGACATGAGGAAGTGGGGTGGAAAATCCACTTCTGCCCTACCAACATGGTTATGTGAGCTGAATGTGAGAAAGAACAGCCACAACAAGAAATTCTTCAAGGACAAATGCCACTCTAGTTTTCAGTGGGCATGTCCTCAGACAGAAGAGCTGATATTACTTCTGATCCTCTAGAAGGGACCTCCAGTTCATATTTACAAGGAGTGAGCAATGAGAACTATGACCAGGACTAAAGGGGCCCTGCCCCCAGCCAGATGCAGGAAAGGGACAATCAGATAAATTGGACTTTGTGGATCCAAACCCCTGGCATATTGGACCCACAAGAGTATAAGGCTTTAGTTGATACCAGCACACAATGTACCCTGATGCCATCAAGATACATAGGGGCAGAATCAATCTGTATTTCCGGGATGACAGGAGGATCCCAACAGCTGACTGTACTGGAAGCTAAGTGAATCTCACTAGGAATGAATGGCAAAACTACCCCACTGTGACTGAGCCAGAAGCACCTTGGCATAGATTTGATCCTTGGCATAGATTACTTCAGGAGAGGATATCTCAAGGACGCAAAAGGGCTTTATTGGGCGTTTGGGATAGATGCTCTAAAGACAGAGGAAATTAGACAGCTGAATACCTTGGCTGGTCTGTCAGAGGACCCTTCTGGGATTGCTGAGAGCTGAATAACAACAGGTACCCAATTGCTACCACAACAGTAACTGTCAACAATACCACAGCAGCTGGGACTGTGACCCCCATCCATGGGATTATTTGTCAACTGGAGAGCCAGGGAATGTCAGCAAGACTCAACTCATACTTTAATGGTTCATACGGCCAGTGTGTAAGTTCAGTGGAGAGTGGAAACTGACAGTGGACTGTTGTGCCTGAATGAAGTCAGCCCAACACTGAGTGCTGCTGTGCCAGACATGCTTGAATTTCCATACAAACTGGAGTCCAAAGCAGAAAAGTCATGCCACCACTGACACTGACAATACATTTTTCTCCATTCCTCTGGCAGGACAGTGCAGGCCAACAGTTTGCTTTCACCTGATAAGTGTGCAGTACACTTGGAACTGACTGTCCCAAGGGCGCAAACACAACTCCACCATTTGCCATGGACTGATTCAGAATCCACTGGTAAAGGGCAAGGCTCCAGGAGCCCTGCAGTACATTGATGACATCACTGTACGGAGGAACACAGCAGAGGAAGTTGTTGAGAAAAGGGAGAAGATAATTCAAATCCTCCAGAAGGCAGATTTTGCCATAAAGCAAAGTAGGGTCAAGGGACCTATCAAGGAAATACAGTTTTTAGGAGTAAAATGGCAAGATGGACATCATCAGAGCCCAATGGATGTCGTCAACAAAATAGCACCCACGTCCCCATCAATGAGCAAATAGTAAGCACAAGCTTTCCTAGGTGCTATGGGCTTTTTGAGAATGCATATTCCAGATTACAGTCATACTGTCAAACCTCCTTATCGTATGACATGGAAGAATGATTTCAAGTGGGGTTCTGAACAACAAGCTTTTAAACAAAACAGGATCATGCAGTAGCCCTTAGGCCAGTCAAGACAGAAGATGTGAAAAATGTGCTCTACACTGCAGTCAGGGAGAATGGTCCTTGCTGGGGGTCTCTGGTAAAAAGCACCTGGGGAGACTCAAGGACTCCTGGAGTTCTGGAGCTGAGATACAAAAGACCCGAGGTCTGCTACGTCACACGTGAAAAAAAAAACACTGGCAACTTATGGAGGGGTTTGAGCTGCTTCAGACGTGATGGGCACCAAAGTACAGCTACTCCTGGCATCCTGACTGCCACTGCTGGGCTGGATGTGCAAGGGAGAAGTCCCTTCCACACATGATGTCACTGACGCTACATGGAGCAAGTGGGTCATGCTGGTTACACAACAAACTCAAACAGGAAACCCCAACACCCTTGGATCCTGGAAGTCACCACAAACTGGCCCAAAGATGAAAAGTTTGAACCATCAGAGGAGGAGGAGGAGGAAAAGGTGACAGATGCTGAGTGGACCACACCATATTATCAGCTACTACCAAATGAAAAGTGACAGTCTCTTTATTGATCATTCCTGCTGTTTTGTAGGGACACATCGAAAATGGAAAGCTGCCATACGGAATCCTATTCTGAGGCAAGCCACAGAAGCTGAGGGACAAGGTGGATCAAGTCAGGTTGAACAGCTGAAAGTCATCCAGCTGGCTTTAGGTATCACTGAATGAGACAAAATGGCCAACACTCTGCCTCTACAATGAGTCATGGACAGTAGCAAATGTCTCACAAATGTGTGGGTGGCTGGACTGATGGGAAAAGACCAATTGGCACTGGTGAGGGAAAAATCATCTGAGCTGGTGTATTGTGGCAAGACATCACTGCTGGGGTAGGGAAGTTGACTGTGAAAGTCTGTCATGCAGATGCTCTCTGTACCCAAGAGCTGGGCTACTGAAGAACACTGCAACAATGGATGGGTGGCCCAAGCTGCCAAGATTGAAGTGTCTCAGATGCATCTGGACTGGCAACATAAGCATGAACTATTTCTGGCTCAGTGGGCTCATGGTGCCTCACATTATTAGGAAAGAGATGCAACATACTGAGGGCTCATGACTGAGGGCTGGATTTAACCACGGAGAGTATCTCATAGGTTACCCACAGCTGTGAAACACACACCACAATCAAGTGGACCAAGTGGGTAAAACCCCTGTTGTACAGTGGATGATGGTGAAAAGTAAGTACAGGGAAGTCTGGTAGACTGATCATGTCACACTTCCACAAACCCATCATGGCAAGCTCTAAGTGCTTACAGTGATAGGAACAACCACTGGGTAGCTGGAGACATACCTCTGCCTCACACCACTGCCTAGAACACCACCTTAGGCCTTGAAAATCAAGTCCTGTAGCGACATGGTACCCTAAAAGAATTGAATCAAACAATGGGATTAATTTCAAGAATAGCCTCATAGACACTTGGCCACAATTATTGAATGGGTATATAACACTGTCTATCACACACCAGCCTCTGGGAAAACTAAACTGTACAACAGACTGTTAAAAATCATATTGAAAGCAGTAAGTGGTAGGACCTTCAAACACTGGAAGACGCATTTAGCAAAGGCCACCTAGTTAGTTAACACCAGAGCATGCTGGCCCCATCCAAACACAACTTCCATGTACCATAAAAGGGGATTAAGTACCTGTGGTGCATATGAAGAATGTGTTAGGGAAGACAGTTTGGATTAGTCCTTCCCCAAGCAAAGACAAAACCCATCCCATAGGGTAGGCAAACCCATCCAAGGTTTTGCTCAAGGACTTGGGTGGACTTCGGGGGTAATGCAGAGGGATGGGTAAACAACATGTGTACCTCAAGGAGATTTGATTCTCATATAAGAACCATCTGTTATGTTGAATTTTAAAACACTGGCTGCCAAATGACGCTGTCACTGTATGTTGTAACTACCACGGACAGTGAGTATGGACTGCTTCAGATATACCAATGAGGAGCTTCCAGGAAAAAAAAATGGTGGGAGCACTCCAGTTGGAAGGTGTAGGAGCGGGGCACGATGTAGGTGGTATAGAATAAGGGGTGGGTAACATCCTGGTTCTGGCCAGCACAGGGTTTATTTCTGCAGCAGCCAGGAAGGGCAGTTATTTTGTACCACCTCACTTCACTGCCAGGGGCAGGGAAGAGAGTCTTTCTCCAGTTGGAGAAGGTGGCAGCAGTTCCCATATTGTGGTTCCCCTGTGATGAGCTTCTGTTCGCATGTGGATTTTTCACCTCTTGTACACCCTTCTAATAATATTGTTGCTTTTATTGTTCATTTCTTATTTCATTGCTGTTCCCAGTAATTTGTTCTTATCTCAAGCCATGATCTTTATCTCTTCTCCACAAAGAGAAACTCCTCTGTGATGGAAATTCACGTTAAAAAAGACTACAAATTAGTTGTATATAATCAAAATTTTCTTTAGCTTAATTTACACCCATCTATCTTACTTCATGGCTCAGACAGGATGCTAAATCCTAGAAATACTGCTAACAAAACAAAGCCTCCAAATATTTTCTCATCCATATTGAATAATGTAACTACAAAGGTTAAAACGTGGTTTAAGTTATAATGCTGTACAAAGCCTGCAAGTTTTGCCTTTTGAAGTTAATTTAACTAGTCAGAACTCCTCAAGATGAAATATTTGTCTGACAAAAACCCTCAGATAACACTCAACTGGTGTGTACGCATTTCCCCTGCTTTTTCCACAAACAAAAGCAGAAACTCCTCACTCCTTTCTTTTCCTCCCTAATTCCTTTTTTCTGAGAGACTGTTTCATTGTTTATTTTGCCACAGAATTAAGTTTACTTTCCAACATCTAAACACTATTTTCTAGTTTATTAGTTTTTACAAATACAATCCTGTAGTTCTTAAGTGCACTTGAAGCCCTCAAACATCATGAAACACAGTCAAGATGAACACAGCATGCTGAGAAAAGTCAAGTATCTCCACAAATCTAAATTCTGTAGTTTTACAGTTCTGATACACTGGTCCTTACATCTGTGTCAACATCAGTTCATGTTCCTTAACAAGCAATCTACGCTATTATTGCAGAATAAGGATTTGGATTACATGGCAGTCTTCATAAACCTAATCTGAATCTTTAAGCATCAGACTAATTTTGAAATGACAACTGGAATTTTCCTAACAGAAAACACAAATTAATCCATGTGTTATAAAAAAATTTTTTGTAACAAGACTTTTGCAGGTTTTGCAGCACAGACTGTGGCTGAAGAAGTGGAACAGGGTAAGGCTGCAGCCCCTTCATTGTCAACATCAATTTCAAAACAAACGCTGTGCAAATGACTAACCTCACCTGAAACTCCACCTTTCATCATGGAAAGCTTTTTTAATAATAAAAAATGAAACAAACTGAAACTAGAACATAGCATGGTTTGACTTCTTCAAGTTTTAAGAACTTCATTAAATAAAATGTTTTATCTCTTCCTCTGAATAACTAAAAAGAAAATTACTTTTACAATTATTTGTGATTTTAAAAATATGACTTTGCATGGATTTTTCCATTACAAGCTATGCAAAAAAGAAGTCTCAATATCCAGAGCTTTTAAAAAACCTTTAAAAATCCAATCACTTTGAGGCAATAACGTGAAAATAGTGTTTGCTTTCTGATGATTATGCAAACAAGTTTATTAGATGCAGCCTACATACAGAACTATATTATAGAACAAACAACTTTCTGGAAGTTTATTCACATGGAAAAAAAATGACCAAAAAATAAAGTCATCAAAAAAAAAAGAAAAAAAAAAAAGAAAAAAAACCCCAGAAAACAAAGTAAGTGGATGGCAAAAAGAAACACCATTAGATGTGGAGATTAACTTAATGGGAAGAACTTTTAAATGGTTTAACATTAAAATGAAGCAGGAAAAACTTTTTATAATGAAAATAATTTTTGAAGACCGCAATGATTAGGGAAGAGCTTTCTATTAATAACCTTCTCTGCTGGGAATGTGACCCACAATCACATCTTTTGGACAAAAAGGAAAGAAATCCAAGTTATCAGCCTGAATGTCATATGACAAGAACCTGTATGACACAAGACGCAATTTAAGTTTTGCAAAGAGGTTTGCTGAAGTTTTTGCTTAAGTGCAAACACCAGGTCAAATCAGAATGGGAACATTCTGGTGTGATGCCTCCAAGCAGTGGGAATTTGTTAATAACAGGGCCAAACGATCCTTTCAGAAAAAAAATAACAGATCATTTTCAGCAGTTGTGTCAAAATGATCTTCAGTTTTTTCTGAGCACCCTTAGCTTCCCAGTTTGGTGATGGCAATAGTCAGTAGCATGTTTATGTACTGATAATCTCTGCCCCTTATGACAATTTTTGTTCCTAAGCAAACAGCTGATCTACTCAGACTGACATTCTGAAAGGCAACCCTGAGCCTACAAGTTGGAATGCAAGGGGATGGAAATGAAGCCCTTTGACTGTTCAGCTACTCTGCCTCAATGAAGAGGTTTGACACTGACAGCCCCACTTCACTGCTGTGCCTCTACCACCCTGCTGTCTGCTAGAGTCCTGTGAGCATCTGGATCTTGCTTACTCTCCTCCTGGCCAGAGTGTGCTGAGCTCATCAGGCATGTCAGCATGACAGAGAAGTGGATGGAGAAAAAAGAACAAAACTGGGAAATGTCGTTTTTGTGAAGGAAGGACTTTCCTTCACAGCCCTCTTTCTGACAGCTAACATGCAAGTACTCCCTGCATGACTAGCTTTGAATTAATGCTATATATTAGCATGCCCTTATTCTGACTTATACCAACAAAGATTTCTTTTTAATGACATGGAAATTACCGACTGCTGTTGATTAGATGATTCCTAAATTATTAAAATGACCCCCTGAGTGTTCCAACGGCTTTTACTACTGATGTGATTTTTATCCCATTTAAAACAAAACAAATGCATCAGAAGTCCTTCAGAGTCAACACTACGATATTACCCAACCACTCTATTGTGAGCTTGAGCTGTTACCTTTGCACTGCTAGCAACTATGAGGTATGTGTGCTCTCACAGCGTGCTCTCTGTGGAAGGAAAACTGCTTTACAAAATTTTCAGAAATTTGTATCTTACTGCCCTATAAAACTCATCTCTGCTTCACTGATGAAAAATCTATTACCCAGAACACCTAACAGAATTGCTTCATTTTCTGCTGATGATTAAGAACTGTAACACATTTTCTGTGCTGAAGCACCTGGAGTGTACAGTCCATCAGCTAAGTTCTCTGAGCACTGACAGTCACATTTATTTGTTTTACATAGTTCAGTTCTGATCTACTAGACCGTAAGCCGCAACAAAAAATACATCAATATCTAAAAGCAATGCATTCTGTAAACACATTTGACCAAGTGAAACTATAGTAACAATAGCAACTAGATTCTCAAAAATACTTGAATTATCTACAATACAAAAAAATCCCTATTTCTCACATTTGGATTTCTCCAGTCTTAAAACTGATTTTTTTGTATTTTACCTCTGCTGTCAAAATAAATGTAACAGCAATGTTCAGCAAACAATTGTAAAGTATTGGAGGAAACTAATAGTCTCACACATAGCTTTCTAACTGACATATGAATTGAGTAATATACTTGAAACTGTAGAACTCAGCCAAAGAAGATGCAACAATACCAGAAGCAATGTTAATAACTGACCACTAAAGACTAGTGAGTGTTACAAGAAAACCACAGGGGTGAGGAAAGGAAAAGAAGCACCAGAGTCACAACCCACCCAGCATTGCACTGGCTAGCTTGCCATGTTCTCATGACAGTTTTAGAGTACTGCTGCACTAGAAACAAAAGTGCTGCCTGATGGGACTTGGAGGAAAGGTGTGAGAAGCAGTATCCTACAAACAGACACACTGTTAAGATATGGACAATACAACATTTCATTCTGAATTAGAAATAGGAAAATGTGATGTGCCCTACAGATAAAGCAGCCAAAAAGTAGGAAAAGCAACCCCACACTTTACCTGCATAAAGCACTCACAGTGAGCACAAACAGAAGCAGCAGATTCTGACTGGAACATTCAAACCAAAGGGTAGAGGTCAAATAGTTCCCCAGGAACTCTCCACTACTGCCAGCCATTGAGGGCAGAGGACTACTGCTAACAGCTGAGCTATAGTTCAGCCAGGGATTTTATTCAATCTCCTTGTGGGACTACAACATACCCCTGCAGCAAAAGAGATTGAGCTGAAAAAAGCATTGTTGTTGGGTTTTGTGTTTTTCTGTTGTTCTGCTGTTCAAAACTATTACTGCTTTAAAAAAAAAGCACACTGAAATCAGAACTAATGAAACAGTGGTACATATATGCTGGCATAAGGCAGCCAGAAACACATTCACAAAAAGCAAGAATTCATTTAAGGAAGGAATACTGCACATATTATTCAGTCATTTGGACCAACCTATTTTCAAAGGCAAAAAAATACAGTTTAACCTCTTTTTTGAAAGAGAAAGGGATGGCACAGTCAGTGAACAAAAGAAGAAGATTAAAGGCTATCTACTTTACTACTATAAACATAAACCTCTCCAACTATTTTTCAGTTCTGCAAAGACATTTTTAGAAGACTGAACAAAGTGTCTCAGGACAATTACTGTATTTTCAATTTTTATAACAGCTACAAAAAATACTTTATAAACGGCATATTTCTAGTACTGTAGGTTCACCACCACCTCTGAGAGAATGAGTAACAGTAAATCATCCAAAGCACGGCTTCTCCCCTTCTTAATAATTTAAATATGCAAAATGCTACAGAAAATTTACTGGTTTAACTTCCTCAAAAAGACAGTCTGACATTCCCCAGAAAAAGGAAAGTCAACTCAATGTACTCTTTGATGACCTTTAATCATGACAGCACCTGCACTGAATTCTTCTCTTTCTGTACAGGAGCTAAAGCAACACGTAAAAATTCACATTTTCTAGAGTAAGAATTTCAAGCCCAACACTCACTTATTCTAATTCTTTGATTATTTACTAACTTTCTGTAATCCACCTTTTTTTGAAGCTCAGTAAGTACAACATTTGCTCACAATCAAGTGCCATGAAACAGATCAATGAGGCATGATTATTACAGAGAATCTATTCATTTAGACCACATAAAATTTAAAAAACCCCGACTATCTAAAAATATTGAAGTTCAATGAATTATTTAATATGGAACCATCCATGGTAATATGGATTTTAAAGGAAGATTTACAGTATCAAGACTGCCTTGTGTAATTTTTTTCAATATTATACTCAGCTGTATGTAAGAAGTATTAGAACTCTCTGCCAACACAGCAGTTATCAGAATGGGAAGTTCCTTCAATCGCTGTAAGAGTCAGCTGTTCAATTAATGAAGATGTGCAGTAAAGCGGCAGAAGAATACCCTGTATGGAATCTGATCACACACCAAACAGGAATCAAGAACATCCCAGAATTGAATAATAATAAGAGGGGTTTTAAGTATATTTTAAATATAGGAATGGAAATGGAGTAGATACACTAAAGGAAAGAACACTTGAGATGGATGTTGTGCGCTGTAACGTGCATTGGTGCATCAAACTGCAATCAGAAAATAGAGGCTTAACTAAGCAGGTAACTACCGCACTCAGTACAAGAACTACGCTTCAACTAGTACACCTTACTGCGTGTTTTAGTGTGTTTAATAGGAAAAGGCTTGCTGAAAATAAGCTGTTCCACTGTAGTTTACAGTCCGTGGTCATGACCAAGGTTATGTAAATTTGCACAAAGCGTCAGGAAAAAACATTAAAAAATTTCTTTACATGCACAATTGTCTTACAGCGTTTGTCCGTGTATGCTATTGTTTGAATATTTTGGGTGGCCAGCTGTTCCTAAGTCTGAGTAGAAGTTCAAACTCTTTAATAAACAAAAGTGGAAGACTCGAAAACAAACACAGAGTACAAGACCACTGTCAGACCAGAGTCTGTTTTGGTCTTTTTAAAACTATTTTACTAGGCCAACTTGCAGGTACGGACAGGGCAAAAAGCCATAATTCAAAAAATAATTCAAATACATATTAATTATACAGTATTTTAAATTAAAATACAACATGATTATCAAAAATTACTTTTCTCCCCCGCAAAGCACTCAAAATAGAATTTTCTTACACAATATCACTCTCTAAAACTCAACTATACCAAAGTAACACTCTATCATTAATGACACACATTCTCACAATCTTCTTACACTCTTCATCCCTAATATGAAGTAAATCTAACTAAAAGACAGGTCTGAAAGATCAAAAACAATGCACAGTGAAGTCCTGATCTTTGCTTCACTCTAACTGTGTCTAACAGATATTATCAGATAACAGAAACACATACTATCAGCAGATTCAGAACTGAAGAATCAGTATTTCTCAAAATACAGATCAAAACAGATTAGCTCTTGCAAACTCTCGCTTTCTCTAAGAACTGTGCTTGTGTTGATTGAAAGGTTTGATACTGACACTCCAAACAGTAACAGCAGTTCTTAAAACTTAATGGTCCAAAATGACTTTCAAATTGTGTAACTACATTACAACTCAAATAAATGGCAAAGATCCAAAACAACAGAGAAGACAAGAATTAAAATATGTTCTACAAAAATACATCTTTCAAATAATCATTTGAAATGTTAATTTGCAAAATAAGCCAGTAAATAGTAAATATCACAGTGTCAATTTGAAGTTGCATAAGATAAAGCAAACAGGATTTAGGGGAAAGTAAACACATAAAAACAGTAATCAGGTTCTAAGCACATACAATCAAACAGGAGAAAAAATCTTTTAATTCTAGTGCTAACATACTTCAAACAAGCAATGTAATGCAATGTATCATCTTGAATACTAGAGGGAATTTCATCAGACATACCTTTTCTCTCTGTTTTCTGTGCAGTGATGGAAGATGTGGATGTAGACAGTTTTGATAAAGTAGATGCTCCATTAGCATCAAAGGATTTCTTTGGCTGGTGATCAGATTGTAGAGAAAATGGACTAGGAGGAACAGTGCTTGGGGTAGCAGTTGGATGAACCACTGGTTTGATGGGATGCTGTACTGGAGTAGAACTACTGTGAGTCTCTGCTCTTGGCAGTCTGTAGTCTCTGTCATTGTGCCTGCTTGTTTGAGATAAAATATTCTGTGGGAGCATACTGCTGGTGTCACTGGAATGCTTGTCTTCCACTTTTTTTTCAGGATTCCCCAAGTAACGTTGCAGTAAGAAAAAAAAGATTAAATCAGAAACAAGTCCAAGACTGCAGTGACTGATTAATACAGCTGCACACCAACAACTAGAGCTGATTGAACTTATGATTAAAAAAAGCCTCAAGCAGATCAGCATCAAAAAAGGCAAAATTTAATTCTACTCACTGACAAAATGCATTTTCTCTGACCTTTGCTTGATTTAGAATTCCGGTTAAGCACTGCGTTTTGATGAAAGGCTGCTTTATAACGAGTGTTACAGTCAAGTTAACTTTTGAAGTCTCCTAAAAAGATCTAAATCAAGATCTATTATCTCCATCTTGTATTAGTGTGAAGAGATCATTTGTGCCATTTTTCTTTTGTTCATCAAAAATCCTGAACATCAAGTATAATTTAAGAGTTTCACATTCTAGCCTTCAGAGAATTCCTCTTCATGTCACTTGAGTACTACTACAACAAACTTATTTACAATTAATTCAAGACATTTATATATATTAAATGAATGACTAATCTGCACTGGTAACATGATCACAGACTTTAGATATGCTACTCAGTGAACATAGCAAGTAAAGAGAGTAATTCTTTTTATAGATTCTTACATTTTCACCTGTCACAAAACAAATACTCACTGCATTATGCATGACTGCTATCTTTTTGCAGCATCCAGTATATTTTAGGATATGCAGTAGGTTTCAGTGTACACAGAAAAATACCCCTTTTTACATCTCTGCCTTGTCAAATCCAAAGAGCGTGGGTGAAGCATAATATTTTGGCTTCTACTTTTAAACTACCCTGAGAACTATGCTACAAATTTACCCAAACTACATCAGCATACAGACAGAATCTCACAGTACAACTTTTTTCCAGAAGAAAATTGACAAAGATTAAAGGTAGGTATCAGGACAAAAATCTTCAAGTTACAGAAATTTATAGTCCAGGAAAGATTTTGCTAAGAGTGCTGGTGAGGCAAAAATATGCTCTCAATAATATACACAAGCCTCTGAAAACCCTGATATCAAAATCCATCGAATTAGGTTATTATTTTTAGCTGTAAAATTTTTATTTTTAAGGTCAGAATATGCCATTAGCAGGTCTCAGTGATCACGACTGTCTTAACTAAACTACAGATTATGCAAGTTGCTGAAGTAACTACCCATGAAGATAATTAAACTCCACTGTAAAAGCCACTAAAAGGAGGAGCACCACAAAAAGCATTAAGCAAGTGCTACACTAGTAAAGTTATTTAAAGAAACAACATTTGGGAGAGTTAACTGTGCTGTCCACTTTGGCTTTTATATACAAAAAGGTGAGAAAATGAGCTAAGAAATGGGACTTCTTAAAATTTTTGAAGTTTGGAAAAGAAAACAGTAATGCAAACAAGGCAAGAATGTATTGCTGTAAAAAAACCACATACTTCCACTGGCAAACCCACTGGCAGCTGTCGCCTGCATCACCTCTCTTCTGTAATCCCTATCTTTTGGAAAACTGTTAACTGACATTTTGCTTGCTTCTTTTTGTCTCTGCTCTCTGAAGAAAAGAAAAAAAAGTTAGGTAAGAGCTTACATTATCTAATAATATAACAATTTCCCTAAGTCACATGAGATGAATTAAACTGTTCAGAGCTTGCTGCTACAGGTGAGGTTAGCAAACACCAGCCACTGCTTCCTTACATCGGTGCTTGTTGAACTTCACAATATACCAGTCCAGCTCACTAATCTCGTCAAAAAAAACCCCCAAACCACCCCCCCAAAAAAACCCCAACCAACTACCCAAAAAAACCCCACTCCAAAACAAAACATTAAAAGCAACACACACCAAAACCAAACCAAAACAAAACCCCAATCAAAACAAACAAACCCCATGACAAAACAAAAATCAAACCAACCAACCCTCCCCTTCCCCCAACACCACTACCCTAAAAAATCATCCTCACACAGACCAATCATACTTCCCTCTCAGGCTCTGGACTGTTAAGGGATAAAAGAGGTGCCAGGGGTCATGGTAAGGGTAGGAACACAGCAGACTCAAAGCACAATCTTTTAGAGCAGTAATCTATTAGATAAGCTCAATTGCTCTGAAATGTGCTTAAGAATATTTGTTCTTTATACAATTAAAACAAATACAAACATATACCTTTCCAGCCACTCTTTAGGTTTTTCCCATTGTGAAACTTCTGTTCGGCAGTTGTAGTAGTATTTTTTGCCTGAAGAGCTGATGTGTTCAGACCAATCATCTGCAGAATCATAAGCCTGTAAAACACAGTGTTGGACGGAAGACTACTTGAGTGTTTTAATATACAAATTTAATAGCTTTCACTGTTTTTAAAAGTACATGGCACCCTTTTATGTACCCATATGATTACTTTCCACCTCCTCTAAATGCCCGTTTCATTGATAGCTTGAACACATGACGAGTATTCTCCTGTTGCATTCTGCAATAGTTTCCTCTGGTTTATTCCCATCAAACCCGTTAACAAAATCTAATACTACATTTACTGGGATACAGTAAGGTCAATACTCATAACATTAGTTTCCTTCACCTTACAACATCCTCAAAATTATTATCTTTTCAAAACTTTTCTACCGATCATGAATTTACTAATTTGGGGTTTGGGCAATTTTTTACAAACACCACTCTAACTACTAAATCTTTGATATTGAAGTGACTAAAATTCACAACATGTAATGTATTTCAAGTAAGTTAAATCATGCTGTCTACTCTCGATTTACCACAAATTCATGGAAAATATTTCTGTATCTATGTCATTTAAATAATCTAATATTTTAAAATTAATGACAGGTAACTAAAAGCTCTAATGATTACCAATTCGAATAATTTTAAAACACGGGAGAACTGCAGATTGGGTTTACAGAGTGTTTACAAAATAAAGACTGATGGAAAACTCAAGCACAATGTACATGCTGCCTGTCTTAGAAATATGAAAATATGGTGTGTATGAACAGAGCAACACATGGATGAACATCAATCACAAATACTCACTGCATCAGAAGTTTTGCTTGGATTATTGCTGGGATTAGAAGAATGTGAATTTGAACTATGAAGAGCACTGTGGTTGTGTGAATTTTCTTGTGGAGAGTAACTGGTCCCTGAAAGGAAAGAGAAAGACTATTCACCATGTATGCTTTCAAAGAAATCAACCATCTGCATTCTAAGGAGGTGGAAGGGGAAAGAAGAGGGAAAAGCAGAAGGCAAGTTGTCCAAAACCTGGATCACATCACAGCTCAGATGCAAAAGTATTTCAAGAGACCACATGCACATTTCTTTTTCACACAGCATAAAACTCACTTTGATTTTATAATTAGAGAAAAGCAGTTTGTCCCTTCACTGCTATAATTCTCAAACTGTATTCCATTACTAGGAAACAAATAGCCTTGATAATATTGATACTTTTAAGAGCCCCAACATCCCAATTCAAAAATTAACAGATATTTTCTCCTCAATGTTAGAGCAGAAAATTTAAATAGGCTTATCAACAGCCTACATGGTTAGATGCATAAAATCAGGTTTTATGTTTACTGAAGTAATGCTGCTTTCTTAAAACTGCTGTTTTCTTCTGAGACTACTTGTTATTAGTTCTAGGTTACTGTTTCTGTTTATGCATATTGAGCAGACTAAATTTTCCTGCACCTCAGTCTCTGCAATAAAGGTACTGACATCCAGAACACCAAAAGCAGCACTTCTCAAACCACCACCTGCTTCTCGCCTCCCTACCAACTACTCTTCAAGGCAACTTGGTTTTCCTCAATGTGAAAACACTTGAACAGCTGAAATGAGAAAGGAGATAATTCTCAATTAGATCTCTTTTAGATCTGTATTTGTGCCTAAGCTCAAGCCATCTGAGTAGTTCCATCTACAATTAAACAAGGACATCCATTCCACTCTGCAATCTTCTTTTAAATTTCCTGCTCTTAAGGCCTCCTTTCTCTAAATTTTCTAAGCAAGTAAAAACTCTTCCATTGTTCTTGATGAGTTTTTCAAGTTTTAAATGTTCATATAAATCACATCAAACTAAGAAAAAAATTTTTTTCTTACACATTTCAGGGAAAAACCTAGACATTGCAAAGAGAACACTTTCCCAGCCTTTATTTTCCCTTTCCTTACTGAGAAATTTCTCAACACCCAGGGGTACTACATGAAGTACCATTAGCTTCACAAGCTGTATAGCAATCTAAACATGAAGTCAAAGTGATTTGAAAATGGCAAAGATTTTATCTTACAGGCAATCACAGTAAAGAACAGTAAAGGACTGATAGGTAGGAGTGAATGGAGTCATAAAAAAATGAAGTAATTGTTTCAAAGTCTTCCGAGAGCTACACACACAGGACATGACCAATTGACGCAGACATAACCAAATGGTGCAAAATGAGAGCCATTATAATGCAAATTCTGTCTTCTGAGCCTTCTAACTACACAAGCAGTGAAAAAATTACTATTTCAAACTTCTTTCTCCCCACCTTTAACCCTGCAGGTTAGAAAAACAGTTCATCACAAAAGCAAAGAGGTACACCACCACCACCAAACTGTTCAGTATCCTACAAAGGTTAAAGGTCAATTTGCACAAACATAGGTTACTGCAACCTGAACCAGCACTACCTCAAAATTTTTCTCTACATTATGTTGGCTAAAACTGTATGTTAGTCTCTGTAAAGATGTAATGGGGAAAAAAAATAAGGAGAACACAGTAAGTCCCATAGTCAAATACAGTCTTTCAAAACCTAGACCATAATCCTACATCAAAAGTATCTTGCATGTCCACAGCCCAGCAGAATGACTTAGTATGTTGGCAAGTTAGGCTTATCAAAGCAATACTTACAACCATCACACACTTGTGAGGTGCGTGCCTAACAACTACAAAAAAAATTTACAGATGCATTTGATTCCCCTAGATTTAAGTAGTATATCATAATTACAAAACTGTATGCCTTAGTTACACTAACTTTTTGTCCAATTTTTTTGGACACTGATTATGCAGTGAAATAGCTGTTTAATATTTTTGTATTAGCCATTCTTTTAGCCTTTATTTACTATATCCTTCTACGGAGAAAAAAATCATTAAAATTTCTTAATGTATTTTTGTAGGTTGTTCAACACAGACATATTTTAATTTATTTCTACTATGAGGTAAAAATCATCTCCCTTTTTCAAGGAAAAAAATGAGACAAAAAATTACCAGATGACTTTGTTTGAACAGTCCTTTCAAAATATCAGAAGGCACCAATGCATTTAATTTACTGTAATCCTGTACCATGGATGCAGTATCACTATATTTTGTTCAGCATACTCAAGATGTACATGGTGATTTTTAAATACCATAGTGGCCTAAATACACTGCCACCGTGAATCTAATCTACCAGGTATTTTCCAAACATGAGAAAGAGCCAACAACATACCTATTCTAACAATAAAATGCTGTAAAGCCAATTCTATCAAACCTATAAACAAACCCCTCAAATACACTGTGCAGACCTTCGAACCCCACATGATGTATCAGCTCAGCAGAATGCCCCAATTTCACATTGTGCCCAGCCCCAGTATTGAGTCACGAAGCACTCTGCAAGAGTATCAGAGCAGCTGCAGCAAGTCACACCCACCTCCAGCTGGCCTCGATAGAACACCTACTTATGCAGAGGCTTCTTCAGAAGGGGCCTCTGGGCCTCTCCGAGCTGCAGTCCTCCCAGACTGTCCACCCACACACTCGAGCCATCAGGAATACTGCCCTACCTGAGCTGGCCTCAGCTGAATAAAAACTGATCATGGCTGCTCCAGCAATGCCGACTGCCTCGGGTCACCAGGACAAGTGATGCGGGCACTTACAGGACCAGCCATAAATACATTCTGACGGTGCCTGGGACAGTTACACAGGGTAACCACAGGTGTGGGTTCACCACCCACATCTCCATTCTATTTTACACATAATACCACTTCATGTTTGGATCTGTACCCAAACTTCAGGAATGAGCATACAAAAGAGTTGCCGAACTGCTGTTTGCTGTTGGAAAGCTTACAAGACCAAAACAGATGATCCTCTGGAGAATAAGAATTTTACGCAGTTCAAACAAGTGAAGGGCTTAAACACTGTATGTAAACTATATTACCAAATTACCTTCCTATACTGAGGCAGCAAGGTTTAAACTATGTTTAAATCCATACACAGCAGTCATCTAGGAATCTGACAACCCAGCCAGACAAGCAGTGTCAACTCAAGTTGTCTGGGAAAGTTGCTGAAGATGCTTAAAAGGCCAGAAAGCAACCCACAAGTAGAGGTCTACCTCTAAAAACAGAGGTGTTCCCCTCACTTGAATGCTAATTAGCAAAGCCTAACCCCAAGCCATTTTAAGGTGGCAGTGACTTGCCACGAGCTCTGCATTGCCAAGCTGCATGCCTGGCAAAGCAGATCACGAGAACAGGACCACCAAAACTAGTCCATACTCCAGAAACAGGCCTGATAAGGTAGAGAGCACACTACGGTCCCTTGAGACAGTTCCTTGTGGCACTTCTCACCTTCTCCTCTTGCAGTTAGACTTCCTTACTAGCGACACTTTCTTTAGGAAAGAGGAACAAAGACTTGTTTTTGCACTCCTTATCAGCATATTTTCAGATTCAGGAATTGATAATATATAACTTTAATGCACCATGAAGAAATTCATATTGTGTTATAAATACCCCAATTCACTTTCAGTACTCCCCATGGAAATGTTTACTGCACAATCACAGTGAGTTTCCTCAGTTTAATGATTATTTTGAAAGTAGTTGAAGCTGGAAAGAGCTACTCCTAACTGGAAGATGGCCAACAAGGGCATCGGCCCTACAGTTATATAAAACTGTAGTGGTGCAACTATGTAAGCAAGTCTTACTAGTGATGAACAAGTCATAGGGCAGGTCAGAGTCAAGGTTAAAATATCACAGCTATCTTCTAGTGTTTCCAACAAAAATCACATCTTCCTTACTAATGCATGACAATCACCAGAAAGCACAAAGAGCAAGCGTCTGGGAACCAATTCAAAATTGACTTTATGCCTGCCACAGATTTGAGATTCTGTTAAACTAGGACTCTAAATGTTTTTGTAAGTTGTTTCCATATCCCAGCTGCTGAATCCAAGACACTGTGAACTGCAACAAGGGCTCGAAACTATGCTAGACTTGAAAAACAGATTAAACATATGATGAAATTCCATTTCGCAACACAGTCAACTTTCTCTAGCAATTATCACATTTAATTAGCATCTCCATTAACACCACTTCAATTCTCAAAGTATAAGAAGTTCAAATTTTGAGTTAACTAAGGATCAGACTGCTCTAATAAAGTACCTGGTTTCCCTCCCTTCTCCCCTGCCATCTTTCAAGACCAAACTGAAACTCCTTCCTTTGCAAAACCTGTATTTACAATACCCACAATAATCTAATACATGACCATGCATTCCCCACCATCCTCTGGCATCCAAGTATCTTAGTCTCTTTGGTTCATAACACTGCGCAGTAGCAAAATCATAAAACCTCCAACTGAAATGCACAAGTTGGAACAGAAAGACATTAGAGCTGCAGTATATATACTGTTGCACTACATGACGGTTAACTTTACACAGTTCACCACTGACAGAGCATTTATGTTTTCTTTTCAGCCACAAAAATACCTTGTTATCACACCTACCTAACTCCCATTTTGTCCATACTAAAAAGTGTCAATGTAGACATAAAATAAAGGAAGTTTATCTAAAGTGCTCGTCAGCTGGAACTCAAAGACAGTCTGCTCCTTCAGTCCTTGCAGAAGGAACTGGGATTCAGGAAGGGTTTTAGCAGAGTCACCATTTCTGTGCCCACATACTAGACATGTGGAAAGAAACACTGTGCAGCAGAAAAGCAAGGAAGGTCATTTGTGACAACTCCATCCATACTTTCTATGACTCCATGTTCCACCTCTCAGCTAACATGCAATCAAATACATTAAACTACAGACAATATCAGAATCTGAACTTCCTCAAAAGAACAAACACTGCCAAGTGACAGATATTAATTAGTTGTTAACAGAGAAAACTTAACAGCAAGATATTTATGGTGGTGATATTATATGGGGATAACTAATTAAGATGACTTCTTCAAACAGTAAAAATGATAGAAATTTATCTAGGATAAGCTTAAATTAAAATGCCTAAAGCGTATTTCAACTAGCTTTGCTACTTCAGTGCAAATCTTTGTGCAGAACCCTTTCTTAAGCACTGCATATGGGAGGAAATAAAGCAACACAATACCCAACGTGCCAGCAGTAACAGAACAGCCTACCATGGTCTTTTTGATTTGCCAAATATAAAAGTAGTAAGACAAAACAATTTTTCTTCACTGCATTTTTATGTGGCCTGGTGTAATGAAATAAACATGGCTGCCTTCCACATGCAACCAAAAGCATAAAAACTTGCAATTTTCCTAGCAGAGCAGTGGCCTCAGAGAATATACCAGCTGTGCAGTAACATTTTCCAGAAATTCATAACCTTCTAAATTGAATGCACAATGCCTCTGCCAAAAAAAGAAAATCTAGCCTGATCATTGTACTGCCCAACTACATACTCATTATGCCCCCTCCCAAATAAATGTTTTATACCAGTCAACAAGTTGCTCTATTAAGCAAAAAAATATACAAAGCCTTACTGCATTCCCTATCCTTCTCTCCCACCACACTGCCAATCCAAGACAGCAAAGTCTGTACTGTTTTCCAATATCCAGTTCACAGGGTAATCATTCCAATGTAAAGAAGCTCTCTTTTTTTCCAAGTTACCATTCACACAAAATTTCACAGACATCAGCCAAAAACATTACTATGAACAAACCAGGAGTCATACATACGTGAAGTGGCACAAATAACCAATAGCGCATGAAAACTATACTGTAAACACATAGTTTTGTTCATAATAGAGTTTTTCTTCTAAAATGGTAGTATGGAAGTACACTCCAGACACCCTGAGAAGGAAAAGTGATGAGCAGCAAACTAATGCAAGTCAAGGACTCATTTTACTACTGCAATACCCAGCAAATGCAAAAGCATTACTGATTATTAAAATGAAAAATATAAAGTTAAATCTTACACATTGCATAATGTACAGTAAATTTTATTTTGCTCTTTGCGGCTTACTTTTTTATTTTTAATCAGTTATACTCAATTAATTTTAGAAACTGAAGCTTGATTTTGGGACAAACAGACCAAACTGCTCTAAAAAGAACATCAAGTTATTCCTGCCCACCAAAAAGGAAAGCAAACAGTAATAAAATGCCTCAAACTAAATCTGAACTTTGAGTTTTCAAATAATAATTCAGGGTTTTACTACTCCAGCAGCTAACTGTTTTCCTAGGGTTGTACTTCAGTCTAAATGAGTAACACAGCTTGGGTTCTCCTCACTGATAGAGCAGATAAACATATTTTTGTCCAACCATCCTCTCATTTGCTCCTCTCCTTGTTACAGCTACAGCTTAACAATTAAATAAATTTGGGGTTGTTTTCTTTCTCCCCTCAGTCCACTTCCCAGTAGCAATGAGAAATCTCTTTTCAACTTACAACACAACTTTGAAAATTATTAGGTTCACTAACAAGGTCCACTGAATGCAGTGAGTTTCCATATGATCCAGTACTCAAATGTCACAAATCACAGAGCTGAAAAAAGCCTAAGGGATGAAAAAAGCATTTTCAACACACTCCAGACAGAATGCCTACCAATTTTCTTCTTCAAAGAAAATAAGTATATTGTCAGCTTCCTTGATACCTCAACTATTGAAATAATAAACAAAGACTAGACAAATAATTTTACCATCACCCATAAAGACGTATATTCTTTACTTTGAAGTGTGGTAAACAGTATCATTTGAAAGAATTTACCGGTTTCTCAATAATTAAGGCAAATTCCAACCAGTTTCTAAACATTTCTGGTAGGACTCAAAGGTTACTAAAGTAGATTAAACAAACTATAATCTACAAAATGAATTTACATTAAATCAAAAACTATGAGTAGACAAGTTCTTCAGATTAACATTTGCACTTTCTTCCCTATGGGGAACATTAGGTTCAGGTCACCTAATAAAATAAAAAAATGCTAGCAAGATCCTCAACACTGCTGAAGATCTACTAAGACACACACTTCAATTGATATGAACCGACTTGCAAAAAGCAACTTAAGCATTTTCACACATGGAAAATGTGAGTAAGCACCATGAATTTCAGCAACACAGAGTTGTATTCCTAAGTCTCTGGCTCATGACACCAGAAGATTTCAGTGTGTTTAATAAAACACAAAAATCCTTGTTCAGCATCACTAACGGCAGTTTGAAGTATTTTTAACTAATTACAACACTAATTAATATTACTATATTTGTACCAGGAGTAGGACATTGCTCCAAAAAGAAAGGAGGTAGGTTGAGAATAAAGCCAAACTCTGCCTTCATTCTGGACTGTGGCTTGTAAAACATTTACATCTCTAATACGGTGCCAGAGACTGCTCAGGAGAGGTTCTTCCAACCTCAAGTAGCAGCTTCATGTGGAGACTTTTTAGTTATTATGACATGCAAAAACAGGCATGTTAAACTGACAGTTAGAATCCTTACCATGAACTAAGAATCATGCTATCTGAGCTCCACATGGATCAGCATAGCAAATGGACAATGGACTGAATTTCCCCCTTCCAAGCCCTCCTCAGCAACACACCACAAAACCTAAATGAGCCTCTCAAGAACACAATGTAATATAGCACTAAGAGAGTCAAGCTCAGTGACGGAAGTCAAACATCACAGCACACTCCTACTTCCACAAAACTGATCAACTAAGAGTAAGCAGAACATTGAATCTCTTTCTGATTCACATTAATTGTCAGTAGATAACTTCAAATTTAGAAGTTTTTCCCTCTCAAAAGCCAAGAAAAACTAGAGAACTCAAGACATTGCTAAAAAAATATATTAGTCATCTGAGGCAACAGGCACATACTCAAATGCTTCATGAAAATTAGGCTCAAGGGATACTGAAATGATAATTTCTTTAACATTGCAGGAGGGGGAGGGGGCAAACATATATTTACTTCTCACTCAAAGAGGTTCTCAAAGAACACAAAACATTGGAAGAACCACTGATGTTTATCAACACACACCTCAGATGGGAGTTATTCAAATGCAGAAACTTCATAAAAACTGTGTATTTAAGTATTTTTAGATTACAAATAGCAGAGTAAGACTGTGAAAGTCTCACACACCATAACCCAGTCATCACAAATTACAGTTTGATTAAAATCAGAGGTCATGCAGAACAACTTCTGCTTATAAAGGAGAACAAAAAGCAGTTGACAAACACAGCTCTCAGACTATTCCCCCTCTTTCTATGTATGCACAGCACCAAGTAAGGACTCCCCCTCAGAAGCTCCAAACAATTAAGATATGACAACTTAATCTGCCTAACAAAATCCACTGAGCAAAAATAAGGTTAATTAAGTACAAGGCCAGGTTGTTTAGCAACTCTCAATTTCTTCTGATGTTTTGAGGATAGCTCCTTGAGGACAAAAAAAGTTTAAACAGAAGACCCTGTGAATGCAATATTACTTACAAATGAACTCGCATTGAATGTTTCCATTACTAGGCTTAAAAAAAGGAAGGTGAAACTACAAGTTTTTATGCACATAGGTAGTGCCATGCAAGGACAAATGCTTGTGAACTTCATCCCATCTTAAGTTTCCTGCATCCCATCTGAGCATGCACCATTCAGAATCAGCAATTCAACAAGTACATGATGTTGTAGAAGTACTAGAAAAAAGGCAGTCTGTGTTATAAAACCTTACTGCAATCCTGCAAGAAGGTTAGTCACACACATAACACACTTACATGCTTAATCAGAAAGCTGTGGCAGAATCAGTGTCTAACCACATTAAAATAAGGCAAGAAAAAAAGGCATCGTGTATCCCTCTTCTTAAATGTGTCTTAAAAATAGTAACTGTAAGTCAGATTACCTCAAATTCGTATCTTTAAGATATATCAAACACAATGGAAGAACCAACCTCTACTTCAGTATCAGATCATTGCTTCAGTGCTACTTGCATTTGCTATTTGAAGCAAACGTTCTTTTCTTCTAAGACTACAGCAATGTCCGTGTCTCAATAAAACAGAGAAAGCGTTATTTCACCTAAAATTTCACCTAAAATTTAGACACTGACTGATCTACCTATAAAGAATTTTGGAATATTTCTGTTTTTAGAAAGATTACTCTTTTTTTTCTGGATGCTATTTTTTCATCACAAATGAGCAACCTAACTTGAAAATATTCAGTATTAAAAGAAGCAGTGGGTCAGTATACTTTTATGTAACTTGAGAAATTATTAGGTTTAGGTCAAATAAATTTTCAGTTCTGGACAAACTATGCCACGTGTATTTATTAGAGTATAAATATGCAACAAGCATAATCTTAATTTCATGCTTATTTAATTTTCAACTGGGAATTGTTTTTGAAAAGAAGAAATGCTAGTAATACTCAAAAAATTACTTTATTACTTTCTGTCATATAGAAGTTCTTTCTAATAAAGGAATGCTGGCCCACAGCTCTGGGAAGAAACAAAGATGGCAAGCAAGGATTGACCTAAGAATTAATATATATAGTATTGTGGTTTTTAAAAAAACGGATTCACAGCTTTATTTCAGGCTGGCCCAGCTCAGCTTAACAAAGCTTAGCTCAGCTTAACAAAGGTATTGTGCAACAGGACTTTCAAGCATCTAAAGCACAACAGGTGACAAGACAATTCATCCCTCTTCCCAATTAAGTAATTACTTAATAAACACATAAAATTCAACTGGTCTTTCCTGGAACTACCTTACTATAGGAAAATAAGCCTCTTCACAAAAGCTGTAGATATGTTTACTAACTCAAAATCTATTTTACAATTGTTTGATTGCCTAAGTGTCTCATTTTATTTCTCTAGTTAAGTAAGCACTCTCAAAAGCACTATACAGAAACTGCAATCATTATTGACAGTGTCTAGCCAGTATGAGGTGAACTTTATACTACTTGAATTTGAAGAGGATCATATTATTTCTTGTATTAAATCAAGCAAAAATAGCATTCTTTCAAATGAACAGTTTTAAAAATTAAGTCTGTGTTAATCTGTCAGCAGCAGGTATCTGAATGAGGAATCTACTCGAATGACTTAACTAGATGAGATCTAAACTCCTCCCGGTTATTCAAGGGGCACAGCTGGCATGAACACACCAGCATCCAGAAGAACACAATTATGCAAAATAAACACAGCATAAAAAAAAACCCAAAAAACAAAAAACAGTTAGAGCACATTACCTAACTTGTATTGTGGCATTTATGCACAAATGTGCATTACTTATTATATACCTTAATAAAAAAAAATTCTTTGTGGTTTTTCCACATTTTGGAGTGAATAGGTATGTTTGAAACAAAGAAACTAGATGAGCAGGACAGACCATAATTTCATTTCCCTGATTTTGCTACTGATAGACAGGAATAATTGGTAATTCCTGTTCCAACAAACTCAGTAACAAACCAAGAAAAATACCGAGGAAGACTATTGCTTTGGAGAACATAAAAAAGCACAATACTTAAGAAATCTGGGAAACCATCACAGAGGAAGTAATCTTTGTACCTGGGATGGAATTGTAAATCTGCTGCATGTAAGTATTTTCAGAAAACCTGACATGCCTAAATATATACAGCTGGTCACAGAAATTATATTGACTGGTATCAGAAAAGTAATGATAAAAGCTTAGACCAAAAAAAGATCTTTTGAAGATTTCTGCTGTCCCTCAGACACATGGAATTTAGTTCAGTTAGCTCATTGTTTGTATTTCTAGCTGCCTTTTCCTCGTCATGAAGCATTTGAAAACTGTTACACCTCTTTTTTTGAGTCATGACAAAAGGAGGATATTAGCATTTTTTTATCATATCTCTGCTGTAGAAACAAAACAAATTATCTTTTAACACTGCAACAGAAAAAATTCCATTTAACTTTGACAGGTTGTTCCTTTGCAACTCTCCTTTGTAACAACAGTTGCATTAGGGAACAGATGATTATCCCAGACTACTACAGGGCCTAATCATGGGTCTCTAGGCCTCATTTTTCGGTAATTTCAAACAAAATGTAACATTGCTGCATGCATGGAAAGGTAAGTCAAGGCCACAAAAGCTTAAGAGATGTCTCTTAATGCATCTGGTAAAAAGGGTGAAGTCACTTGTCAGCCATCCGCTCAAAAATTTATCTCCCTTTCCAGTGACCTGAAGGACTTTCCAACTGGACATACCAAGGGGGACCCTCATCACTGTCTACAAGAATCTGAACGGAGGGTGTCAGAGGATGGACCCAGGATGGATCCAGGGTCTTCCCAGCAGTGCCAAAAAACAGGTGAAGAAGCAATGGGCACAAACTGTGCTGCACAAAGTTCCACCTGAATATGATGAAGAACTTCTTTACTGCGTGACCGACTGAGCACTGGAGCAGGCTGCCCAGGGCAACCGGTTGTGGAGTCTCCCTCACTGGAGAGATTCAAGGACCATCTGGACACAATCCAGTGCCATGTGTTCTAGGATGATCCAGCTTGAGTAGGGAGTTTGGACCAGATCCACTGTGGCCCGTTCCAACCTGACCCACTCTGTGATTATTCTTGAATACTATTCTATCACTACTTCCAGTTAGCAGGCAAGTACAATTTGTGCCTTAGAACACTCATCTCATTTCACAAGTTTAAAAGCAGGGAGAAAAAGGAAAACAATCCTTACTGGAGAGTTACATAGGGGATGATCTCTCTGTATAGCAAGAGGTTTTTCCCCGAAAATGCCCATGAAATTACATGAAGGCCTGACTTTGTAAACAAATGCAATTACCATTGCAAGCTGGATGCCATTAAATTAATACCATTCACAGTAAAGTTATTACAGCATCACCTCTCCTCTCAGCCAAAACAGAGGCAGAGCATCCTCTTCCAAGTTCTGCACAGCTTCAGAGATACTTGGATTACTGGACACTTTACACTGAATAGGTAGAAATGGCCAGGAAAACAAATGTAAATTGTCAATAAACAGTGTTTCTCTTAGTAAGCAGCCATGTCCCAAAACATGGTTAAGGAATAATTCTAATTGGGGGCCATTGGGGAATACAGAGCAAAATGCTACATAATTTACAAATTGCTATCTTGAATACAGCCTAGTAGAAGGCAGCTCATCAGGAACTAATAGTTTTCATTACTTCTTTTCATCTTCAGAAAAGCAGCCCAAAAGTAGCTGTATATTCCATTTCTGTAAAGTCAGAGGCAAGTAGCATATGTTAAAGCATGATGTTAAGTAAAAGTCATTCCATTCTGATTAGCTTACATACCAAAACCAACCAAATTCAACAAATCCTGTATATTGTCAGTTATTTTCTCTTTTCCAAAACATAAAACATACAAAAGCTTACCAGGTCTAACAGGCAGACTGAATTGAACATAACTACATACACTTACAATCCAATAAATTCTTAAAATGAAGATATGTATTTGCCTAAACAGAACAACTATAAATGGAAACCTTCAGAAGACCTATTTACAGATCTGAATTCTATAGTCTCACATACAAAAGAATGTAAAAACAGTAAGTTAAAATTCCCAATGTCAAAAGTCCTAATAGCAACAGTTTCGGAAGCAGCTGCATCAACAGGTTACAAACAAATAGCACTGCTTATTAACATTTGATGCAGCCTCCATTTCAGATCAAGTCTCCCACTAATACATCTTTTAGTCTAGCAACCTACACCAGACATTTGAACTTCATTAAGAGAAACAGAGTACTCCATCCACCTACATGAATAAAGACTCAGCATTTAATACCATCATATTAATATCACAATTCTTACCTAACATCAATAATATAAAATTACGGGGTTTTATCTTCCATTCTGTGCTAGTTAAAAGCAAGTTTTTCAGGTACTTTTCAAAAGCAATTTTCAGGATCAACATTCTAAACCTCTGGATTTAAAAAGTACAAACATAGGTCCTATCTTTTACTGTAATTCTATGAGCATGTACTTCTCAATTTCTTTTCTACTCACAACAGAGTAACACAAAGAAATTATTATATAACTGATTCTGCAAAAACTCACCTCAGAAATATTGCCAAATGCACTGAGTAAATGCAAAGCTACTTTCTATCTAGAAGTTCTAAACTTGAAAGCAAACAAAATTAAAGCGCTGTCTGAAGGCAGTAGTACTAGTAACACTTAAAGCTTTTATAAATATCAAAAACCAGAAACTTACTTTATCCATTTTTTTGAGTCCAAAGAAAAGCTTCTACAAGGTGAATGATCCTGGAAGCAATTCCATTTTTCTTAAAAAACAAACCAGCCACCAACTTCTACCTCCTTTAAAGCATTCCAACAGCCAACATTCAAGGAACAGTGAAGTGAATCACTAAATCTAGACTTGGCTGTTAGGGGGTTTTCAAAGCATGTTTCATGCAGAGCTCACTGTCCTTTGTGATCAGACTTCTCTCATCCCAGCTTTGACCACACAGTTACAGTAAGGAAATAGTTTTCATAGTAATGAATAATTACTTTAACATCAACAGCAGTTAATAGTAACTACATAGATAAAATCTACTCCAGCTTCTTCCTGAAACCTTCACTATGTTCCATTACTCTCAGATTTGCCTCTTTCCACCTACCCTGCAATTTCCTCTTTACAAGGCCCATTGCCCAAGCATCTTCCATTCTCTTGTAGCTGCCCTAACACCCCATTCATTGTTTCACTGGCCAACGATCACACTAATTTAACCAGCAGCTCCCCTCAGCTGCCAGGGCTGCCAACACAGGAACCTAACACAGTTCTCTGTTTAGGGCTGTTTGCTGTCCCTCTGCTATGAGGACTCTGAACTCCTTCAGGAACCAGTGGAAAAAACAAAGCAAAACAACAAAGAATCACAGAAGCTGCCGCCACCACTTTGATAAAAATAGGAACTTACTATTTAAAATATTTAATTCAGCCTCTAACAGCAGTAAGGTTTTTAATCTTAGACCTGTATTAGTCAGTAACAGTGTTCACTGATAGATGTTATTAATTGCCAATTAAAAAACCTCATGTGCAAAAGAAACAGTGACAAAGCCTCAACTATACTTTCAAATTTAAATATCATAAGTTATAATCAAATTTCATTAAAAGAGCTTACACTGCACAACAGCACACAATTCAGTAGATTTCATGCTATGTACATTTACACTCTCTAGTTGTTTTTCTAAGCAATTCAGTAAGATCATGGCATGAAGCAAAATTTCAAAGTCTCTTAAACATAAATATAGTGAAACATGCAATATTTTCTTCATGGTAAGAAACAATTGAGTACAGGTGGCTTAACTGAACTAACCTTTCTTGCAGGAAGTTCTACTGTGTATCTCAGTGGGTCATTTTGCTCCATGCAGTTAAGCAGAAACACACTTTGCCCTATTTTTAACAAGGCTTGCAACTCACATTTTTATTCTTAAGTTATATATATTTATATCTATATATCTCACTTTCATTATTCCCAAAGCTACCCTACTTATCTGGCCTCTTTATTTTCTTTCCTGTACACCAGTATCTCGTCATTCATGCATTTTAAAAGACCTACAACAGTTTTCCATCCTCAAGCATGAGAGCCCTCAAATCATTCTATTTCCCTTTTTCTTTAATGGAAACATTTTTCCACCTCTACAAGGCCCTTCATAGTTCTATTCCCCATAAACAATGCTGGCTTTAAGTCCCTATTTGTTACTGTTAAGAAACTTCACACTTGAGCTGGTCTCATAAGACCATCTAATCTCTTCAAACCCCACACTTGCCTATAGCAGCTGACCTATAAATAAGAGATGCACTGAGGGGGTGAAGCTGTTCATTCTGTTTTAAACACTTGCATATAGAGACAATGACCCCATGCACAGGGACCTGAAAGCAAGAACAAAGTTAAGGCAGTTTTTTGATATGCTGGATGTACAAGTGCTCTCAGGAAACCAGGGATGTGACAAAAACTTGCAATTACTCCACCGTGTTTAGTCCAAGATAAACTTGAAGTCTCTCTCCAGAGAACGACTGTCTCTGTACACAGTCTCTTTCCACAGAAACCATGCAGTAAGCAACTTTGAAAAAATGCTTTGTTTGCACTGTATCAGTATGCAGGGCTTACCCGTAACACATTTTAAAACCTTAATTGAATTTCTCACCATGGATTACAATTCTACAAAAGATTCTGCCATGAATATTACAAAAATAAGTTGTTACAAAAAATACCTTTATACACGTACTAAGGATATTAATAGGAGGCGGTTCTACCATTTTTGACTAATTAATTTTCAATCAATTCCTGCTCTTGTATTTTAAATGTGTACACTTTAATCTTGAAATGACATTTAAACGACATTCTGCATTTACCACAAAAACATGAACCAGTCATGACTGAATCAGCATGCTACACCAGTGAATCTTCCTGTTTCTCTTCAGAGCTAAAATTACTAAGAGATGTTTGGGAGTTCTCTCTAAACATTGAGTTGAGAGGGAGAGATCAGGTTAAATCGGCTTTATGTTCAGTAGTAATACTCCAAATTTACGTCCTATTTCATTTTCTAAGGTATGCGAGAAGAAGAGATTGTTTGTTTGGGACTTTAATTCCGTTTAGGAAAATAAATACTAGAGAAGTTTCAATGATATCTGCTTTGTTAAGTTCAGCTAGATCACAGGAAGGCAGTAACACCTGTAGTAGTTTCAAATCAAGCAGCACCAATTTTAAAATAATGCACAGTAACTACAAAAAGTAAAAATCACTCAGCTTCTTTCCTCCTCTACAAAGAATGCAAAAAGAAAACATGACAGACAATTACAGTAGTATCAAAGCAAATTAATACTCTTCTGTCATATAAAGGCTTAGATGAAGAATGTCAGCACTTTTGTAACGATTTTCTTTTTTCCACTGTATAGCTCTAATTGCAAAACTAAGGGAATACTATGGCAAGAGCAGCCCTTCAGTGTAATTCAACAGAGAAAATGGTATTTTGTCTTTTCCATATTAGCAATATGCAAACGTTCATTACACTACAGCATTTCACCTATATTTTAACATCTACCTTCAATTCATACTGACAGAAATATTAAGTACATCAAGGACAAATTGATATCCTTCTGCTCACATCTGCTCAACTTTGGTTTACTACATACAGTATACAGGAGTTCACGTAATTTTGCTTGTTTTGAATATATTTTACAAAGGTGAAACTGTGGTAAAACTAATCTTACTAATGACACACACAAAAAGATATCTGTTATTTGCATTAAACAGTACAAATATTCAACTTTTAAGATTAGTAATTTCCCTCAGACTGTTGAAGACTACTTCCTTCTTCCAGTCTGTTAACACATATTGTGAAAACACCTGCTTTCAGATCAGAATAAATGAAACTTTCCACTGTCTTAACAACTAGGAGAAGGTAGGAGAAGGTACTGTGGGATGGTGTTCCTTTCATTTACAAAACTACAAATAATTCATTTTCCTTCATCCTGACTGCATGCATATATGCTTCATATCACTCCCCAGCTATTAAATCCAGCTGGACCCTGTAAGAACTTCAGAATGTCTTTCCTATCTTACAACGCTTCCAACACACAAATAAGCAAATGCACTCCCCACACAGAGCCTCATCCTCCAGATGTTTCCATAGATGCATGACTCCACTAAATGTAGCTCTGTTCAAGCAGAAAAAACTACTGACTGTAGCAAAACAAAGTAGAATTGCAAGAGTATGTGGGACTATTATCTTAGGACAGGTGAAGAGGAAATAAAAGAGGACACCTCTGTATCCTGAAAAGTAGCACAGAATAGCAGCATATGGGCACTGTACCTACATTTAATTCTGAGATTACTACACTTTCAATTATTATCAGAGGCAATGAAAATCAGTGTATTATCAAAAGAGGCATATTTTTATAGTCCATCTAACACTTGTGTGACATTAAAAGTGGTCTACAGAGCCTTAGCATCAAGTCAAAGAAGAAAAAACAAATAGAATTTATAAGAATAATTGGGTACCATGAACAGATTTGTGGTGTGGAACCAATATTTCCTAAAAAGGTACTTCTTTTATTTTACTATAACTATTATATCAAGTAAAACTAGTGCAGCAATAAATGTATATGTACAGCAGAATTTGTTAGCTTTATACAGAACAAAGAAGCACTGATTGAAAGCTCCAAATTCTCTACTTGAATACTTCACCTTGTACCTTGACACAAAGGCCAATTAACAAAATAAAAGAACTTTTCCAAATTCAGACAGCAATTTTCTATACTCTGGCTGTTTGTTACCTAACATTGTTTATTACCTGGAAAATCCTACTCTTTTCCTAGGAAGCAGGGATACAAAGTAAGATCAGTTAAAAAATACTGGGGATATTACTACTGTTTATAAACCTGTAAAAACACAGGAGGCTGATTTCACTGTGAACACACTTCTTAAAGCTCCTGTCAAGAAAGGCTCTAGTATGTGCTACCTTGGATCATCTATTAAGAGCTCTACATAGCAGCTAAACACAAAGAAGCATTTTTCATTTCTGATGGGGTTTAGCCTGTGGAGCATGTACCTACACAGTACAGCATCACAATACAAAAAGTTATTATGAGGATCCAAAACAGCCAATATTTATTGCTAATGAGAAAAAAAAAAAAAAGAAAAAAAAAAAAAACCTAAAAAAAAATACACCAAAAAAAAAAACCACCACAACTTCTTTCATGTTATCAAACTTTGCAGTATGTCTAAATAAATGAGACATACTAGTTAAAATAATTTTTCAAAGGGTTTAATTTAATTTTTGGGGCTATAAGGAAAACTACCATACCTGTAAGAACCAGAAAATTGTTAGGTGTTACAATGCCTCAGGGACTGCTGCCAATTAAATTCCCATTTTGGGTTCACTGCAGTCTCCCTAGCTGAGCACAAGGCACACTTGGTGTAAGACACCACCTGAGTGATAATGGCTAATTTTAACGAGAAATTAGTGACTGCTTAAGTAGAAGTTTGTCAAAGATAACTCACCACCATCCCTCTCTCTAACTCTGTGAGTATGCACACTTTTTGCTTTACTGTGCCCTGTGCTGTCACCGTATTTGTTTTCAGGGCTGTCAGAGCGCCGCAGCATTTTATTTGGTGGTGAAGGATCTGTGGTGTCTCGCATCTTGTCATGACGGTGATCACCACCACTGGGGTGACTCTTGGATGAGTACTTAAGAGCCTGCAACAGATCACAAGAGAACAGGCATTCACATTAGATATGAAATATTGGGATTTTTTCTTCTCTTTCAAAAGTACTTTTAAAAGTTAATTAATTTTCATTTCCTATTTAAAAAATCAGCATTTTTAATTACCTAGCTCTAATTACCTGCATCAAAGCAACAAGTTCTGTAATTAGAACTCAAACCACTTTCTCCCACTATTACATCCAATGCAACATTTGCTGTTAAGAAAAACCTCATTTCTCTCTCTTTTCACTAATGGACTACACACTTTCAGCAGTAAATGGGCCACAGTTCTTCCACACTTTTGGGAGAAGAATTAGTTTCCACTCGTTGTTAGGAAAACAAACTTAAACTTACACTGAATCAGTGTAAACTTTGAATATGTCCTCCATACTCTAGTCAAGACCATTCAGTTTCAACATTACCTTGAACTTCTGTGATGTTTTTTTCAGCACTAATATCACTGTAACAGATTTAATTAAAAAAAAAAATTCTAGTGAGCCAAAGCATACAATACAATAACTCAGTCTCAAGTCTTTACCAAAAATTACATGCTTTGCCTCACTTTGACCTGTTTGGTTTTGCAGTGTGAATCCCTGAATGGCAAGTGTTTACATTTACATGAACTGTCACTGACAGCTGCCTTGGACTGCCGTACTGCACTTTAGTGACTCAAATACACAGAAATGCAGTAAAACACTTCAATTCAGGGCCCACAGAGAGCAATATCACAACATACAGCTTTCCAGACTCAAACCTCGACAACTGGGTTTTTTCAGTAGACACAGCAAAGCAGTGCAGTATCCGCCTCAGAGAAATTGAGGCTATTGTCGGTAACTCAAGAATTTGATGATTTCTGAACATGCCTAGCAGCTGGCAACTGCAGAAATTAAGCCTCACTTGCAACCCCGAGTTGGTCAGGGTCTAAACCCGTGCCCTGCTCAGGTTACAGCCCACAGCAGCAGTTTTGGGGAGAAGAAAGGACTTTGGGAAAGGGGTGAGGAGGTGAAGAACAGGACTCCTTCCGCTTTTAGAAGAAAAACATTCTTCTCTCCTGGGTGTCCGCTTACCCGTAGGTGAGCCCGGCTCCCTCTACTGCCCCATGTACCCTCCCCGACGCCGAGGCCCGAGCCCCGCACCGGTCGCACTAGGCCGCTCCTGCTCGCCTCGGCTCCGTAGGCCTCGGCCGAGCACCGGGGCCCCGTTTCCTGAGCCAGGGCCGCCGCCGCCTCTCCGCCCCGCGGCCCCAGGCCCAGAGCGCCGCCAGGGGCCGGACCGGGGCGGCCGCGGCACCGCGGCCTGCGGCGGCCGACGGAGCCTCCGCTGGAGTAGCACCCCCCCGTCTCCCCTGCTCCTCCTCCCGGCCCGGCGGTACCTGGTAGGGCTGCGAGTCCCCTCTGCGGTCGTGACAGCTGAGGAGAGAGAGAGAAAGAGAGAGAGGCGTTAGCGAGCACCCGTTACCGGCCCCGCGGCCGGGCCGAACATGGCGGAGGGGGGGGGGGGGGGGGGGGCGGCCCCGCGGGGCCGGGGTGTGAATTTACCCATCACTGAGTCTCTGCTGTTTCCTCGCATACATTACCATCAATGCCCGGCCTGTGTGTGTGAGGGTGAGGGGACCAGGAGGGCACGGCCGCGGCCGGGCCACAGGCGCCGAGGGGGGAGGCGGGGGCGGCAGCGCTCCGGGGGCAGGGGCGGGGGAAGGGGGCGGCTCGGGCAGTTCGGCTGGAGCGGCGCTCACGGGCCCATCGCCTCGAGAGGGGAGACGCCGGCAGCTCGGCCCCGCGCGCGCTGAGACACACCGGGAGCACCGACTCGGCCACCGCCTCCCCCCGCCGCGCCCGCCGCCGCCGCTCCAACTACATCCGGGGAACTCGGGCGACGCCGCGCTCGGTCAACGTCGGCTCTTTCCGGCTCTTTCCGACGCGCTCCGTCCCCTCTGTCCCCTTTGCTCTCGGGCGACTCTGCCTTCGGTAAACATCGGCTTCCTCCGCCAAACCCGACGCCCCTCAGTCCCTCCCTTCGGCAAACATCGGCTGCCTCCGCCGAGCACGACGCCCTTCAGTCCCTCCCTTCGGCAAACATCGGCTCCTTCCGTGACGCTCGGCCCTCCCTGCCCCGCCCGCCTCGGCCCACTCTCCCGAGCGCTACCTGTCTTCGGAAAACATCGCGTTTTTCCGGAGAGACGTTTCCGCGCGGCCGTCAGGGCGGCGCCGCGTTCGGATGCGCTCGGGTGTTTCCGTGACCTCTCACGGGCCGGCGCGACCGTTGGCGGGCGCACGGGGCCGGTTAGCCAAGGGCAGCGCGGCCTCGGTGGCAGAGCCGCTCCCTCGGTGGGGAGGAATCGCGATCCTGCCGGGCAGGTGGGGGCAACAGGGGGAATTGCGGGAGGGAGATGGAAATGGGAAGGTCTCCTCTTACCTACCCCCGCCTCCCCTTCCGCCCGGGCGCCCGATGTACAGGCAGGAGCCATTTTGTGCGCGGCGCGTGTTGCGCGGGGCCGTGCTCGGCGGCGAGGACGGTGTTAAAATGTCCCTGGGACGGCGGCCGCGTGGCTCGGGCCGTGGCCCCGGTATGGCTTCGGGGGGATGGTGGGGGTGAGCTGCGGGCGAAGGGGCTCGTCGTGGCACCGGTACGCGCGTTCCGGGTCACCCCAGTGTGGGGGGAACTCCGGGTGCTCGCTGTGTCGGGATGATTCCTTGCTTTTGTCAGTGTCTGCTGAGCCCCTCAGGGTAGTGCCCGGTGACAGGACGAGGAGCGATGGCCATAAACTAAAACTCAAGAAGTTTGACCTCAGCATGAGGAAGAACTTCGTCGTGTTGAGGGTGGAAGAGCGCTGGAATAGGTTGTTTGGGAAGGGCGTGGAGTCTCCCTCTGCGGGGACATTCAAAACCCACTTGGATGCTCCAGGTGACTGTTTTGCCAGGGGGTTGGACTGGATGATCTCCAGAAGTCCCTTCCAACCCTAATCATTCTGTGATTCTGTAATTCTTGCTTATTTCTGACCAGACCCGCGAAGTTTGAGGTACAAAGCATCCTATATTCAGGATTGTATAAAGGTATTATAAAACATATCATAAATACTTTGATACCATTGTCATGACAGTGTCATAGGAGCCAGCAGTTTTCAGTAAAGGTTTAAGGGAGTATGCCAGATACTGTGCTGACCCCCTCCTGAAAAGGGAAGAGATGTTGCATATGTCAGAGTGGGCATGTTAACATTAAACAGAGAACCTTGCCCAGTGACCCTGTCTGTGCTAGTGAAGCATCATTTATGGCAACACGCTTACAGAATTTTTGTTTCTTTGTTTGTTTGTTTTCTTTAATTGGACTGCAGAAGGCCGCTGCTGAAAGAGGACTTCAGGGAGTGAGTGCAGGATGACTCAGCAGGGAGCTGTTCTTCAGGGTTACAATAATGAACTGGTGAAATGCATTGAAGATTTATGTATGCAGAAAGAAGAACTGAACAAACAAATCCAGCAAGCAGAAGAGGAAAAGAATAAACTCCAACATGAAATCCAAGTCCTCAGTGAACAGCTGGAGTGTGTATGTGAAAATCTGGCCCAAAAGGTGGCTTCACGGAACGAGCTTGATAAAATACTTGCTGAAACTGAAGCTGCTTACATGAAAATTTTGGATAGCTCTAGAACTTTACTTAATGTCCTGAAGAAGGAAGTGGGAAGCTTAAAGCATTCACCAGATTTGAAAACCAATATAACGTGAAACAGTCAAATGTTTGGACTCTGCAGTGCTAAAATTCCGCTAGGTGAGAAATGTGGTCAGCCACAGAACCTTACAGCCACAGTATAAGCAGAGAGGGATTTTCTTCCAGTCTTTCTGTATATTTTATTATTTTAAAGTGCAGTAGAAAATAGATTAAATAAAGTTGCTATTTTGCTTGAAAAAATCTACTTAATTGAACACTACAAAAATAAGGAAATAGGTAGTTGAGGCAGATGGGAGACTGTCAGTTTTAACATCATGATGCTTCAAGGCTTAGAAGAAAGGCATGTTTTATTGGTTGACTTCAGATGGCTCCCAGTAAATTACTCTTTGAAAAGTAGTGGGTGCAGGTCAATCAGATACTACTTCTTTTCACTTTACAAATGTTTAGACTTTACTGTTGGGGCGAAATGAGCTATTTACCTTCCCCTGGGAGCTTGGAGTTCTGTTTGATGCATGCACAAAGACAGCCCCGTTTACATTAATTGCCTACTTGAATAGTAGAGGGATAATGTCAGAAATCGGGAGTGATGTGGGACATGGAGGCTTAAAATTTAACACTGTATGTGGTTCACGCATCTTCTGAAACTATTCTCCAAAGCCTCGTTGAGAAAGGAGACACGCTGCAGTGAAAGTTTGGTGCAAATGCACAGGCAGCTACGCCATGAACACTTGGACAAGTAGTTCACTTGAGGGTAAGAAAATCATGTCATTAGCGACTAGAAGTCCTGAAAAACCACTAGGGTCCAGTTAGAAATACAGAGGTAAATACAAGACCAAAGAAGATAATTCTGGTTAAAAGCCAGTGATAGAATTTTTGGAAGCTTTTTTAGTGCCTTTTAGCTGTATACTGATCTGTTAAATAATTGTGATAAGATTGTGGAGAATAATGAACATCCTGAAATGATGTGAAAGAAATACAAATGAAAGGAGGTGAAAGAAGAAAATGAGAAGTGGTTTGCAGCTATCAGCTATTCTTACAGAGGACATTAAAATAGAACTGAGTTTAGAGATCAGGTATGACATAATAGCATGGCATAAATTTCAGTTTCATGCTGATTTTTGTTTCTGCTGAACCTCTGTGTTCAGCAGAAATTTGTCTCAGCAGTGTGTGTGTTTGTACAAGTGCATTTTGTCCCACTTATTTATGTGTTACAAAAGTAACTTTTTGAGCTGTGTCTTGTCAAATCTCCATTCAATACCAGGCAATTAAATTGAAAGAAGTGCAATTGAAATCTCCGTATTTGATAGTAGTGTGTCTCTCAGGTGCCTGTAAAGAGGGAATGGAGATGGGAGTAGTTTTGGTAATAGCTCTTCATCAATAATAGGGAGCAAATTTTGTGTTCTTCTGGTTGCCAAGTTACATCAGGGATGAGTGTGACTGAGCTAATCCCAATTTACTTGTATGGCACTTCCAGGGGCTTCCCTCTGGGGAATTCCCAGTGGGTAATGCAGAGGTGATAAAATCACATCATCTCAGGGGTATTGCTGTTGTAGTACTGCAGCACTCAGGACCACTTTGTTTATGTTGAAGTGAAACACAAAAATTTTGCTATTTTTAGTAGCAAAAAAAGTGATTTATTTGACTGGATATTTTTATGACATTGTCTGCCCTTACACTGGTAGCAGTAACTGATCTACAGCAAAATAGGAAGGCTCAGGAAAAGTACTAACTAAAGAGCAAGAACTTTTGAGTTGCAAGTATAAGCTGCTGCTTCTTATTAGCTGCGCTGGAACGCTAAACTGTGGAAAACAATTTGTATCATCGAAAGTTTAAGTATAGAGAGCAGTACAATTAATTTCTACTATTGGTCTCACACAATAATTACAGGTTTGTTTGCCTTAGAGTAAACATAAAAAATGCCTCTTGTTCTACTAAAGTTGATAAAACTAGAGAAGCTTTAAGAACAGCCTTATAAGACTTTAGAAAAATCTACTTCACAGCCATCGTTATGTGTAGTTGTAGCTATTGCAATGTCAAAACTAAATAACTGGAGATGCTTGAATATTTTTTTTACAAAAGTAAGGGAAAAATGTAACTGTTGGCTAGCACTTATGCACATACTCAGTCCTCCCAACATTCAAATAAAAAGTTGAAATGTTGCTAGAATTCTATTCAGTGATCCCAATCTAAAATTTGCATTTAATTTCACATTTAAAAGTGGAGAGAAATAATATACCTCTAGGGCTTGCCTATTTTTAGATAACTCCCAAGTGTGGCAGTCATTGTGCACCTGTAGAGTCGCTACTCAAAAATAGTGTTTAGCATTATTCTGTATTGACCCAAATGAACCCTTTTATTGAGGTGGTAACCTTTTCCACTGCTTTTTCAGACATTATAAATCTTGACATGAATAGCTTTTGTTCAGAAGACATGCAGACAAAGTAGGTCCAAATTATTGTTGGAAGAGAAATGATGATTTGCAGATGGCAGCAGCTCTGCAAGGATAGATTGAAACAGAAAGTTTACCTTGAATAAGGCAGGTAATAAGTTTCAAGTATCATACTTGTTCCTAACAATTTTTTAATTGAATTTTTTATGATTCTGAGTTAGACCTGGTGCTTTACTGGAGTGATTATAGTCTAGGAGCTTTAGGCAAAAGTTGGGTTCCTAATCTAAACTGCTTTGTTTGGTGTTCTGTATCTTATTTAGTATGTGAGGAGACACAGTTTTTGAAACTCCTACCTGTGCCTGATTCAGAGATTTAGTGAAATGCATTTAGAGCATTGGTCTGTTGTCCTGGTTTTATGTAAAGGCACCTTTACCTGCCTTTACAGATAACAGAACATAACTGGAAGAGATCAGATGATTCCCTGCTTTTATAGCTTCTTGAAAATGTGCCCAGCAGTTAAAATGCTAGTGATCAACAGTTTTTTCAAAACATTTGACTGTTGACTCCTTACAAGTAAACTGAAAAGATCTTGGCAGTTACCAAAGAAACTGCTTGTGGGTGGTATGTTGGAGTAATTTTCTGTGTGGAAGTGATACAGGAATCACTGGGTGAAGTGCTGATGCCAGCAGCCTTTCACGCATTGCTGTCTCTTTACAGAGGTGCTTACCCTGCAGTTCAGGTACCTCCCACGTGCAGTTTCTGTTAATCACTTTACAGAAATGGAGGTGAGTGGACCGGGGGTTCACCCTAATTTTAAGAGTAGGGAATAAAGAGAAGATATGGATGTGAAGTACTGGTTCCGGAAGACTGGAGCATGAGGGGGTATGATAGAGAGAGAGATGGAGTTTCTCCTAATTTCTGTCTACTCTAAGTGTACTTGTACTGAGCTACTGCCTACAGTTCTTGCTACCCAATAAATCAGATTTTAGAAATCATCTAAGCTTCATCTGAATTCTGGACTTTCTCCCCCTTCCTTTAAGCCCACTGACAGTCAGGAAAAGAGGCAACCTGTGTTTTGTTTTCTCTCTCTGTCTTTTCTTTCTTTCTGTTCCAGCAGGAGGCTGTGGAATCTGAGCCTGCTGTTTGCTGGGTAAGTGTGCTGCCAGGCTCACACAGCATGCAGTGCTGTTGTTTTCTGTCCTGGTTGCTCTCCTATGAACAGTCCTCAGTGAACTGCTTGGGTTGTATGAAGAGCCTCAGGTTCTGTGTGTACTTGATGTACACGATGTGTCAGATTGATCTTGGAGAGTTTGGGCACAGGATTGCTAGGTTTATGGCTCTTTGTGAATGCAAGAGATTTGTTTCCTTGGACTAGAAATTCTTCAGACCAGGAAGACTAGACATCTTCAAATACCCGAAGAATTGTCCATTCAAACGATGAAACAAGCTGTAGTCTAAACACAGGTGACTGGACCTTGGATTGCTGTTTCAGGGTTGAAAATCAATTCCGTCTTGGTCTTGGGGTATAAGTGTGTTCCACTCCAAATCAATTAAGTGGATTAAGCTAAACTGGAACAAGGTACTGGCAGTTCTGTAATAAGAACATTCAGAAGATTGTTAGCCAAAGGATCAAATGTCTATAGTTAATTAATGATACAGATGAGTCTGTGCAGAAGACCAATATCTATTACTCCTTAGATGATTTTTCTTGTTAGGAGAGATTTGAATGATGAGGTGTAGCTTGTGGCAGTTGCCTTAACTGAGTAGATCCTAGATTCTTGGGATTTTATGCAAGAAGTAGACAAAACAGTTATTTTTTATAATTTATTTTATTTTTTTAATTTCTTCCTTTTCAGGAATGAGCAAAGAACTATTAATAAATACTTCAGTGTTGATTTATTTGTGTGTGTGTTGGTGGTTTTATTAATGGATGAATAGGCAGGCTTTCCTAAAATTAGAGTGTTCTTTTAGCTGTCATGTATGCGTGTGTTTTTAAATATAGGTGTAAGTATTTTCTTTTTTTCTCCTTTGGGTGAAGGACAGACTAGCCTTTGATATAATTTGTGCACCAATTGCTTTGTCAGTGTCTGTTTTACTGAGGAGGAGTCAGGCACCATGGCCCCTTCTTGGTTGTCTGTTCTATGCCTTTTTAAAACTTGGGATAGGTTTCCTTTTCTTTGCTCCTTAACTACTTATAAATCTATTAGGGATTTTATTAGATGCCCCAGAGCAGTCCTTGATGGTTGTCTACCTCAGTTGGTTTCAGATGAAGTTTGGTTCACTATCTAGCTGTAGAACCCAGCTACTTGCCTATTAGGTGTTGATAAAACATGGAGAGGTACAAGCTTCCAGAACAGGGAGCTATATGATCATTTATAGTTCTAGCTTGTGGGGTTTGTGTGAAAAGAAGTTCAGTGTTGTAGTCTATTTACAAAAATAAGATGTTAGTAGAATTGGGGCTAAGTAGAACACTTGCATTTTGTAGTGGTTTCAAAAGTAGTTTTACAAGATCTTGTGGTGTGGAACAATTTGCAGGGGGTTTTTGTCTCTTTGTGCAAGACTATCGATATGCTGCAGTAACTACTATAGAAAATTTTAAATTTTGGTACAAACTTGGGCATCCTATTCAGCAGCACAGTGGAAAATAACTGTAAAATGTATGCATTTGGTTATAGCACACCCTTTGTTTGTGACCCAATGCAAAGCTGATAATATTTGTAAGTATGCTTAACTTAAATGTCACAAATGGGAAAATGTTACTTTTAGAAAAGGATTCATCCATATTAGAGGAAAACAAGCACATGTAGACAGAGATCATGCTCAGGAAAAAAGCATTTGAAAAAAGTCTTGGCAGTCATGCTCTGGAGGTGGGATTGATCATGATTCCACTGACTGTGATGGGAGCTTGTTTCTCTCACCCCTCACTTCAGGCCTGTGAAGTTTCATGGGGTGGCTTCTTCTGTCAGCCTTAGCAGCACTTGTGTGCAGAGTGAGTGTTCTTGGTTCTGAAGGATTTAGAAGAGTGTTGAGTGTTCTTATTTACTGTCTTGTATGAAGGAGACATGCAGCTTCCTGGCCAGCCTAAGTCAAGACCACAGGAGTGTTTGAGACTATGAAGCAAAGTCAGAAGCTTAACAATTTTTAAGACCTACTTTGACAAATGTTTAAAATTACAAAACCTAATAGACTGGTCACAGAGCATTTTAAAGTTAAATCTTCACAGGTGTTTTTTTGAGCTTCATATACGTCCTCTTGCTTCAGTCAGAGCTCCCATAATTGGCTTGAGATTTTCTGTTGATATGGAATATATGGGAACACTTCTAGAAAATTATTTACATCCAAGTCCATGACAGATTTGTAATTTACATTTACGTTTTTTAAAAAAACATATAGTTGATTCAGTTGAACGCAGTAAAAAGTATCATATTTCTTTCCTAAAGGCTTTCAAATCTTTCTGTCTGTATTCAGAATCAGATCAAAGTACTATTTGTTGTTGTTACATGATTATTAACAAGTTGATACATCTTGGATACTGATTCTGATTGGGCATGTCTGTCAGTTCCTGACACAAAATCCTCTTCATATTCTGCAGGCTTACACTATTTTAAAATCTTTTTTTTCCTTATATAGTAAGAGCACTTTAGGTTGAATATCAGCATGAGAGAGTTTGTTTTCTGAATGTTTTTTTAATATAGTTAGTATTCAGGGCTGAAACATACAGTGTCAGGTTTGTAAAACAAAAAAAACAGGCAGTAATTCCTATATGGTTTTGCAGTTGTTCAGTAATAGAAATCCTGCTAGACATTTGTGCTGTTCACTGCCTTGTAGTAAGTGAGATTAATTGCTGTAACTCATGAGCCCAGGGTACTTTTTTGTTAAATACTGATTCTTCCTCAAGTATCGTTGCTAGCATGAGTGGAATGGATATTCCATTCCAGGGAGCGTGGGGTGAAAGATGAGCTGCCTTTTTAGTAGAGACCACCATCTGGAAAGAGAGGAGCATCCTTGTTAGCCTTGTCCATGGTAAAGTGATGTGAGACAATTCAAATGAAGCAGTGAGAATGGTCATAGTTCTCTGTTGTAAAGTTCACTGAAGCAAGCTGAAAAAAAGAAAACCCAGTCCATGCTGTCAGTCACAAGGAATGTGATACTTGATTGCACTCAGGTTATCTTTAAATGCAGGAGCTCAGGTGCAGCTGGAAGCAGTGTAGCAGCTGCAGAACTGGGCTCACTGAGGGTCGTTTTGTGCTGCCAAGAAGCAGTGGGCCCTGTGGACACACTTAAGAAGTCTGATACACTCTGGAGTCACTGGACAGTCTTCCTGTTCTTGAAACTCAGGGAATTCTGCATCTTAGTGACATGTGACTTAGTGGCATGACTCCATAAGAAGCATATTAATTTAAACTCCTGTACACTTTAGTAGTTTTTCTCTGAAGCCTAAAGTGTTCTTGCTTTAGATTCAGGTTGTTCAAGTTCAAATGTCTGTGACCAAAAATACAGATGTCCAAGTTCCACTGAAGCCCTCAAGCCTGTAAGTTGTTGGTATTCACTGTGTAGTACACTGAGTTCTTAGTCAAATGCAGTCTTAATCCTTTAGTCAAGTTGCAAACTTTGTGGCTCCTCTTAGTTTAAATGCTTTGCATGAAGTGTTGCTTGCTGGGTTTGGAATGTGCTTTTGGTATTTTGATTGTTTGTTTGTTTGTTTTTTAATTAATATTCCATTGAGGCCTCCCATGGCACTCTGCCATACACATTTATGGTGTGCATGTGAGAATGTTTTCTTTGAGAATGTCAGAATGAAACTACCTATACAGCAGCAGTTTATCTGAAACAAGATTTGGTTTTATGCCATGCTGGTTTTGTTTTTAAAAGTGTTTAAATATGACACATATATAAATAGATACATTTATATAGGATATATAAACAAGTGCTTCCAGTGAACTGATTACATAGTACCTTACAGAGAATGTTAATATCTTTATCCTCTTGATTGACAGTGACACTCAGTAGTAATCTGCCCCAAATGGGGGACAAATCTGGGAATGGAGACTTTGCTTTTTCAGCCCCAATTGAATGCTCTGACTTGGACTGGTTCCCAGGGATTCATGTCCTGTTTGGTGTTTTGACATAAACAGACAGGATTATGCATTCTCAACCTGTGTATTGGGGGAAGGGATAGATATAACTGATTAGAGGCACACTTCTTTGCTGTTGCTTCCTCTGCATTGCATGCAGCATGATGATGATGTTTAAATGTGTTTCTCCTTTCTCCATAGATAGACCCTGCATGACAAGGTATCCCAGCTCCTGAGCACCCACTCTTACTTTCCAGACCTGCTCTTTCCAAGCCCCTGCTTTGGGACGTGACTGTAGGAGGTGGAGCAAAGGAATAGAAGGAACTTTTAATGGCAGTTGCTAATTAATTACCTTTAAAAACCTAACCTTTTTCAGATCCCTTGCCTTTATAGGTCCTATTGTTTTATCAGGCTGCTTATTACCTTACCCTAGTCCATGTAAGACCAGGGTTTTTAGGCATTGAGGCTCCTTGATGCATAAAGGTAGTGGGAGGTCTGAATTCTAGTGCAATCTATAGCAGCATACAGAGCACATGTAACAGCAGCAGGCTGTGAGGCAGCCATATTCCACCACAGCTTGTTTTGGTTTAATGGATTGAAGTAGTAGGGCAAGTGAGGAATATCTAGAGATACTTAGATATCTGGATGGATGGGGCTCTTCTATAGTGAAAAGAAACTAGCTGGCTGTATGAATTCAGATTAAGGACTACTTTAACTTAGGACAGGTGACACCTGACAGCAGTATTCATATATTCACATATCATATACGTACGTATATACATATACATACAGTCACACATACATTAAAATGTATATATAATTATACTCAGCATTTTCATAAGTATAGAGAGCTCTTGGTAGAAAGCTGTCTAGTACTTCAGTATTATCTGCCATTAGAAAAGACAATTTAAGCACGTTGGACATTAACAACTTGCATGAGGGTGTGTACCCTGTTTTTTCAGTCTTGCATCCACATAAGCCATCATTTGTAGCACCATCCTCATCTTCCTCCTGCAACAGCCTTTGTTGCCTCTGTTTCTTACCTCCTTGTTTACCGTGTTTTTAGTTATCCCAAGCTGCTGATGGGAAACATGCTGCTCTTGCATGTCTGCACTGATATGGGGTGGGTCATGCTTCCAGTGTCTTGATATTGTCCAGACATGTTCTGGCACACTTGAGAAAATTGTTTGCAAAGATAAATAGATTATAGTCAATTGGATTGTGCCCCAAAAGTTATCGTTGGATGGGGTGATAATATTATATTCCAGAGAAACAACAAAAACCCAATCTTAGTTTCATCCTAAAAACAGGGTGTAGGTCAAAGCGATGGATGGGAATTTTTCCTGATATCCTATGGAGTTAACAGAACAGAAGTTTATTTTGTTTGTCATTGAGGATAAATAATACAATCTTCTGCAGATAAAGGTCTATATGAGACACCATAATTTAATTAGTATTAAGGCTGTGTTCAGAGTGATGTGAGTTTGTTCCAGAAATGTTTGCTCTGTGTTTGAGAAAAGATTATAACTTGAAATTAGAAAGAGGGAAAGGAATAGAGTGATGGATCTTGCAGATAATGATCTCATTGAGGAAGCTGTTATGGGTCACCTGTGTCTTCTTCAAAGCTCTGAGTGTGACCTGTATTGCAAATTAATAAATACATGCTAAGACAGAGTGGAGTATGGCACTATTGTGCTACTTGGAAAAAGTTATGTCAAGGCATTGTATGTATTCAGCAATTTTCTTCGCAGCTCTGCTCAATTTTACAACCTGATCTATTCCCCACTAAGATGTGCTAGAGATAAACATTGCAGATGCCTTTGTGTGCAGAGAGGAAGGAGAGGCAATTATAAGTCTGCATGCTGTGAAGTCTCTGGGTACCAACAGTGTCTGCACAGACCTTAACAATGTTTTGGGGAACAATTGGTTTTCCTGCAGTCTGGGGTGACCGAACGCAAATAGCTTTTGATCAAGGACAGTAACTCAGTTATTTTCAGGCTGGCTAAAGTCCTGCTGGTTTGCATAAAGGTTTCCATTTTTATTTACTGATAGCAAAGTCTTGGTGACAAAGTGGCTCCTCCAGATCAGATGCTGTTTTATTAGAGCATTTCATTTCTGACAAAGAAAGGGCAAGCTTCTGATAGTGTAGTGAAAGAACTTGGGGCAGGGCAGTATCTGGTATTGGCCTCCATCAAAGACAAGGAAAAGCACAAAAGGACAAAACTGCTGGCCATGGTCTGAATCAAATGAGTTTGCCTCCAAGAGTAGCAAGTGAGAGGGTTTTTCTTTCTTTTAACTTGCTCCCTCCTACATCATTACAGGGCTGAGTAGGAAAAAAAAATTTCATTTGAATAATAATAAATGGGATCATTTGCTTCAAGAAAAGCTAGTTCCACACAGGAGGGAGCTAAAGCTGCTCCATGGGAGTTTCATTTATTTTTTTCTTCAAAAAATTTTTATAAGGCAAATTTTGAAAGCAAGCAGCCATTGTAAGGAAAAGAGAAACAACAAAATGTTGTGTTTGCTTGTTGTTGCAGACCTTTTATACTTCAGTAACTACACTCCTACGGGCACTTTCTTGGCTGCAAGTACTGCGTGTCCAAAACATGGATTTTTGGTTTTAGACCTGTTCAGTCTAAAATTGCTTTTCATATTTTAGATAAACTTAATAAAGCAGTGTATATTGTTACTTACATTGTATGTATATTATATATACATTACTTGTATAAGTGTGTTGTTACTTAGATAGGTATAAAATTTACCTATAACTCTTAAGTAAATGTTTTTTTTTTTTCCATGGCTTACTATGCCATGTATTACTACATGTGTTATCATACTGATGTAGCTGGAGTGAGGCTTGGTTCTCAGACATGAAGATGACCTTTGAACTTAGATTAGCTGATAAGTATTTTATAGTTTCAGGTGTTGGCAAAGTCAGAAGCAGCCAAACATTGAGAAGTGTAACTTGACTTTGCAGATTTAAATTAAAACTTGCATATTGCTGTACATGCAACTTGCCTTTGTTTCAAATAACTTCTGCATCTGGTTGTGTGGTGGGAGAGCACAGCCAAATGTTTTAAAGAGGTATCAAAAGCCATAGAACCATTTAAATTGAAAAGAACCTCCCAGATGGTCAAGTCCAGCCATTAACCCAGAACTGCCAAGCCCACCACTAAACCATGTCCCTAGGTGCCACATCTAAGTGTCTTTTAAATAAGTGATAGCTGCTTGAACTACACCGGGATTGTTACATTGGGAAGCTATGAGGTAACTTGTAGTTAAAATATTCTCAGCAGCAGGAGCACGAATCCCCTTAAACCAACTAAAGTACAGTGTTACTGGATTTCAAAATGTAGACTTTTGGTTCTCATGCTGTGGCCTGTATAAGAGCAAAGAAGGTAACAAAAAATAATTTTAAAATTCTGGAATGAGTTTTCTGGAATGAGTTTTGAGATATAACTTAGAATTTAATAGGTGCCCAAGGATTTTGTGCCACAAGATGCACTGAAAGTTAGTGGGTCTTGTGCTCTGCTTGATGTTGCTCTGGTTTTTAAGATTCAGGATTCTGCATGCACTTCTCAAAGGCATGGCTCCTGAAAGAAGAGCATTTTCTTTGTCTTTCTTCCCCCTACCCTCTGAAGTTACATTTCTGTTTCTTGTAAAGAAAAGGCTGAAAGTGCAAAAGCAAGTAGAAAGGCTCAGAAATGCAAATATAAACAATTCTAAATCTTTTACGTGATTTAACAGCAGTCTCACGCTTCGTGCTTGGCCTGCAGTGTGTCTTTTTCAGTGCCTGAAGCTGGTTATGGTCAAAGTCCTATTGATAATTTCACACCATCTTATACTTTAGTCAAGTCAGATGCCCTAAGAAAGGCACCCATAATCTGTGGCTGTAGGACATAAGTGGCTTTCTGTAAATGTGTATTTAAATTCCTCTCTTAGTACCTTTAGCAACTGCACCCAGCTTTCCACAGTCAGAACATCAGAACTGTTGGGGAAGCTCCTTTTAGTCCAGCCTCAATGTGATCTGTGGGTGTCGGGGAACAAAGTATGGTTTGGAGATGGAATTCTGGAGCTTCAGGCCAGCAGAAACTGGAAGCCCCATGGGATGGCAGGGGAAGGAGGGCTGCTGACTCCTGGGAGAGCAAGCATGCAGCAGCAATATATGGCCTGTCTTCTGTCAGAAGTATCAACCAGACATGATGCTTCCCAGAACCAGGAATCTTAGGGGAACAAGTAATTTCAGGGCTGAAAGAGGCTCCAAGGGATCTCCTAATATCACAGTGTATTTATTCCCTGCAAGTGAATACAGGAAAGGTAAATGGGAAGATGACTGAACAGAAGGGGTTTGTAGTACTGGCAGAGCTTGCTTTGGAGTCTGAAAGGCCAAAACTATGATCACATCTAGCTGAAGACTGAAGATGTGATTTAGAAATGGAACAATTTATCAGACTGAAGCTAAAGATAGAAGTAAATATGCTGTATAAAGGGCAGGACAAAAACATTTTAATGAAACTAACTCTGATCAAGAGAGAATAAGCAACTGACAACATCCAGAGGAATTTTTCCGAGAGGAGAACATCAGAAGAACTGCCAGAATTGTATAATTTTTCAATTTTTTTTTTGTTAAAACATTTAAATTTAGTATCTAACATGAGGAAAAATTTATTGCAATAGAAATAATTGAATCCTTGGCTAAATGAACAGGAATTTTGATGCCATTCCACAATTATTTTTGATAAATGCCTTTGATTTGGCCCAAACAATAGCAAGGAGGCTTTGTGGGTGTCACAGTATGCAATTTAGAACTGAATGATTTGTTTCAGTCATCATAAAGAGGGGACAATAGAGGAAGCATGACAAAAATATAGACAACAGTGAGTAGAGCTGCACATAATTTTGCCTCTCCTATTTTTATGGAGGCTGTGGTTTGCTTAAAGCCTCAGCTCTCAGATTCATGTAGTAAATAATGTAAGATTTCATTACACAAAAACAAGTTTCTAATTTCTTTCAATTTGCAATTGCAAAGCAAGAAGAGGAACCAAAATACATCTTTTTAAGAGACAAAAAGTAAAACCCACCTTTACTCTAAAAAAAATCCAAAGGCACAAAGCCTTGATGCTGCGATTGGAGCTCAGGTCAGTATTTATAGTGCATTGGTTGCTGAGACTGGCATTGCAAAGCCTTGTATCCCATCCTTTTTCTTTCCTTAGCAACATTCTCTCAGAGCCTGGAAAATAATGTCTCTGCCCTCTGTTTTATGTGCTTTTGCCTTCAGCAGATGCTGCCAAACCCAGCATCTGATTTCTGTCCTGATCTGGAATAACTCCAGGGGCATGCACAAAGACATCTCCTTTTTCCCTCCTAACGGCGTGGTGGCAGGGAGGGGACTGAAGACTATTGTTCTCCCTCCCTGTGTTCCTCCTGCAGCAGCAGCCAACATTGTTCCTTTTTATTTACTTCCCCCTCTTTGTAAACCAGCAGGGCTCGCAGCAGAGGGATGCAGCTCTCCTCATTAGAGTAATTAGGCTGATTTATGAGAGAGTGGCACAGTGAAGGAGAGCTTTCCTAATACAGTGTTCCCCATGGGAGGCTGGGCACCCACTCAGCTGCTGGGAGTGCAGTGCTGGGCCTCCCCACCAGCTCAGACTGGAGGGCCAGTCTTCGACCTTTAATTTTTTATTTGAAGTCTCTTCAACGTTTAATAGCGGTGAAAATGGACAAACACATGCAATAAACACTTTTTTCCTTCACACGATATTCTTCACAAGTTGTATGTTCCAAGTTAATATTAGAAGTCTAATTAAAGTAATAGAGAAGAGGGATTCTTCCTTAGTGTTAACTAAGTGTAAATTTTGACTTATAAAGGACTCCTCAAGAAAGTTTGCTGTGTCACTGGAACAGCAAGAGCTGGTAGGGTTTTGTTCCTCTCCTGCTCTGTGAAGGTTTTGCATTACTTTTATGAAAGGCTTATGTATGCCGAGCTAGGAAATTTCCTTTTTCCAGGGAAAATGTTAGGAATGTCCTTAGTTCATCACACTTTCTTGGTATCTTCATGGCAAGATACAGTGTGTCGCTGGAAAGTCCTGCTGCACTTTGGAAGTCTCCTTTAAAATGTACATGAGCCTATTTAAAAAGACATTTAAGCGTTTAAAAATGTATTATACAAGCAAACAAAAAAATAAAATATCATTAGCAATTCTGCCTGTTGTGTTTCTGCCAGGCACCAGGATCAAACTTGCAAAACTTGCCAGCTGCCTGCACTTCTCAGTGCAGTATTTGTGGTCACCTTTATGAAAGAAATGTACCCATCACTTTTCTTCACTAACAGGGTGGTATTTCTAGTGCCTGAAGGGCAGTTAAATAATTTTGTAATCTTCCCCCAAGTCTCTAAGAGTATATTTTATCCAGGAGCATTTTGATGGTGCTAAAGGCATGTTCAATAGCCTCTCACATTGCAAACTCTGTGAAAATCCTCAATGAACACAAGAAAGAACCAAGCCAGAGAAGCAAAAGCAATAAAAGAATGAAGTGCATATTATAAACTGACATGAAAAATCTTATTGCAATTTTAATCACCTCAAGATGCCTCATACCACCCACAGGAAAAAGCAACCAACATTTTCTGCCACCTTCATGTTGTCTCAAACGCTCTCAATACACTTTTCAATGGGAATGTTTGCCTCTGTCTTTTGCATACACAGAAAAGCAGAGTAAACCCCAGTTTCATTCACCCCATTCCCTCATGCAAAGCCTCTGTATTTTTGGCTGCCACAGAGTTGATCTATGCAGAAATATAGACTTGCATTCCTGAAACTGAGCAACATTTCTCTTCATTTTGTAGAAGAGAGAGGTGCGGAGGGCAACCCCTGAGACATTTACAACTGGAAAAAAAACTTTGGTGCTTATTGATACCTCATTAGTCTGTATTCACCACAAAACAGCATCTAAAAATGTATCCAAACCACATTATTGCTCAGAGATCACTGTTTTGATCAGTAAATATGCAACCTGATTTTTTGTGCCTCCAAATACAGTTATTTCTCTGATAGATGTGGGGCATTCCCATGGGAGGAGCTCACGATGTTGCTTTGTGCACGGGCAATCTGTGGGGAAGAGACATAGCTATACAATGGAGAAATGGTTTAAACACTGTACAGTGTGCCTCTCTCCTAAACAATCACACTGTACTCACTTTCCTTCTCAGAATTGCTGCCTTGGGGAGGTAACGAATTACCATTGCCATAAACTGTAATCAAGGTCAGATGTGCAAAGGGAAAGGCCTTGCTCAAATATCAAAGGGGTCTTAACTGCCAAAACAGAGCAAGAGAGAGAAATCCTGAGGGAATCAGAGATGTAATTTATGACTGACCTTCATTTTAACTAGGAAATGTGTGCTCTTGAATGGCAATGCTCCCATGAATGCACGTTTTATTTTGTTTCAGCTTATTGGGAATCTTGCAGCAGTATTGACTTAAGCTCGCAAACAAAGAGCCAGGGACAAGGACTCACATACACATTCCAGAAACATTTTTCTGCACTGAACCCGCCTCAGCAGTGACAGTGCCTGGCTTTGTCATCCCCTCTACCACGGTGCTGCCTTCCAGGGCTTGCTTCTTTGTGTTTGGATCATTGCTTGCCCAAATGACTGCACATTTTCTGCATTCTCATAACCCAGTTGTATGGGAAAAAAAAGTGAATTAACAACCCTTCAAGGGGATTTTTGCTGCTACAGGAGCGGTTGATGCTTGGATGAGCTCTCAGTCATTCAGAGTCCAAGCAATGCAAGAAAAAACAGACATATTAAATCTTTGCAGTTAAATATAAAGTCACAGCACCACAGTGCCTCAGCTTCCCATGTGCTGCCTCCCTTTTTGAATTTCACAGGGTAACATTTGGGGACCTACTATGCTTCAAAAAAGTTAGGTTAAAATCTAGTTCCACACTTGTCTTTGCAACAGACCCAAACTGCACACCAAACATTGGAGAAATTTCATGTCCACATTTCCATCTGTATTCTGTATTTCATGGTCCAATTCCAGCCATAGTTTAAACCAAAGATGTTTAGGTGCTGTCAGCTGAAGTACTGTACCAGGTTCCCCTGCCTTCCCATCAGATATGCTGTTTTAAAGCAAATACTCATTTACATCATCTCAGAATTATAATCGGAATTCTTTTTAAATTCCATTTAAACATTTTGATGCAAAAGCATATCTTGTAAATTCTCCCTTATACTGAACATGAACTGCAAGCAACAGAAGTGCTTAAAAGGGACAGTGAAAAGAACAGATTGTCAGGAAAGCCTGTAGAGTTATCCATTCTGAAGAAACCTCACCAAAGTGTTAGCTGTTTGTAAGTTACAGTTCTTGTCTGATAATCAGAAAAAGATATCTGTCATAAATGTCATAACTCCTTCACAGTTTCCCCTCTCAGCTTCCTCTGTGAACAGCTGTCAATATGAGTGTGAAAATAACTTAAAAAACCCAACAGATAGGTTTGATGGCTGATTTAAACAAAGTTATCTTTTAAATTGAGCTTTTTCAGGTAAATCCCCCCTTTGGAGTTAATTGGATGGGAGTATTTGGATTATTTTTCATCACAGCAAGATGTTCTGCCACACAAAATATGTCCATTTGCAGTAAATATGGAGATGTCTGCAACAAATTAACTTTGGAGTTTTGGAAACACAGATGGTATTTGTTGGACTTCCCCAAAGGGCTACTTTTTCTCTAGAGAAAGCAGAGGTTTTAGCTATTCTGTTATTTTTAGGAGTTTGTTCATCCCCATAATTTCCACTAAGAAGAGATAAAATCAGATTTGCCGTTTATCTGATACCAAGCAGGCAGATTAAACAATTCATTTTGTCAGTCGCGCTGTGTTTCTGCCGCCTCAGGCATTTAATTCTAAAACTCGGTATGTCTGTAAGGGGAGCCTTGAAGGTTTTGTGCTTGACAGGGCAGTCTCAGCAGTCTCAGCGTTCGGTACATCCCGGGTAGGCAGAAATCCCCCAGCGCTCTCTCTGTGCGCTTTGGCCCGGCCCGGGCAGCTCGCCCGGACCGCCAGGAGGGGGCGATCCTGGATTTGGGAAAATAAGGAAAATTTCATAGTAGCCTTTGCTGGAGCTCCTGTTTATGACCGTCTACTTTTTTGGAATTTTCACCCCCATCATCCTGTAAGAAATTGAATTTAGGGCAGTCCCAGGAGGGCAGAATTCCTGCGACCATTAGCCAGAACAGGCAATGGAAGGGCAGAGCGTGCAGCAGGGTCTGCATTCGTCCCACCTAAACACGGGCATCCAGGGCTAACTGGGAAGCCAGTTTGTCTTTGCTTCCCTCTAGAGTCGATGGATAGACCTGGCTCCTCTGAAGAGCGATTCAGCACATACAGCTGTCAAAAGCACCACTCAGTTCATCATCCCCTGCTCCCAGGGGAAAAATATTTAGATTTTGCAGGCAAAAAACTACAACATGTTTTTTGTAAATCCTTTATTGTGATGCTTAAGTCATTCAAAGTGAGCACTGTGAAGTAAATGATTACTTTTTCACTTACAATGTTAAAACACACACAAGATGGTTTAAAGATGTAACTTGCCAGTGACAGTTTCTGTTAAGAAGTAAGAGAAATATTCTTTTGGCAGAACTGTCATTGATTGACTGGTAAAGCATGCAAATGAATCCAGGGAGGAATTCAGACACCTCTCAAGTGACAAATTCTTATTGCAAGTAGATCAAATTCTCTCCTGAATGACACATTTGACTGAACAGTGTTTATAATAAGCAAATGGTGAGTTTGAGATAAATATAAGGGCAGAGCAGCAAACTGCTCCTGCTTGGCAGAGCAGTAGGACTTCCCTCTGCGCCCTGCAGATTCCTTTGCTCTCTGGGATTCCTCTGGCCTTCCTGATTTGACACTTTCCTTGCTGTTTCTTGGATCAGGGAACACACGTGTTAAATTTAAATCTTTTACAATTCAGTTCCTGTAGTACTGCATGTGGCTTTAGGATCACTCATGGCCATAATCCTAAAGGTGTTCAGCAGCCCAGTGAAATTGGTTTCTACTGCACAGAAACTTGTAAAATCCTGATGGGTGTCTACCTGCATGTGAAGGTACCTAAAATCCTTTCACAATCTGGTCCTTGCTTTGGCCACTAGCTGTTTCATTCCTCCAGCTGACTGAAAACAGTGAAAGAGCAGGATTCAAACCAGGTTTTAAACCTCCAGACATGCTGACTGCAGTATCTTGTATTGCTCTACAGATGGTCTTTTTCCACAGGTCTGGGATTTTTTTCCATTTGAGATTTCTCTGCCAATTATATCTTGTCTTCTTTTGTTATTTTTCCTACTGAACAAATAAAGAGAACAGCTCTGCTAACTTACTCATCTTTAGTGACATCATTAAGGAGCTGTGTGGCATCCCTCAAATCCTTACCAAGAAGCAGTGGCTGTGAGAATGGCTGCAAGAACACAACCTACCAATTCCAGTCAGCAAGAGCAGGGGCAGATCATCTGAAGGAAAACACAATACTGAGCCAGTTCAGAAATACTGTATTAGTGCAGGTTTGGCTACACGCACCCGTGGGGGATCACACCAGAGGGTGGGAACTCGTGGGCAAAGGGCCACTGCACAGAAACAGTCGGTCTGGACTCACATGGCATGTCCCAGTCCCAACTTGCAGAGAATATTCCAGACTTGTTGCATCTGTCCTCCAGCTACCAAGATGGTGAGTTCATGGTTCCACATGGTTACTCTCGAGCCTCTCAAGGGTTTGCACAGCAGCCTTCTTGTAGGTTCAGGCTTTCTTCCTACAAGCAGCACAGCTCCAGGGAGAAGGGGGACTTCCAAGATGTTCTCGTGCCAGCCTTGATCCCTTAGTGATCACGGCTTCTTTGCAGTGATTGATGTTCACACAAAACTGAGCACAGCTGTCCTTTGTGGAGATGTAAATTGCACTGTTCACTTGCCAGAAAGCTCTTCCTTCACATTGCATGTGACCCACAGTACTACATACAGACACAAACGCTCTTCCTAAGGCAACGGGAAAGCAGTACCAAGTCCAGTTGTATTTTACACTTGTGAAACACCTTTTCAGATGTTTGCATCTAAGCCAGAAGCTTCCATTTCTGCTGTATCTCTCTTGCAAAACCGGATCGGTCTTCCAATGTGTTGATCAGCAGGGTGTGGTGTATCAGCTAACAGTGTGAACTGCTCAGCAGAAAGGGGCTGTAACACTTTGAGCCCAGGCAGCTCCCATACCTCCCGGCCGTAGCACACGGATTCCTGCCATGGCACCAAAGGCATCCCATGTCCCAAGGCCTCATCTCATTGTGTCCCACCGCAGAAGAAACTGAAGCACTGCTGATGTAGACCACCTTGAGGTGGGTGGTTTCCTGTATGATACTCACTTAGTGGTTAAGGTAAGTGTGTGATTGCCACCAGAAGAAAGAAGGCAGCACTTGGGCAAAATGACACTGGGAATTCAAAGAGGAAGCAGTCAGTATTTGCTTGTAACATCTGCAGAGCTTATTTTCCTTTTGTTGCCTATAGCAGGAAAATCTATTACAGTAGTCAGGAGAAGGAAATATTTCTTTCTGTTTCTAAGCATGTGAATCACACTCCCTGCTGGCAAAAGCTGCCCAGCACATGGTGTTCAGTGATGTGGAGAGCCTGCAACTGTACACTGCACCAGGAGGAAGATGTGTGGCAGTACAGGAACCTGGGAAAGGGCCTAGCAGGACAGGAACCTGGGCTAGCTAAGCCCCAGCTAGATCCTGCTTTGGGTAAGCCTTTGCTTTCTTTTTATAAAAGGTAAATTACATGTGTATTTCATATCCTTTTTTACAAATGAGAAGTTTGGTGTTTTGAGGATGTGGCAAACTTCTGATGAATAATGTTTTGGTGATGGGTGCAACCATTTGGGAACTGATAGAGATGGATAGAGAGAGGTGGATATGTCTTCCAGTGGCAGGTGTGGTGTCATGCCCTACTCCTTTACAGGGCAGCAGGGGTATGTGGGTCTGAACAGAACAAAAATTGGCTTCAGCAACTTCTCAGTACTGCCCATGTTTCCTGGCTGGTTATGAAAGCTCTTGTAGCTCATGTGTACCACATTGGAATAGCATTTGATGGAGCTCTAGCCTGTTCATGTCAAATGAGCTGAAGATAAATGTCAGCTCATGACAAGTATGAGTCTTTAATTTACTTTTTAGCTTTGAAGCTAGTGTAAAAGACCTTCAAGGGATATTAGCAATTATCAAATTTCTGTTAAAAGCATTTTACTTCTAAAGCAGCACCTCTTAAAAAGCACCAATTGAAAGGAAGAGGGTTTTTTTTCTTTTCTCTTCTGCTGGCCACTTCTGAGCATTTATAGTATTCTTTCAACTTCCACTGTTTTCTACTTAACTTTATTTTTTCTTTTTTTTGTTCCTGTGGTATAAATCCGTGACAGTAAGTATAGAACATAGCTAGGGGAATCTAAGTTCACAGGGAATGCCAAATCAATTTCATATTTCACACTCAAGTCCTCCTTTAACACTCCTTGCCAGTGTTTTACAGCTATAAACCTGCCAGCCTCCACACTACAATAATCTCATCCTATAGCCTTAGGAATGCTTTTGCCTTCTGACCATAAGATAAAACATTCCTTGCATGAATTTGCATGTGAAATTGCATACGTATTGCCACAGATCTAGAAAGGATAAGAAACTTCACAATTTCTCATTTGAAAAATTCCTTTTTCCACTTGTCTGTAAAAAGCAAGTGCACAAAATCATGAGAGCCTAGCCTCCAGCATTTAGACGACCCAGGGAAGTTTTGGATACCAGAAATCGTATACCAAGGTGGAGCTTTGCAATTATTTTCTATTCCCATAAGGTACCTTCAGCTTTGTCCTTTCATGGAAAAAAAGCCTCTCTCAGTCCTTCTTCCTAGAATTTATCCCAGGAGAATGGATGCTTACACCTGTTTCTGACAAGTCTTCAAATCTAGTGGTTGGAAATGTGGAAAGAGCTGCTCCCTCACCACTGTCACCAGATGGTCACAGTAGAGCAGGCTTCCAACCCTGAACATTGGCATGCAATAGAGGACAAGAGAGGGAAGTTGTTGCAGTTGAGGCCAGAGCTACCCAGGGTTGTTTGCAGTGGCAGTGAGGACTCTCAGGCTCACTACCCGTGTGGCAGGGCAACCTTAGTGGGAGAGGTCCAAGAAAAAGCTGTACGTGCTTGAAGCAAACCCTGGGAGAAATTGTAATGCCTCAGCCCAACAGACCAATCACAAAACGCCTGTTTATGTGCCTGAGTTTATGGGCACCTGAACATTGTTTTTATCCAAACTTCTATTACCACACTTGTCCAGAGATACAGCCACCTTGCCAAACTGAGCAGTTCCATGCTTTCTTCCCACCTAAGATAGCAGCAACTGCGGTAACTTTCATTTCAATCCACGCAGGTTTGTGTAACAGCCTAGAGGCTGGGGCTCTTGCTCTGGAAATAAGCCACCATTTTAATTCCCTTCTCAACTGAAAAAAAAATAAGTCAACAGTCCCAATGACTGCAAATCAGTAGGCTACAAAATTAGGTGGGAAGGGAACAAAGTCCATCTCTTTTTGAAACTATGTCAGTGCAAGTCCAAGAGTGACATGGCTAGGAGAAGAGGAAATGTAATGGAGCCATTCTGTAGTCCATAAATTAGGAATTTAGCTGCGTGTAATCTCAAAGCAAAAGAGGTGTGATAGTCACTGAGGTGGCAGTGTAATCTCAAGGCAAAAGAGTTATGAGAACTAGTCCCATAAGAATATATGAAGTCTTCAGTGACCAGAGTTCACCAACTCCTGACCTGAGTTCATTTTTCATCGACTGCATCCCCCTCCTGTTGCTTATGGGCTCTGCTCACAGTCCACTGTAACCATTTCAAGAACAGTTAATGAAAATATTCAGGTTACTAAAAACAAAGGCTGAGGTCAGATGTAAAATGAGCAAATAGATTTTCTAGGTTGCATCAATCTTCATGTGCAACTCTCAAATCTTAAAAATAAAATGCCTGAGAACTTATCTCCAAAAAACCATAATTAAGGAGGAAAAATCTAAATGGCTTGTTATGGGGATAATACTCAAAACCTCCTTTATAGAGGACTGTTGTATCTCTGGAATTTGGATGGTGCATTTCTTGCAAAAAAGAGACTTACTTTCTCAATGAGAAGTCCTCTCCCAACCTGTACCTCTGTGGCAGCAACATTCTTGAGCCGCTCCATTCATTCTCATTCATGTGCTACTGATGAGTATGGAAAAGAGAAAAGGAGGCACTTTCATCCTTTTTAGTCCCTGCCTGACTTCAAAAGATGATGAGCCCTGTCAGACCTTATTCCTCCTGGGAGCCTCAGGGTAATTCTGAAAGCCTTTACAGTCCTCTCTTTGAACTTCTGCAATCATTTATGCTTTGTTTTCTTTTAAAAACAGTGAGTGGGAAATGAGTTGTCCTGTTCTGATTTCCTTCTGCCTGTTGTTCTTGAGGGAGGAGGCCCCTTTTCAGGGGGGTGCAAAGTGTGAGCTCCAAAATTGCCACTGCCTCTAATGGAGTGGAAGGACTGAGAACCTGGAACATGCAGAATGCTCTCTGTGAGCATTTAATGCAACATTTAGTCCTCATACTGCTCAGAACAGCAGGTCTGCTTTTTGAACACAGGCTTCTGAAGTACAAAGTTTACAGGTAACGCAGTAGTAACACTGCCTGTCTGTTGCTTGCTCCGAAATTCTCAATTGCAGTCAGTACGTGTCTTGAAAAATTCATTCTAGCTGAGACTGCGGTGTCAGATAAGGAACATGTTGCTCCAATGCTGTGAGTCAGAGGCTCTCTTATTCTTTATCTGTGGAAGTGGGAGCACAGACAATGAAAGCTGTATCTATGACAGTTCCCTTATTGAAGTGCCAGGCTTATTGTACTGCCTGTAAAGTCATAGGAAAGAAAGAAACTCCCCAGGGGTTTTTTTGTTTGTTTTGTTTTGGTTTGGGTTTTTTAGCATATACAGACATGTTTGAACCAAGGCATTCCTGCTACTCATAGCTGCCAGCTCCTGAGCACAAGATTCAATGTTTTTCTTTTACTTGCTATAAAATGCTTAATCAAGGCCTTCCCTGCTCTGGTATAGCTGTTTCATTATTTATTAATGTAAAAATATGAATTACTGAACTTCAGCCTTGGCAGATAAGTGAAATTGGAATGAACTTTCAGCTCTTTGGTTTCAGAAGGTGAGTAAATCTCTGGTGGAGTTTGCACACATGGTTGGAATATTTCCCCTCGTTTACCCTGGCACAGCTCCACCAACTGCTGCCGCACTGCCCCGATTCACACTTCAACAGCAGGGAGTTAGAAACTCAGGGGCTTAAGACAGCTGTAACTTTTTCATATTACTTGTCCAGCTTACCTTTTAAAACAGAAAATTTAAAATCATACATGAAGAGAATGCTTCTTTTTCTCCTAGGCTATTAAGGGTGACTTGACTAGAAAGAGAGGAAGGAGCTGTAAGTGTCTCACTGAAGCTGGCCCTGGAAGAAGAAATTAAATAACAGTACAAATATCCTTTGCTTCTTGAACCAAGTTACACACAACATTTTTCATCTCTTTTATATCATGCCCTGGCAATAAGGAGCTCCTTTTAACCTGGTTTCCCTAGGAAGTGTAGCATGTGTATTCACACCATCTCCCCATCACGTCTCCCCAGCCTTCCTCCTGCTCCTGCCACTTGTCCACTTCCTGGTGTGTGACAGAGAAAGTCCGAAAGTGAAACCTGGCAGCTGTGTCTGGGAGAGATGAATGCCTGGCCTCTCCAGCTGGGCAAACGGAACAGCACCCACTGGAGAGGGGGCTCCATCGAGCATAGCTGCACCAGGATGCCTCCAGTCTGCAGAGGCAGACTCCCCCAGGCACCTGGAGACGTTTCAGGAAGGAGTAATGGCACTTGGGTGCAGGAAGGAACTGGGAGGATCAGGGATGTGGAAGAGAAATCCATAGGAAACCAGCTTCTGTGAGCTTCACTGCACACAGCAGTGCAGCCTGACACCAGACAGGCACTAGACTAAAGAAAATCCCTTAAATAGGCAGATGTGCTCTTTCCAAAGTATCTGCTGGTGAAAAAAATGAAGCCAGTTAAATTAAGCTTCCATGTTAGCATCCAGCAGTACAGCTCACCCTGATTTACCAGTCTATTTAACTCCAGTCAGCAATGTAAAGCTGGCAGTTTATAATTTAGGATGGTTGATTTAAGTGGTGTTTGACATACTGTCCGCTTTTGAAAACCAGGGAACATGAAGGTGTCTGCTTGCCTTTAGAAAAGGAAATAAATATTAACTTATCTGCACAATGTGTGAGCGGATCTAGCCCTGTTGCAGGAAACTCATTAATCTCACATGGAAAATAAATAAACCAGGAGAGAAAAGGATGGGTGGGATTTCAACTTCCTCTATTTCCGTAAATCGTTATTTTATATGAACAAGAGCACGCCAAAGGTTTTAAAGAGGAAAATTACTGCAAAGAACAAATAACTTCATTGAATCTTTTAAAAGCTTTGCAATGGAGGGATAATTTAGGGTGGCATTGGGAAAACTCACCTGTTGAATGCTGCCTGATAGTTCCTGCTATTAGACCACATTTTCCATTGCTGATGCCATTGTCAGTCTTCAGCTACCAGGGCTCACATTTTCCATGGCAGGTGTCTGCCTAAGGCTGGATATGTGTGATGCATATGTGCTTGTATCAAGAATTGTCTCAGACTGTATATAAAAATTTCAGCCAAAATGCTTTTGCTCTTCAACAAGTATAAGTTTCCCTCACATTAAAAAGAATGGCAACCTCATCTTTAGACAGTCCCAAAGGCCCTGTACTTTGGAGGAAAAACATGAAATTTGGCAGGAGTGCTTTAGCCACCCTGGAAATCCAGCTCAGCCTGGATAAATTATGAGCCTTAGCAAGATCAGTTTGGTCATGATAGAATTTCATAGCTTGATGTTTCAAAGATCCTGCCTTTAGTGATTCTGTGCTAGTCTGAGGCTGACTGAGACGGTTTTTGTCAGCAAGTTTCTCATTACTATTCTGGACCCTGTTGCTGCTTTGGGGAAATCTAGAAGAAATAATCATCCAAGGAAGGAACAGGCTGGAGAGGGAGAGGTGTCTGGTCAGAGAGCATGGGGCAAAGGAAGAAGGTTGGTATGAGAAGCCCAAGATGGTGATATAGCAGAGCTGGTGCAAGACAGGAATGTAGCAAAAGAGATGCTGGATGGAAGAAAGTGATCAGAGGGTCTGTGGCCACTGTACCCACAGTCAATGACCAACACATGTCATAGGATGAGACAGAGGTAGTTTTCTTTGCTGACAGGGATCAGCTGACAGGATCTAACAGAAACACTGACAGAGCATTTAGAATAACACAGTTTTGAGAGTCACAGAACGCATTGCTCAAGCTCAGTTTCAATCATGGAAAAGTTGGACTTTCAAGGTACAGCCATATTTAAAAAAATAAATTGGGAAATGGATGACTAGCCCTTTACTTCCATAAAAATATGACTCTACACCTGAAAACAGCCACTTGGTCAGTGGTGTTCTTGCTCTTTCCTCACAGGTGTGACATATTGCTCCTCAATGCCTTGGAAATGCAAATACTCACGGAGAAGACTTTAATATGGCTTTAAATGTTGGCCTTTCCCAAAAACAGACATCTGTGACCAGAGTAGCCAGTACTTCTGCAATCATCCATGTATTCGTCATACCTCTCCAGCATTCTAGATCTGCTCTCACATAATTTGCAAAATTAGAAAGAGGAAAAACAGAGTGTGCACAGAGTGACCACCAGTTCTCTCTCTGAGCCCAATGGTTTATTCTCTGATTACTAAAGCAGCTTAAAACTGAATCATTAGTATGGCATTCACTGCCAAGAGGCACCTGTTCCTTCAGATTGAACCCTATTCTTTAGTAATCTGAGAGTGTTAATAATAGTAATTTCCAACTTTAAAATATTGCTATAAATACTCTTCTTTCAGGTTTTATGACAGCCAGATCATTATGTGTTAAGGACCCCAAAAGCCATTCATCACAATCCAGAATTATATTTCTATAAAGATATAAAGCTGAGAAAAGCAGGTTTAGAATATTTATGAGAAACAGAGAACTTTTAATTTAAGCTAAGAACTAATGAGAATGACAATTTACAGTCATAGGATGGGTGTGCCACTAATTCAGACAAATGTCTTCCTGATATGAATACAAGCTGGAAAGGCAAATGAAAGCCAAGTGTGAAAGAGACACAGCCAGCCTTAGGGGAGTGCAGGAACATCTGCAATCAAATTAAAACAGCAAATAGCATGTGACCACAGGACAGCTTTTTTACAGTATGTATTTGGCAGAGCAGGCAGAGGGTAGTTGAAATGGTGGTTTGGATGGCAAATACACAAAATTCAAATCTGAATTCATAAACTTCTGTTGTGTTAGTTAGGAGGCAGGAATTAAATTTCAGGGATGCAGCTTGTGGGACATTGGTAGAGCACAAGGTGGAAAGGAAAGGAGGGCACAAGTCATTTGTAATGGTTCATCCCTGCTTTCACACTGGACAAAGAAATTCCAATGGTACAACACTCTCTAAACCAAGTGTTTGTACTGTGATCTCCAACTTTCTATCCATACAGAATTTTGATGGAAGTTTTTATAATGGTTTGGGTGCTGACAGACATTGCTCTCTTCCCTGAACAGACTCCCTGATACCTAATAAGAGCTGAGCTCTTGTACTTTTTCAGTGTGGGGTCACCAATTTTGATTTCTTTCTTCTCTTAGCTGCCTGTTTTCACAAAAGTGAGCTCACCTCTGAGTAAATTCAAATATATTTGAGACCTGAGTCAATTCTAATTCAAACTTGGTAACAAATCAAATTATTATTGGGGAGACACAGATATCTAAGCTTTGACTCTTTAGAAACTAAGCAGAAAGAAAAAACAAACAGAGGGGGAAAAAGGAATAAAAGAAACCAAAGAAATTAAACATTAAAAAATCTCCTAATATTTTGTATATACTGAGAATCTGAACTGGGTTAACCCAAGCACATCAAAAGTTAAAAGTCATTAGGATACCTTCAGATGTCTCTGCAAAATCCTCCTCCTCCACATAGCTATTTCAAAAGCCTCAGCACAGTGGAGGTTCTGCAGCTGTGGAGTGCAGTCTTTATAGTCCTGTGCCCCACATTTGTTTCCTGCATGCTGATGGGAGTGGAACTGCAAGAAGTAGTTTTGAAGTCTGAAGTACTGCAAACAATGAATCATGGCTTCAATGGATCATCTGTCTGAAAGCCCTGTCTCAGCAATTTGTAGCTGTTTCTGACACCAGTGGATCATTACAAGCTTCTACTGCAATGAAAGCTATCTCCCAAAAATACCACACCAGTCAACCTAAACTCACATGCTTGGATTTTGCAAAAAGGAGTCTCCTCCGTCGTGCCTGGTTATACAGCATGAGCATGTAGTATTATATGGATATAGTCTAAACTAAGGGATATGGTTTCATTTACTAATTATTTTGGGGCAGGGAAAGATTTAGAAAGTTACTTACCTAGCCAGTTGTACAGCACTACATTGGAATTAAGTTTTCTGTCTTTAATTTAGATATTAAGAAATTAACTGAGATGAACTATACTCTTTTTTATCTCTATCTCGGGGATCTCTGTGAACAATTCATGATAGATGCACTGTGCTGAGACCCACAACAGAAGAACTGGAACTTTTACTCCAGGGTGCATAACTCTTTGATTCAGGCATAAATGTTTTCTTATTTATTAGAAGTTGGCCAGGGGAAATCAAGAATTCTGGAGAAGAAATTATACATGTTTCTGATCATCTTGATATATGCCTGAAGAAGAAACTACTATTCCCCAAACAAAACCAGGTAATTAAAAGTTATGCTTTGCAACTCCAGGATTTGAGAAAAAAAAATCATATGGTGTCTAATTAATGTCTATGTAAGTACTTTCATGTCTTTTCTCAGGAGTAAGATATTTATAGCCACATACAAAAACAAGAAAAAGACCTAAGGGAACACAAACAAAACCCCACCACCCGGCACCTTAACTGCAGCATCTGCAAGCCAGCAGTCATGGAATACTTGATGAAGTGCTTAAAGCTAGGAAGGCTGATAATGAGATTTCTTTTAAGTTCACGGTGCTGCACATTAAAGAGACATTGCCAGCCTGATTCTGAAAGGAAGTAACATTACATCTCCCAAACAGGCTGGGTTGGTTGTTGTTTTTGGTTTTTTATTTTTGAGGGTTTTTTTTTTTTCAATAGAAGAGTCCTTTTCATCGCCCTTTGCTGGTGTCTAGAAAGACAAACAGGCTTAGTAAGCAGCATACTTGGTCCACAAGTTTTCCCTCAACATTTTTGCATTTTATTTGTGTATTTAGTAGCACTGCAGTTCTGATGCTGTGTCTGGAGAGTGCTCCAGAGACAAGAGTGGTTCTGAGCTCCCACTCAATCCCTGGGCAAAAAGATGGAACTCCCCAAGATAGTACCTTACACAGAATATACTAAAGGCCCCCTGCACACAGTGAAACGAGTGCACACAAAGTACTGCCACATGTACAGCATAAACAATCTGGAACCAGATAGTTCCACCTCTCTCTCTCTCTCTGGTCTGTTCTGTGGTAGAAACTATCACTGAACTACCACTACCATTATTTGCTGCAAGATTAGATATGGTATTTCCAGAACTACACATGGATCATGAAGTTGAAAAAAAGTCAATCACTTTCTTTCTCTACTTTTCAGATATTTTTTATAAAACCAAATCATATTTTCTGGTGCAGAAGCCTTTTATAGAGGGACTATAATGTTTCTTATAAAACAGCATATATGTAGACCTATGCTTATCCCACATAATTGCTTCCAGGAGTGTGTCTGCAAAAATGTCCTTGAACCCTTTCTGTTGGCCTTTCTCTTTCTAAATAGCAGTGAACTGGTAATGCCAGCATGATCCAGCTGCCTGCATGGACTAGTCCAAATTCAACTGCTTGCATGGACTAGTCAGAATTAACTTCCCTGTTTTTCTTATCTCCTATGATTTTTTTCTCAGCATCCACTGTGAGGAGAAAGACTGTGAGCTGCTAAATAGGTAGAACACCTAAATGCATCTGTATTCAGAAAAAAATACATTCCAACAGTATTAATATTGCACAAGCAACCACTAAAACTTGACAAAGCTAATTTTGTAATTCTAACTTTTAGCATAGTTCTTACTTACAACACTGCATTTATTTTTGGGGGGCCTGGTGTGGGTATGGAACAATTTCTGAACCAAAAGTATCTGTTGTCTGCCAGACCCTTGTTCCCATTATTGCAGAAGATGGAAAATGAATGGTGAATGATGACACAGGCGAAAGCATGAAGAAATAGGATTGCTTTACAATTACAGTAGCAGAACTCTATTACTTGGGGAATGGAGTCTGCTTTTGCTAGAAGTTTTCAGTGGAGGAGTTCTTATTGTGTTACTCCTTAGTTTCATATCCTTTGTTTTGGGTGCTGACTTGATAACCTACGTTTTGATTTGTAGACATGCTGAAGATAAGTATAACTGTGGATGCAGAAACTGTGCTTTGAACATACAAAGCGATGTATAGCATTAGGTATTACCAGGAAAAAGATCATAAAAATCACAAACTGAAATTAGGAGATATTTTTAATCTAGCTTAGCATGTAGGTTTTACACTGTGATGCTGTAAGTGCTACAGAAAAGAAAAAAGAAGTGCTACTGGAAAATAAGTGTTATCCATGTCTGTTCATCTCCACACCCATCTGATGCTGCAGGGCTGGGTACCCACAATGTGGTAACAAGCTACTGAAGACAAAGGTGCCAGTTTAACAGCACTGCCCAGCACTCTCCTGAGCTGCAGCCACCAGTGCCTGGAGACAGCTCTCCCGGCAGGACAAGTGCCATCCACAGCATGCCCTGGTAAGGTCTCATGAGGGACATTTTGTCAGATTTCCATCTGGAACAAAACACCAACACCATCCCGATCACTATGTTAAAAAGGATTGTCAAGAGAATGAAAGAAATGTGGCTGACTTCAGCTCAGAGTAACCCCTGGTACCATCTTACCAGGGTTAGATCAGTCCACGGATGAAGTCTTCAGTCATCCTTTCTCAAAGAGTATCAGTGGCAACTAAGGTGTTACTCTGCGGTAAACATTTTCAGTGGGCTGTGTGCAATAAAACCACCAGAGAGTGGTTCCTACAGTGGTCTGTGCTAACACCAGCCTTATTAAACATATTTGGCCATCACTTAAAAAATGACTCATAGACTTTTAAATGCTGATGTAACCTGATTGATCTTAAGTGACAGTAGATTGGCACAACCCAAACGATGACATGTTGCTGCAGAGGGAAATGAAGCCCAGCACCATGCATGGACCTGTGTGCCATCTGTGTGGTATTACAACCTTCTGCACACATCTGGAGACAGCTGGAATTTTTATTAAACACAACCCTGAGTAAGAGGACCAACCTACCTTGAACACTAATATTTATGCCCATACACCTTGGTCAGAGATGGAAAATCAGGAACTATTTCCAAAATAAGTGCAAGGATCTATTCAAGAAAGCAGTGCTAAGTAGAAAAATCAATCTGCTATTCATTTGATGAATGCTAGAGTACATTTCATCTACAGCAAATTTCACCATTTTTATATTGCCTTAATTAATATGATCGACAGGTTAAAATCATTAAAAGCCATATTATTACTTGAGATAGCCAGAACCTCTGCTCTTATTGGCTGGAGTTAGAAGGCAGCCAACAGCCTGAATACCAAGTGGTGGCAAGCGGAGAGCAAGTAAAAATCGCATTAAAAGAGAGTCTACCCTGGAAAAGATGCAGACATAGCAAGTGCCGCTTCTAGGAATGCCCACAGTCAGTAAACCTACCCACGGTGGGCTTCCACATCCCTGCTAGAGCTGGTTAAATGGGCATGGCATAGCCCCCCCGGCAGTGGCGTTCAGCATGCAAGTAGCGCAAGGGTGGATCCCGTGTCCAAACAAGGCAGCTGCTCATGTCCTGGGCTCCCTCTTGTCTTCTTGGAGTGTATATTTACAGGTCCTTGACAAGAAGATTATAATTTGGCTACTTTTTGTTTTGTTGCAACTGTTGTCTTATTTGTTTTGTTCTCCAACACTAATTAAAAACAAATGTTTGTATTCAAACTCCAAGCCGAGCCAAGTCTTTATTCCACATCTCCTTGCCCAGGTATTCTGAACTCCCTCCTGACTCTTTGCCCTGGCTCTCTCTCAGTTGGGATTGCTCACTCTGTCCACTTGCCAACGCCACCCACATCCACTGGTTTCTAGGGCCGGTGTCCTTCCTGGGATTGCATTCTTAGAACATCTCCCCTCTTCATAGCAATTTCTCTACCAGTTTCCTTTTCTTGTGCCTCAGTTCCTTGGGCAGTTTTTTCACCCATCTTGCATTCATTTCTTCAGCCTACAACCCCAATATTCTTTGGGATTTTCAGTCTCTGTCAATTGTCATTTTCTCTAATGGCTTCAAAACAGCATTTCTGTCCTGCCAATCTTGAGGTTTTACCCTCTCTGCAAGTCCAAGTTCTCATCCCAAATGCTTTTACTTCCAGTTCACCCTGCTGGTTCTCCACAGGAAGGCCTCTGATCTGTATCTTGCACTGCTTGCCTCTGAATCAGACACTTTCTTCCTTCACATTGCCTAGATGCCAACAGAGAGGTCACTGAAAGTGCAGGAAAGTGTCCCTGCTCTCCATTCGTTGCTTGGCTCCGGCTCAGCATGTGGCAGCTGGAAACAACCATTATTGGGAAATCCTGTCTCCATCGTGTAATCCTGGGCTGCACCATGTGTAGTGGCTTTGTATGGAGAGTGCATGCCCAGGCCAGGAGCTGAGAGAGGGCTGGAGAGCCTTATTTGAACTGTGGGAATGATGCACAAACAGGACTGTAACTGTGAGAGTCAAATGCTTGCTTTGGGACAACATTAACCCTTAAGCAGTAGCAAGTCTCTCCATAAACTGAGATTTGAAATATCCTAAAATTTGGGCAAATTTTCTTTCAGGCATGAAAAGCATCTAACAAAGGCCTCCCTTGCTCAAGTTCAAAAAAACCCTTTCTCCACAAAAAGTTTATTTTTTCCTATTGAAAACTAACATACCCTTCCTGAATTTAATTTCAGAAATTACTAAACCCTTTGGTTGATATTTTCCCCAGGCAAGAAAAATATCCACGTGATGCAGATAACCAATATCGACTTTTCCAGTGTGAATCAGGGTAGCCTGGCATAAACAGCTGAAAGCTGGGTTCTGCACTGGAAATGTCAAGCCCTGTTTAAAAGGCTGTAATGGGCTCTTTAAAAACTGCAGAGCTGCTCACCCTACCTTGTGCATGTGTTGGGAATCAGCTGAAGGGCTGATTCCCATCAAGCAGATTTAAATAGGTTTCCAGCTTAGGGAGAGAAATGGATGTTTGTCTCTTAGGGGAGCTGTTTCTTCCTCCCATCCCTCCCTTATATGTGTACATCCATACACCAAAAAAAAGAGCAGAATGGAGATAAAGGTATTCTCCTGGCAGGAAAGACCAATCTCATACAGAGACAGAGAAGCATTTCTGGCAGACCTGGACAGTACTAGAGTTTAAGTGAGTTGAAAATAAAAGACTTATAATGAGATTTTGCACTAGATTGGCTGGCTTGTGCTGGCAGGCAACAAGCACAGCCAGCCTGCTTACAATTCACTCTAGATGAGATAAGCAAAAATAGAAACCAAAGAGCCACAATCTGTTATCCAGCCTAGGGAGATAAAAATGTTGACTTGAAAAGACCACCACTCTCAGACAAAGTGACAGCTCTATGTTGCAGCCACTTGCCTTTCTCTCAGTCAGATTCAGAAAGCATTAGTCTTCCACTTGAAGAAAAAGTAGAGCTCCCAATTCAGCCTTCTCCACAGCAGGCAGAGAGGAGTGTGAGCACAGAGGAGAGTGGCATTCACCAGCTCTGGTCAGACTCATGGTCCCTATTTCTGCTGATCCTGAGTGGCTTGTGGTCCTGTTGGGTCTAAATCGCCTTTCACAGGCAGGAGCTTGTGCCCAAGCATAGAGGAAGAGTTCTAGGAAGGCTGAGAAGCAATGACTGCTTCACCCAGGAAGGAAGAATGGATTGCCAGTGGATTTATGCAGAAGACACTTCTTTCTGGATGTGAGCTTTGCTGCAGCCTGAACTCAAAGCATCTCCGCTTCTACTTAGGAAGAGGTAAACCTGAGACCAATCTCGTTGCTGCCTGCAAGGAATTTGCCTGTGCTTGAATCATCCAGAGACAATGAATGAGCACAGATCTAAAGTATCTAGCACTTATCAGGAAGCTTATGCCATTGAGGCTTTGGTGAAGACAGAGAACATTTTAGCTGGGTGCAATCCTGATATTAAGTGTAGGTTTTACCATACCTTGTTAGGTGCAAGAGAAAGGTGTAGATCTTGCTGGGTCCTGGAGGAAAATTTGTATTAAATTCTGGTGTCTTTCCTGGTATCTGGAGAAATACATGGCTCTCAGTTTTTGTCATGCAAGCCTAGTAATGAGTAATTTAACTATTTGATGGAGAACAAGTATACTTAATCTTGACTGGTAATAGCTAGATAGATAATGAGCATACTTCATTAGTTGTCAGTAATAGGTACCCATTTTTTAGTCTAGAAAATTCACTCTACTACTCAGTAAATGCAGAAGTGCTAGTGGTGCATCTCAGGCACTGTGTCTCCTGTTCTGATATTCCCCTATTTGGTGCCACATACATAGCAACATCTGTGAACTGGGAGGGCAAGGTTAGCTCCACAGCAACCCTCTTTCCCTCTGGAATACTGTTTGCCAGAAGCACACAGCATCAGTTGCTCCATGAGAGAATTTTAAACTCAAAACATGCCACAAGTGTATGCCAATTTCTGAAAAATTGCATCTGGCTCCCTCCTCTTTATTAGTTAATATGCTTTTGTGGAGCTGCAGTTGCATATTTACTGTTAGTCTTGGTGTCATGTCTGTACCTGAGCAGTGGCCCCTTTTCTAATGCATTTCCTAAAAGTTCAGCTCAGTACTTCAGCTCTACATGATGATAATTTAGGATATATTGAAGGGAGATCTGTCTTCTGTTCAGTTCCACGCACTGCCCAAAGGGAATAGAGCAGCAAACTCTCCTCCTTGGCTTTTGAGCTGGGGAGGATTAAGGCAGGACTTTGTGGAGAAAATGTAGACAAATGAGACCAGGCAATCAGACAGTAAATTAAAATGAAATGACAACTGTTTTTCTGACTATATTCTATTTTTCTTCCTACTTCTTCTGCCTGCCATTCAAAAGTACAGTGGATCGCAGTCCCCAGCTTCTGACTTTGATCTCTGAGCATCAGACTTCTTTTTAGTCTATGAGGAGAAGACTAAAATGCAGATGCAGGATCACACTCATGGATCAGCACATTCTTGGCTTGCAGCCACATCCAAATTATTAATAATAGTAGTTTTCTGTAACTGCCAGGAAAGATAAAGAAAGCAGTGATATTTTAACTATCTTGTAATGCAAACAGTTCACCCTCCCAGGAGTTCAGCAAAGTAAAGTGGAAGCTTAATTAGGGATGATACATTCTAAATTTTGCATTCATTATGTCTTTAATTCTTTCACAACTCCTCCACAAATCCTGAAGTTGTTTTGTAAGAAACTTTAGTATCAGCATTTAATTCATAAATATACCCTGGTTTTGAAGTATTGTAAACAATTGTATATTTTCCTCTCTCCAAATATCTTTTAAAAATATAATATTAACATTAAGGAAGTATGAAGGATATGTTTGGTTTTGGTACAGTGCAGTTTGGTGGTGGTAGGTGGCTTAGTTAAGCAAATCCAAACCATTAAACAATATTAAATAAGATACCAGTAGGTGTGCAAGGGATCAGGAGGTGGCAGCAAAACTCTGAGGAGTTTTACAGTTTGGTTTCTGCATGTCAATAATGGAAGTATTTTAACTGCAAACCAGGACGGATAAAGCATGTAAAATTCCAGTTAGAAAAACAAGAGGTGGCTAGACACTGATCATGCAATGAGGAATTGTATGAAAAACCATTGAATTTTGTGAATTGAAAACCAATCACCATTAAACCTGAAATAGTATTAATAATAAATGTTAATAATTAATAACCTAGTAAATGTAACTTTTCAGAACAGGAAGACTCCAAGTTGAAGAAGGCTCTGACAGAACTTCTCAAGCTGGATGGAGTAGCATCAATGGATGTTTTGCAAAGCTCAGCAAATTGGACAGTAGTCTTATGATTGGTCAAGTGTGTGTATATATATATATATATATATATATATATAAACATAACAGCTTATCTGATATGGTTTGGAAGCAAGTTCCTGAGGAAGACATCCTGGAAAGGGTTCGAAGTACAACAAAATTCAAAGTCTAAACCTGACAGATAAATTGTTGTGAGAAAAACTGTTGTATTTCTGCTCAATTTATTTAGTTTCTACTTCATAAGTGAGAAATTGGTGGTATGAATGGCAGAAAGGATATCAACGTGCTTTGCAGTAAGGAAAACTTTAACACTGAGCAAGAAGAACAAGACATATTTGGAGTAGAGACAAAATTGAGCTTGGTTATTTATCAAAATTGCATGAATATTAAAACCAGCTTATGCACAACAAAATTATTTATGGTAAGCTCACTGAGCATGCAGAATAAAAAGGTCAGATCCGAAGATGTTTGAACCTCTATGACAGCTGGATCCTGAGGAGAAATTATCATACACTAGAAATCCTAAAGGTGGTCCCACAGAAAAACACTGGGTTCTGCCTGAGTACACTGAAGGTTAGTACTAAGACAAAGGTTTGAGATCATAGAACAGCAAACTTAGCACACTCAGAACTCAGGTGGGAGGGATTCCCTGGAGGATAAAGGACTTAGTGAGTGCTGGGAATGTTTCAAGAATGCTCTCCTGGATGCATCCCTCCCCTTTAAAGGCAAGGAAAGTAGATGGAGCAAGAGACCCCCTTGGCTTAACTGAGAGCTCCTGTGTCTGCTCAAAAATAAAAGAGACATGTACTAGAGATGGATAAGTGAATGAATACTCATTGAGAACTACCAGGGTGTGCAGAGATGCAATCAGAAAAGCAAAAGCTTGAATTGAAATGGGCCAGAGATGTCAAAAACCACATGGAAGGGTTCTTCAGGTGTGCAATCAACAAGCAGAAACAGAAGGGAAGTACTGGCCCTTATTATTATTATTACACAGGAGAGGTAAATTAGTTACAAATGATTCTTTAAAGGCTCAAGGCTTTCTTCACCTTTCTTTACCAGCACTATTGGGCCCCAGGCCTTGGGAACAAAAATCCAGATTTATGTGAACACAGACTCACCATCAGTGAATGAAGAGCCAGTGGATGAACTGTACAGGAACTTGACCCCTACAAATCAATGGAGCCTGATGATATCCACCCAAGGGTGTTAGGAGCTGGTTCATGTTGTTATGAGGCCACTCTCCTTAAGCTTTGAGAAGTTGTGGACACTGGGGATAACCCAGAAGACTAATGTCACACCCATCTATACAAACAGCTTAAAGGAGGCTCCAGGAAGTTCTTGGCCCATCAGTCTTACTTCAGTCTCTGGAAAAATTATGGAATGAATCCTGCTGGGGCTATCAGATGAAGCATGTAGTCAGGAAAAGCCAGCATGGGCTCACCAAGGGTAAACAGTATTTGATAAACTTGATCACCTTCTCCAACAAAGTAACCTGTTAAGTCTACGTGGGATGAGCAGTGTCCATTATCTCCATGCCTTTCTCCAAGGCTCTTGATACAGTTTCCCTCAGGCTCCTCCTAGAGAACTGAGATGTTATGGTCTAGACAAGAGTCCAGAAGGCTGAGAGGCTGCACCTGGAGCAGGGCGACAAAAAGCTCCTTTTCAAACTGGCAACATGCCTCAAATGGGGCCTCCCAGGGATCAATATTGGGCCCAGCACTGTTTAGTATCTTCAAAAGCAATCTGGATGATGGGATCAAGTGGCTCTTGATGAATTTTGCTTCCCCTAAACTGAGTGGGAGACTGGACACTTTGGGATGAAGAGCCACCCTGCAGGAAGATGTAGACAGGCTGGAAGAGTGAGCTACCAAGAACCTTATGAAGTTAACAAGGACAAGTGTAAGGTCTTGCACGAGGGAAAGTAATCAATGACTGCAGCACAGGCTGGGATCTACCAGCTGCTGGGGAAAAGCTCTGTAGGAAGGAACCTGGCCTGGGTGGACAAGCAGTTGAACATGAGTGCATAGTCCGCTACTGTGGCAAAGAAGCCAACAGGATACCGGGCTGAGTCAAAAAGGGCATTACCAACAGAGATAAGGATGTCATTATTCCTCTCTACTCAGCACTTGCCAGATTACACTTGGAATGGTGAATTCAGGTTTTGTCCCTGCTAGGCGAAAAATAGGTGGGCAGCTGGAGAGGGTCCAGAGAAGGGCCACAAAGATAATCCAAGGGCTCAAAGCCTGCCATGTGAGGAAAGGCTGAGAGAACAGGGCTTGGTCAGCCTTGAGGTAAGAAGGCTCAGGGGAGACTTGATGGAGGTAAAGGTTCTAGTATTTAAGGGGTGGCTACAAAGAATATAGAGACAATTTTTAAAATGAGACATGGAAAAGACAAAGGATGATGAGTTCAAGCTATAGTTGCAGAGATTCCAGTTGGACACAAGAGGAGTATTTTCCACAAGAATAACCAACCACTGGAATAATCTCCCCAAAAAAGTGGTGGCTTTCCCAACTTTGGACACTTCTAAGATTAGTCTGGGCAGGGTACTGAACCATCTGGTCTGGATGATGCTTTTGCCAAGAAAGGTTGGACCAGATAATCCTTCAAGTCCCTTCAAACCTAGTATTCCTTGACTAACACTATAGACAGAAATATTTTACAAGGTGAAGGGGAAAAAAGTGATGTATTTTGAGACTTTTATAAATATAATGAAAGAAGAAAGTTAAAATTACTTTATGAGCAGCTAGAAAAAAATCTCAACCTAAACCAACAAAAAATAACGTTCAACATATTTCAATATTTATTCATGTTACTGTATTCAAACTTCACATGCCCTACACAAGCATAACAGATTTCTACTGTATCAGTCAGAAATTTGGACTCTCTAGAGCAGTCTTTTGATTTAACAAACCAGTATGTTACTACAATTTGCATTTGTAAGAGGAAGACTAGGCAAATAATGTGTACACATGAATGTGCATGTTCTTTCAGTAAAATAATTTGCAAAATTCATTTACTATATCTAGATAGCAATACTTCAGAGTATTGCTGAAAAGAAAGAATTCAGAAGGTTTTGCAATTATAATAGGAAAAAGTGAGAAAACAAACTAAATATGCCTTAAATAAATGAAGCCATTTTAACATATTTTCCAGTATCCTTGATTTGCAATGACTGAAACATTATATTTTCCAGTGTCCTCAGTCTGCAATGACTGAAACAGATATTTTGCTGTTCCAGTTCTATTCAGCCAGTCCTTTGTCCTATCCACAAGCCTGTCTGCTGGAATACTATGAAGATGAAACAGTAACACAAAAAATAAGCAATAAGCAAAAAAATAAGCAATAAGCAAAAAAATAAGCATTTAAAATGCAACAGAAAAAAAAATGTCTATGACTACCTATTTCACTTGCACCAACAATGCTGGAATTTGAGAGGAAAAATAGAATAATACTGTTTATATTCATATCAGAGAAAAATCAAGGAAATAAACTTCACTGGAGACAGCTGTCCTAAGTATTTTTGGAGCAAATCAAACAGATGTGATTGAAAAAAACCCCCACCCAACCCGTTTTCTAGAAAATTTTCTAAATAAGCAAGTCTGGCAAACTCTTCAGCAAATGTAATGTACCACAAACTGTGTGCCACAATCCAGAGAACACAGCATGAAGGCGGGGAACAGAGTGGGAGACACCTGAGATGGCTCTGTTAAATTATGCAAGAATCTCAGCTATGCAGAGCAAAAGTGTCAGTGTCAGGAGGTGAATAACACCAAAGCAGTTTCTAAACACACACAACTAAACATATGTGAAGCAGGAGTTCTCAAATTGTCCCACAGGGCTGGCCACACTTTGAAGAGAAACTGGCTCAGTTTTACTTCCATTAATGATCATGTAATATCTTTGTGCCAAATACAGCAATTGCCTGCATGGAAAAATAATTTTAGGAAAGTATTTAATATGTTTTTAACTGCCTTGTAACAACAACTTAGCAACTGAAAAGAGAGATGCCAACACCTTGTGATGAGCTAAACCTTTAGGGGCAACCAGGAAGATCTGTGGGTGGAATGTGTACAGTGATATGCAGACATGATACCACCTGAGATGTCTCTACTGTTGCATCCCCCTGAGAGAAATGTAGGATGCTGCCTTTGCAGATTTCCAACCATGTCAGCAAGACAGAAGAAAATACCCCAGACATATCAGTCATATCTAAAGAGTTTTGAGGACCAGTGCGTCTCAACAGCTTCTCAAGTGTCTTATTTCTCCCTGCCATTTTCCACCAGAAAAACTTCTAGGAAGAAATTAAAAGGAGCAGGTCATCCAACCAGCCTAAATTTACCTTCCTAATCATTTTTTTCTAGTCTGGCTCTTAGACTTTCAGACTTGGACTGATGTAATGATTTTGAGATGCTTAGTTCTTAACCAAAGTCATGCCAAAAAACGTTCTTTGAAAAAGGTTAAGAAAAGCCCCTGGGTTTGGAAAAAGCACTGACCTGTGGAAAGTTCTTCATTGTCTCCTTAGTTAAATCACGTTTGCTATTACTGAGTAAGCTTACAGTTCAGCTTACAGGAGCTGCTTTGCTTTGGATTTGTGGAGAATATGCCCTTTTTCAAAACGAATAGAGGGCTCAACTTACTCTTGCCAAACCCTACAATAGGAAAGGAAGGATAATACATGGATGGGCACAATGGCAATTCATCTTTCTGGCTGGAAGCTGTGTTTTGGAGTTTTGTTGCTTAGTGTCTGTCAGCACTTTCATCCTGGGGAATTTAAATTTCTCCAACAGCCTGACTGCAACTAAAAGTTTGCATATAAAGTATCAGAACTCAGAACTATTTATTTTTTAATTAACTTTCCAAGCGAGGTTAAGTCTTAAGATATGAAAAAGTACTTGGGTGGTACTCAGCATAACAAGAAGGAAATTATTAGCTTGGCATTTGTTTAATCTTGCGAAATATTTCTTTACAAGGACAGTGAGATGAATATTTAAAATGTGATCTCAAAACCCACAAAAATATGTATTCATCCAGGAACTGAGCTACATTTGATGTGTCTAGCTTTTCTAGGCACTGTAATTACTCTACTGGCTTTGAGAATAACTTATTCAAAAACTAACCATGTATGTTCCACAGGTTTCCTTTCAGGAATGCTTCAGCTGCTGATGGATCACAAAAGGAAGCACCATCTCCTGTCTTTGAAGATATGAATAAAAGGGAAGTAATTGTTAATGATTTGCTCATCTAAACAAAAAAATGATTGACAACATAATGAAATCCTGTAATCGTGTAATGTGCCGAATACTGCAATTTTAAACTGAATAGGAACAAATGTCAAAGGAAGCTGAATGAGAGTAGTTGCATTATACACTACAGAACCATATGTCTAGTAATAAAAGACATGAGAGGAAACTGTAAGAAACTAGTCTTCTGGAACTGCTTATGTCTTGCAGTGAATTTTTGGCACAATTAAGCACTTCATTCAAAACACTGATTGAAGACAATGCTGAAAGGCCCTTCTCAGTGCAGGAGAATTACAGCTGTCCAAAACCACCTGTAATGACATATTTTGAAGAGATTAGCCAGGAACCACTATCAGTACAGCATGCTGTAGACACTAGAGAGCACTTCTGTAGGCTGGCAGTACAGTGTTCTAAATGCTGAATTGTGGATGTTGGATAGCACTGCTTTTGCAAACACACGTATTTATAATACCAGTGTATTCCTTTGCTTGGAAAAGATGGAAAGAATCCTTGGCATATTTTATTATATGAAAAGCAAACTCATGAAGAATAGATTCACTGAACGAGTAAAGTCTCCTCCTTTCACGCAGAGGTAAGACTGCAGCCTCTTCTAGGGAAGCCCCCCAGCTCGCCAGCTGCCAAGCCCTGTCCATCTCTCAACCCCATACCAATAGCCTTCTTTGTCCTGCTCCCCCGCCTGGCTCCCCCCGGGAGCAGCGCTGTGTCCCCCGCCACGCAGCACCGGCAGGTCCCGCATGAGGGCTGGGAGCACAGCAGAGGCACGCGGACCCAGCCTGAGGGACCGTGTGTGGTTCAACATTGAGGATTCAGAGTGAAACAAAACAGGGGGAAACAAAACCCAGCAGGAGAAGCAAACAGAACTATTCTTTTCCCACCCTACCTTTTAAGGATATTTTCAATAAGCATTAGAGGAACATCGTCGCATTACCCCAAAATAGTTGGATCGCAGTGAAATAATGTGGTTGGCTGCTAGCATGGGCATTAAATAGAAGACACGGAGCTGACAAATGAATTAATTAGCTTTGTCACTACTGCTGTCCGGGCTTGGACAGACAGCTGCTGGAGATCACTGCTGTTCCACTGTGCACAGCCCTGAGCGATGGTTTGTAACCTTTGCCTGCAAGGTCTGAGGGCTCTACTGCTAAAAAGGTCCAAACAAGATGCGAGTTCATATATCCAGCAAACAATTTTAACAAATTTCTAGAGAGGAAAATATGTGCATGCAAAGGTGCTCAGACTCAAAGACATTGGCATAATAAATAAACAAAAATAGGAAGAAGCTTAACAGCACAAATGGTAACCCGTGTGAAGACCTTTGCATTCGCTTTCCTGCAGAGCCCTAATGAATTTCTGGCAGCCCTGTTTGCGGACCCCGCGGGGTTCCCTCGGCCCGCGCTCGGCGCGCCGTGATGGGGGCTCGTCCCTGAGGGGGGGATCACCCAGCCCTGAGGGGGGGATCACCCAGCCCTGAGGGGGGGATCACCCAGCCCTGAGGGGGGGATCACCCAGCCCTGAGGGAGGGATCACTCAGCCCTGAGGGAGGGATCACTCAGCCCTCAGCGCGGCTCAACCCGCGGGCTCCCAGCGCGGGACCCCCAGCGCAGGACCCACGGCCCAACCCCGCCACAAGGCGTCACGCGCCCCCCGCGGCAGGGCCCCGCCTCCGCCGCGGGCCAATGGCAGCCCGGCCCCGCGCGGCCCGTCCCTCGGCCAGCCAATGGCGCGCGGGCCCTGGGAGCGGGCGGGCCGTGGGCGCGCGGCCGTTGGGCTCCTCGGG
>VZSR01001283.1:10923659-11182970 GCA_013398615.1 Brachypodius melanocephalos
TTCCGAGATGGCCCCGTCCCCCGCCTCCGCGGGGAGCCCCCCGGGAGCCCCTGCCCTGCCCGCGGGGCTCCCTGGGGCAGGCGGCTCTGTGCGGGCAGCGCCGCGTCCCCGAGCCCCCCCCGCGGGCAGCGCCGGCCGTGCGGGAGCGGGCGGGGGAGCTCACGGTGGATCTAATCACGGCGAGTGCTCCGGCTTTTAAAACCTGCCGGGCTGCCGGGATTCGTTGCGCAGAGCTCGTTCTGACAAGTAATGGATGTGACTGAGCCATTAAGGGACACTGGGCTGCGCAGCCGGGCTCTGGAGACCTATCAACTTCAATTTATGGGGTATCGGGAACAGGAGGCGTTTTTATGAATTGGCTGGTAATAACTTAATTCACCTGTGAGGCCAGCTGCTGTTAATGCCTACATTTATTCTGTGTGGAGCAATAAATAGCTATTAATTTGGCACGTTGCATGTAGAGAAGGTAGATGATATTTGAGGAAAGAGCTGGGAAGAGCAATAGGTGCCTTGCATGCTACTTGTGTGCTTTCACTTCTGAATTCCTAGCTTCGTTTTGTTTTACCCGTGTTTATAACAACCTGCCTTTCTTTGCTTCCAGAGCTTTTTAATTGAGTTGATTTCTTAAACAACTTGCCATAGCTTTGCTTTTTCTTCCCTCTAAATAAACTGTAGAATAACTTGAGGGGTAATAACTTTCAGTGATCATAGAATTGGCAGGGTTGGAAGAGACCTTTAAGATAAATCCAGCCATGAACCCATCAACATCATCACTGTAACCCCTAAAGCACTAAATCATAGCACACAGCTCCAGAATTTTTCTCTTTGAAGAAGACTGAACAGTCGGGACAGTGGTGATCAACATCATTAGACCTCATGGCTGTCTTTGATAGCTGAATTCAGAGTTTGTTTTTTACAGTTGGGGTTTTGGATGAGGTCTAGAGTTTTTACTTTAAGTTTGCTTTGATCAAGAGCCCCATTTTGATGAGGCATGTTGTTTTGTAGGTGTTCATTTAAAAATATAGTATTATCATCCATCAGGTTCCTTTTATGCAGGGATGTTATATCTTAGCTGTATTTGTAGAAATATCTTACTCAATATACTACCAGGTTATTTGCTTACTGAAAGTATTCTTTGTCCTTAATTGATGTGGACGATCAAATCTATAATCTCACTTAGAATTGACATTAGGATTTTGCTAGATGTCACTGTTTGGATTAAGATTTTTTGCATTCAGAGTGTGTGATTGCATGTAGCTTCTAAAAGGTGTCTTAAAGCAAGAGTTAATTTAGGGTTTGTGATTTAATCGTGCATATCTAGGAAATGAGTGAATGAGAGTTGTCAGTTTCAACTGTGCCAGTTCATTCATCCGTATGAAAAGGAGTAAAGCAGTAACCTAAATGCTGAGGAGTTGATTTAACTGATTTCAGACATCGACTAGGTTTGGACTTTATTGTGAAAGTGTTTATATTTACATGTGTACACTTAAAAGGAGACGGGAAATCCCAGAGCTGCAGATTGCTGTCAGCTGGCAAAGTACATCAAGGAATGATTGCTGTATATTTACTCTGTTCTTGTTCTCTATGCATCCACTAGCAGTACTTATTAGAAACCAGATGCTATGTCAGATGGACCTTGAACCTGAGTTAGTATTGCGTTTTTGTGTTTGTAATAAAATGTTTTCTGTGTAGGAGCATGTCATTAGGAAGTTAAATTTTAAATTAGGCAGGCATCAGAGCTGTATGTTTTTAAGAGTATAAAGTCAATACCAGGTACAGAAAAAACAGGCTACGGAATGTACTGTTACTTTGGAATTTTATTTGCATTTTTGTTTACATCCCAACATCTGATAGGAAATGGTCACAAGTATGTTTTCTAAGTGGCAACTTCCAGTCCTTTCCTGAGTGCCATGTAGGAGTACTGTGCTTCTCACGAAGATGATGTTAAATCTGCTGTAACTTCCATCTTACAATGTTGCAATGTTGCCTTTCCCTGGAACTCCAGCCTTAGTTCTGCTCTCTAGCATGTGGAAGGGAGCAGAAGGAATCTATAAAAACTCATTAAGTAGCATCTTCCCTCCAAACTGGTTTTCTTTGTTAAGTTTTATTGTGGAACTTGCTATGATAATGAGTGAAAGCAGGAAAAAATCCAGTCTTGCTGCTAGCAAAGTGTCTGTCAGGTGCCTTCTAGAGCATGTTTTGGAAAGTTGTTGCAGTGAGTTAAGCAAGTTTGACCATCTAGAACTACATGAATTATGTGTAGGAGTGATGAAAGCTTCCCACATAGTTGTGCTAATGCAGTTTAATCCCAGGCTATGGTGTGTATATTCTTCCTGATCTCATCTCCTGCTCGCTGCTGGTTTTTGTTTGTAAAAGAAAAGATGGAGTATATTAAATTGTGTCCTCCTAATTTTAGTCTTAGAAGTACAGTAACATAGCTGAATTTATTTATACCTTTCAGTGGATTCTGGACATTTCTATCATAAGTGATATCATATACTTATCTAATACAGTACCTTGCCCTGTATTACAGAAATAGACAGGGTGCAAACATTACTTAATACACTTCAAATAACTTTTACACTGCAGTATCCTTAAAAGCCCTTGACAGCCCAGACCACTAGCTCTGTCCCATGTCATGTTGGCCATATGGCAGGTCTGAGAACAGCTCTGATGCCATGGTTTTGTATTTTATTGAATCATTTTTGAACATTACCATGAGGTTTTCAGTAAAGTTCTTTGACAAATGTTTTCAAAGACAGCAGTAAATGATAGATATATGTTCTTTATTTTAGCTGGCAGTCTTTCACTTAGGGGAAACCCATCAGAAATTAAAAATAAGGCATGTCTGAATACGCACAAAACTTTGATGTTCTTGAATATCTGCTTTCATTATGCTTAACTACCAAAGCATACAGCTTGAATTTTCCCCCCACTTTGGTAGGCTAACAGATTCCATGTGTTCTTAAGCAGTATCATTAAGCAGATTAGTCTTTGGGACTCCAGGTTTTGTCCTGAAAATGTTTTATCAATCTACATTATGAATCATGACTAGAAACAATCTTATCTCACAGTTGTAAGCTCTGAAGTAAATATGAGCTGTTTGTAGGAGGAGTAGGCAGTGAGTACGTAATGGACATTTGCTGGATTGTTGGTGTGCACAGCTAGTTATGGTCTGGAGGTTATGGCTGACTTTCAAGGCAGAGTAATTAGCTATCGTGAAGCAAAGAAATGAGCATCTTTACTACAGGGAAGAAGTCACCAGTGCTTAAGGGCTTTTTAATGTGGACATGTACAGTGCAATGGTAGAAGGCTTATACCTAAAATTTTGTACCAGAATTTACATATTGTTCATGTATAAAATCAGATTATATATCTGAAGTCTTACAGATGTTTATATGTTAGATAAAGCTTACCTGTACCCATTTTGAAATCATGATTTTACTTAATTTTAAGACCAATTTATCTAGGACAGGCGTGGAGGCAGAATAAATATGCAATTTGAAATTCTCTCTCCCCCTCAGCTAAAATAAGTCTTTTGACTTCTCTTGTTTCTGCAGGGCTTCATAGAGAATCAGATATTTGGAAGCTGACTACTTTAAATTTATTCTCCTAACATTTAGAATGAAAAAACTATGTAGTATTTCCAATATTGACTAGAATGTCATATTACTATTAGCCTTTCCCTTTTCTTTCAGATTCCATAGACCCTCAGCTTGGCAGTCTGAAAAATGCATTATTTTATACTGCTGTTGAAGTGAAAACAGTTATCCAGGTAGGACCCCCTTGTGATGACTCTTGCTTATTTTTTTCTGATACTGAATTAGACTGTTGCTTGTTTTCTACCATCCTGAGCAATAAATAGATATGTGTAGTATTAAAGACCAAGAATAATTTAATATCATGCTTAGTGCTAATCAATAAAGTTGTGAAAGTGTTGTACCATTATGTGGTATAAGTATTGTGTGTCGTCTAACTGTGTAGTGCTTCATTGTCTTGTAAAGACAGCCTCTTTTTTGACTCAAGAATGACTAAGTTTTCTTATGTTATTTCATCATGTATGATAGGAGAAGTTTTGAAAAAATAGGAAAGTATTGCAAGTACAGCCAGCAGTTAGTGATGACTGACTTTGAAACATGTTGCATTATAAATTGTGTAAATGGTGTAGCAAGTTCAGGCATAGAGTAAGACTGCTTCAGAGCTACTAATTGTGTCTCAGAATTTCAAAATACACACATCCATTTATAAGAAGAGCATAAAAAACCTTTATTGCTTTCATAATGTATTGTTTGGTGGATTGAATTTAGTTTAGCTAGTGAGGCTGTTCTGAGAGGAACAATGTAGTTTCAGATAGGAAAAGCAGAGCTGCTGTTTCACAGACAATATGCCATGAATGCTATCTAAAGAAACAGACTTGACATTGCTAATTATACATGAGAGTGAAGTATATTTATTTCACACATTGATGTGACTGAATCAGAAGCTTCAACTGGCATATGGAGAGGGGTTTCTTGTGGTTTTAGAAAACACCTTACAAATTCAGCTGATAAAAAGCCTTGCTTATTTATCATGGTCCAGGAGAGTTGGAAAACAAGAACTAAATCTGGTCTAATTCTGAATCTAAAGAAACAGTTGTGAATTTTTTCAGAGCTTTGACAGATACAGTAATGAAGATTTACAATGGCTTACAGATACTGTGATTGACGTTTTCAATGAATAGCTGTTCATGTGCAGTTAATTATCTCATTGTAGTCTGGGTCATTTGGGAAGCTGTGAACATAGCTAAATTCTATGTTAGGATTGCATTGTAAGTGAAATGTGCATGTGGAAGGGGGAACACCAGAGCTGCATCATCTTGAAGCTAGCAAGGCTGGAGAAGTGACCAAAACCATTTTCTCTTTGAGCAGCTTGATGCTTAGTTAAGGTGAATAAATGCTAAAGGTTAATGAAGGTGTGAAATCTTTAAATCATATCTAAAAATCCTTGCTCTCCCTTAATGCTTTCCCTCCTACCAGCCCAAGGCAGTTAGTGCTGCTCCCACTAGGACAAACAGCAGCCCTTTGTTAGCTGCCTTGCCTGGGGCACACCCTGTCCTCGCACTGCTGCTCTCTTGCCGTCTGGAAATCCCAAAGACCCTGAAAGGAGCCTTTGGCTGCCTAGTCTCCAAGTTTAGCGGATTCAGTAAATCTGTGTTACCTCCGGTACACATCGAGCTAACCTGTAACTTCAGTCCCAGCATTTAATTTCCAATGGGGACGGGAACATACAGACTCTACCACAGACCCTGTAGGCTTCTTATTCAAAGATTGGTTGCTTCTCCAAGGATCCAAATCTGGGACATTATTAACACCAAAATTATATGTGTTAGAAACTGTCCTGGTATTGAAATGGCACTACAAGTACTACAGCACAAGTTTGAAAGGGCCCTGCTTGAGCTGCAGTGCATGACTCCTTGCTTCGAAAGCTTGTGGAGTGTTTGAAATATGATATAGACAGTGACTTGGACCACCTTCCAGCTGCCTCCACCAGTCTGAACAAGGGTATTGAAATGGCAAGCAAACCTCAGAGGATAAAACTGTGAATGGCATGCTTTGAGCCAAGTGCTGAAGGGTGTCTTAGGTCCCTCATCTGACTGCTGTGAGAGTCATGTGTCTGCACCGTGGGGCCTGGCGAGACACCCTGGGTTCTTCCCAGGGAAGACTGGCTGGCTTCAAGGAATCTTGATGGTTCAAATGGAAAGCAAAAATCATGTGCCACAGCTGAGTACTGAGGCAAGATAGAGGTCAGTTGTCCAGCAAACACATTTTTGTATTGAGTGTAGAAAACACCAATGTTTTCCTTTGTTTAGAACCATGGCTGCAACTTGCACATGCAGGTCGAATGCTGTTGTAGTCTCCATCTATTTAGAGGTGCTGGAAGGTGCTGCTTCTAGTGGAAGGTGGGCATGCTGACAGCCAGTCTGAGGGAGAAGCTGTCACTGGAAATAGCAGATTTTTCTGGACTGCAGCAGTGGAGGAAAATGTCTTCTTGGGCAGTTAGATGTGCAAAGTTCTGCTGTGAATGCCACAAAAGGAAGGATTCACAAGGCAGTTACTGGAGGATGAAAGTTAGAAGTGACAAGTTACAAGTGACTTACTGAGAGTCAAATGACCAGACTGACAACTGGAGAAGAGGTGAAAACTTCAGTGTGCCAGCTGTGAAGGCTTTTGCTTCCCAGAAGCTATGGAAACTTGTCTAACACTGTGTACTGTATTAAACATTATCTTAACTCCCAATTTCATGACATATGCATTTAGTACTTAATGAAGATAATGAAGATTCCTTCTCATTAGGGCCTTTTATTAAACTTGTTCACATTGATACATTGAAGACTATTAAATACTTTCATTTCCAAAGGGAGAAAAGAAAAAAAAAAAAAAAAGCTTGGAATGGGAACAGAAGGATGTTAGAAACCAATACAGAAATTTGTCTGAAAAGAAGATTCTTCAGCTGACATGGCTGTGGAAGAAAAGTTTAAATATTTTAGGTACAGGAAGATATTCTAGCAGAGTTGTAAAACATACTTTTTTATAGATACCTGATCTAAAAAGTCATGTTCAGGCATTAATATGACAATTATTTGGATTTTGAAAAAAACAAACAAACAACAACAACAACAACAACAACAAAAAAAAACGAGCCCACACATTCCTCCTAAGCACAGGAGTCTTAGGAAATACTTGTTAGGAAAGGTTTGCAAACTCAGTAACCTTTTCTCACTGTAGAAGCTGTCTCATCTGCTAATTATATTTAATAAGTCATAGAATACCAAGGGAACATGAGAAATTTTGCCAAATGCTCTTTTTCTTTTCATGTTTAGAGAAGAGTTGTCTGGGGTGTGTGTGTGACCCAAATCAGTTCTGGTTGATTATTATCATCTTACCTGACAGAAAAGAAGTACAGAGAGACATAACCAACATGTGTAGTGTGAAGATGGGTCATCTCAACCCAGTAACTCTATACCCAGTGGTTCACTTCTATCTCAAGAAACCAAAGGTGGTGTTAGCATTTTCTTAGTTCTCACAGAACTAAAGCATCCTGTAGGAAGAAAAGTTTAGGTAAATACTCTGTTTAACTGCTCTGTGAATAGAGGCAGACAGCAATTGTAGCACAGTGTTTAATTCTGTAGCTTTGTTGTGTAGGTGGACATGTGTAATCAGTGATGGCTGTTGAGTAAATGTCATTTCATTAATGTTGAATTTGTATTTTACTCCTCAGACTGTTGCCCTGATCTTTTCAGCCTTCTGATATTTGCATTCTTGCAATGGAGTTTCTCACAGATTTTCTTGTGAACAAGTAATATTATTGTAACCGTTCCTTTTTCTGTTTACATTCCTCTCTCTAAGGAGGAGACAAATGATGGACTTCTAATTTGACCAGTGTGGTTGGAGAGGAGGCGACCTCATCCTCCAATCTATGGTCATTGTCAGAAATCTATATAAGTAGAAGTAAGAAATTAAACTTCCCTCTTTTTGCCCCGACAACTTGACCGTGTGCGTGTCATTTATTTTGTGTCCTATAGCGACATCAGAATTTCAGCTTTACCAGACTATTTAATGAATTCCAGATAGCTGTTTTGACTTCCTATGGATGATAGCAATTACACTTGAAAGAAACCAAGAGGTATTCTGGTTTCTTTATCCAAGGACTGAGCTCACCATTTTAAGTGCTGCTAACTTACATCAGGGAGTTAAATGTCCCACCTTATTAAATCACTTACTCTGTCTTCTCTAAAGCTTTCATTTAGCTTTGATATAGCATTAATATTTAAAATGTATGTATCAGTTCAACAGACACATGCATTACTTATCAAAACACTGCAGCTTATTAAAAGAAACCTGCTGTCATCACAGGTGAGAGTCTAGAGTGACATGTAGTGCCAGGAGGTGTGTTGTACATTTTCACAAGCTGTTCAATTGTGATGGTGAGTACTTCAGGAAGAAAAAACAAAAGTCAGGGATGCCTCATCCTTGGCAGTGTTTGAGGCTGGGTCTGATTAGCTTTTAAATAACCTCAGCTAGTGGGAGGTATCCCTGCCCACAGCATTGGAGTTGGAACTAGGTGATCTCTAAGGTCCTTTCCAACACAAACCATTCAGTGATTCTGTGAAAAAATCATCTTGGTAATACGAATGGCGTATCTCCAGATTCCTTACCAGAAAACATGCACTCATGTGAATATGGTCTAACACTAACAGACCATAGTAACAGGGAAGTACTAAGTAACTGGACTTTCTGTGTCTGTTCAGTGTGTTGTATGAACAGTTTCTACTGTATCAGAGCAGCTAGCTGTTTTGAGATTTCTTATATTTCCCCACATTGTAAAGATCTGAGTAATATATTTAGTTATCCTCAGTTATCTAAAAGCAAATCTCATCCTGTGTGTGATACTTATGGTTAGACATTTGTTTAGCTGTTAATTTGCAGCTCATAAGGTCACTCAGCAGTGGGATAAAAATAAAAGTGTGTCTTTCTTCCAGTGCCTGCACAGGCGTGGTTGGAGTTGCTGCGATTCCAAAGTGCTTCTGTTGCTCCTGGCTCCCAGGCTACAAGGACAGTGTCCTCACTACAGAGGCCAGGCATCTTCATCCCTGTCCTTGCACTGGGGTGCTTCTCATTCACTGGCAGGTCAAATTCAAATGCTGATTTCTCTTATTTTTAGATGTGCATTTGACAGGACAGTCGAGTGAACCTAGGGAGGCTAAACCTTCCCTTTGTGCCCTTCAGATAGTGTGGGCCTTAGAACCCCTGTGCTGGCCATCACATACGAATTAAAAGCATATTTGTTTGTCACCTTCTCTCTCAAGCAGGGCCAGGTTTTGATTCTGCTTTAAAAGTTGTTAATGTCTCTCTACTGTTGTTCCTTATATCATGTCCTGAATAGTGGAAAGAAGAGAATATCTGTCTTCCTCTGTATATATTTTGCTGCCTTTGGAAAGAAATAGATCTCTCTGTAGTTCTTGGAATGCTTTTTAGAGGCACTAAATAATATATTGTTCTGAATTAGTAAGTAATAATACGACCTTTTCTTCTTGAAAACTCATTCTTGAGTAGTATGCCAAGATGTTATCTCCCCGCTTGAATGTTTGACTAGAGATACGAGATTTGATATGGGTGTGTGTGACAGGCACACATAGCCTGCCTTCCCAATGAGAAGTAAGAACATGCCACAGCATAAATGACAGCCTAATGTCTAATTACCTTGTGCTAAATCTTGTGATGTTTTTTACTATGCTATAATAGGAAAGGTGATCCAAAATCCAGTGTTTACATGTTGCAGATCCACTAACAAAACTAGAAGTTACAAACACATGGGAAACTACATATTTTCTCTTCTTTGTAGTTAGATAATATTTTTACCGGGGGTGGCGGGGGGGAGGGGTGTTTCTATGCATAAACCCTTCCTCATATGCATGTCTACTGTACAAAAAATTCTTTCATGGTGTATTTATTTAAGACAATCCTCACTGTAAGCAGACTGAATGTGTGTGGATATATGTGCACATCTCCAGCTGTTACCAAGGGAAACATTTGACCTTGAGTTTCAGATGATTGTTGCATCAAACCTCTCTCACTAATGAGTCTTCCCCACCTTCCTCTTCAGTGAAACTTTTCTCAGGAGAGGGGAAAAAAGCAGAAAGAGTGATGAGGTACAGAAAGGAAAAGGAATGTTTGCCATTCTTTCAGTAGAATCAGCACATTTCAGGAGAATTTTTTTTCTGAACTTCTACTGGAAGGGAACAGAGAAGTAGTCCTGGAAATAGTAAAGGAAAAGCTCATCTAATCCACTGGATCCTACAGAAATCTTGTAACAAAAGATGGATGGTAAAAATTTTAAATAACAGCCTATTTCCACAGGGTCAGGGGATGAGCTATTTGGATCACCAGGTAAGGAACTGGCTTCAGCCCTGATGCAAATTGATGTAGTGGTACCACAGCTTAGGTCAGTGCTTCCCAATCAGTAAGTTGCATTGTCATGGGGCATAGTGTTTGTTCTCTGTTTTCTTTTCTTTGTTAGACAATGCTGAAGAGAGAAAAAACAGGACTGTCAGGCTGCCATGGACTTCTTCTTGTAGTAGTTCCTTAAGTGATGCTGAGGTGTTTCCTCCGTGTAGCTAAATTGAGCTGTGTTCTGGCAGTCAATGTGAGGCAGATTTCTTTCTCTGTTGCTGATGTCTTATCAGAGAGTTCCTGATCTGACCTCTTTTCATGGGAGTTATTTGGCTTATGACTTGGCATGGGATTGAACCAGGTCCCAGAATGTCTTATGTAGTTTTACAAACTTTCAAATATAAATGAAGAAAGAAGAACCTTGCCAAGAAAATCTGCAAATTTTTGTGACTGTCAGCCTGAAGCCTAGCATAAACAACTATTCCTGAGATCTCCTAGTCATATTTCTAAGACAGTATTTCAGAAAGTATTGTTTCAAAATAATATAATAAAAAATGGCTGTGCTACTTGGGACACAGCATTCCTTAGCTGTCATTACAGTGACATAGCAAAATAATTCAGGCTGCCTGGAAACTGACCAGGGTGAGTGTAGGAGAGTAATCAGAATATCTGAAAGGGAATTCTGTAAATTGTTTGTGGGTGCAGTTTGGAAGAAGCAGAAGAGTATTTTGAGATGGGTGCAGTTCTTAACATCTGCGTATTTTGTGGGTGCTCTAAGTTAGTTTTGTGTAGACAGCTTTTCCGTTTGTATGCTTTGCAGTGCTTACACTGGTTCTGAAAAGTTCATTTGCCTTTTTTTAATGCTTTCCTTTGAGGGAAAGACCTTTTGTGATACAAAATATTCTTAGTAACTTTATTCCACTTTTAAGGTAAGTTTCTGCAAAAATTAATTATATTTCAAGAATTTGTGTATTTACAATTTTGTAATATTTAAACAAATGAAAACCAGTTCAAGGAGATTTCATCCTCCAATTTGCTTTTGTATCAGACTGCTGAATGTCAAAATTTGTCAGAGGCCATATATGTGATATTTTGTAGTTTTGTATTTTGCTATCTAACACTATGGCAAAATAATCAAAATGATCTACAAACAGTTAACTGAAGTTTATCTTAGCAGTATCCAATGTATCCTTTTCTATATGTGATGCAGAGAAATGCAGCTGAAGTTGAGTGTTCTCACTGCATGGTACATGGGAAATCAGCTGGTGGATTATGAGGAGGCTGTATAGAGGCCAAGAAGCCTCTGTTTGGTACTTCCAGATGAAAAATGATGAAGGACTTGATGTGGAGTTGCAGCAAAGGTGTGAAAATTATCATTTGAGCTTGGGATCTGCTGCTAAGGTCCAGCTTGCTGCGGTCCGTAGGGTGGGTCAAGTAAAACATGTCTATTCTCAGCAGGACTGCTAGGAGGTCTTTTGTGTTATCATGCAGCACACCTTTTTTCAAACTTGTCTGAATTATGCAGTCATATGTCTAGAATATACTGTAAATCAGACCTGTAGGCTCTCACAGCAAATGAAAGAGTGTATGCTCTTTGGATGGTAAGGTTAAAAAGCACTGGTATTCTATTATAAGCAGATGAACTAAAATGGTAGGAAAATGCTGCGGTGTGATATAAACAAACTGAAAATGGACTGTAATTCTGTCTCACAGCTACCATGCTCTGTGCTTTGCTAAGAGAATAAAGCTAAGAAAAATACAGATTGAGATTAATTTACAGAAACTGTACGGCTCAGACACGAGTTTTATTCTTGTTCTGAAAAGCTTTTCATGGCTTTAACCAAAACATTTTTGCAAGGGATGGAGATATATCTCTGGATGTCAAGTAAGTTGAAAGGCTGGTATGCCTGAAAGATTTTCTGCTCTTTCAAGTTATAAAGGTTAGTCTAACAGACTGTGTTATTTCTGCAACTGTTCATGTCTAACCAATTGTTGTTGACCTTCATGATTGGTGTGGTTTTTCTGGTTAATGACAGGAGGGCAAAAGTGGCGATTTGAGTCTTTCAACAGCAAAGCCGTTTCTGGCTGCTCCTGCCTGAGATGAAGATAGTAAAGGTTGTAGCAAATAAAGAGCCCGTTGAGCATACTAGATGTCATATTGTTTGGGGTAAGATGATCTGCTGTGTGTGTGCAGAATGCTCGGGGTGCAGATCATGGGACTGCCTGGTTGCATGGAAACCAAATAACCTGAGCTCTCTCAGGTTTGTGAGTACTGCATGAGAGGTGTGCTTTCTGCAGAGGCAGCATGAAATTATGAGAAGTGAGGTTATGGGTCTAAGATATTTTTGAAAAGATACTCTGGGAAGCTTTTTCTTGGCAAAGTTTGTCCTGCTGTGGTATTAATATCTGGTTGGCTTTCTGTGGTGTAATTGTTCTGGGTTATTGCCTGACAGATGGTTATATCTTAGAGTCGTATCAGAATGATGTTATTTGCTTGACAGTTATTGTTCTTTTAGGAATGTGGGACAGGAAAGGACCTGCCTATTCATCAAATTTATTTTCATGCTCTTGTAGGCTTTATGTCATACAGACATAGACATATGGAGTGCTGTCTTAAAAGCAGCTGAGCCTTTTCCACTCACTATTTTAATTAGAAGCCTCTTCCAGTGCTAAATTCCTCAACATGGTGTAGCTACTGGCAGTGTTCAACCTAAATTTATTCATCATCAGATAGTAACAATCTTGTGCCAAGATTGTCCTTTTATTTTAAATAGATTTTTCTTACTGTTTTACAATTATTTCAGTGTTTTTATACACAGCCCTTGCTTTTCTGCCCAGCTTTATTTTTGTTAGGCTGAGGCCAAGTCCTTGCAGCCTCCCTCAGTTCTGTTGAAAGTAGAGCAAAATGAAGGAATGGGTAGTTGGAGACTTTTCAGCTTGCATGTAGCAGGTTTTTCCAGTTCCCTGAGAAGGGTGTGTCTTATTCTTTGTACTATTGTTGATAAAAGAAGTGAATAGTAGCTTCCTTGTTATTGCAGTACACCAACAGAAGCACAGAAAGAAAATTTTGTATTTTAAACTCTCTGAAAATTGTCTTTGAGTAGCAAGATTGTTCAAACAGTAGGGACTTATGGTATATCCTCTGATTTAGGAACGCAGACAGTCCTAGGAAAGTGGTGTTGAAAGCAGGCAGATGTTTGCCTCAAGTGCGTGGGTTCCATTTCGTGTTTTTTGTGTTTTTTCCTTAGGCTGTTAAATGTTCACATCAGTATTCTGTGGCTGATCTGTGCACAGACAAATTCTTTGTGCATTTTTAATGACTTACTGCTAAAATATGTGATCAAAGATAAATCAGATCTGTTACAAAGGAATCAAAAACTGTAATTATGTTTAAATTTTTTTGACTAATATTTATAGACACATGCTACTTGTAAGGCTCTCAGTGTGCTCTTCAGACATTTATATTCAAAAGACATTAATGAAAGGTGTAGAAGGCAGATACATTTTTCAGAATTTAGCTATTTTAAAAAGCTTCAGTAGGAAGACCTGACCTAATTTCTTCCCATTTAAAATCCTAAAGGCTGTTGTGTTGGAAAAAATAAAGCAAATACTGTTTAAAATGTGGCGGAAGGTTTTATGTCCCAGGTTTTGACAAAAGACATAAGCCTTGTAATGTTCAACACTGCAGCTCCTAACAGTCAGGCTCCTGGCTAAGAAATTATGGAGGCAGGTATCTATGGACCATATGATGGCATTATGATTTCCTGATTGGAATTTGAAATCTGTAGTGTGGAACCCTGGTACAGTGAAGCTGGTTGGTAGGAAACCAGGGCATACCTTAGACATTCATACAACACCTACATTTATCAGAAAATAAATCCCATACCCCTTTCTGCAGTTTTCTCTTAGGAAGATGCTTTGGTACCTATCTTATATATAGTAGACTAGCAGTTAATTAGCTGATGAGTCCAAGAAGTAGGAGGCCTTGTTCCTCCATCCTTTTCAGCCTGGGGGATTTCAAGGCCACGTTTTTCTTTTCCCAGAGTGCCATAAGCCAGTGTTTCATGCATAGGTAGGGGATCTAATCACCAGACTGCAGATTCAGACTTCTTGCCCACTGTCTGGAATCCATCAATGTGCATTTCTGACTGCATCATAGATTCAACAGATTGTTAAGCTTAGAAAAGAGCTCTGTGATCATCAAATGCAACCATTAACCCAGCACCACTGTGCTCACCTCAGAACAGTGTCCCCAAGGGCCATGGTCACCTTCCTCAGGGAGGATATGGCAGTCCTTTGCAAAGTATCTTGCAGGCTGATGTGTCATGTGTTCTCTTGAAACATGGATTTGATTCTTCTTGATTTACCAGGAAAGCAGTTCTGCAGCTGGAGAGCAGGAGAATCAACATCTAAACAATCTGTTCTTATTCTAACTTAATATTTTAGCAGTTGTTTGACCAGGAAACTTTTTAACAACTTGAGATACTGTAATAAGGAAATGGAATAGTAATGGCCATCATTGATCATAATCACTTCTGGGCATGTAATTTGAGTTGTTTCAATTCAGGGCTGCCTTTTTTTTTAAAAAAAAAAAAAACAAAAAAACCACACACACACACACAAAAAAAACCCCAAAACAAACAAAAAAAAAACTTTTAAAAAAAACACCAAAAAGAAAAACAAAAAACCAACCCCTCATGTATATACCTTTTTTTTTTTCAAAGACAGACATTGTGGTTTTGAATTCTGGTACAGGAAAACAAACAGGAATTTACAGCTGTTATGGTTTAAAATAAATAAAAGATACTTTCTATATTTGCAGGCTATACTGGAAAACCCAACTGTGAATTTACTCAGAAAGTTAAATAATTTCTTTTTTGTTTCTAGGTGGTGATGTAACACTTCTGAAAAAAAAAAAAAAATCCTACTCTGCTCAGTTAAAGAAAGCAAGATTACAGTGAATGGGAGACCTTAGAAGAGGATAGCCGATCTGGGAAACATACTGTTAAACTTCAAAATAATTCAAATTTTTTTCTATGTATTTCTCTATGTTGTTTTGACTCCCTGTGTGATAACCCTCAGAAGTTACTTCTAACTGGGCAGAGTTGTAATAGAAAAAAATTTAGTCAACTTTGGCTCTAAAAAGGAGTTGCTTAGCTGAAAAAAAAAAGGGAAGAACTTTCCTCAATGAAAGAAATTAAAATAATCATGCTAATTGCTTATTTTAAGCTCCAACCTGCTAAATCTTCTGTGTTTCTCAGTGTGGGACAATGGTTTCCTTCATGCATGAGTGACGACTTTAAAAATACAACTCCTGGGTGCTATGAAGCAGAATTCATTAAAAAAAAACATGTTTAAGACTGGTATGATTGCACATCTTTGATGTTGGCTGTAAAGCAGAAGGAGACAATGTGTGCCCAGACAGCCATTATGGGATTGGTTTTTGTGTCCTGTTTTGTGTGGAATATGAAAAAAGGGCAGCCCATACATCTGATCTGCAAGACATCTTACCTTAAAGTGGTTTAGTTTTCATAGCTGGCACAGTTCACAGCAAGGAGCACATGTGCAATGTCTGAGATACCTCAACATGGCAGCTTCTGCCAAATTTCACTCATGTTTCCAAATGTAATATTATGCTTATGTCCTATCCTGTCTCTGGCACTGAATTAAAACAGCACCTGTTAATATTAAGAATAAATGAGCTTACTGTAATGTGGAGGATAAAGAGGTTTTGGTGAAAGAAAATTGGATATGAGATTTAGATTTCCTCCCTAATTAAATATTTAAAGTGGTGATGTTCTACTTCAGTTTTATTCAGAAGTCAGAAAGCAGCATTACAATGTTAGCACACACCTTTTTACTCAAATCTTTCATGTGCTGGTATTTGCTGATACTCAGCTCAAATGCCTTTAAGGAATAATATGAAACACTCTGGAGCATCATTTTTGGTTTTGAGATTTTTTTTTTTTTCAGAAGCTTGTTATTCCTCTGTATGTTGGCTGGTTCTCATTTGCATTTAAATAAGCTTTAGCAGAGTTGTGTAGCTTATTGGTGTTCATCTTCAGTCTGACAGCTGAAGAATAGCAGATGTAAGTATGAACATTAGGCTAAGGCTTGCATTATGCAGCCAACAATCATTTGTTCTGGTACTCTGGAGTAGAAAGTTAAAACACAGATTTCTTTCTGCTTCTACCTGTGAACATTGCTGAGTTTTCTGGGTTCAGTTCTGCTTTTGGATAGCACTGAAATTACTAAAAGAAGTGAGCACCTGTACTGTGGATATTACTGCTATGGGTAAAGAAGGGTAGTGCTATTGATGCACAGTTGTTTTTCTGATACCATAACTGTCTTTCAGGATACTGTCTCAAAATAATGTGTTTTCTTTAAGGCTGAAGAATATATTCCAAAAAAGATCTGTTCTGAACTCTATAACTGAATTTCTCTTAAGAGTGGTAGATAAAGGATCATGATAATCTAAGCACTGTTCTGTTTCTAGTGGGAAGAAAGAAGCTGGGGCAAGAAAGATGGTAGTACCTTTATTAAGGTATCAGTAAGGAGATGACTGAGGAAGAGAATCCTCTCTATTGCTGCTCAGAATGAACACTGTGTGGGTCCTTGGATGGGAAAGCAGAAGTAGATATTTGTCAAGGACCAAGAGATCCGATGGGATCTTAAAGAAGTTGGGCAATGTCTGCCTTGCACTGATAAAGATGATTAACATGACAGATTTTCCAAAAGACTAATTATGGAGGAAGTTGTCTGGGGAGAGCTGGCTATGTTCCTTGATATGACAGTTCAATACTTTCATCTCTTAATATCCATAATGAAAGGCACTGAAAAAAAGAAACTGTCAGAAAAGGAGCAGGAAAACTAGTGTTGAAGACCATTGTTTTAGAAGTTCTTGTGCATGTGCATTGCTTTCAGTGGAATTAATGGAGTAGGAAAAACCTGCCTTCCAGATTTTATGTGATGATAGGAGTACCTTTTTTGTCTTCTTGGAAAACCAGGCTTACTCCAGTTTTATATACTTGTGTCTGGGTGTGTCTTACTCAAATGTCAGTCCTAACTTAGAAGCTACACAGGCATCCTCCTCAATAAATCATTACTTGAAGGCAACGTGCACTAGGACTTTTTTTTTAAATTGAAGTGGATATTTTTGGAGAGATACTATTTTAAGATTATTTTAATGGAAGGGCTTCTTCTTACTATTTTTTCAGTTGCTCACTCACTGGTGACAATAGGAGATGAAAGCATTGCCTTAGTTGATCTGTTGGGGTACAGAAAAAATAAGGTAATGAAATGTAGTTTGTTCAGAGGGGAGTAAAACTCCATGGTTTTTATTTACCGTGTTGTTAAGCTCAAAGAAAAGCTAAAAAATAGTATTAGTAATAATAATATTAATAATTATAATTATATTTTTGTGTATAAACCTAAGTTTAATTTAGAAAGGCTAAATTATTTGTGTATTGTTTTCCTGGATCATCACTAATAGTTTCACCTTTTTTACACATATGGCATGCAGATTGCACAATTGTTTGTTCAAGACTGGAGGTGATACATTACCATTTTAAGATTAATTATTCTGACATAGTGTCACTAGTTAAAACCATGATTGCATCAATTACAAAAACGTGAATTTTTCATTGCTTTCAATATCTGAATATATACTGTGAAATTAAGAAAAATAGTGTTAAATTGCATTGGAAAGTATTTTGGTAGTATTATTTCTGGTTTTCAAGTAAATTATTGGAAACACTTTTAAAAGCTTGCTTTCTTGAATAATACTATTGATAACATAATGTCATTACCATTTTGAAAATTCCTTTTATGTCCTTTCTTGATTTTCTGTGAATGATACCATTGTTCTGTCACTCACTTGAGCTCATAAACAGGAAAATATTTTCCAAATTCAGCATCATGTCAAGGCTGTATTTAAGCCTTAGTCATTTCAAATCCTGTAGTACTATCTGTAGGATATATTCTTTCTTATGGAATAATACGCCATGGTATCTTTTGTCCATTGCCACAATGTATTCTCTGTTCTTGCAGTACACAGGATCTGGTACCAGATAGAACAGGAACTGGTTGCGCTTCTCTCTGAAACAGAATTCTGCTGCAAAGAATTTCCAAGACTGTTGATTGTATCATGTCTTTATTTTTTTTTATTCTGCAAAATCCCTCTTGCTGGGTCAGTTCTATACAGGGTACCAGACTTCCCTTCAAAATCTTCCCTTGTCTGCTCCTGTCCTGCCTGTCATAAGTCACCAGTAATCTCCTGATACATAGGGGTCCACCTCCAGTCAGTCCTTAGTCACTGCCTTCAAATCTTCCTGAGAGAGTCTTGAAGCTTTCTCTCACAGAATATCCTGAACCAGAAGGCAGCTCGACTCCAGTTTAGGGGTGACTTGTTTTCTGCAGGGGGTGCTGAGGGAGTTCTCTGCATCTGATGTGTGCAGCAGTGCCTCAGTCAGGGCACGGAGCTGCGTGGTTGCATTCTGACTGCTCACAGCGCGCCGGTGCTTTGGATTCCAAGTAACCTTGCTCTGCAACTCGCAGACATACCTTAATTTCATAGCTGCAGTTAAAACTCTTTTAGGTTTTTACAGGTGGTGTCTAGTTTGTTACCCTTGAATTAGATATTAATCACAAGTAAAATTCTGGAGGAGACATCTTGAAACTGTTGGAGACTGCTTCCAACCCAGAATGTTCCCTATTGGGATCTAAAGTCATAAGTTGCAGTGTTAGTTACAGCTGCTAAGGACTTAACTGCCTGAATGTTTTCTTACATAGAACACAATTACTTTAGCAATACAAACAGCTTCCAAATTGAAATTAACTTACTTTTTTCAAATAGTGAGGTTGATCAGGTGTAGAGAAAATAAACGGAGACATGATTATACTAGAAACTATGGTTATATAAGGCCCAAGAAACAAAACAAAAAACAAACATAGGAATATTCTAATTTTCTTTTGAACAGTCATATAAAAATACCTGGTTCTTAATTTTTTTTAGTGCGTATAAACGTCTACCAATTTATACAGGTATTGGTCACAAATGTTTTGGTGTGTAGGACAGATGAAAGAAGATCCATCTAGAGAAAGGCAGAAATAGTAATTTTTCTGTGTCTCTGTTAATGAATTGGCAAAGATGAGACATCCCAGTTCAAAACAGAATGAAAATGGATCCAAGTGCATGTACAGACTTATTTTGTATCACTGTGTCTGCATATTAATAGAATTCAGAGAAAAGAAGGCAAAAACTCAATTTGCTAATTTCAGTGAATAGACTAATTCAGCTTCCTATTGAGTAATTGCAGAAGGCATTTTTCATTTTAATGAGCATTCTGAATTCTTTATCTCTTGGTTTTCTCTGTTTCTCATTAGAAATTTGCTGTATTAAATGTGTTTCTTAGCACTTTTGTCAATATTGTATTTATTTCTAGATCTGTTAAGAAGTGGTTGTAATGTGCAACTGATAATGACTAGCTTAAGGAGGTAGTGAATTTGAAGGACTTTATGTGACAGAGAGTTGTGATTTAATATGTGAACTTAGTAAAATCTGCTTTCCTAAATGGGAAAAACATTAGAGAAACATTAGAAAAACATTATAGAAAGTGTCAAATGGTAGCTCTAGGGTTTTAAGTTAGATCTTGTGTGTCAGAATTTGGTTTGTTTCAAAATAATGATTTCTTTGTTATGACATGAATAAAAAGTACTCTAGAGAGACAGCTTTATGTAATAAATGATCTTGGCTGTTGCATTCTAGAGTGTTCACAAGCTACAGGTAAAGATACTGCATTTTCTTTGACATATTCAACAGATGTCAGGGAAAACAGACTTAGACATCTCTGCTTAAACATAATACTAAAGTACTGGGGATTTATATGTTTATTTCATAGCTGATGTATGTTGTTATTCACATCACAGTTTTTCTGCTTGTGATCAGTTTCATGTGTAGTTTGGAGTTACTTCACTTGGCACTGTGATGCCTTCTCTCATCCATAAGCCCAGAAAACGCACATCTTAGGCTTTGTAAGCTCTTTTATTTTAACATACATTACTATGAAAGCTTGTTTTGGAATTGCACTATGCAGAAAATGCTCACTTTTGACATTTGGGTGACAGGAAAATGCTTGGATTAAAAAACTGAGAGACCAAGATAACTCTGCAGGAGGGTGGTGGGGCTGTGGATTCATTGGTTTTCCCTAATCAAGAAAGACAAAAGAGATGCAGCATTTTGTAATCAGAAGTAGAGCATGTGTCCCTGTTCCATCACCCGCTGCAAGTCTCATGAGGAGATGGGTGTTGAATTCTGTGACCCAGTTATTGTGTATGGGCAGGTTGAGCCCTGTCTGCTGCATACTTGCTGAAATGTTGTGATGTTTCTGAGCCTCTCTACATCAAAATCAAAAAATCTACAGCCTGTTTGCAAAATCCTTGGCAAAATTACTTCCCACCAAAATTTTGTAAATGCTTGAACATTTGCTTCTTTCCTTTGACTGATGTATTTCTAAATCTTCTGAGATATTTAACCACTATAATAAAAAGAGAGGTAACAGGGAATGAAATGAAATGGCTTCTTCATTAAAAAAAAAAGGTAAAGAAACTAACTTGGTTTGAAATAAAGGTGCTTTAAGGAGGACATGAAAGGCAGTAAATTAATAGGAAATTATTTATTCACGATTTTGAGAATTTGGGGTACTTAACACAATGCAAAAAAATGCTTTGCACCTGACATAAGTTATGAAACTTATTTTCACAACATATTGTTAAAAGTCAAAACAAAAAAAAATGGGTTCAACAAGGAGCTTTACAAATCTGTCAGTGTTAGTGCTGATAGTCCAGAGTCAGTCTGACCCAGATGGATGCTGTGCTGCTGATTGGTGGGGGAGGAAATAATTTTTACTTGTGTCATGTATAGTAGATACTCTGTGCTGGCACTCCTGAAGACAGGATTCTGTACTTTGCGGACTGTCACCGTGGCTAAATATTGAGTGGTTTGGGGTGTTTCCTTAGTTACTGTTTTTATCTCCTATTCGAAGTTGGCTGAAGGAGGAGGAAGGTGGTGTCATGTCTTTGCCAGCAGTGGGGGAATGTGAATTGGTGGGCTTGGGTCACCAGACGATTTTAGATTATCAATGACTTGCTTTCATGTTGAGGACACAAAGCTGACTTTCTGTCTGTGTGCACACTATTCACAAGTGGATCAAAAAGCAGCAAAACAGAGACAGAGTAGTGGAGGCAGTGATTGCAGATACATTCTGTATTAGTAGAAACTTAAGTGGCTGAAAATAAGTGCTAGGTATTGGTAATTTTATATTAAAATACAAGTCAGTTACTTTCCCAGGTGTTCTATTATTCTAAACTTTCTTTTCCATAAAGTATCACATCAAAGAGGTCACAGAACAATTGAGATCAAGCATTTTGACGTGGAATGGAATAGTCTGTTATCTCTGGGTTCCAGTTTGTTCTGGTAAGGATGAAAAGACAACTGTAGGCTGTGCAAGAGGGTGACAAGGTTTTGTTCAGCCTTTCTTCTGTATGCGTGATGTGATGGAAATCAGGACAGATGAGTGCCAGGCAAGACCAGTAGTTGTTGTATTAGCTGTGGTTCAGACTTGATGATGGCTACCGAGTGCCTAAACAGACAGTGTGGGTGTCTTACACTCACTAAAATAATATTTTAAGTATTGTTTTAAGAAATTTTCATTCCTACAGGCCAATTATATCACCACTGATTTGTGACAAATGAACTTGACCTCTGAATGACAGCTGAGTCTCTCTGCACAACTAAAACTACACAGATGTACATTTAGAAAGTGTGGAGAAGTCTGGTGGGGTCATTAGGTGAGGTGTACCTTTTTAGCACCTCAGCAGAATATTTTATGGTGCTTCTAACAACTGCTTAAGCAAAGTTTGTTATATCATTACCTGAATTACATGAAACAAAAGATTGAGACAGCTGCTTCTAAGGTACTGAGCAAAGTTATATCCCTCAAAATAGTGGAATATGCCTATGTGTTAAGAACAAATTGAGCAAAGGAGTACTTTAATGCCTGGCATAGCAGTGAAAAGGAAAAAGGGAGACTTTTTTCAGTAATCAATGTCTGTGTCTATTTTATAAGGGTGATCATTCAGCATGTGAAATGTTTATTTATTTTTGAGTGTACTTGGGATTGTCCTGTGATATAAAAATTGTGTTGACAGAAAAATCTGGGGTTTTTTGAGTAGCCTGTCCTCAATGCAATGTAGGAATCTCTTATTGCAGCTGAATTCTGAAATTCCCTATTCAGCAGAAGAGTTGTTAGCTTAGTGGGGAGATACTTGATTCATAGTAAAACAACCACCAGTTCTGTTTTGATTCTACTCTACCTTCAAAATGAAATAAAAATGCAGTGGAACATATGAATGTGGTTGAATGTAGGACCAAAAGACATACAATAATTCTGTTCATACCAGGTATTTCTGAAAACTGGGAAGTTTTACCATTTTTTGGGGAGAGGGGGGTGGGAACAAAGTGGCAAGATATTTGTTCTTTTTTTGTGGTGTTTTTAGAGTACTATTTAAAACAGAAAAAATGTAATATAGAATTACTTTAAAGAGGAACATGATACAATTATTTTAGGAATCATTTGTCAGTAAATTTGTAGATGTTTCTGTCCCATGTTTATATAAGTAGTCTGATCCCATCTTTAGGATGAAAACTGATCTGTCTCCTTGTGAAACTAGAAGCGATGCTTTTTATTTCTCCTGTAGTTAACTTTGAAAGCATTTTAAGAATGTGGATAATTTCACTCTTCTCAGAGAGGCTGACAATATTTTTTTACTTACCATCAGCAATTGACTGGAAAACAAAATGCTTTCATATGCATCTTTGGAGCCAGGAGTGCACAAGTACGTTTCCTTCCTTTTTAGAGAATTCAGGCTTCCGCTGTTGGTGTTAAAATATGGAAACTACAGCTTGAATAGAAACTCAGAACAGGTCATGGTTTTGTCTCTCTATTACACTCTGATAATTTAAAAAATAAAGTATTTCTTGTTTAGATCATGTGAACTTGCTGAACACAATAAGGCATTTTGGTCCCTAGAAGGTGCATAATAGGGTATTCCAAAAGCACTTACAACCAGGGGACTTCTTGGTTTTACTTCTTTGAAGTTTCTGTTGCAAATTCCAATCCTGTGATGGGAATGGGGAGTACAATAGGATCCTTGGGGAGCCTCTGCTTCTCTGTACCAAACAGGTTCCATCTGGTGAATTAAAGAGTTTCTGAAATAATAGCATATAGAGTACATAAAATAGCATATAGAGTACGTTCAGTTTCTTAATATTTTCCTGCATGGTGTTCTTTTCGATGTGTAAATCCAGTGTTGCTCCCTCAGGTCATCATTAACTTGTTTGTGTATTTGAATTAACTAACTTGGCAGCTGGCCAGCACCTCCTGCAGATTAATAAGAGCAAGTTTCACCTTGGTTTTTTTGGTCCTTTCATGACTTGGCATGTGACATTCTTTCTGCTGATAGTCCATGACTAGTTTTTTCTGAGCTGGTATTTTTAAAGACGTGGTTTCTTGAAAGTGAGGAGAACAAATAAGGCAGCACAGTTCACTGTGCCTAGAAAAACCCATTGATACAGATCTTCCTCTCCCTCTGGTGTTAGGTTGATTTGTGTCTTTTCTCCTGGAAATACAACAAAAAATTTTGCATTTTCTCCTTCCATTTGGAAGGATTTTCCTTTCTAGTGCAAGGAGAGCTGTGGAGACTGAGAGACTTACACTAAAGTTTTAGAGTATCTGTGTATTGTTTAGCAATGGGCCAGGGAAATGTTATCTTTTTATGTTTCAGATGATGCTGTGTTTCACATATTCTGCTGAGCTGGTTTTGCATCTGTGGCGTGCCAAAAATACATGAGCTGAGAAGGCCCTTAAGGATAGTGGCAGAGCCAGTAGCGCCAGTTTTTGTGTGGTCCAAGTGTTGTGCCCTCTTGCTGCTGTCTCTACGTGATGGTAGATGATTGCTGCTGCTTACTGAGCACTGGCCACAAGGATTTGTGCAGGGTTTCAGAAACCCCCAGTTTGTTCAGCTTCTGAGCCATGGAGCTGTTGATCGCTTGCCGTGATAATGTATGTGGATTTTGTACTGAGACTGATTTCTTAATCAGGGGAAGCTTTTTCTTCACAACCACACTTGAAAGAATTTCAGAAGAATAGTTGTCAGGTGCTCTAAAATGGAGCAGTTCTGAGATTTGCACTTACACATTGAGTTCATTTAGTATAAATGTTTTGTTGGTCCTACGTGACACAATGATGCTCTTTGAACAGATGTCTCAATCTCAGTTATTGTCAAAGTTGTGACTACAGTAAGGATAGGTTATTACAGCTATGGCAAAAGGTTGTGGGAAAGGGAAGGTCAGCAATCATTATGGCTTTGGAAACTGGGATGGAGAACTACATCATGCTACTGCCTCTGCAGCTGGGGTGTTCTAATGACTTTAATCACATTTTAATTAGTGTTTCTAGGTAATTAAAAATTTTCAAGAGATGTTGCAAAATAGCTATACTTGAGCTTGAGTTTTCAGTGTGCGTCTGGAAGCTGGCTTCCAGGTATCCTTTCTGTCTGTTCCACAGAGGCTGAAGTTCATCATAACTGTGGTGTTGCATATAGGTGTTCATTAAACTTAAATGTTAGATCATCTCAAAAAGGGCACTACAGATTAATTAGTGTCTTGACCTAAGCCCACCTGTGACTTCTCTTTGAACTTGGGGATTAAGTACAATGATGCTCTCTTGCATATTTTGGAAATGTGTGAAAACTGTAAAACTAGAGTACAGAGAACTTACATAAGTCAAACTGTTTTGTAATAACCAGATTTTACAACCATTTGTTAACATTTACTTGAAAATAAATTTCTAGATTCATATTTACCCTGAAACATTTGACCTTTTCTTAAACATTTATTCCCTTTAGATAATTACACTTTTTTTCTTACAAAGCTATGCAATGTACTTCCATACATTTTTCTATAAGTTATATAGCTTAACATGATTTTTCTTATTTTTTTAACTTTTACTGATAAGAGCAAAGGGAAACTGTTAATTTTTTAATATTATCATATTTTTCCTCCTAATTTAAGTGGAAGTAGCCAGTAAGTAATTTTTGAATTTAATGTATAAAGAATGTACTAAATAATTTTATATTTCAATTAAAATTAAGATATGCATTCCTATGATAACACTTATTAGTAAATATGAATATAGTTTCATTAAAAATTAAATACTAGCCTCCATGACAATTTAGTGGAATACATCAAATTTGCCATCTTTTGAGAAAGTAGAACAAGCAGATCTTCCTGTTGTGCTTACTTTTTCATTTGTATACAGGAAAATGAAATCAACCATTCCTGTGTTGAAGTTCTATTTGGTCATGTAGATTTTAGGCTAGTTATTGAATTGAACTAATTGAGTAATTAGAAATCAATGTTCTCTGTGTATGTAGAAAGGCTGTGATGCTATCCAGGGTAGTACTTCAGAAAAATCTGTCCATTGGAACCTATTTTAATGTGTTCTATTGTTAGACTTTGAATGTTAGACAATTCTGTTGAATGAATATTTTTATAGGTTCTTAACCTTTTGTCACTTTGGGCCATGATTACATACTTAAAATAACTGGTGTCTTTTTGAAATGCACTTATCTTTAGATTTTTTTTAAAGTGAGAATTAAATTCTAATGTTTCAATATCTTTTAGTATATTGAGAAGTAGTGTGTAAATGTAGAAGCAGCAAAAGGTCATCCTGTCTTCAGAGCTGCATGTGGCTGGTTTGCAGCAGCTAAGGCCAAAAGGTAAGACAGTAAAGACAAATCAAGTACTCAGTGAGCATGGATTGTCCATGCAGTGAGTGAGATGGGCCTTATTTTGGGCAGTGGAAAGACAATTACTACTTACAACTGTAAAATATGGACTTTAGATGCAAGATAACTCAGTGCTAACACAGAACATAGGTTGTTTCAAGGTATACTTGCTAGATTTTCATAGGAGGAGCCACCTTCCACTTCCAAGCCTAGCTTTTATGGTGAGATTAGATATTGCAAGTATATTCATGAAGGTTTGGAAGAAATGCTGGTAGCAAATTCTTTGGTCTTGCTTGCGCTTTGTTTTCAAGGATTCTTTTAGCTCTCAGTGAATGCCAGGGCAGTTTTTTTCCCCAGTAGCCTCACACCCTTCTCCTCCCCCTTGCACACATAAAGACTATTTTGCAGATTGCCTTAAACCCACAGGCAAGGGTGGGTTTATTTGGCGTTGAAAGATAAGAGCAGTGAAACATGCAGAGCTGCTCATTGCAGACCATCCTGCTGAGCCACTTCCAAGAAGTGGCTAGTTGTGTACAGCAAGGTGGCTGCTTTCTGGTGTGTCTGCTGCAGGAGATGGTGATTGGGCTGCTCACTATTGGAGTCTGGCTTCAGCAATCAAGCTAACCAGCTCAAACTGGTGGGTTGTCAAACTACTTAGGTCCTAAAAAGCAAGGGGAGGAGAGTGGTAGCTAGGGTGGCTAGCTCAAACTCAACCTGTCTGCATCTATATCCAGTGCAGAATAGCAGATTTTCATGCTTTTTGTGGTTATGAAGAACTTATGAGTGCCTAGTTGGTGCATTTTATTATTTTATTCAGAGTTATCTGCAGCTAGAGGCTTTGTTACTTTTATAGGCACTTCCCCTTCATATAGCAGTAATTTATTTTTCAAATACTTGTGCATTTGCACATCGATAACTGTTCCACAAGTGCCTGTGACATTATTAGTAATGATCTCTGACATACTATAGATCTGATGGCTTTTGTATTAAAACTGATAGTGTTATCACAGGGTGTTTGGTGAGGCAAGTATTCTGCAATCCTGTTGTTCCTTCCTCTTGACTGTGACTCTGGGAAGGTTAGAGGCTGGGCACACTCACTGTGGTTATTCTGTATTATTCAAGATAGCAGGACAAAAGAGATTTTTTTAAAATCACCTATCAATGCTCTAATTTTGGTGTTGCATTCTAACCTAGAGGTTCTAATTCTCATTATTTTTTCAGTGAGTTTGTAGTTCCTGAGAGCCTGAAGGGATTTTGTGAGTGGCCAGAAGAGGAAAGAGACTAGCAGCTCTTGTTCATGTTCTTTTCTGACAATATGTAAGATACATATTCATCACAGAAGCACATCTGAAGATCTACTGATCTTCAAAAGTGCTCTATTTCATTATTTACATGTACTTACTTGTATATCTTGTGTGATTAACCCTTGGGGTGGGGCTTGTTTGTTTGCTTGTTTCAAATTTGGTTGTTATCATTAACCTGTTGGTATTTGTGTACACTCTGCTTGAAATAGTGTGATGTGGTCCTTAGGAAAAAGAAGTTTAGTAAGTTGCATTTTTATCTACAAGCTGTGAAGTTATGAGTCTCTTATTTCTACTTGTTTTCGCACTAGACAACAGTGTGAAAAGAGTTTTCTTTCCTCTCTCTGCCACTTTATTTTCTCAGCTAGGTAGGGGCAGGGCAGAGGCAAGAATTGGTGACCAGTGGAGCTGACCTTGGAGAAGCACAGCTTTCTTGAATAACAACATATTTTAAACAGTTATTTCAAAAGAAAATACTTTTTTTCCTTCCCTTAATGTTTGCTCAACATTTAAATGAAGAGAAATTTCCTTTTCAAAAATTGATTTGAATCTCTAAAGTTTTGGTCCGTTTTCCTAGCAATAAAGATGACTGGACATGTGTTACTGTTTTCTGTGTTTGGTTGTTTCTTCCATTGGGCTGTTGGATTGAAGAATTTAGGCCACACTGAAAAACTCTCCCAGAGAGCTTATGTGCTTCTGCACTTCCATTTCCTCACCATTCCCTGTGGCTGTTGCTGGATATATTCCTTTTAGTTGAAAGGTGGTATTTTGTTTTGTTTCAAACTGGTGGGCTGCATAATGATGAAATATCTTCTGGTATCCACTTAATAACTTCTAGGGAATTAACTTCCAGGTCCTAATGTCTGTTTAAGCTAGTTTATAATGTTATGAGTAACAATTACACTATTAGTGAAAATTAAGTTACACGTCAAAGCCCTCTTAGTCTTCTTTAATCATACTGCCATACCTGAAATGAGCTGTGACAGTGATACTTTGGCAAATAATATACCATGAAAAATAGTTATACTCTAATATTTTCCACAAATCTGAAGCCTACTGATGAGTGAGGGAAGAGTAGTTATGAAACTGCATGAAATTTATACTACATAATTATATTGCTATACTGTAAAGGCTGACAGTGATGTGAAATTTGGCAGCAAATATTACTGTTGCTTTTGCCCTTCTTTTGATCTTTATGACTTTTCTTTCTCTTCTCCTTCACCACCCTATTTGAAGGTCATGGAAGATGCAAAGGAAAAAATTTGAGCATCATTTTTTTATCATGAGGCCAGATTTCATTGATGAGTAGATTTTGCTGTCAATCAATTCTGTTTTCAAGCACAGAGCATTAGTTCAAGAATATTACAGTTGTCAAATGAGAAGTTACATCGACCAGATGGCTAATTGGTTGCTGGAGTATGATGATGTTAAGTTTTACATTTCTGATTAAGCTGAGAGCTGTGTGGGAGATGCTAATACAGTCATCAGTAAGGAGAGGAAGAAATTATGAAGCGGAAGCTTCATTTCCTTTGAAAAGAAACACAGAATGTTGTCACTTTTACCATATAGAAAATGAAACCATATATCAAAGTTGATATATATCAAAGTATTGGTCAGGGAACCTGGAGGGCTGAGAATTTTGGTGAAAATAGATGAAAGGTATGTGAATTGGGAAACAAGTGCTTACCTGGAACTTAAACCATTGGGAGAGGCAAATGTGTGATCTCTTCTATACATCAAATTGTCTTACATTTTTTACGTTTTTCCTGTTCAGTGTCTTTCTAGTGAGGAGTTTTCACAGATCAACTTCTTTCAATGGATAAAAAATTTATTGGACATTCTTTACAAGAGTTAGCAATAAAAATAAGTGCTGGCTCAGTCGTCGACATTTTAACTGAACAAGAAACACAAGTTATGTCCAGGATTAAGGTGTGTTAGTTCAATTGTAAACCAGGTATTTCATTATGTATGTGTAGTTTGAAGAGAAGTAATTTAGAAATTTGCTATAGCGATTATTTTTAAATACCTAATCAATTTTATTCCATGAATATTCCCTCAGCCTAGAAAATGTTACTGGAATCACAGTGATGATTCTGGTATATTGAATGTATTCTGATGGAGCACACTATGAAAACTTGTGTTTTGTCCCCTCTGACTTTTTACTCGTCTGCTCTTACTTTTAGTAAATACTGCCTTTACAATATGGAAACAGACCACAAAATCTCTAAAATATTTTTTCATTTATCCTGATTAGAAAAGGATAAAAATAAGCACTTTATTAATAGCTATTCTAGATGGAAATGTTTTGAAAAAAACACCACCTTCGTAAAAAGATGGACTGACAAAATGCAACTGTGGCATTCTGCAGTAATAAATTGCAAATATTTGTTTTAGTTGACATTTCTCCAGTTTCCTAGCTTCCTTAAAATCACCAAAATCCAGTCCCTCATTTATTTTAATTCTGGCTTATTCAACTTAGAAATAGGAAGAACATTCTTTGCTGTTAGGAAATTCAATGGGGTTTTGTACTCGTTGTGTTATTGTTCATAGATCATGTAATTTAACTTCTTAAACAATTTGCAGGCAGTTATTTCAGTAATGTTGTTTATGTAATGTGAAAATTATCACTTTTATAAGGAGAGAAAATAAAACTAATTTTACAATTTTTTTAACAATATCAGTAACATATAGGTAGAGCATTATATATCCTAAAGTTTCATGTTAGATTCTTCTTAAGCAATGAAATGCAGACCTGTGTGTGGCATGAGATGAGGAGAGCTGCTTTGTTATTTCCAAAAACAAGAGGAAATCCGCGTTGACTTATTTCAAAAGTGCAGGAGCTCCCTCTCCTGGCTTAGAGCGCTGTAAATTGCAAGTTTCTGGAAACATTTTCAATTTATCACATTGAAAAAGAACCCCCTTATTTTGAATACTTACTTGTAGAGATGTTTTTCTAGTATCTTGAAAGTCATGGTAAAAATTTATTTTGATGCCCGTTTGGATTCTGCTCTGAGTGCAATGTCTGTGTTTCTGCCACCTGGCTCTGTACCCCCATAGGCAGCAGATTGTCCTCTATTGTCTGTGTGGTAATGCTGGAATGGTCATGACAGCAACATTTAATGTACCCTTAAGTTACAAATCAAATATGTCCCTCCATTAAGCCTCACCTGTGCTTTTCACATCTGTTAAGAATCAAGGGAGTCCTTGATGGTCACTTTGTACAAAGCCCTGTAAATCATCATAAGTTTAGAAAGAAGTTAAAAAAAAATTAAAAAGCTTTGCAGTTGGTATATATTGTGCCTTCTTTCCTCCCCTGTCTTCCCCTCCTATCAATCTAGAGAGCAGTAGGAGAGAGGAGGCTTCCTCGGTGTTTGTTTATTCAGTCATTCTCCTTTCATAGTCTCTTCAATGTTGCAAATCCTCAGATAAATTAGATGGTTTTGTAGATACTTAAATTTGGTAGGGTCTTTCATGCAAAATCATTCTCAAGGGTAGGAACCTGGCTTGAAAAGGTAGTACTGGAGACACATCTCTTGCTTTAGCTATTAAAAAAAAAACCCACCAAACCAAGGAAAAAACCTAATTAATGTCTGAATTCTGAGAACAAAGGTTGATTAAAACATGTATTTAACTCATGTCTATCAGTGTTGTACCCTTAAGTCATCTATCAAAATGGGAGCCAAGAGTGCCAGATGAGTCCTAGCCCCTGTTCTGTTCCACATCTTACCATCTAAGGATGCTAATGCAAGGAGCACATGTTGATAGATACTGAAAGAGACCAGTTACTTTGAAGTGACTACAATTTTTGTACCTGAAGTAGTTTCACTTAGCTGAACTCAGTTACCTGCCATTTCTCTTGGTTTTTTTGACTTGTAGGTATTTTTAGCTTTTAAATTCAGAGGAAAGAGTGACCTCTGGTTACACCCTGTGCAGGGGTATTAGGGAGTATATGACATACTTGGGAACAGTGCAGAGTCCTGTATTAACTTCTTCAGTGCTATTAGGGAAGTTTCAATGACAGCTCAAGGAAACATTTTACTCTATCATAGTTCTGCATTGCATCATCAAAACTTCTGCATTCACAATATTTTATTTTGCAAAGCATTAAATTTTTAAAGATGTTTATCCACTTCAATTTAGCTACACTTGCTGGCACAGGTATGCTTACTGCTTCGTTTAGCACCTTTGTCATTTCCCAGTAAACTTCAAGATATGTAAGTTGGAGAGAACTAATGAATGCCGAAGGTTCACTATCAAATTGCTTAACTCTGATTTATACAGTTTCAGGCAAGGAAAATAAAGAAAAAAAAAAAGCCTTTCGTATTTCAACATTTCATTTCAGCAAATGCCAAAATAGAATCAATGCAGTATTGTTCACCTAGTTAAAATTCCAAAATCCAGGAAATGCAAACATTAAGTTTCCAACAGCAACATTAACTTGGACTCTTTGGATATCCTGTGTTTTCCTGGTATGCATTAAGACTTAAAGCAATGTATTAAGCTGTGAGTTAAACAAGAAAAACAGAAAAAAAGTCTCCATGTAGGTAGCACCGCCAAGTTTAGTTCTATTAGCATTTGTGTTTATTGACTTTTTATAATTTTAAATTATTTTCTTCATAAAGATTGAATATTGTTTTTTGCCAAATAAAGTGAAATCTGAGAGCTTGTCTTCACTGCACTGTGAACTTGACATACAGTTTACCCCTTGCCTTAAACTTGACTCTTCATCCAGCAGTATCTCAGATTTGAATTTAGTGGTTTTTAATCTCGGAAATATTACTTGAACCTCAGAGGCACTCTGATTAGTGTGGGACTATTACGTGGGCTATATAGGTTGGCAAGACAGAACTTTGAATTAGTTCCAGGTGATATCTTTTTTGCTAATTAAGTTGACACATAACTGAAGTGTGCAGAGTGACTTGACTGATAGAGTAAATGAAGTTTAAAGATGGACTCTTAACTATATCTCATTTGAATTCTATTGTATAATTTTGGAAGAGATATATATATACTTTTGGTTCCAAAATTTTTAGAGTATTTTAAGTAACTGAAGACACAGGAAAATCCTGCTCTGAGGGTGGTTCCATCCTGGAGATGGTACAGAGCTGCAGGCAGACAGATCTTCCTGTGTGGATGTTCTTGTCTGAGACTGCTCACATGTGCCACACACACTTAAGACTTCTTGCCTGTTTGAACTCAGCTAATCCGTGTTCTAGAAGAAAGGGCAGAGCCTTAAAGGAGATATTTGGAGAGTAGTAAAACAAGGATTTGCTGGTTAAAAATAGGTTTGGAAACTGAGTCTAGGTCTAGAAAGCAATGGTGTCAGAGTCATTCACATTTTCACATATGAACAATGGTAGAAAAGGTCAGTGGGGTGGGAGCAGAAATGGAGACGGGAGAAAGTGAAAAATGTAAGGGAAGTAAAAGTAAAATAAAATGTCAGGACAGGGGAATATTTATAAATACAGGGGGTAAAGGCCAAGTTGATTACTGGAGGTTCTTGGATTCATGACAAGAATAGTAAGTACATAACAATGTCGTAAGGGAAAAGGTAAAATGGATATAGATGTGAAGCAAGAAACTGCAAGGTGGAATTTGGACTGCAGGGCCTGAGAGGGGGAAGCTTCTCTCCTGGAAAGAGGGAAATGGAGCAAAGGAAGAGAATGAAAATAAAATTGGAAGTAAGTATGTGCTGGGTGACAAGTCATACAGTGGCTTTGATGCAATGGTGCTGCCAGAGTTTGCCAAGAAGGAAGAGAGGAGAGTATGCAGCAAGAAGAGAGCTTTTCAGTGGCATCTGGAAGTTAGATGGAATTGAAGAGTTCAAGAACAAGGGATGGTCACGGGAAACTCTCAGAGAAGACAGAAGACTGCAAGAAGTGTCTGGTATCCTTGATGTACCAGCTGTGCAAAGGCACTGGAATGTGGCTATTCACCTTCACCTTTCTTTTCTTCTAAAAACTTAAATCACAGAAAAGTTTGACTTTCAAAGCTTGTAAACTGGTGAAAGTCAAACACAGATTTCCTGTGATTAGCTGTCTGTCCATGTGCAGTGCTCTGTTTTTACTATGCATGTGTACATTTAAGGAGTATTTTTATTACTTATGCTCAAAATGCAACTAATAAATTACCCCTTAACAAGTAAAAAATGTTTTTTGAAATTGAGCTAAAGGTGTACTGTCCAGATTGCTCACTGAATTTTAAAACTTCCCATTGAAAAAGCAATTTGAAAATGATTAAAATTAAAATCACTGTAGTGGAGGGTTTTTTGGATAAAAACACATGTTAAGAAGGTGGGGTTTATTCTGATTTTGCTCTCAGAAGATAAACCCCGTGCTTAATTATTAGTTTGTCTCTTTTCTTTACCCATCCTCTATATTAAAAAAAAAAAAAAATCACATTTTGACCGAAAAGGATTATAGAAAATTATGCTGAGCAAAGGAGAAGTGTTAATCTGAAATTAGTGTGAAAGAGAAAGACTGATCAAAAGTTCTGTAATAAAATATCTGTGCCTTATTTGGCTCTAGAGATGTTCAAAATTTTGAGTTTGAAAAATAACATTCTGATATTGGAGGAGATATTTCTGAGTTTGAAACAATAATTTGAATGTGTATGTAACTGTGAGGATAATTTTTGGATATGGATGTATAACAGATCTGAGAATGATGCATACGTTTTGTTGGACTATGATGTAAATAATGCTGGTGATGCTAATATGTAGCTAAACTATTTATGTGGGTTAGATATTTACTAGTTTATTTAGGATCTCCTTAATCCTGGTGTTATTTCTATCATAAATTTCTCATCTTTTGTAAATGTGAGATCAAACTGCATTATAATACTATTAAAATATGAAGTATATTTCTAAAATTGGAGTTGCAGAGCTCCTTGGTGCAAAACATTTTTGTTTTAGGGAGTGTTAAGGTTATTGGATGACTCATTGCAGTAGGTTTTGCTGAACTCTCATTTATAGAAAAATTGCCAATCTTTTCAGTATTTTGGGGGTCAGTAAGGTTTGTAATTTACTGTAGTTACACTTTTCAAACAGACTGTCAGGAAGCCGTGCCAGAACAAAACTATTTGTGCAGGTAATTAATGGAGAGGCTGTGGTACCTGCTGACAGCTATTTTCCAAGGAAAGGAATAGTTTGCAGCTAGGGGAAAAGTGTTAAAAGTGTGCCCAAACCAGTAACTCAAACTGAGAGAGCAACCTTTGATCTGAGACATAGTTTAGGTCACATTTTAATGAATAGCTTTATTAAACTAGTATATTAAACTAATATTATTCTGTCAGTTGGTACATTTTATTTGCAGAAAATTGGATCTGTCTAAAGGTATTGGACATCTACAACAGTGATGCTGTTTAAAATGAAACTGGTAGCTTTAGTGTGTTTATTTAAAGGAATGTTTTAGTGCATTTAAAGGAATGTGTTCAATTCAAACACTGACATTAAAAATCGAAGTCTGGACAGAGCTCACATAGGGATTTTTGTGTTAAAGCCATGGAAGGCGCAGGTTGCAAAAAGCTTTGCTTCTGTTATAATATTGGTGTTTATTGAACATATTTCACATTACCATGGCAGTGTTTTCAGGCTACAAGGAACTGTCTAAAACTTAAATTGTAATATATAATACATAAATTAATAACAATATTATCAACTTTCTATTATCTTAATATAGTCTATATTTTATTTCTGTTCTATGTTGTATTTACTCATTGAAAGAATGTATTTCACAATTGTATTTAGAGAGGGTTTGGATAACAGTGGTATCTAGATAAATGGTCCCACTCTGGGTGAAGGAATATTATGGGGGAAAATAGTCTGAAAAAGGAAAATTGTCATACCAGTTTCAGTGTTGCTATTGGAGTTGTTTAGGTAAGTGATTAGATTTTTCCATTGACATAGGATCACTCTTGTCAGGAGGGGAAACCTGTTTATTGCTGAAGTTGTGAAGGAAGAAAATTATATGCTGTGCTCTTTTCCTTCTGTCTGCCTTCTGAGCACTTTGAATAAATTCAGTCAAACATGAGAGAGGATCTCCTCCTCCGTCTATGAGCTTCTGGCATGTTTTTGGAAATGTGTGGTCAGGTAGTGATTGAAGTTATGTGCTCTCTGTTAATGATCCAGCGAGGGAAGTGTTTGTGGGATGGGAGCTCATCCTTGAAGAGGGAGAGAATAAAATGATAAAGGTCTAAATATGTAGCCTAGACACCAGTCAGAAGGGCCACTCACTGGGAATCAGCCCTCGTTCTGGTGTTGATCAAACTGCTGAAAATAACCACCACAGACTGATGGGGTAGTAATTTCTACTGTCTTAAGGTTTTTCTTTACAAGTACTTCTCAAGTACTCTCTTTTTTAATTCTTTGTAGTCAAGGAATTAAATCTAATGATTTTTTTATTTAGATCATCTCTTTTTTTTTTCCATCTGTAAAAATTTTCCTATAAGTAGAAACCAGAGAGACCTCTCTCCTGATGCACTGACTTCACAGTCAGATTTGAGCCATGGAAGCAGAAGTCGCACTACAAGATAAAATAATTTTAGAAGTATTTTTCCAAACTGCTGTTTGTTAAAAGGTGTAACCAGAAATGTATAAATTAAATGTCAAGCAGTTACACATTTTCACTGGGTGCTTGAGAGTGCCTAAATTATTATCTATTGTTCTCACAGTCTTTTCACAAAGTGAGGCTCTTTCTAATGTATCTATGGTGTTACCTAAATAAAATGGAGAACACTGATAGAACATTATACAGAAAAATATGCAGAAGCCTTTAATTCTTCTTATGGCTGAAGACTTCTGTGATGACGAGACCATGAGAAAGTTAGTGAAGGCAGCTGTTGGCCCTTTCAATTTGGGACAGTCCATGTTTTCTGTGTTGGTGTATTCATTAATAACATTTGGTAGTTGCCATAGATATTTCTGGGGTTTTTCAGTGGTCTTTTTACAGAGAGATTTTTGCGATTGTTTTAATTTTCATTACACAGCTGAGTGAATCAGAGGTAGCTTCTTGCTTCTGCAGCATCTTTGAAGACCCATCATGTTTGTGCACGTGTCCTCTATGCAGTAATTCAAGTTGAAGGATTTTTGAAGGTTCCTGTTGCCAGCAAATATGTACTGCCTGTAGAGGCGGCTGAGCAGCTTTGGAAGCCTGTCAGGAGCCACAAGTGGGTTCCAGTAGCCTGTCGGAGACCGTGTGATTAAGGAGGTGAAACCTTCTTCAGAAAAGTTTTAAGAATTCACTAGATCCCATTACATTACAGCTTCCAAAAGAGTCGGCCACCATTTTCAATTCAGATTTTGTCTACTGAAACAGATTTACTTTTCCCAGTCTAGAAAACCTCCCTTGGCAATTTCCTGTGCTCACTGGGTTTTTGGAGTCTTGTATACATGTCTGTAGTCACTCAATTACTTGAGGTCCCATAATGAATACAAGACTGACTGGCTGTCAAATTTCCTGTCTCTGCATGAAATCTCTATCTGGTAGTTTGAATACCATTTGCAGACATTCTGGTTTAGTCCTGGAAATCAAGGTTATAGTCGTCATAATTGTAGCATCCTTTAGAAAAATAGGTTGAATGTTTATTGTATCAAACAACCTGGGTTTGTGTCCCATCCTCAGCCTGCCCACCTCCTGATTTGTAGCATTGCTGTGTCCATACTTTTTATGATTTTATCTGTCCTAAATTAATCAAAAGTTTTCGGTCTGCTTTTCAAATGTGAAGAAAATCAATTTATATTCATTAAAGTGCCAAAATATTGAGTAACTTGTAAAATACCCTTTCAGAAATAAATATTATGGAGTTTATTGAGGTTTGTGTGGGAAGTCTGAGGCAGAACCAAGACTACATGTGTTCTGTTTCCAACTTCACGATGCTTGCCATAAGTACAAATTTGAATCAGCCTTTCTACCTCATCTTTTCTCAAAAAATGACCTTGACTGACATAAAGTGTATGCATGACTGATGGAGTGACTTCAAAAGCAATAGAGGATGCTAGAAAGAAGCTACTAAAGCTGAAATTACATGGAAGGCTGTTATCTTGGCATTCTCTAGCTGCTTCCCACCTGCTTGGTATATCTGCCCAACCTCTCCCCATTTTTACCAGTCTGGTATTGACAACGTGAGTAATTGGGAACGAGATTTATCCCCTCATCCTTTGCTAAGTGGCCTCTCTTACACGTGAGATATACAGAAAAATGGTTCCCTTGGAGAGCTGTAATTCTAAAATTTTGCCGTTTTGGAAGATGTTACTGAGAGGCTTCTGCCCCACTCCTGGCCTGGTGTAATCGGGGCGTGTGTCAGCCTGGTGAGTTATGTCACTGTAATGACCTTGGTGGTGAAGGTGACCAGAAATGTGTCTGGCTTGACCGTGCAGTGTGTGGGAGCTGTTGGAAGACGGGGGGGCATTTCCGTGCTTTTTACTGGCGAGGCTTATTTTTTTTTCTCCCCCAATACCTGCAGTTCAAGCAGAACGCCTTAACACAGAGATTTCTTTCATTACGTAAACAACTAAAATTACGCATTTTGTTATTACCTTTTAATCCACGATTTACGTTTGTATTTAAATAACTAAAAGCAGAATCGAGGCAGGCGTGTGGCGCCTGGCGAGCCCTCCTCTGCCCTCAGCGTGTGGCGAGCGAGGGCGCGCGCGGCGCCTCGCGCGGCCGCCAGGGGTCAGGCGGGAGCCGCGAGCCGCCGTGAGGGGCCGGGCGGGCGCCGCTGTTTCCACACGGCGGGAGCCAGCAGAACCCGATACGGTGCGATCTATAGAAGCAAGGTACAACTGGAATAGTGAAATTTCAAAAATAAGCCCTTTTTAAAGGCTGGTTGTAACAGTCCTGCTGGGTATTGTAAATGCCTCAGGTGCACTTGATACTGCTGTTACGTTCTTGGCCCTGGCTCCTAATTTTTATGGAAAGATGGATTGAACTTCAATTTAGGAATATTCGGTAATCCCTCTCAGGACATACTGTAACAGCTGGTATTTCTGTGTTGCAGCAAATCGATTCCATACAGCAGTCAGCAATGCCTATGGCTGGGCTCCGGCAAAAACTTCCAAAGCATTTTAAATAAAGTGAGCCAAAGAAAATAGCATCATCACTGCAAAAATGTAGCTTAATTTGCACGTTAGGAAAAAAAAAATCCCCATCCCATTCCAGCAAAATATTAAGCATTTTACTGGTAAGGATTTCATCAGGTCATTTATTTTTCATTAATATATATTTAGGATCTGGGGGGAATAACTTTATGCTGTATATAAGTTTCTTAAATAATGAGGATTTTGACTTTTTTGTACTGAATGATTTACTGTGAAATAAAGAAAAATAAACTGATGGAGTTGAAATACATTACATGTATGTAGATCAACAAGATTTTCCGCGTTTTGCAGTGCACTCTTTTTAAGGAACCTGAATTTCTGGTTAATAGTAATGTGCTTACGATGAGAATGCCTTGTTTGGTTGGTTTTGGTTTTTTTCTGGCTTTTTTTTTTTTTCTTTTTAACAGACGAAAGTACTTTAAGATGCATATAAATCTCAGATGTTTCATTAGTAATCAGTAATTTTGTTTTAAACACTGTCTTACACACGTTAAAGTACAAATGCCTCCATCCTTCATAGAGCTGCCGTGGTGTGCTCGCGCTGCGGACTGTCTCTGAGTTTGGGACAGGACTTCTCCTTTATGTGTTAAACAGAAAACAAGCAGAATTAGTGTAAAGTGAATATGTTCCTTCTTAATTGGTACAATGTGTCCTTGGCTATGATATCTTTTTTTCCCCCTCTTTTAAACAGCACCCTGGCTAGCTTTGCATATAGATGTTTTACAGCTCTTGTCATCAAAAGATGAGCTTTCACTCTGGAATACTTAATTTCCTTATCCATGCTTTAAATTTTAAGTTAATGCACTTTTGTGCTGATTTGATGAACGTCAAATTATTTTTTTAAGCTCGTTTCATTTTTTAAAACTGAAGATTTCATATCTTCATAAACTTCTATAACTAAAAGAAAATCCTAAACCCCTAAACAATTTTAATAGATAAGCTTTTAGGGTTTTATTTGGTTCTTTTCATCATAGAAGAATTTATGTCTAGGGACAAGTTAACAGCTAACTTATATCTAATATTTGCTTTAAAACTTATTAAACAAAATCTTGTGGATGGCCCTTAGTATGCTGCAATATTTTTAGCCATGTGGAGATTTTTTTCAGTGAAAAACAAAATTTTGAGCAGCACACACTGTTTACAGCACCTGTATATCACTCTTCCACAAGACTGTTGCCAAGTTAAAATGGGTCCAAAATATGCACTTTAAGAGCCAACATGACTTCAAAAGTCATTCTGATTAATATGAATGTGTTTTAAAAAACCCAACAAAAAACAAACCAGCAATAGCAGCGGCAAAATGCTCTTCTATTTGTTTATTTTCCTTTGCTAAAGCAGAACTATGCTGCTTTCTTTCTTCAAGGATCCTTTTTGTTTACTGAAATCTGGGGAAAAAACCCTTATTTTCTGGTAGCTTCTACTTTCCCCTCTCCCTTCCTTTTCCCTCCAAACACATCAGTACCTGCCCAGCTGTAAGTAGACAGTTGCAGTCTTAACTTGGAATTTCTTTCTGTATGTTTGCGTTCCAATTTCATATTTTAACATACTTGAATACAAATACATTCACTTATATTTGAAATAAATTTTAATTTTTGTTACATGTACTCTGAATTTTTCTCAAAAAGTGGTTAAAAGAAAGATCCCAAATTTACTATCACTAGAGCTGTACAATTATTACAAAATATGTCTTAAAAAAAACACTGACTTTGTTGTAATGAATTGCAGAAAAATTCCTTACATGGTAATGGCTCCATCAATGCCACGAATCAAACTGCTATTTACCTTAGAAAAGTATTTGGTCGAGTCCTACTTTTTACAGCCTCAGTTAAAATACAGATTATATTTCCATATTACAAATAAAAATCTTAAATGACCTGAAAACAATTGAAAGGAGGTTAAATAAAAACACCGAATAAATTATCATGTCAGTAAGCAATTTTATTTCGCTGAGATAAGTAGTAGCAAAATTTGAATGACCTCAATTATTCAGTTTTAATAAAATACCCCTAGACTTTGTTTCCAAAATGCCTGACATGCTGGAGTTAATTTACACTAGAGTATAATTTACACTAGAGTAATGTGTTAAATTATCCTTAATGCAGAATGGGATTATAGGCTAGACTGAAGAAAACAAAACTTGTTTCACCTGGAGGAAACAAAAATCTTAACAGTCATAAATAAATGCCTAGCACTTGGTTTTGAGAACCTTAAATAAAAGCTTATTTCATGATAATTATTGGATTTGATTAGCTGCAGTAATATCCAGTTTAACAATGTTCTTAATTGCAAAATTCTGTTTCTGTTCTTTCTAGGAGAAGCTGAGAGATAACATAAATCTTTGTAGACAGCTTGGCTGCAAGCAGTTAAACTGAAATAAACTTCTGCCTTCTGGCTGCAGTGCTGCTTTGAGGTTTCTGCGTGACACTCTGCAGACTAAATCATGCCAGCATTATCAACTGGATCTGGAAGTGACACAGGTACGCAGGCCGAGGAAGGGCCGTGTTTCCTCCACATCTTCTTTGTTAAGTCTGTATTTCAAGTAAGGTAATTAATTATGGTCTCACCAGATTTTTAATTTAAGACTTAAAAAGTAACCTTTTCTCCCTGAAGTTAATTTAGATACATGAAACACCACAGATAAAATATATTAATTTGAAAAGTACCACCACCACCTTTTTCCCCTCCATCCATAACCTCCTAAAAACAGCTCCAAACATATATTATAGATGGATCTGAAGAATTTGGATTCCTCTCTGAGCATGGTTCCTACAATGTTAACTTAAAAAAGGAGGAGGAGGAAAAAAAAAAAGATGATATCATGCATGCCTTAATATTTGCAGCAGTCTAGACTATCCCCTCTGTGAGTTACAGTTATCAGTGGAGTTATTTCTGAACACAGACTATTCAGTTTTGACAACTCTATAACAAATTAGGAGCAGAAAAATACTGTCTCAAGTTCTGTTCCTTCACTTGCCTTCCACATCAGAGCCCAGTTCCTGTCACTGACTGCTGGCAGTGGGATTGCAGATATGTTGCTTTCCATAGTTTTCACTTTCTTTGTGGCAATATTAGGTTATATTCAAAGGTTATATTTCATCTCCTTGTTATACTGACATTCTCCCTCTCTGACAGTATTTTTGTTCCTCCGTTTGGGATAACTAAAGTTAGTATTTTTGTTTGAGAATGTTTGCTAAGAAGGGGTGATCCAGTTGAGGTTGCAATACAATACAAAGATTCTGGCTTTCCACCCCTGTGCCACATAGTTTTATGCACAAGAATTAACAGCAGGATTTGGAAAATTAGGAGGGAAGTTTTAAGTCAGGAGTCAAAAAATATGTGTATAAGTATGTATATAAGGAACTGCATTTGGTTGTTATTTTAAGTAGACTGTACAGGGCAGTGATTTTGTTTACCCCACACATAAAATTTATCCTAGATAACGATATTAATCTTTACAGTTAGGGTGTGTGTCTGTTTTTTTGTTGCCATGGGGAGGGAGAGTTGTTTGGTTTTATATGCTTTTTTGTCTCCCTATTCCTGTGTTTAAGGGATTTGACTATGACTTTGCCAAGCCCTATCTCTGTATACCTTTCTTCTCTCTCTCTCTCCCTGTGGAAATAAGTGAGTTGAAGCTGTTCAGTATGCTAAAGCTGAGTTTTGGAAGATGTCAGCATCTACTCTGGGCTAATTTTCCACTCTGGACCTTTCTGTTCTTTATCATGCACCCTTTTGTGTCCTTTCAAAACCTGCCTTAATTTTTTAAAAGTTATTACTTTCTTTTATTTAAAGATTGTCAATATGTCCAAAAGTAATAGTTGTGGACATACTTTCTGAATAAAGGAAGAGAGGGGCTTCAAAAAGGAGAAGATAATCCTAATTTTGAAATACTGTGTGTTAGAATGCTTCTAACCTGTTTTACTGTGCTATTTCATCCATATGATGATGCAAACACACCTTTAATAATTAAGGTCTGTGTTAAAACTTAATTGTTTTCTTTGTCCCATGAAATTTATAGTAAAATATTACATGCCATATAATATCTTGCTGTTAAATAATACTGCTTGTTAAGTCCTTTTGTTTTTCTGCCTCAAGTTGTAAGTTGTTTCTCTAAATAAAAATTTGTATTTGGAGTGAAGAGGGAAGTATCTTTTTTTCTTCCACTTTCTTTACAATACTTCCTGATGGGGCTGATATGCACTTAAGTATTTTTGGGATGGTTACATGAAACTCTGTTTTCTACCCTGGCTATGATACAGGTGGTTTCTAACTGGAGTCCTGTTTTTCTGCTGTTACTCTCACTCTTAGATTAAAAAATAGGGATGTGCATAATTTTTTTTTACCTCTGTTCTTCCTGTGTGGGTAAGGCAGCTTTCCTCTTACCCTGCCTGCACAGGCTGATACTGTGACACGTGTTGGGTTGAAACTGCTCTGTCTGGGGCACTGAGGACTTAGCAAGTCACTCAGTGGGACCTTTAGGGTAGGGACATAACCCTGTTCAGTCTGTTTGTTAAAACTCTTTTTTGTAAATACAATCAGACAAAATGCAACCTAACCTATTTTTGTGCCTCTTAGATGCTGGGTGAAATAAAAGTAAACCTGGATTTAAAAACAAATTAAAGAATTCCATGAGGATTTGTAAATAGAAGTGCATCATCTGAGAATATCAAAAGTTGCCATGTCATGGACCACTGGACATTGAGTCACCAGTACAGGAATATTAATGATTTAATATTTTTTTACATAATCTGAAGTATCAGATCACTGCCAAAAGTAGAATAGTGTTCAAGATGGGCTGGTGTTCATTTGATAAGACTAAATGTTTACCTGACTGTGTTCATTTTACCTTACTTTTACTTTGTCAGCAGCTTTTGTTAGAAGTGGCACCATGTACTTGCAGCTGCTTTCTTCATACACATTCTTCATATACCTGCTTTTGTCCTACCGTGTTTTAACCTGTATCTTCTTCTGAACAAAAGCCATGCCTCTTAAATCTGTTTTGAGGGACATTTACCAGGCTTTAAGCTATGATAAATCAAAATCATAGCTACACTATTTTCAATCTTTTTAAAAAAAATTTTGATTTAATTTATTTAGATTGACATAGTGATTTTTAATTTAATCTTATATCTTACCAGATTGATCTGGCTTCACTAACTTAAAGACAGAGGACAAAGGATTACGTGCAGATGCTTCTTTCTCTTCCACTCTCTATTAGCCATATAGAAAACCTATTTGTATATAATAATGATAATTAAAAAGCTGCTCATTTTGTATAATATCTGTGTGACCCTTAAGGTTTGTGGTCCTGTCAATGTCAAGTCAAAGTTACCTTAAAGCAAGCAGAGTGAATGGAAGGCTGAGCTCATGCCTCGGGCTGGGTCAGAAGCTTTCAGCAGTTTCTGTGTTGCAAAAGTGTATTTGCCCTTGGTGTACAAGCCCATCAAACAGATTTTTTGAAGACTGAGCAAGAAGACTTGCGATTTTGCAGGTAAAGCAAATCTGTGAGATATGCCATTCATGTATCTGGTATATTTAGGAAGGTGCAAAATTGCAGTTCTGGCTTCAGAGTAGTAGATGGCAGCTTTGTTGCTGACTTTGGTGGAGCCAAGATGACATCATTATGCTTTAAGTGTTGTTCTAATGTGAAAAACATCGTAAACTTGTTGCAGATTTCTTTCCTCCCAACGCAGTATCAAGCTTGCTTAACTGACAAGCTTAAAAATGATCTTCTGTTTGTTCTCAAAAACCAGTGCATGAATGTGCGAAGCAGACTTCGTGTTTTTATTTCATGTGTTGTCAGCAGGAAAATCATATTTATGAGCCAAGTTTAGGCACCAAGTGGAACTGTGTGAGATTGCTTATATACAGTGAAAGTCAGAAGCAGTTCTTCAATTTGAATATTGTAAATTATGGAAAGAGAAAATGTGCAAAGGCTTATGTTTGTTTCTCCTTGAGCACATAAAGGAGCGAGCACTGTGCCAGATAGTGGAGTTTTCTCAGTATTACAAGTGACTGCAAAACTGAATACATGTTAGGTTTTTAATTAAAAAAACCTCTGCATATGTTACTAACCAAATTTTATGTTCACGTGGCCTTTAAAATATTCCTGGTTTATGTGTTTTCATTTCTATTTTGTTATAATACTAAATAGATACATGAAATCTGTTCTAAATGTTAGGTATTTTTCCAAAATGCATTTATAGTAGTGTATTTTGTGATTCTTTAGAGTCAATCTTGACCTCGAAAGCTGCCTCCTCTTGATTTGGATGTGCTGAATGCTGGTAGAAATGTTTTGCTAGAATAGTTCATATGGATTGACTTTCCAGTGGTCAGAGACCACTGCAAGCAGTGGAAAGTTCAAAGAGGATTTTACAGTTACCTGAATACAAAAAGAAGCTGTCTTCCTTTTATTGTTTTCATATAGATGTCTTGTCTTTATTTACTATTATAATAATGCATTTTGATCAGCTTGTCTGTTTCAACATGATGTTTTCTAAGAGGATTTGATAATAAAAAGGATAAAAAGGTGGAGAAGAAAAGTAATAATATGAAGAAAAAGCTGAGTAGTTGGCTAAGCTGAAAGAGGGGCATCAGAAACATCTGTAGTGTAAGAAGGACAAATTAATCTGAAGTGCTAAAATTTTAATTTTAGCCTTTTAACCCAGTTTTCAGGATTCAGAGGGAGATAGGAATCAGAGTTCTATTTTTACAGCTTATTTAAAGAATGCAGCAACATAAAATGGTGGCCAAAGATCTGGCCATCTCATTGTTACAAGATGAAGGGAAAAGGGAATTTAGGAGAGCAATGAAGGAAAGTTTTCTGGGAGTTGTTCTTCCGTTGAAGGCTGCCAGGGCAAAGGCTTGCAGGGTCATCGGTTCCTGCTCCAAGCTGCCTTTGCTTCCCCACTGGCGTCCTGTGGTGAAAACACAGCAGAGGGAAAGCCTTCACTCACCTGCTTTGCACTCTTGGTTACAGCTTTAGGTATAGGTGTGCTGCAACAAGTGTGGTATGTAAATGCTTTGACTGCATCACAATTTCAAAGCTACTCTAATTCCTCAGCACGCTGAAATGCATATGTATGGCAGATATTCATGAAAATGGATTTGACAGCTGAGGCAAAATTTATGCTGAATTAATAAATAGAGCCAATATTTTATCCTTGCATTCTTGATTTCTCCCCCTCTCCATCTGCCAGAGGCATTAAGTGGCTTTTAGGATAACATTAATTTGGAAGATTTGGGGAAGTATGAGATGTATGGCTAGCTTTAATTGCAATCTGATTTAATTTTTAAAAATACAATTTGCTGGTGTTGGAAAGGGCATTTATTTTGGTATCAACATATTTATGGTGACTCGGAAAATTCATTCGAAGTGAAATGAAATTTCTCTAAACTGTTCTGTTTTGCGTTAATATTTTATATTATGCTAGACTGATAGAGTAGTGTGGAATCAGAAAATGTATGTAAGTGTATTTACTGATGGTAAACTCTTTAAAACTGTTACAGTTTTTGGACACATTTAAATTCAAATGGGTTGGCGGCTGAAACAATTTTACCCCCTTTTTTTTTTGTTGTTAGCAGTATGTAGTTTTGTAGTAAATCTGGAAGTGCAATAGCTTATAGTGTTTCCGAGCAGAGGCTCTATTTTATATGGCTCTGTTTGTTGGACCAAAAGCTGTAGTTGCACAAGTGGTTGACAATTCTAGTGATGCCAGGTGTCCTTTGCTGAGAGCAGACTGCCCTGCTGTCCCCTTCAAGTGTAGCTGTGCCAGCATCCAGGTTAGCCAGCAGAGCCTACATACTGTGTGTATTTAGTGTCATATGGAAGGTTCTGTGGCTTCTCAGCCCAGTATCACATCAAATCCTGGCTGATTTAAAAGAACTAAACCTGTTAATTGGAAGGCAATTTTTTACTATTAAGAGATAATGAGAAGCTTCCCTGCTAACTGTTAGTTGCCTGTTGTGAAATACAGGGCTTCAAAATTGATTTTTTTTAATAACACATTTGGCATAGAACAAAACCTCAACACACACAAAGACCACCTCAAAGCAACATATTAGTCTTACAAATAAATGATGAAATAATTTCATTATTTCAAATAGTTTACTTTCTTAAACTTACTTTCAGAATAAGGTGATGATGTAGGATTGTGGAATGGTTTGGGCTGAAAGGGACCTTAAAGGTTCTAACTTCAAACCCTCTGCTGTGAGCAGGGACATCTTTTACTAGACCAGGTTGCTCAGAGCCCCATCCAACCTGGCCTTGAACATTGCCAGGGATGGGACAGCCCCAGCCTCTGAGAACAGCCTGTTCCAATGACTCACCAATCTCACCACAAAGAATTTCTTCCATATACTAACCTAATTTTCCCTTCTTTCAATTTGAGCCATTGCTTCTTGTCCTATCAGTTCCTTACAGAGTTCTCTCCAGCCTTCCTTGTAGGCCTCCTTCAGATATTGAAAATTTGCTGGAGGTCTCTATGCACACTGCTCTGCTCCAGGCTGAACAGCCACAACTTTCTCTGTCAATATACTTGACTCTTTAAATCTGTGCATGTTCCTATATCCTTCTATAAACTTTTATATCAAGTGTATGTGGCTGCATGTATATGACTGGTTGTGTAATGGCATAACTTGTTTTGAGTGTAAATTCCTAAACCAGGTCCTACAGTGAATCATAACTCTGAAATAATACACTGACTTGATTTCAGGCATCAGTACTGTCTAGGATTGTAGGACTTTTTCCTCTGCTCTCATGACAGATATATCCTGTACGAGATTAGCATATATCTTGACCATGGGAGGTTGAGATACATGGTAATCGGTGTTTCCATTATTCTTAGATGAAACTGTTTTGAAAACAGTGTTGATTTCTGTTGTTAGAAGTCTTTATTCAGGCTCCTAATGAGATATTGTGTCTTCTTTTGCATATGTAAAATGCTATGTTTAGTAGTCCTTGCTGCCCCACCCCAAGTACCAAGTCTCTTACAACCTTGTAAACTGTGACTAAAGGGTTAAAACATGGCCAGTGTGCCCAGTGCCTTCCTAGTGTTGGAATGAATTCTTTCCTGACTGCCTGCCAGGTACTTGGTGTTGCCTCCTCTAGGGCTGATGAAGATCTAGATAGAAATACTAAAGACTTGCCAAGCTGATGTCGATGGAAAGGACCAGTCAATTAGTCAAGGTTATTCAAGGTGCCATAGTATGCAGGCTTCATTGGAGGAGACAGGATTTTTTTTTTTTTTTCAAATTTTTTTTGTAAGAATGTCAAGGTTTTGTATGAGTTTTCCACAAAGTGCTTGTTAATTTGTCCTTGATGGGTCACTTTAAATCAGTTTTATATATATGTTATTCTTGCAGATAATACGTGGACTTTTGAATACTCATAAAAGTACATTTTATGGACTTTGAAAAGATCCATGTTGACACAGTGTCTAGTAACTACATTTTTGAGGGGTTCCATTTTGAAACAGCTTTCATGAGCCACACAAGCAGGAACTTTGTAGCAAGTCTTGCCCTGTATGGATGCAAATAAAGATCAACTCTTTAACTCACATCAGAACATTAACGGTATGTGGTATGTTAAATCTGAAATACATGTGTTGAGACAAATCCTAAAAGACCAATAACTGTTTCAAACAACTGCGTATTCTTTAGCTCCAGGAGCCAAGTTCCAAAACTAAAGACTTTTCCATTTTGAAGGAAATAATATTTTTAAAAGTGATGGGTTTAAATGATTACTCATTCAACATTTTCTGTCATAACATTGTTTTAAGGTGGGCTAACAAATTTACTGTAGCTTGGAGGAATAAAAATTAGGTACTTTCAAGTTAAAATACTATTGCCCTTATGAGTATGCAGTCTTGATCTTTGAGGATGCTTGCAGCAAAATACTTTCTTTTTCATCAGAAAAAATACACAACATTGATGTTTCTATTGCTCTGCCATCTGTAAGGATTTCAGTATTTTACTTTTTTTCGTGAATTAGCAAATAAAACAGATATTTTTCCTGAGATGCCGATCACTTGCGTGTTATGATTATGTAGTTACTTGGTGTTCTGTACTTTGAAAAAAAAATATTTTTTTGTAGAAACACTAAACTGCAAAATTTTAAAAAGCTGCTTACTGGAATGAGTTAATCCATCTAACTCAGCAGAGAAAAATTGTTACTCTTTAACTTTTTGTAGTGTCAGCAAGCCCATATATTCAGTGGAATTGCTTAAGAGAATATAAAAAAAGAATTATTTGTAGCACATGTAGCATATAGTGGTCTTTTTACAGCTGGAGTCTGATAGGACAGTGCAGTGTGTCCATCCTAATATGCAGCAATACTCCATATGTTTTTATTTGAACCTGTATGTAAACACTAATCTCAAATTTCAGAATGAAATAATTTTCTGTTTGTGATGTTAGTGATTGATTTTGTTACTCAACAGTAAGGATGTCAGAATGAGTACTTCTGCTGCAATGCTGTTTGCATGTGCATAAGGCAAATGTCTGAGCCTTTGTAAAACTGTAAAGTACAGTTCTAATGTGAAAAAATGTTAGCTTGTTATAAATGGCAGCAAATGGTGCTGATTATTTTACCTTTGACAAAGTGGAAAATTTAAAGGTTGGTTTGTCCCATTTTATTAATACAATAAATTTTTACAGTGTTGTTCTGGGCCATTAGATATATGTTCTTTAGTGTTTATTATCCCTCAGTTGCTGTAAAAATTCTAGATTCGAAGCCTGGCATCATTGTTCAGAATGCTAATTCAGGAAATTAATTAGCATATGAAAACAAAGGCACATCCATGTTTCCATTTCTTTCTTTACGCTAACCAAAACAAAGTTGGTGTTTTCTTGTAATATGCAAGAGTGATGGAACGCAGAGACCATATTTTTTATCATTTAGCACTAGTTTATAGCTTCCACAGACTTGTCTTAATAATGAAGCTATGAAGGATATGACAAGAATGGTGATATTAAATTTCTCTAGACTAACAGTAAATTTTTCCATTCTGATGTCAAGAATGTAGAGCATCTGGAATCTGCAGTGTGAGTGGTTCAGTACGGGAACAGTTTCATCAATTGCTAGCCATTTATTCTCCTCCTAGGAACAAGCAGTCTTCTGTAGAATATAACACTACAAAGGAAGCTATTTTCTAAAACTGGAAAAATCTTTTATGTCCTGTTGTTTCTGATTTAAAAGGTTTCCATTTCTTCTTACTCTTAAATCAAATTGCACATGCAAATCTACTGTACATGTTTGTAAATTGGAATTAGCATTGTTCCTCACTTTGGTCTTCAGATCAAAGAAAATGAAATTGTATTAATTAAGTTTAGAAAAAGTTGAAGATGCTCTGAAGACAGTAACTGCTTAAATGTGTTAAAAGAACAAGTTGAAATGTATTTTTCCCTTTTAGGTATGATTACATTGTGATGGGTCTTGGGATTCCTCCCCCCTGAACTGTAGGAATGACCAGACTTACTTCCCCTCTTAAAATTGCATAATTGTCTTACATCTCCATGTTTAATCATGTTGTTAGTTTTTTTTAATGTATGTTGAGGTCTTCCAGGAATAAATTATCTGCTTTTAAAAATCAAAATAAGTTAGTTTTTCTTGTGTAAGTCATGTTTACTTTACTGAATTTTGACTCCCAAAGTATTTTGATACTAATAAATTCCAATTTGTTGCATGTTTCCTTTTGAATATAAGTGCTGGTTAAACTTAGCAAACTAGACTGAAAAAACCCAAGAACTTAAGGAGAATAGCAACAGTGTATAATAAAAGCAAAAAAAAATTTTTTTTTTTTTGCAAGACACTCCACACAGTGGTGCTAACATGAGGCATTAAAAACAACAGGATTTTTTCTTGGCTTTTCATTGTTTGTTTTTTTAAACAACTTCTAGATACATTTTTATAGAGCTCTTGGTCGTGTTTGTTTACATTATGGACAGCTTTCAAAAAAAGTGAGGTCCTTGGGTGCCACATGACTTGAGAAGGTGGGAGTTCAAGAGAAGCATCAAAACTTGAGACCAAGAGCACAATCAAGGCCTGGCAGGCAGTGGTGGCATTCAGCCTGGAGGTGCTGATACATCTTGCTCTGGGTCTTATGTGATGGATATGCAATTTTAATTTGCCAAACTGTATTTTAGGGGATATCACTATGAGCTTTTGGAAGGTTAATTTTTGGTTTTAGAAGTAATCAAAAGTGTTCAGTGTGGCATCCCCAGACTACATAATCGCTACTGGAACAACTGAAAAAAAATCTGTTTTTAACAGCCTGGCAGTACTTAAACCACTGTTAAACTTGCACTTTTTTCCATGGCCTTTGGCTCTGACTTCTAGAACCACCTGAGATATTACTTAGAAGTTTTGCAGGAGGTTTGAATTGATCTGAAGCACTCTACTATGAAATTCAGATTACTTCTATTGCTGCATGGCAGCATCTCTGTACAGTGAGACCTTATAGGACTGCAGGAATTTGAATTACTGCCCTTGAAGTGTAGGAAAGATGCATGTGACAATTGTTCGGATTTGGTAGATGAAATTAGGCCAATGTGTGCCAGTATAGTGGTATCAGCTTCATTACCAGTTTACACTAACTTGACAAATTGTTGTGTCCCTGTCCATATCAGAAAAGCACTTTCTTTAATATGCTACGTGCCAGTAAAGTCATGTGCCAGCCACAATTTTCACTGTTTCTTCTAGTGCAATGAGTAACATCAACACATTTAATGTAATTTAGACACAAGTAAAAATCACATTCTACTTGGGGGTGTATGGAGAAGATCCACATACTTTATTTATTAATATATAAAAATCATGATTGTCCATCTGAAAATTTTTGGTTCTGTGGTACCACACACCACAGGCGGAGCAAGAAGGAATGAGAAAAGGTGCTACAAGCTGCTTCTGCCATTACCTTCTGGAGCTGAGTCAGGTGACCTGTAATCATGCAAATTTTACTTCAGGCATATCTTTGTCGTCTGTTCTCCCCAGGTTAATACACTAAGTCCTCCTCCTGCCTGGTTTTTACCTGGCTCCTTGATGGAGTTGGTTTTTTTTTTAATTCCTGGCTATGTAGTGTTCAGTTTGGGGAGGAGTCTGAAGAGCAAGAGCATGGTGTTCTCCAGCATGCTGCGTGGCACAGTTCTCAGTTTCCACTGCTGTGGAGAAGGGCCGGATTCTCATTTCCTTCTTGTTGAAAGCTATTAACACCAGAATCTAGAGCCAAAGCAGGGAAGAACTAGAAGCATAGCTATGGTATTGGATAAAATCAGTCAGCACCTATCTGTCTCCACTTCCCCAGGGGAGTTGCACAGATTGCGTGCATTGCTGTTGAAGTTGGAGTAGTGCTCTAGGAACATGGACACCCGTTTCCCTGGAAGGGGCTATTCAGGGCTGTATAAATAAGTAAAGCTCACAGAAACTTTTGGGCTGGATATGAAACCTTCCTGTGTGTAAGCACCTGCAGGGTTCGGCACTCCTGGAGTGCTGGCAGGCAGGATTTTTCTCTGGGAGTTTTGTGTGTAAAACTGAAGTCTCATTATGGGCAGATTCAGTCTCTCCCTGTGTCACTAATAGTTAATCCATCAGGAAATACAAAGTTTCATTTTATTTTCCACTAGGGATTTGATTATCAAAGCATTGAGGGGCAAGTTACAAGGAGAGAATAGTTTTATAGTTGATTACATGTGGAATTTAAGCAGATCTGATGGGACAAGGAAAAGAAAGCTTACTCTGTTACATGCCTCTTATTTGAAGGAAGTGGCTGAAGTTACTGTTCTCTTTCTTCTGAATGACACACAGGAATTGTTGCTAAGCAGTTATGCCACAGTGCAAGCTTACATTGAAAATTTCTATTCCATTTTCTGACAACCTTCAGGTTATTCTGAGGTAAATATATTTACAGTAGCAAAAGTAGCCAACTGTAAAGAGCATTTTAAATTTTCTAAATAAAAAATAAATATTTTAATTTTTTAAATTAAACTATTTTCATAAATTGTGAGATAAAACAACCATTTTTGCCAAGTTCTGAAGTTCTAATAATCTGGGAAGTTGGAGCCACAAGTCCCGATCAGACCTCTTTTCTCTGGCTGTCAGCTCAATCAATGATTATATTTTGCTAAGCAAAGTTTGATCGTCTTTTTTTCTGTCTGCAAAATTGTAGTAGTTTGAGTCGTACCTTCTTTTTTCAGTGTTTCTGAAGGAGAAACTAGAACAGATTTAAATAAAAGCAAGATTCTAAGAGAAATTAATGAGAACCACCAAAAAAACCGCTTGGAACACAAAAAGAACGTATCTGGAAAAAACTTTTTTCCCATGATATTTTACTGAGAGGCAGTAAAAAGATGAAAATGTAAATAATCAGAACACAGAGGTGTTGTATGTAATGTTAAAGGGATATGTACTGCCTTAAAAGGTTGTGAAATTATGTTTACTAATAAATATTCTAAATCATAAGTTTTAGGGAGATAATAAGCATGATAACAATAGGTAACCTGTAATTTACAGCAATGTTCTTTGACCAGTAGAATATGTTGTAAATCTGTTCTTGTGATGAACAGCAGCACTTAGTCAGACTAAGAATAATAACAGGACCGTGTATCTTGGATCCCAGGAGACTATTGGTGTTTTTGTAGACAGGAGACAGGAGAAAAAAGCATTTTGTCCTTTTTACCCCAAGTAATCCCACTGGAAAATTAAACATGTGCTATGAATTGATATCAACTCATGCCAGGTTACCTCCCTAAGGAGGTTTGCTGCAAACACTGTTGCTACATTTCTTGGACAGCACTTTGATGGCCTGTGTGCACGATGGATATTTTATGCTGCATGCTACTGTGGAACAGTGTGCTACTGTCTGCCCCTCGGAGACTGCTGCTGAGGTGTGCCACAAATAACTGAGAACAGCAATTGCTTTAGCCCTAGAGAGAATCTCAAATACCTGCAAATTAAAAATGTTACTGAAATATTTCTGTGTGCATGTGTGTCTGGGAAAACTGTGTTGGTTTTGTTTTTAAAAGTTTAATCCTGCAAAACAGAAAAGGTGCTTTTGTATTGCTATGGATCCTTGCTGAACACAGGATTGAAAAAAATATTAAGCAATACATTAGCAAGAAATATTTAGAAAAACCACGGACCTTTTTTTAATGGACCACCCTATCCAGTTTCTGTTCTTTTAAGGAAGTTTTTCCTATTCATGACTCATTTCACTCTTTGGCTAACATCAAGGGAAATGGAATAACGATTAAGCAAAGGAATGTATTTTTTTTTCTGAGTTTGTCCTTTTCTCAAAACTTTCACGAATTTTCTGCATAACCTTGTGTAAATATATATGGATGTAGAAGCCTGACAACTGTGACAAGGTAAAAAGTACACTGCTAATACTTGTGTCTTAGTAATTTTTTCTAAATGTTCCTTTTGGTGGTACAAGTTAATGTTGTGCTGGATACTCCAGACTCCCTCTTCAGTTAAAATGACATGCTCCAGGCAGCCAATTACACAGAACTGTTAAGTGAAATTAATGAGATCACCCTAGATTACACTTTGTGTTTTATTTTCATTTTATAGGTCTGTATGAGCTGCTGGCTGCACTGCCAGCCCAGCTGCAGCCACATGTGGACAGCCAGGAAGACCTGACCTTCCTCTGGGATATGTTTGGTGAAAAAAGCCTTCATTCACTGGTGAAGGTAAACCACATTAAGTCAGATTCTCTTTGAGAAGAGCATATGGAAAAATGTTTTGAGCGCCATCTAGTAAACCAGTGACCAAACTGTTGCTCAGTGAAAACAAAACAGCCTTGTTTTAACTCTGTTTCTGGCAGGGTGGAAGTTGTTAAATAAGATTTTACCAAAAATACGTAGATGATTTCATTTAAGAGTGATGTTTTGGCAGTGTAATGCTAATGCAACAAACATGTGTTGTTTGCCCTTGTTTAGAAAAAAAGAGTACGAAATAGTAGCAGGAAATCTGACACTTCTTTATGGTCAACATTCAAGACCTGGAGTTTAGCTTAAATAAATAAATGTTCACAGCAAAAATTAGAAGGAATATATTTTCTGAGGTCAAGTATGGCAAGAGTTCAGTAGCCACATTAATTTAAAATAATTTCCTTTAACAAAGTCAACTGAAATTCTAGTAAGCTGTTTCTTTTATTGGCTTGTCTCCATTTAATATTGTGTTTTGCTCATAAATATGCTGGACTAAAGTACAGCCTAAAATAAGTTGGACGAACACTTGAGTAAAATATTATGCTACAAAAATGATCAGCAACAAGAAATCAAAGCATGCCATGGGAGTACACAGAGCTATCCCAATAATCTTAAAATTGTGTAGAGCTGAAAAATGGGACCAATCAGCTGGTTAAAAATATTCCACTCCTACAAAACGGTAAGTATGTTTTCAGTCCCCAGTACAGAGCTAAATCAAGCTGGAAGGAAATTCTGAGGTCTGAAATGAGTCAGTGGATGGTAGTAACCCATGTCATGAATATATCCAGAATTTGTGCAGAATTTGTTACCCTTGTCAATTACTGATCTAGAGGAATCTTAAAACTGGGATTATTTCTAAGTAGGTTTGAAAGAATCACATTTTCCCTTTTTTTTTCAGCTGTTTTATTCTGGAAAAAGATATAATAATGTTGATACTTGGTCAAGTGGTTAGTAATACTGTTCAAAATATCTGAGAATTTACATATACAAGTAAATATAAATGCTCTCTGGCATTTTATATGCAAAAGCAACGAACAGTGGAACAGTGCTTGGCACTACTTGCTTGCCTAAAGAATTTAATCAACGTTTCCGAAGTGCCGTGATTCCCAGACTCCCTGTGGCTTTGCTGCAGCTGTCTGTGCAGGTGGCTCAGAAGATCACTGTAAGAGGAATACCAGTCATCTTTCTGATGTAGGCTGACAGTGGTTTGCATCTAAGCAAAATGTTAGGTCAGCTGCTAAATTAGTTGTCTTTCTGGATTGGGAATTAAAGAAGGCTGGCTAGTAAATGAGTGTGGATCTGTGAAACATTGACACTTCAACGTTCACTCTCATTTTGTATTGAGGCAAAACCTAAACCTTTTCAAACTGCCTCACTTACTGCTTTTGCCCCTCATTCCAAAAGAAGACAGCAGTTAACTGGTTTACTCACTTGGAGTGTGCTCTCAGTTTGGAGCAGTTGGCTTTCCTAGTGGCTCTCCTGTTTGCATGCCCTGGTTACCATGTTGTTTGTTACTGCAGGGTGGATTGGGCTCTCTGACTGTAACAGAAAAGAAAGATGAGAAAGGAGATCAGTGAATGGTTACTTTATTGCAATTACAACAAGAAGGTACTGAAATCTAACCATCTTAATTATTTATCTTGTGCTCTGTAGGTCCAAATATTGAACAGAACATACATGTAACTTTGACCTTGTTGATGGTTCTTTTAATGTCCTCTTAAGCCTCACACTATCTTAAAATATATGTCATTCTTGAAATCTTGAAACTACATCTTTAGTGTTCACTAGTTGCCCTTCTTTAATATAATATATTAATTTCATTTGAGACACAGTTTTTTAATTACAAGAATTGAGACTATTAAGAGCATCTGGTCTGACCCAGAGCATGTCACAGGCTATCAGACCTCACGTTTCTGTGGAGATCTGGTATATAAAGTAGGGTATGAAGAGCTTCCAAAATGTTTTCTAGTTCAAAAACACCTGCCTTAAGATGGGCTTAACTGTATGTGAAACTCATGGTATTTGTTTGACCTTTAATGCATTTTTAGGATTGTTCAGTATCCTCTCAAGTTTCAGAGAAGACAGTCCCTAGCCTCTTTGGAAGAGACCTGTAAGAGCAGAAGAATGAGCCCCATCTGCCATAGTTTTTCCCTGTTATAAGATTTCGGGAGTGCAAAATCTTTCTTTCTGGGTTCTGGTGTCTTATGTGAAAGACTGTTTTTCCTAGCAGTAACTTCTTAAAGTCAACTCTACTTGCAAAGACAAATGTTTTTAATTCCACAGACAGAGAATGATGATACATATTTTGTAATAAAAAAAAAAAAAGGAAAAAATGTGCACTAGCTTGGAGCCAAGGATGTTGCGATCCTGGTATGTGGCAGTGTAGGAAGAAAATGAGCATTGGTATATTACCAATTAGCACAGATATTTCTCTGTTTTAACACATTGCTTAATAAATATTTCTACACCAATCTTCTTACCTTGCTGCTTGCTGCTTAATAATTTCAGATATTATAAAAGAGCTTTTTTCCTAAGTTCTGACATGCATAAAATGCTCCAAAATTATTGAGAGAATTAAGTATAAAAGGAACTTTCTACTTTTTCTACAAATATTCTAAGTTTTATGGATATTTGATTGCTATAGCTTTTTCTTCATGGTTGTATACTATAGCATATGGTTTGCTATTCTGGCTCTTTTAATATTGAAAAGAAAAAAAGAAAAAAAAAAAAAGCCCCAAACCTTGTCTTGGAGTTCTCTTCATTCTGTATTGTTGGACAGAAATCTCTTTAAGAACTTGGATGAGCCTAAGCTGTTCTAAGAAGTCAGAAATGGAAAAGTTGTATTAGATCATCCAGTCCATTCCCCTGCAAGTACTGGATTGTTCCCCGCAGTGCATTCCTGTTGTAGTTAGTAAAACCAGCAAACATTGATGCAACTGTTCTTGCTGTCCCTTTTCTTCACAAAGGAATCTGTTGATTAGATTTTATTTTATAAAGTAAAATAAAGAAGAGGGAGCCCACAACTGTTGTTGACAGTTTGGAAGTGAAAACTGATTCTGGATAGTGTTTAAAATCTGCTTCCCTAAATTTGCTGCTTCCTTGCCTTCTTACATGACTCAGATTTTACCAAAAATCTTCAGCTATCTCATTCCTTTTTATATAGCGGAAATCCCATTAATTCTGTAGAGATTTATAGGATGGAAGCATGAGGAGAAGATCCTTCAGGGTAATTACAAGCATTAACATAGCTGATGCCTGAAATAGTACACGTGCTCAGCTTGGATATTTTTTAGAAAAGATAAATAAAGATGTGCTCTAACTACTCCTTGGATTATTTTAAGAGGAGCAGCAAGAATTTTCGTGTGCGTTTGCTTGCTGTTAGTGCACCAGACACGTTTTACTGTTTGTCTGTTTAGCTCCAGAATGAAGCTTCCACTTACACTGTTGTCTTAAACATTTCTGGTTGTAGATGTAATGCTCAAGAATTGAGTAAACTTTTCTGTTGCGCAGCTACCAAAGTATTTCATAACCAATTGCAGTTTGTTTTTGGCTGACTCAATACTGTACTTTCCATTATTAAAAAGAAGCCACAGCAAGCTGTATTGCACTTTCTCTTGATAGGGAGGAGTTTGTACATTCAAGAAGCTATATGTTGCACTACGGAAAAAAAAAAACCTACTGCAAAAGTAAGGAATATTTGGTGACTCAAGCCTGATTTTATTGTCACTGCATAGTATTTTGGTAGCTAGCCCTGCAAAACCTTAATTTATGCTAATTTTCCTAGTTTCTCCTGGATATGATTTGACTTGAAGTTCTAAGAAAGTGTATTTTCTATGTGCTAGAGTTTGACCATGTAAATTGCTAAAAACATATCAAAAATAAACTAGTCAAGTATATCCTGGTGAAATTTCTTTGGCATGTAATTCAATATTACATGATTACATAGCTCAAATTTTACAGTCATTCTGTTATAGAAGCATTGGAAATTTTCAGTGTGAATACTCATATTTTTCAATATGTGAATGCAGATGGTTTCAGTATAGTGTAGTTCCATTTTTGGCAATAAGAAAAGTAAAGATAGTATTTACAAAAACTAAGTTGACTAAGGCAAAGCAAAAGGGATTGATTTGATACATCCTTAGTGATAAAATCAACTATCTGCAGATGATCTATTAAATCTTCAGTCTGAACTGTTCATGGGAAGAGATGTGAAGGTTATTTTGGCACCTGTTAAAGCTCCCATGGTGCAGCTTTCCTCCACACTGTGACATGTCAGCTGTTCTGCAGCCAGCATCCGGGCGTGTGCTGCACAGATCACGTGCATTCACCTCCCATGTTGTGCATCTAAATGGTGCATGCTCCTGCCTGGGCACAAGCTCAGGCATCCAAAGATTTGAATCTCCTTCCCGTAAGAAAGTGGAGAAAATGGACTTCTGACTATATCAGTTGTGAGTTACAACTGATTGATTGTTCTGTGTGTATTGTTCTGAATTTTTGGTGGGGGTGATCCATCGATGGGGGAAATGACGTCTCTGAGTGTGACTGGAAAGTAGATGGTGGCTGAGGAGAATGTATTAGGTAGTGTACGACCTGAGCATGAAATGATAGAAAATGAAGGTTGGTGATAGAGTTGGCTTTCTGCTTGGAAGGCTGATGATGGAATATCTTGACAGTGGACGTGCAAACTACTTCTGCAGTTCAAGTTTGAAATGGACATTGAAATACCTTTTGCTGGACATACAAAACTTACTTATTTTCCCATTACTTTGTTCTTCATAGATACTTTCTCTAGAAGTAATATTTATACAATGTTACACAATCTTTATACATAATTTGTTGTTCAATTTGTCTATTTTCTGCAGACTTCTTTTTCTGTTAATCATATAGAAGAGGAAGAGAGCAGGGTTTGTTTGTGAGAGGATTTTGGTGGCTAATATATTTGCACCTGTTAAGGCAATGGTGAGAGGGGTTTCTGATTTCAGGACAGACAAAACCAGCCACCTCAGAAGGAGCTCAGAAGAGCACCATTACTCAAGAACTGCAAACCTGGAAAATGCACTAGCAGAGGGACTGGGGTTTTGTACCTGACCTCAGTTTATCTAGCAGAATGAGAGGGTTGTGGTTTGGGGGGAAAGTACTGGAGAGCTGGAGAGATGTGTGGACCGCCTTGGAGTGGGTAGAATCATTGAAACTGATAGCTCAATCAGAAAAATTCTTCTTTGATATTTGAAGTCCTTAAGGTTCTTTACTGCTGAGTTCTCAACCATATTTATTGTTAAAAAGCTGTGACTCCCCAGTAAAGGGAATAGGCTGCAGTTCTCTAAATTCATGTGGAGGTCTGAAGTGCTTTTTGCCTTGGAGATAAATAAAATGAAGGAAAAGGCAGTTGTGAGTAAGGATTTACCACCTGGACATTGGGAGGAGGAAGTGTGAGTGTGGAGGAGGAGGTTGATAGCCAGTAAAAATTCATGGTCAGTGAAGTTTCATTCTTTTTCATACTTTAAAGTAGAATCAAGCAAGATTGCTTCATTTGTTGTAGTTTGCATCTTTCAGCAAGCAAAGCCTCCTCTTGGCAGAAGTAAAGTGATCACTCTTGTAACACAGACTGTCCGAACAGTGCACAGATGAGGTGTCGCTATAGGACATGAAAAGAATGAGACTCACTCCAGTTCGAAGTTAGAAGGCAAAAGGGACAGTTTATTTTTGTGTTTGGGGTTATGTAGTTTTATGACAAAGACTGCAGATTGGAGGACGAGGTTGCCACCTCTCTGACCTCACTGGTCCAAATCACAGTCCGTCATCTAACTCCTCCTTAGAGAAAGGAATGATAACAAAAGCAATGCAGTTCCAAAAATATACGTTGTTTACATGAAAATCTGTGAGAAACTCCACTAAGAATGCAAAAATATCAGAGGACTAGAAAGATCAGGTCAACAATGAGGTGTGTTGTGGTGATGTGGAAACTTTTGCTATTTCTGGCAAGATGAGAAGGAATTTACTATAGTTGAAGCCATTAATAATGATGAGTTAGATAATAGATGGCAGTTATTTGTCATTCTTTAAATCCAGATCATCAGAGACCAAGGAAATCTTAATTTTTGTATGAATATCCTTGTTCAGTGAAAGTCTCTTGTTGAAATAGGTTTGGTCCAGTCTTGTCCTGATTCCCCTTGCTAAAACATGACACAGTTTTTGGCTCTAAAGACCTACCTAGCAGTAGGTAGTGGGGTGTATGTGACAGTATTAGGATACTGAATCTATGAAGATGTATTAAAGCTGCATGGAAGGAATTAAGGCCTTTTTCCCATTCTTTTTCTCATTTTCTGGAGAGTAATGTTGATCTCTAATTAATTTTTGAAGCTTCCTGCTTGGGTTTTATGTACAGAATATATATGGAGAAATGCTAGAATTTCAGTACTCATCTCATCCAAAGTATTTGTAGGTAATGGTCTGATTAGTATATCAAAATACAAACTTGCTACATGCTTTCTATTTATCTAAAGTTGAAAATTATTGTGAAAATAATGCTCTATAGAAAGCCTCTTGATGACTGACAATAGTTTGCATTTGTATTTGGGGTAATTACCACAGAAGCAATGAGTCGTTTTGCTTCCATCAAAATTACTACATTTTTAAAAAGTGTGATGCAAGGTGTTACTCCTCATGAAATGCCACATAAACTTAAAGTGTTACTTTTGAAGCCAGAGTGATTTTTTGACACTTGCTCAGTTGCCAGCAACTGAAATCTGTAAGTAAAGAGATCACTCTTAGCTGGAGGCGGTCAGCTGTCTTTAAACTTAATTTCCATGGGAACAGTGATCAGATTAATCAAAATAAGGTAATTGAGGTTTTATAGAAAATAGCACAGGATCTTTATTCAGGCTGATATTGTTTCCATGAAAACATTAGGAAAAAAGGTAGCTAGCAGCCAGGCTTTGAGCCAATGATTTCTTCTCTTGTTGAGATTCAGGTATTTTCTGGTCACTCTGTGTGTGTGGAACCCTTTGACATGTTTCTACTTTTGTAGTGTAAAAGTGCAGTACATCAGGTAATAACTGGGAAGAAATAAGCAAAATAAGAATGGGTTCCTTTTGAAATAATAGCTAAATCCCCCAACCTTCCATATTTCTTCTCTAAGTAAAGACAAATTTGTTTTTCCATGTGTGTTCACTGATACATACCTGTGCTTATTTTTGCCTTCAGTTAAGTAACAAAATGCACCTCCTATTTATTTAGGCGTAGCTTTAGATGGTATAGAAGATGGTCCCCTTGTTTGTAGAATAATGCAAGTTAGAGCCAAGTGGATGGAATAATGCAGTTGTGAAATATGGATCCTGATGGTTCAACTAAAAATATTGGTTATAGATGGAGCTAGTATGTCATTTACTAGGAAGCAGACAACTGGTGGATGTAAATAATAATTTTATCCTTCTATTCAAAGTCTGTTGAACAGGTTCTCCTGAGGTAAATGCTTCTTTTTTAGGTTTTTTTTTCATATATTTTTATTTTGTATTTTTTGGTAGAAACTTAACTGAATATCTAGTGTTAACTTATTTGTCAGGAGTTTAGACATTTGGTGTGTCTAGGATCTTTCAGTTTCTACATCAGAGCTGCTAATGTGTTTAGTAATAAGCACTTGCAACTTTTCATCTAGATTTTTATGAGGATGTCCTGTTTCTGTCATCAACCCCTCTATCAACCCACTTCGTTAAAAATAATAATAAAAAACTGAAGATCAGAGCCCAAAGGGATCAAATTGTCTTGTTGACAGTTTAGTCTCATAAAAGCTCTAGAAATTAGGTTGATATCAGAAGTCTCTACAGGTGGGTGTACCAACAAACTTGTAAAATTAAAAATAAAGCAGATAAGCTTATTAAATCAGAGGTGTGAAGTGTTTGTCTTTGAGTATTACTTGAAACTTGTGAATAAATCAGTGCTTTGGAATGTGAAAAAACTTTGGTTTAGGTTAAAGTCCAGACAGAGGCTTTATTTTGGATCAGTGGTAATTGATTTAAAGTTTCTGCTGGGCAACCTCCAAAGAGTAGCAGAAATCCAGCCAAAATGTACTGGACATAAAATAAGAAAACCAATCCTTCTAAGATAAATAGTTTGTACTTTCATTGTTACCAAGGGGGCAGTGTACCAGCCTGGTGATCAAACTGGTACAGCAGTTCAAAGAGAACTTTTAGAACCGAAATCTATGCTCGTACCCAGATTCTTCTTGTTTTACAAAGCTTGTGCAGTATTTACTTAACCAAAGTGATACATTTTTTGTCTATGATACTGAGACTAATGAAAGGTCTCATAAGCTGCTCAGTAATAGTCTGATAAATCCAAGACATCCAAGGATAATGTAATTTTAAACTGTTTTTCTACAGTGTTCTTTTTCCCTGGACCAGAAGTTATGTGGCAGAACATGTGAGGGAGTGTTTAAAACAATTTTTTTTGTTACTGTCTTGGACTGTTTTCCTTTGAAGAACAGAAAGTCATAACTACCCAAACCAACCTCTGCAGTGTGAAAACATTGTAACAGTTAAGAAGGATGGGATGTGATAGTTATAAAATCTTTCTGAAGCATGGAAACTGATACAATAAGATTTAATAAAAATTTTACATTTAAGATCCAGCAAAAATGCCTGCCAGTGTTTCTTACCAGCAGGTTTTGTTAATGCTTATATTAGCTTTCCTTCTTTTTTTTGAAAGTCTTGGTTGTATCCTTTCTCCAGCTAGTTCTCATTAAGTTCATTTGTAGTGTTCACTAATATTTGCTGTTACACACATCTTCACTGTCTTTACTTGGTATGCAATACAGGAATGCAAGCATGGGTTTTACTCATCTTATCTTTTTTTGTTCTTCTGTGTTGCCCTAAGCACTTAAAAAATGCAAACCAAAACCAGCCCTTTTTTCAGGTCTTTCTATTTTAACTTTTTTCCTCCTTTATGAAGCGTGGGAAGAAGTGAGCACTGTAGTATGGTAGGTGTGCACTATTCCTTTAGACTTCCACGTGGCACTGTTGCAGTGTTCTCTTACCCACGGGTGGTTTTCTCTAACAGCCATTTCTGTGTATTTTTGTAGAACCCAATGCTCACCTTGCAGGTATGGTGGTGTCAGTGAAGTTCACTTCAAACATAAGTTACATTGAGAGCTGCACCATGTAATGTAAGTGCTTAACATACTAGTACTCTCCACTTGGTGCACAGTCACTGCAGAATAACCAGCTAGGGGCTGAATAAATAAGATTTCAGAGCATGCAAATAATAAGGCTTATTTTCTGTGTAAGTGTCATGGGTTGACTTGGGCCAGATGCCAGGCACCCACAAAAGCTGTTCACTCACTCCTCTCTGCAGCTGGACAGAGGAGAGAAAATTTAACAAACAGTTCACAGGTTGAGATAAGCATCAGGAGAGATCACTCACCAGATACCATCAAGGGCAAAACAGGCTCAACTTAGAGATACAAAGTGAATTTATTGCCAACCAAATTAAAGCAGGATAATGAGATGTAAAATAAGCCCTTAAAAACACCTTTCTCCCACTCCTCCCTCCTTCCCAGCTCTTCTTCCTGTCCCAGTGGTGCAAGGAGATGGGGAATGGGGATTGTGGTCACTTCATCACCCAAGGCTTCTCCTGCTGCTCAGGGAGAGGAGTCGTTCCCTTGCTGCACCATGGGGTCCCTCCCATGGGAGACAGTTCTCCATGAACTTCTCTGGCATGAGTCTATTTTGTGAGCAACAGCTCTTTGTGAATTGCTGCAACATGAATCCATCCCAGAGGCAACAGTCCCACGTGAAACTGCTGCAGCATGGTCACTCATCCATGGGCTGCAGTTCTCCAAGGCCAGGCTGCTCCAGCCTGGGAGCAGGGGCCCCTCTTTGCACAGGTCTCCCACTGGACCACAGCCTCCTCCAGGCATCGACCTGCTCTGGTATGGGCTCCTCCACAGGCTGCAGGGGGATCTCTGCATCCCCTGTGGATCCCCCCATGGGCTACAGGGGCACAGGTGCATCACCATGGTCCTCACCATGGCCTGCAGAGGAATCTTTGCTCCAGCAGCTGGAGCACCTCCACCTCCTTCTTTTCCACTGACCTTGGTGTCAGCGTAGTTGTCCTTCTAACATGTTCTTGCTCCTGCTCTTCTCTGGCTGGAAATAAAACTGCGCCACAATCTCTGTTTTGATTTCTTCTTAAATATGTTAACACAGAGGTGTTACCACCCATTCTAATTGGCCCAGCCTTGGCCAGTGGCATGTCCATGTTTGGAGCCATCAGGGATTGGCTCTGCTGGACATGGTGAAAGCTTCTAACAGCTTCTCACAGAAGACCCTGCTGTGCCTGCCCCCGCCACCCCGCCCCCAAAAATCAGGCCATGCAAAACCTTGACAGCAAGTCAATGATGAGTAATTTATTTTGAGTAATTGCTGTAACTTAATCGTGACTTCAGTACACTATAACATGACATCTCCAGTGTGGTGACATAGTCTGTTTCCATGCTACAGAGGAAAGGGCTTCATGCTTTCTTGATCAACCTGAACCACTCTGAGGTATCAGTGGTGCAAAAAAATCCTTCTTGTTCCTGTGGTGGCATTGAGTGGTCTAAAGTTAGAGCTGTCTTGGTGCCTCAGTGGGCCATTTGGAGTTGCACATGCATACCTTGTGGTCAGGTATTTTCTGTCTTCCCCCACTCCTTAAGACCATTTTTTCCCTCTGTGTGTTCTCCCATGTATGTCTGCAGGCTTCTTCTATTTCTTGTCTACTAAATAAGGCTTGGATTAATTCCTTGTCTCTTAGGAAAATTAAGACAGTAAGTGTATGAAGAGGAAATATTTGTATGCTGTGTTAACGTGGCTGTATAAATTCCTAGGGAAAACATTGCTTTCGCCTAGTTTGCTACATTGCTTTCATGTATTTGTGAAGTTAGACTCTTTCATTAGATGCAAACTAAGTGATACTTCATCAGTGCTGGAATTGAAGGTATTTTGGGATTTTCCAAGTGTAGCAAATACCGGAATAGGAGGACTCCTCTGTCTTGGCTGCAGAGGTGCAGTCTGGTGCACTAAGAGATGGATGCAGCTGCTGCTGAGCACCTGCACCACTAGCCAATTGACCAGAAAGGTTACCACAGGCAGAGCAGTGCTTCAGCCAGCACAAGCACCAATGGTGCTCACATGAAGAAAAAGCAGGCAGACTGGTCCCGTTTCTCACCTCCAGCTGATCAATGCACTGCTGGCAATATACACTCTTCTGCTCTCTAGATTTCTAAACAGATCCATGTTTGTAGATTCCTCAAATACCAGCACAGGTGTTGAATCCTGCTAAATAGCATGCTTGGGCCCTAAGCTCCTCACCCAGCCACAGGTTAAGACTGTAAGTCCTTCCAGATAAGGGTCTCCTCTTATTTGCTGGCTACGCCATTAGGAAAATACATACTCTTTGCATCATTTTCTGGACTTGGATCTCACATGGAGAGACATATACCCATCAATATTATTATCAATAAATAATAAACAATTTTGACTTCTGCATTCTGTTGCTTGTTTTAATTTCATTATTTATAATTCACACACTGTGCTAGGTGCATCAGCATAACCCTCTTGATCCTTTTGCTAGCCTGCGCTTCACAACAGTTAATTTCAGACAATGTTAATGCTAAGTTGGCGCTTTGTGCTCTCTCCTTCAATTTTAGGTTGTTTTCCCTCTGATTTCGGTTGTGCTGCTTTTCTCCTTCACTCTGTTTCATGGAGCACTAACATGAAATCATTGCTCCCCAGAGGAGGAGATTTTGAACCTTGGAACCACTGACTTTTTTCTGCCCCAGTGGCTCAGGTACAGCATGACTCTTTATGAAGAACATGATGTTTACTGAGTAGAGAGCATGGTGGGGGCTATACAGTCTTTGTCCGCTGGAAATTAAGTCTGTATTGTCTCCCTATCTCTTTCTAACTTTATTGTTGGCTTTTGCTAGCAATCACAACCTGCTCAAGGTAATTCAAGTGATTTCAGTTATTCACAAACATGACTGTCTCAATTATTATGATCGTAAGAGTTAAAAAACACCCCAGTCCTGCCAGCTGTAAATGCTAGGGATTATGTATGGGGTAGCCTTGAGTACTGCTTTACATTTACTATGGATATCATCTTCATAAACTATTTTCAATTTTAATTTGCTTTACAGATTGGGTTTCATGGAAAAGAGCAGTTTTTGTTGAGATTTAGTGATTAAATAATCCAGTAATGACACTGTAGACATACACAGCTTTAATCAGGATCAGACCATAAATCAGGGTGTAATTTTGAATTTCCAAGTTTCAAACATTCTAAGAAAAAAGTAACCCATAATTGTAATCATGTTAATTGGCATCTGAAATACTAAGCTGATCATACTGAAGTTTAGTGTATCATTAAAGGCTAACTACAAATCATACCCTAGCACGTGCCAAGCAACAAAGCATTTATAATTGTGTGCCTATGTGCTTTCATTTGGAAACATACACTTTCCACCAATTTCTATCTAATAATCTGACCAAGTTTTATTATTGTCTTCTCCCAAAGGGGAAGCAATGTTTTCCTTCTGTGGTATATCAGGAAACTACTGAGGAACACCTATGTGTAGCTTGATCCTGTGTTTTGTCCCTCTTCTGCTCTTTTTCTCTGTGTTTTCTGAATATGCATATTGGTCCTTTAACTTACTAGAACTGGATTATTTTCCATTTTTTTTTCTATTGCTAAATGAATTTTTAATGTATGAATGCCCTTTAATTGCCTTTGTGTTATGTGCATTTATTATCCCTTCATAACCATTCTGTCATGGCTTCTCTGTGAGAATGTTGTCCTGGTTTTTACTTACTTCAGCTTTTCCACTGATTTAATAATGTAGGCAAGAGTGACCTCTCATACACTTTAGGCTGATCATTTAAAGATGGGTATGTTTTAAATATTTCACTGTATTTTGGTTGAGGTGGGGTGAGTTCAGCTGGATCATCATTTTTGATCTCTTGTTCTATCAAGGGTAAATTGACATTTTTGCACAATAGAAAAGGAAATATGTCGCCTTTTGGTTCTGTTAGTATTATCATTCATGGCATGAAAATGTAAAACAAAACATCACTGGATAATGATACTCCTGATATTATTTAAATATTTGCTGGTTTCATATTCAAATGCAGTATAAGCCAGGCTAGGTCATGCTAGCTAATGTTTTGGTTGAATCTTACTTGGAAAAAGGGGACTGGAGCTGGGGAACAGTCCCAGGTTGGAAACTGTCAGGAAATGTCTTGGCATCCCAGCAGTTGATAATTTTGTGTTGCTGCTCTGTGTCTTTATATACAGAGCATTTATGCATTTATATATTTATATCCTTATTACAAGAATGAAATAGCTACATTTATCTTTATATTCTTTTTTTTAATGGTAGGAGTATCAATGCAGCTCCCTTATCTTTGTTACTCTTGTCTCCTTGTTTTGCAATTTCTGCTGTTTTCTACCAACTTTCCAATATTTAATGATATGACATGGCTGTAATTTTGTACACCTGTGCAAATACATTTGTGTTACCCCTTCCAATATAAAAATAAATTAATGTGTTTGCTTTGATTTGAAGCTTCCTGTGAAACAGGTTTGTATGCTTCGATGATTTAGTGCAAAACTTGAAGTGCACTGGTCTGAAAAGGTGTGGGGAAATGGCAGTAAATTTCTCCTAAATTACTGCAATTTTCTTCCAGTATTTTGTCATATGAAATATTTTCATATTTCTCTTTATCCTACAGCACACATTGCGCTTAAGTGTTGGTGTTTCTCTGTCCTCTACAGGGAAGGGTGAGAATTAGTTCTGTTCCTTAACACTATTGTACTTTACTGGTTGAACTTACTTGGGACATTTTACTCCTAACACATCTCTGTATCCTTTTAAGTAAAATTAAGGTGCTGTCTTCATGTCTTTTAAAATTAAAATTAAGTTTAAATTGTAGCCTGGCCCCTGGCTACAGTGTGCAGGCCTCAGCAGCTTCTCTTATGTTCTGTGCCTTCTGAAGTACTCACTGCAAATTTTCCACTACTGGTTTTTATTGATCTTAACTTTGCCCACTATCTACATATTTTCTCCACATTTTTTCAATTCTTATTCACCTACTTTAACCATTATTCCCAGAAAAAATAAATGTGACTTTATGTCTGTCCCTCATTGTCCAAGTCTGTTTGGTATGTTGTCATCTGCTTGGACGCTTAGCAATCAGTCACCTCTTTTAGAAACAAGGGGAGACTTGAATGCAAAGCATTTCTTCATAGGCATTCTTTGCTTTCATGGCCATGATTTTATTAAAGAGCATTTAAGTAAATGTTTAATTTTACACTGGTGACTTGTCCTAGTAGTCATAAGTATGAACATAATGTTAGTGATTAATTGTTTCCTCTTCTGTTTTACTTGTTTTTTTAACATGGACTGTGTGCAGGCAGAGGGAGAAGGGTGACATTTTTAGCTCCCTTACCTGTTGACAGAGGCTGGTAGAGATTTTGCTTGCTGCATTTAAGCACCTTCACATGCAGCTGCTTTTTATTTGCCTGTCTGTCTCTCTTGCCTAAGGTTGATGTATGGGGGAGTCTACCTCTGGTGGCTTTTACATTTGAAGTTCTTCAGCACTGTTTATTTGCATGATGTAAGTCTCCTGCAGTTTTAGGTGCAGAATTGACTAAAAATCTATTTCTAGATTTCATATTTGAGAAATTGCATTACTGGTTAAGGTTAGTCCTTAGTATCTGTTTATAGTTGACCTCTTTTAAATTAATTATTGTGAATATTTAAAAAGTTATTTTATTAGGCTTTTGGGTTGGGATCCAGTGTTTGTGGGACTTCAATGCAGTTTTAGCAAAAGTTGTGTTTACAGCAGAATTCTGCTCTGATGATGGAGGCCTTAAAGAAAAGGGGTTTTTGCATTATCTGATGCTTCAGAGTAGCACCTTTGAAAGAGTGGCAGATTTTTCTTGAGGCATGTGATAGGGAAGCAAAAGAGTAAGAATAGAAAATAATAATTAAATTGTAATTGTGTTTTTCATGTGTATGAATGCCTAAAAGATCAGGCTTTTACTCCTGATGAAAATCAGTAAATTTTCATATGTATGGACGTGTAGCTTTCATTGTCAGTGTTTTTCTTAAAATGTGATTTATAAAGGAAGAACATGATATTGTGAATTATTTGAATTTTTGTGGTGTTGTTGTTGCTGATTTTTGTCTTTGCATCTGAGTTTTTTTAATTGCATGACCTGTGCTGTATCATGATGTGTTTCATAGGATGTAGAAAAAGCAGCAAGGGAGCAGCATCTTTCTCACATTGCATAAATTGTACTGACCCCACTAGATGGTGCTAATTGATAAATGTATGTCTGTGTATATTTATATATATATATATATTTAATTTAGCTCAAAGCATGGATGTCCGTGCCTGTGAATGAAGTTTGAGTTTTGAATGGGTTAATTCTGTAACACTGAACTGCACAGAAGGGATCTCTTCTGGGAGCCTGAACAAATTCAATCTTGAGCTAACTTGCCTTGAGTACAGGCTGTAAGGATGATGCTGTACTAAATGGGAATAAACGAAACTCTTCATGATTTAAAGTTAGCAGTCTGCTTGAACAGTAAAACTGAAAAAGCCCAGTACTATGCCAAAGTGTCTTAGCCTGTATGCAGCAAATCCCGTTTTCTTCAATTAATATTTAATTGGCATTTCTCTAGGATCTTAATTCTGCGGGGGATGGAGGTTGCTGAAAAAAGAAACCATCTGACAATCAAAGGAGTAGCTTAGCTGTCGTTCCTTTTAGAATTGTGTTTACTCAGTGAGCAGGGTTAGGAAAGTTCTTTCCTTTGGATTTATATTGTTAACAGAACAGTGGAAATCACTTGCTTTTGGAACAGAGTCTGGAAATTTTGTTCTGTATAATGACATAAAAATAAAAACATCAGTTTGAATTTGTGATGTTTAAAAACAGTAGTATCAGAAGAAATTAAATTTATAAAGTAGAATGTTTACGAGTAAAAACATACTTGTGGGCGAATTAGATCCTTTAATGTTTATGTAAGTGTAGGTGTTTTCTGAAGAAAAACATTGAGACATTTGAGGCATTATTGAGGTAAGTATTAAATCTAGGCACATATTTGTTTTGTTTCTAGCCTCTAAATTAAATCCTAAACTTAATCTTCAAGTAGTTTATTAGCAGTGAGCTGGGGACCTGCTGTTACTGCACAGTGTTTCTATACTTTCTTAACAGATTTCCAAAGACAATTCTAATCTTTCATTTCTGTCTCACGTTAAAGTTTCTTCTTCCACTGTATTTATTTGACAAAGCAAGACCATACAGTTGTTGATTTAAGACCTGTCCTGTTATCTTTTTATTTGGAAAAGTGCACTTTTAATTTAACTTAATTTAATTTAATTTTTTTAACATGCTATCTCCATATTCTTAGCAAGTTACCTCTTCAGTCCTCTAATTTGAATTTTGGGAGTAATGTAACATAAATGGTTGTTAGTATTGGCACAGAAAGTAATGTAAATTTATGTTTGAATTCACTTTATGGCTCTTTCTTTGCTAATCAACATACCAGCATAAAGCAGTAGGAAATAATGGAATCTTGTTTAGGGTCTTTTAAAGTTGCCGAATCAGATAATCAAACTCGATCACCAGTCATGAAATGTTCAGGATTGCAGTTTTCTAAGGTGACACTCAACAGTAAGATGAGTGTTGTTGCTGCTATGTTTTCTGCTTAGAAGGATTTCAGATAATGGTAGCTTCTGAAGTGCAGTCAGCTGTTGATGTGATCTTTGTTCTTTACATTTCAGCAGCATCTCGAGTCTTGTTTCTTTCCTTTTCCCGTTCATATTGATCAGTATAATTATGCTTATCTATTTTAGATTTTTTTTTCTTTGAAGTATTCAAATCTGATATTCAGGATCAATGAATGATTTTATTTTTCAGATTTTTTTAAGGAAAAACTCCTCTCAAATCCATAAATATCTTTAAATTTAAAATACCAGACCTCAAAGGGAGAAACACTTTTGTTCGATAAAACAGTAACATTATATTTGTGCTGTTTAAAAAAGGTTTGCTATAAAGCTGAAGAAACTTTTATATTTCTTAAAATCTGACCAATACCAAGACTTGAAGTTTTTAATTTCTATTATTTTAGATCAATTATTTTGATTATTTTTATACATAGTAATTCAAATTACTTAGGCATACATTATGCAAGTCTTTGTTGCATTACTTAGACACAGTCAGGTGATACCTAAAAAGGAAATGTTCCAGTGAGAAAAATGTTCCATGTCCTTAAAGAAAAAACAAAACCTGAAGTTTATTTTTGGAATGTAGGATTGAAATAATAGAAACATGTATATGTCTTTTTCTGTTAATTTTTATTTGAAAATTTTAATTTTGTATTTGATAATTTTTATTTGAACTAATTTTTAGTTCATTATTGTCTTGAATTAAATATTTTTCATCAAGTTTTGTATTTAGTATCATTATATAAACAGCTGTTTGATTATTGCAGTAAATGTTTCCATCTCTGTTTCACTACAACTGTGCAATTTTTCTATGTACTCTTCCTCAAAACTGAAGGGCTTCAGTGGGAGTTACAACTCCTTTCTGGCTTGCATTAAGTATTCTTTAAGTAAAAGCATATTTTAAAAGCAACTTAGAAATAAAGATTTCCTGATATATTTGACATATAAACAAATATTGCAGTTGGTCATGCATGTGTCACTATCAGTAATTGAAATACCAAAAAAATGTAAGTTTACAGTACTTTTTTTCTAAGGAGATATCATTTTTTTAGTATTGGTTTGGAAATCAAATACACTTTTTGTCTGTGATTAGTCATTGTCTTCCTTTTGGTGATGAGGAAACCGATGCTTAGTTCCTTTGGTAATGCGCTATTAAATCTTTGGATAAAAACATGATTATAATTAAATAATGGTATTGTTACCATTTAATCTTGCCATCTTTATATATGACTTTGAGACTTTTGCTGTATGCATGTTCAGTTTGCTATGTCTGCAGTACTGCACAAAATTTCTTGAGAGTTGAGTCAGAATCTTTAAAGAAAGATTTGGTATATTGTGTTGTAAATGATGAACCCTTACCATTTTCTTTATGAAAGAAAGAGAGAGAAATAGACACTTAAATGAGCCCACCTCAAATTCTGTCTTCCTTTAAATCCGAATGCTTCAATTTGCAAAGTGTTTTTATTAAAGTAATTATTATTAGTATTATTACTATTACTATTATTACTGAGGGAAGGAGGAGGACAGGGCATCTGAGGGGGAGTGTATCTACAGAAGGGCCATAAACTTGGGAAGAGCAGTTTGTGACCTGGAATCCTAAATTCATTATTGCTCTAATGAAATACTGCCCTCAGACTTTTACCAGTTTTAGCATGCATTTACACAGGTCAGTGTGTGTGCTTTTGGAGAAGAGAATTGCTATACTTTCATCAAATTCTGACTGGTACTATTCAGACTGGGACATAATGGATTTACTGCTCAGATTTTATTTGAAAATGTATTTATGAAGGTAGTGCATTAAAATTGTAGGGCTCTTTCATCATCCACAGACTGCAGTTTGAAGACTGCATGTTTCAAAGGAAAAATACCTCATGTTGTTCTGTTCTTTCTGTTCAAGGACCTCATGTCCTTAGCTCACATAGGAGAGCTTCATTCACATTTGGAATTGTTCTGATGCTCCTTCCTTTGGAATTGGGGTTAAAAGTACAGAAAAACAATTTTGAAAATACTGTATACAGTAGCCATGTAGACTGTTTGGCTCTAAAGGGGCAGGGAAATTTATTTTGGAGCAAGTGCAACTTGTTTAGCTTTGGTCTGAACTTCCTCTGTCTATCTAGGGACCCTTTTCCTATAAGCAAAGTCATCAAAATCTTTGCTTATTACTGACAAAAAAAGCCCCATTTGAATGAAGTCTGTGAAATCTCATATAATAGGACCTTTATTTTATTGTATAAGGAACAATGAATTCAAAGTGAATTTTTTTTAAAGTAAAATAAACATTTTTAGAAGCTCTGCATGAATAACTGTGTTTGTAGCCAGTATTTAATCTGTTTTGCTTACCATTGCAAAAATAACATAGCAAATGCTATTACCATATTACCTCCTTTTAGCAACAAACGGAGGAGAATTGCCATCCTTTAGTGGGTGTGGGGAAAAACATAGTGACAAAGAACAAGGAAAAGGCTGAGGTACTTAATGCCTTCTTTGCCTCAGTCTTTAACAGTAAGGCCAGTTGTGTGTGTACCCAGCCCCTGTGCTGGAAGACAAGCACAGGGATCAGAATGAAGGCCTGTAGTCCAGGAGGAAGTTGTGAGTGACCTGCTACACCGCTTAGACACACACCAGTCTATGGGGCGGGGGGATCCACCTGAGTACTGAGGAGCTGGCAGAAATGCTCACAAAGCCCCTTCCCATCATTTGCCAGCAGCCCTGGCTAACTGGAGAGGTTCCAGTTGCCTGAAAGTCAGCAAATGTGACACCCATCTATAACAGGTTGGAAGGAGGATCCAGGGAGCTACAGACCTATCAGCCTGACCTCAGATCCTAGGAAGGTAATGAAGCTGATTGTCTTGAGTGCCATCACGTGGCAGTTACAGGACAGCCCAGAGGATCAGGCCCAACCAGAATGGGTTTAAGAAAGGCAGATCCTGCTTGACCAACCTGATCTCCTTCTGTGACAGGGGGACCTGCACATTGGATGAGGGAAAGACTGTGGATGTGTCTACCTGGACATCAGTAAAACCTTTGACATGATTTCCCACAGCTTCTCCTGGCTTGGATGGGGTGTGCTCTGGGCAAAAAACTGTTAGGATGGCTGGGCCCAGCAGGTGTTGGTGAGTGGGGTTACATCCACCTGGTCACCAGTCACCCATGATGTTCCGCAGGATTTGCTATTGGGGCCAGTTCTATTTAATGTCTTTATCGGTGATCTGGACAAGGACATCAAGGGTCACAACAACCCCTGCAGTGCTGCAGCATGGGGAAAGAGAGGCTGGAAAACTGCCTGGCAGAAAAGGACCTGAGGGTGCTGGTTGACATCAGCTGAACATGAGTCCTGGTGGCCAAGAAGACCAGTGGCATCCTGGCTTGCGTTAGCAATAGTGTGGTCAGCAGGACCAGGGCAGTGACCATACTCTGGTGCTCGGCACTGCTGAGGCTGCACCTCAAATTCTGTATTCAGTACTCAGCTTCTCAGATCAGGAGGGACATTGAAGTGCTGGAGCATGTCCAGAGAAGGTCAGCAAATCTGATGAAGGGTCTGGAGCACAAGTCTGATGAGGAGGAGCTGAGGGAGCTGGGGAAGTTTAGCCTGGAGGAAAGGAGGCTCAGGGAAGACCTTACTGCTTTCTACGACTGCCTGAAAGTAGGTTGTAGCCAGCTGTGATCAGTCTGTTCTCTCAAGTATCAAGCAATAGGACAAGAGGAAATGGCCTCAGGTTGCACCAGGGGAGGTTTAGATGGGATTTGAGAAAAAAAATTCTTCACTGGAAGGGTGGTCTCCAGCACTGGAGCAGGCTGCCCAGTAAGGTGGTTCAGTCATCGTGCCTGAGGTATTTAGGTGTGGCACTTAGGGATGTGGTTTAGTGGTGGACTTGGCAGTGCTGGGTTAATTGGCCTGTTTTAAAGGCTCTCTTTGGTTTTTAGCTAAAGGGAAGTCATGGTATTTGAGCATAGTGGAGGTATTTATTAATTTTATCTCGTGTTCTTTGGTGATGCTAGCATGAAGACAGGAAATTCTAAATGAGAAATATTACAAGACATAGCTCTGAGACACAGATCTGCAGGCACATCCCACTGTTCATGAAGGACATGTTTGTTAACAGTGTCAATAGGACATTGAAGTATCTTAACAGATATTGAAGTACTTTTTCTAACAAAAACAAATGTGATGGGGACCTGAAATTTAAGAACACAGTATATATGTCACAGAGAAGCAAGCGCAGGATCACCAGATTCATCAATTTCTTACTTAATGTCTGTCTTGATTTTCTCAAAAAAGAGTAGAAGAGATGCTTTTTCATTTTACAATAAAAATCAAGAGACAGGTCCTTACAGACCTGATTAGATCTTGTTAAGACAAAATCAAATCTGACAATGCCCTCATGACTGTGTGAGGTTAGTCTCAGACCTGCTACATCTATGAGACTGCCTCAAATAAACTCCTGAGTGCTGGTGTTCTTCCTGAAGCATTGAATTTTCTCTGTCTTCATCATCTTCCTCAGATGCTGCCCAGCTCAGCAAGGTCAGTCAAGGATGAAGGACAAATGAGGTAGTGAGGCACAGTGTTAAATGATTGACAAGGGAACCCTGAAACCACTGATTAAAAAAAAAAAAAAACAAAATCCAGGGAGAATAGGATTTTACCATACAACGTACTGCAGTGTGCACAGGCATTTTTTCTGTCTTGAAATTTCTGGGTAGACGATAAAAACTAGTGATTGGACTGGAGTGGCTAATAATCCATATGACTGGAATTTTTAGCAAGCCTCATTTTTGCCCCTAATAAAATCAATCCATAATTTGATTTTGTCAGTTGACAAAAGTTGCCCTCTTTACCACCAAAGGTTCTTTTCTTTCATCTATAGCATGCCATGTTTCTTTTATTGGCTTTAGTTTTATAATTTGTTACAATCACATGATATTTGCTATCACTGTTAACTGGGCACTTCCATTGTTACACCTCTATCTATAAGTGCTTCCTGATGCAATTCCGGCTGAATCAAATTTCAAGCAGCATTTGCTGAGAGTCTAATTTAGAGCTGTGGCCTCTCCACTACTGTTTGCGCTGATCGCACCTGATTTAAAATAATTCGTACATCTGTTGATAGCACGTCATTGTACAATTTTTACAAAACACAACCTGACAAGAAAAATGCCCTTAAATGTGATCTATTATCACATTTTTAAACTTAGACAATTACTATAATTGTGCATACAGTCCTGAAAATTTATTTCTAAAAATGCAATGTGACTAGAAATTTCTGGAGGAGCTGTGTTTTGAATATAGGTCATTCTGATTGCTGGGTAAAGGACATTTTTGAAGTGTCATCCAGCACATCCTGGACTCTTAGCAACCTTAGCTTTAAGGGCTCAGCAATACTAGTGTAGATTTAGATTGAACATAAGGAAAAATATTTTATAATGGAGGTGCTAACACACTGAAACAGAAGTTGTGGATGCCCCTCCTTGTAAATGTTTAGTGTCAGGTTGAATAAGAATCTGAGCAACTTGATCTACTGAAAGGTACCCCTGCCCATGGCAAAGGGTGTAGACTAAATGATCTTTGAAGGTCAAAACATTCTATGATTCTGCACTTGAAGTTTGATTTGCATTTTTTAACACAGCTGCAGAAATTTTGGTAACCTTAGAGCACTTAGATCCTGATATGCATGTTTAATTGGTGTCTTTCGCAATAGGACACGAAAGGAGAGGCAGGGACAAGGTGGAAGGTTAGCAGAGATGTTTTCTGTATTTTAAATTCTGACTCCAATATATACAACTGTACAGAAAGACCAGAGATTGTCCCAAAGTGTCGCCACCTTTTCAATCACGTTGGTGAACGTCACCATCACTCAAGAAACTCCTCCTAGAGGACAAATATGTAAACATTTCATTATTTGCATTAAAAGTGTGAGAACTCAGCTCCCAGTTCTGTAAACATCAGAAGGCATAAATGAAAACATGGAGGCAAAGTAAAAACATGGAAAACCAAGGGCGACAGTTGTCTCTTTTCAAATAATGGACTTTAAGTACACATGTGACACATAAAAAGAGTGTTGGAGGTTTTTTTTGTTCATGTGTTTTGCAGTAGCACAAAATTGAACTAATGTTTTTTGCATCTTCAGGGCTGTGGAAACAGGTTTCTTTCTTTGTGATACCTCTAATGTTCCCTGCAGTGTTAACATGAGTGGGTTTAATCTTCAATGGATATAATGTTTTAAGATGACAGAAATTAACAAAATCTCATTAAGTTCAGTCTTAGGGCTCATTTTTGAAACTGTACTAAAATCTCCACTTAAAACCCTTGTCCACTCCTGAAAACGTCAACCCTTGTCAACTCCTCAAACACACTTTAGCAGCAGATGAGGTAAGGCTCCAGCTAAGGAGCTTGGGTTTCTGTCCAAGAATTTAGATGTCCTCTTGGTTATTTTGTTGTTCTAGGTGGTTACAAGGGGAAGAAACAGGGCTGCAGATGGAGTCACCAACACCAGCTGACCAATGCCCATCCAGTCTCCAAACAATAGCTGCTTTGGAAAAACGATCAGCTGTCTTAGCTGTGTCCCCTCCCAGACTCTTGGCCACCCTCAGCCTACACCCTGCAGGGCACAGAGCAAGTTCAGATGTGGCATCGATACTGCACGAGCACTGTCCGACAATAGCTAAAGCCTTGCTCTGTTATAAGCATGGTTTTGGTCATGGATCTACAGCACAGCACTATACAGGCTGCTATGAAGAAAATTAACTCTGTCCCAGCCAAGCTCATTGCAACAGTTTATACCAGACAGTCTGAAGGTTTTCTGATTTATTAGTGATTTCATGCTATACTGATAAAGAAAATTTTAATTCTTTATTATAGTGCAGGTTTTTAGTTTTTTCATTAGGGAAATTCTTGCTTCTGCCTTTTGGAAAAAAAGGCTTAAAGGAGAGTTGCTCATCTGTAGTGCTAAAACGTTTTGCTTTGGCAAATTGGGCTAGAATTGAGATCTCTGAATATCTGTTTTTAAGCCTTCAGAGGCTCGCTTTGATTCTCGTAACATTCTCTGAGAGGCCTTTCTGCAATCACTTATATTTGAGGCAATTTAATGTTACTATGAGGATTGAAATGCTCATTGCCAGCTTTGAACAGTTAGCTATGATTTATTAATTTCTATTTTTTTTCTGTTGTCTAAAATACATAATGCTAATTTCTTAGCAGTATTCTGTCTCTAACTGCAATTCGGTTGATATGACTAGAATGTGATTTAAAGGCTGTATGTGTTCTAGGTTTTCCTACACCTTGTGTTCATCATGCCACATACAAACATAAATACATGCAGAGTTGTTCATGTGTACCAAAGCTGCAATGATAAGGACTATAGGAAGGTTTGGGAACAAATGAATAGTTTTGCATTCAGTCTGTATTTTTGTCCTGTGCAGATAGGCTTACAGACCACCACTGAGTGATGAAGATAAAGAGTTGGCTACTTTTTCTGATACTTTCATGTGATACAGTATGGTTCTGGTAGGAGAAGAGAAGGGAATTAAACAATCTTTTAATTAAAATTCTACATCAAGCAAAATATGTATTCTCTTTCAGCAGAGATGATGGTATGTAATTATCATTTCTGAATGATTTTAATAGTTATTTTCATTTGTTTCATTGTAATTTTTTATAATTCATAATTCATTGTAATTAATAATTTCTCTTTTTCATTCTTGCTTATTTATTTTACCTTGACTCAAAGTTGTTGGTAAATTTAGACAGTGAACTCAGGAGTCTAAATCCCGGAGTTAAGGTCATGCTAATAGTGATCAAATGAAAACCTAATTCTTGTCTTTAAATCTCACTGTGTTAATGTTAGAAATATTTACAAACATGTCTTTTACAGTCTGCCTTGGAATGATTTCTCTTGCTTCAGATATTTCAGATGCAGAACACAAAGTGTGGATTAAGCCAAAACTAGCACTTACTCCTCCCTCAACAGTTTTTCTTCTTCCATTCTCCTAATCTGCTGTGGCTTCTTCATGTATAGATGCTCCTCTTTGTAGTAGCACCACTTCGTAGTGGTGCCACTAGTGGAGTTAAATAATTTTTTGCAAATGTACATGAACCTGAAACTTCGGTGGACAGTTAACAGCTTCTCTGTGTACAAGAGTCTTCCATTATGCATCTAAGTGACTAAGCCAATAAATACAGCAGCTGCATGGCTTTTGTCAGTGTTTAATGTCAGATACTCTTGCTGTCAGATGTATGATGAAAAATACAATGAAGAGAGCAGTTAGAGGAGATGTTCTGCCAACTGTAATGGAATTTCTACAACAATATACTCAATGCCTGTCTTCTAGACACATCTTGATGCTTTGTGTCTGTGTTTATATTGACATTCTAGTTCAGATCACTAGTGCATTTTTAAAAGCAATTTCTCTTCTCAACTTCTGCTGCTTTGGTTTAACATCAGCAGTCCAGTATATGAAATGGGTTCCTTTCTGCTGAAACTAAACAAGCTAATGGGTATTCAGCAGGCAAGACTAGGATAATCCAGAGGAAAACCCCAGAAATGTGTATGATGTGGTGCTAAAACGAGTTTTTCAAGTGTGGTATTTTATGCTGCATGATTTCTCATCTCATAAAATAAAACCCAAGTAAGGGTATGTTTATATAATTCATAAGAGGCTATGAGCTTCTGATGTTTCTCAAAAGGAGAAGAACTCTGGTCCAGAATTGCTGTCTGCCCCTGAATGATGGTTAGTGCAAATAGTCACATACTGACAAGATCCTCTTCAGAACCTCTTGTCAGGAAGGTGTCATTAACATTAAAAAAGCTCTTATCCCGAGGTTTTGACATGTCTGAGTAGTTGGTGACACCCCTGTGTGGTCGGCAGAACATTTTTAGCTATGTGCATTACAGTTCTTTTATGTGCTGGTATGGCCCACTGATGGCCAGTGCTTTTTGGCTTACAAGTGTTTGCATATTGTACTCTTACATGCACTTTTTTCCTATGCCAACTGTTCTGGCAAAAAGACTAAGTTTGTCTTCTGTTAACTCTTTGGTGCATGCTTATCCCACTCCCGTTTTATTTTCAATCATATGATATTAGAACTGTATGTGGAAATCAAGAAATCCAAAAAGAGAAATTTATTTTGTAGAACTCTTTGCTTAAGATTTTTTATTTTTATGACTTAGAAGGCTCCTCTTGGGTTTTGAAATAGTCCACGCTGAGGACACTACTCTGCTTTATTATAGAAAGCTTAATTCGGTCTCTCTGGGAAAATCCTGAAACAATTTTTCTTGCTTGCAAGTGTGCCAAAAATTGTATAAATTTGCAAATTATTATTTTTCCCTCTTGGGGCGTAACTTCAGAGTAGATTGTCAGTTTTTGCAGAACCTCATAGATCTTCTTACTCTACAGTGAAAAGAATCGGTAGTCATAAAAAAAAATAAAATTAGCCCCACAACTTAGTCATCTGTTCAGCAGAACAGCTTTTTATGTTTTATTTACAATATATAATTCTTGCTTTAACAGACTTGGTCTCATCTGTGAAGAGATTTTCAGCGTTGAGGCTTTACATGTAAATGTCAGAAGAACTTAAAACAGATGTACTATATTTCCTATTTTTAAGCACTATACAGTCCTATATTTTCCATACGTTGTATAAGTTTCTAGTAGAGACAAGGCAATGGTATTAGAGTTACTGGACATCCAGTATCGCTGCTCAATGTAAGCTAAAGTTGCCTTTTGTGTTAAATAGAGTGCTTTAGATTGAAGCTCAAAGAAATGGCTGCAAATAGGATACATCTTTTCTTGAGTAGGTGAATGTTCTAGCTTCTACTTTTGAATCCACTCCCATGCTTCTCTCAAAATGTTCCAGGGTGGTTTTAACTTCTGCTAGAGCTTAATTTCATTGAGTGGTGTTTGTAAAGAGGCAAAGCATTTGCACCACCTTTTCCTGTTTTGCTTTTCATTTCTTTGTTTGGCTACTTGACATTATTCATTTTCATCAATGTAGTCACTTAATCTAGGTATTCAGATTTCAAATTCTACTTGTATGAGAACTGAAATTTGGAAATGCATTGCTTTGTGTGCATGTATTAGCATGATGTAAAAATTTCATATTTGGGAAAATAATTAACTGAAAGACAGCATATGGAGAAGTTGCCAAAGCATATGGCTGCGTGCACAGTAGTTTCTTTAAAGTGTTTGTAATAAATGCAGTCATTCATCACCCTGAAGTCTGGCAAATTCGAAGGCCACCAGGTGAGCTTGCAAATGTGCTCTGTCATTCTTGAAAGACAACAGAGATGACCTAGAGCCCAGTGAGTAGGAAAAGGCAAGTGCTGTGCTCGTCTTCAAAAAAGGCCTAAAAATACATTAAGAACAAGAGGCCAGTCTGTGCTGTGATCTGTGGAGGAAATTACAGAACAAAATCATCTTGAAATACATTTTTAGACACAAGGAGGGAAGGAGTTGACTGAAAATGCATTTTTGCCTCACTGAAATTTTTGCTTTATCAGTGGAGTTGTGGTAAATCTCCTGTCTTACTTCATTCAGGAAGTAATTAATTAATTCATTCAGGAATATATTATATAAAATATTTATATTATATAAAAGTGCTGCGTGCTTTATGGATACATTACTGATCCAGAAGTTAGAGGTGTGAGGCAACTGTTTTTATGATGCATATGGTAATTTTATACTAATATGAAAGGTAATCCCTGTATTGCACATTGATTGCATCTTGGTGCACAGACCAGTGGTTTTTAATTTCCGTAGGTATATCCTCTAAATTACCAAGATGTGAAAGACAGATGTTGTCATCTAATGATCTGGTTTAAAAAAATCATTCTAAAAATAAATTCAACTAAGAAGGCAAACTACTATCAAATCAAATCAGATACTTGGGAGAAAACCCCTACTCTGTATTGCTTCTTGAATGGAAGTGTGCTGAAGTTGCTGTATCTGTTACCATAGACCATGAAATGTTTATCCCTAGAGTCACTCATTGTGCTAGTACAGTAAATGACTAAACTTTTCAACCTGATATAGCAAAAGCTACATTTAGTAACAGTTAAATTTTCCTGTTTACTTGTTTAGCTTCTTGTTCTTTTAGGCAGTTACTCTCTACAACTCCTAATCAAATGAAACCTTAATGATTGTCCTTAAATGCTTAATTGGAATCCAATATCCACTCTTAGAAAACAAAAATTTGTTTTCAGTCTTTTCTGCAATTTCTGGCTATAGACAGAGCCAGCAACTAGTTCAGGTTACACTGTGCCACCTCTTGAAAACCTGTTTTTTGTTGCATGAATTTACGATTGTCTAACATTTTTCTCAAAGATGGCTTAAGCAAGGCTGTCTCCACACATTTTTGTTTGGTTGAATTTTTCCTTTTTCCTTTTATTAATTTCAGTGGTAAAGATACATACAGGTTGTCCATACAGCTTGATTGGCAGTGGCACTTCTATTTTCTTTGGGAAACTAGGGGGTAACATAGATGACTGCGTCTGATCTCAATCTGGATAAAATCAAGATGCCTTTTAGTTATTCAAGATAACAGTCCAAGTAAATCACAATTTCTGCCAAACTCAGGGAGCTGCAACTCCCTCCTTGATTTGTTTAGTTTCTCTGCTTCGTGAGCGAGAAAGATGAAGTTGTCTGGTCATTTAGTTTCGTGAAATCTAGTATGAATTAATCTAAGTAATTTCTGAGTAAAAAATGTCTACATAAGCAATGTAAAATTCAGATTCATGTTCTGGAGACAATTGTGCTTTCCATGTAGTTTCCAGATGAGAACAAATTATTTTACAATTTATAAATTAAGCAACTGTAGTGCCTTCATGCTTCACCATAATATGTCAGAACTTCAGCATCCTTTAACCAATGACATACTGAAATAATCTTAAGATTGCAGAAATGGTGAAGGAATCAATCAAGACTTAGATCTTACTATGCCATATTATATTAAGATGCTCTTTACTTCGAAGAACATACAGTCTAAATGAGGAAAAACAGATGTGGACTTAGGGTTACGAAGCACAGCAGAAGACAGGAAGAATGGCAAACACAAGTGTCACTGGTATGGCATTATCTTGTTATGGACATACTTGTGAAAGTTCAGTGTAAATTAAAAAGAATGGACTTAAAGAATGAGCTTTAAATTAAAGGGTAAGGGAGTCCTAGGCAGTGAGAGGAGTGAGTGCTGCTGGGGGAGAAGTAAGCAGAGAAAAGCAAATGTGGAAGAAGGGGGGAGGGCTGGCAAGAACACTTGGTGCAAAATGGAAATGATCTGGTCAACTCTGAACAGTTTCAATGTGCAAAGAGTGGCTTGGTTGCTCTTTAAATCTGTCCCTGCTGTCTGGCATCTGTCCCACTCCTCCTCCAGCAGTGTGCTGGGGAGTGCTAGGGTATCATTTGGAATCCTGTTTCCCAGGGACATGAGGGAGTCCCCAGCCAAGTTCTGCACCCCTCAGCCTCCACCAGACCTTGTTTTCCCCTCCTTGCCAAGCACAGAAGTCCCTGATTTAGCTCCTTCTGCAACTCCTCCAACCATCTGGAGTTCATGCCTCCTTCAGAGAAGCAGAACTAAAGCACAAAATCTAAGAATGGGGTATATTTGCATTAATACAGACTACTGTTGTCTTCTCTTTTTAGATTTTAATTAATACTTGTATATCCATGTATCTTCAGGAAAATAATGTGAATTAATAAAGTTAAATGTTTAATATAGTCTTTTAATATAGTTTACAAAGAAACTTGTTAAAAGTCTTAAAATACTTTGGGTCTTAAAAGCATTCACACTGGAAAAAATCTAAATTTTGAAATGCATAACTTGTGGAGGAAGGAACGGGGTGGTGTTTAAATAATGGTGTATCCTTTCCCTTTTTGGAAGAACCAAAGCACAGTGCATCTTTAATGTTGATAATTATTCATTAAAAAAACTTAAATTGCTGAAGGATTGCCTCTTTCTTTCAGATGTTCATGTTTCACAATTCATATCAGCACTGCTTTACCCATGTTTCTGAATTATTTTAATGATGGCAGCTGCTCCGTCAAGTTGTCTGTCAAGATGTGGGTGGCAAGCTATTATTTCACTTCATAAATCATAATTTACAGGGGTTTTTATATCCATCTTGAGGATAAACACTTTATGCTTTGTGTTTTCAGCAGCAATATAAAATGTAATTGATACTTGAAGCAATATGTTAGAAATATGGACAGAGAAAGCCAGGAGAGAAAAATCACAAATGTTTGGTTTTTCTGTGGGTTGGTCTGCATACTGAGCATTTTTTCCATCTGATTTCATATTCTTAGCACTTCAACAGAGGATGATGATGAATTGCATTTACATGATTGCTGCCTGTAGGTTACTATAAAGATGTTTAGTTACAGACAGTCAACAGACTCAACAGGGTTATTTTGTACCATTTCTCATGCTGCTAAATAAACTTATAACTTTGTACTATTGTCTTCCAGATTCATGAAAAACTGCATTATTATGAAAAACAGAACCCGATGCCCATACTCCATGGTGCAGCAGCCTTGGCTGATGATGTAAGTGTCCCCTGCTGAGATCACTGGTACCAAGTCTACCAGAAAACTGTCTGCAAGGGGAAATCTTCATAGTGCAAACATATGAATGTAATCCTCTGAGCAGCAATCATAAGAAGCTGCAAAGGTTTCCAAAGCTTCTGTCATCAGTGGGTTTGTTGTTGATATTACTTTGATTTTTATTCACTTGCATGTTACAAAAACACTGCATCTAGGTAGCCTCTTGTTCTGCTTTAGTAACTAAGCAATAAAAATTACAGTTTGGAACTCTACTGGGAGAGGAAAAGCTGTCAACTATTAGTGTTTTGAGAAAGTCATAGACAAGAGGAATGCTTTGGAAAAATAAAGACAAATGAGATAGCAGCACTGCTGACAGAACATGAGAAATGACAAATAATATTACAGAAATGAAGCATATGAAATGCCTAGGATGAAGGCTTTTTGAAAAAAATCAAAACTATTTAAGAAAAAGTACAGTAGTGATTTATTGATATTGGAGCTTTCCAAATTACCTTCATAACCAAAAAATAAATTGTAAAAGTGGTCAGCATTGATGGAGTTGTTAATTTCCTGTTACTATAATTTTTATTTTCAAGAAAAAAAATCCAACCTGCCATTTCTTGCTATTTGGTTAATTCTAGGATTCAGATGAATTGTGAACACACCTGTATAAACTATGACTGAACCTGAGGTAGGCCAGAATAGAGAAATGTTTAATAAACTGTGGTTTAGGTGAAATCCAGAAATCTTTGTTGCAATTGATGATGTCAGGTTGCTTTTTGGGAAAGGCAATATGTATTAGGATCCATTTCAAATACAGCATGTTTGAAACTTTACATACTTTATAGATGTTTTAAAATCTTTACTATCTATTTATATAATTAACAGATTTTGGGTTTTAAATTTTACAAATTATTAAATGTTGAGATTGGTAGCATTTTAACAAAAAACCTAAAACTTACTTGAAGACTATTGAAAAAAGGATACGTGGTAATTTAATCATGTTTCAGTAGGACGAGAGCGATATCCTGTAACATACCAACTATAATAATACATTAGCCTTCACATCAGGCATATATTAGTAGTATTTTTTTAACCTTCACATAGCTTTAAATATTGTTGCTAGTAATTTTGAAAATTAGAAAGCTGGTTGAAATTCTCTTCATTAAGTTCTTGCTGACATATTAATAATCCTTGCTAATATTTGTGTTATGGATCTCTGGGCTAAAATTCTTAATAAAAAGAATTTCTTTTTTTGGATGCAAAACTTAGTTTTTGATACTTTCAGAAATGCTGAGTAATCTCATTCTTTGTTCAGACCCATTTAAAATGTATCATTTTGGAAATCTCCAAATTAAAGCACTCTGTCACTCCTCAGTTGAGACTGGTTGGGGGTTTTAACCCTATGAATGTATTAGTATGTACATATGGTAGTATTTTTAAGTGTGCATGTTGGGACATGATTGTGTCTAGGCATCTACCTACTTCTTTTTAATAGATGCTCTTGCTGCTTCGTTATAAATGTGTGGGTGAACTGCAGCTTTTATGGGCACTGTCTCATAAGATAAGAATGTCCTTTGGTGGCTGAAGTCAGGCTAGCACACTGCAGGATTTTCTGTGTTTTGGTAGCTATCAGCAAATTTTGAGGAAGTAAAATTACATGCAGTGGGCTTTGTAACTCCCAAACTCATGAAGTTTCAGGTTTAAAGTGCAATTCATTTTTGGCATGCTTGTCTGACTGGTCAACTACAGGTATTTAAGAGCATGTTGGTTTTATTAAACACACTTTCATTTCAACAGGCTTTAAATTAATGTTTTCTCTTTCTACTGATAGTAACTGTTCTATAGTTAAAGAAGAAGATATTCTTATTAGCAAGTAGATATTTACCGTTTGATTTAAAGTCTGAGGTCCTGTTATCATAAATAAAACTGTTTAAGGAGTGTGTTCTTATTCTTGTGTTATTTTTTAAAGCAGTTTTAGAAGTAACAATTGTGGCAAGACTTTTCTAAGCATTTTCATATTCCCAGCTGCCGTGCCATTTCTCTCCTCTCCCCCAGGTACTTTTAGGCTGAATTTCCCATCAGGCATTCTGTTTGCCTCTTATTTTGGAGCAGCTGTGTCTGACTTAGGGCTCAGTGATTTCATGCAAATGATCTAAACATCTCTCCTGGTTCTAGCCTGGACATGGTTAGTTTTTTGCACTGCTTGGAAGAGCGCATGGTTTAGGACATGGAGGTTATTCCATACCACCTCATGTTAGTTGAGTTCATGAAAGGGAATCTCTTCCAGGAAGAAAGGGTTTGTTCCAAGCAAGAAAAGGGAGTGGAGAGAACTATCTGGTATTGTCTATTATCAGGGAGTTTTTCCATATGAGTAATTTATTTTCTTACACCTTTTGTTATTAGTATTGTTGCTATTACTTATGTAGTAATAGTATATACATACAGTATAGTACATTGTCTTATCACCGTTTCCATAAATTGTTCTTATCTCATCCTGTGATCTTGCATTTGTTGCTCCAGTTGGAGAGGGAAGGGAAAGTGGTGCATGATTTTAGTGGCAGTACTAAATTGGAGAATTCCATTTCTAAACCACAACAAAATCACTGGCAGGATACGTATGTACAGCAAATAAGGCCTCAAGATTGGTAGAAAGACTGTTCTGGCAAAAGAAGTTTCAAAACTTTCTCCAGAAGCTTTAAAGGCCGGTCCTTGGTGCTCCTCACCTTGCCAGCCTCACTCCACATCTGGCCCTCTCCCTTGCTTTTCTTCCCATATTTTTAGTGGCAGCTTTTCGTAAAGAGCTTGTTGAAATGTAATGGTTCCCTCAAGAGATCATAGAGGAGGTTTTCAGACAGCTTTTCCTGCAGTCTTTAGCAGAGGAGGAGATTGCACAGTGTCAGTGTGTCCCGAGTATGCCATGTACTGTTGCTGGCAGCTGTTTCAAATCTCAGCACTTTAACAACAACGACAAAGATAACAAATAAAACTCCAGTCTAAACCAGCTGAGGTGGTATCTGCTAATCTGAAAACATGACTTTGTCTTTCAATCTGTTTTTCCTCCTCTTCTATCACAAGGTATTAAATGTGCCTAAAACTTTAATGAAAATATTTAGAAAACAATATAAATCACATGAAGGAAAACAAGTTTTAAATTATTTGATCTCTGAAAAATATTTTCTAAATTAAAATATTAAAATGTCTGTTAAAGCAGTAATGAAGAATTCTTTCTCACTGTTCTAAACCTTATGTATATGCGTTTGCATTTGTACCACCAAAGCAAACACCAGTTCTGCTAGAGTTAATAGTTGCGCACAATTCATCTGAGAGAGAAATGCTGAAATGGTCATTCTGCTGAGTGGTTGCTTGTCTCCATCAGTGAAACACAAATTAATAGATTTTATTCTCCAGTGATGAGCAGTGTAATCTAAAGAATGAAAAGACAACAAAGTGTAACCCATATTGTAGACCTACTATCATGCCTATCACAGAATATTTTCAGCTTTGCAGGGCTTTTCCAACATTGCAGACTCAAGTGCAGTCAGTTTACCTCGATATTTAGCTTTGTGTCTAAAAGTACTTCATTCTGTCCTTTCCTACTGAGTGTGTTTTCTAATCTTGTGATATTGAGACACAAATACTGTTAATATAAGCACTGAGGTACTTACTGGATGTTATGAATTATAGTTGAAAGTCTGTAGGATGGTAGGTGATGAATTTTTGATACTTTGTTTAATTTGAAGGTTAAAAGAAAAAAAGATATTCAAGCCATGTCTGATGTCTATAATGGCTTCTTCAAATAGATTTGTCTATTATATAGAATTACGCAAAATATACATCTATCCATTTATCTTGAAAATGTATACAAAATGAAACTACAAATTTAAAATTAGGTTAGACAAATAAAATTACGTGCTGCAAATAGCCAATCTTTCTTTGAGACATTTTTATAATACTGATTTAATGCAAAAAAACCCAAGTGATTATCTGAAATTACGTTTTGCATTATGAGCCACGTAGCTTCAGAATTTTAAACCAAAGTTTAGTGTTGTGAAATGCATTTTGGCTTTTTCTTCTTCTGGAAATATAGTTTGAGTCTAAAATCCTTCAGTAAAATATGCCTCTTGAGTCCAAATTAGTTGAGAATGGCATGATAAGAAAAACCCAAGATGTGAGCCAAATAGCCGTGGGATTAAAAGTTAAACTGCTGCTCTATTGTTCACAAAGCCACAATTTTGTAGTATAACCAAACATAAATTACTGATCTTGTTGTTAGGACACAGTTTGTGCATTTTACAGGCTTGAATTGCTGATGACCTGTTATAAATTATATTATGATTAACTTGCTTCACGTTTAACAAGCTCCTTCCAGTGTATGTGTAAACATAATAAAAGGTTCAGATTGCTTGCACTGTAGGGGCACTTTGCTTTCTTATCCCAGTCCTAAACAGCACAGCTACTGTGGGTTTTTGGAAGCAGTGTGGATTTCACCACCTCATTCGAAACTGTTTTTTATAGACAGTGTCAAAGTTTGATCCAGTCATTTTTACAAGCAGTTCTTTGTCTGCACGCAAAGGACCATTCACTTAAATGAAGTGCTGGGATTTGCCCCCTTTGCTATAAATCAGAATGTGATCTGGCTGCACCCTTGCCAGAAATGATTACTTGTGTTAAACTGAGCCAAGAGGCCTGGCTTAAATCTGGTCCACTGAGGGCCAGAAACAGAAGCGCAGTGATTGATGGTGTTTTCCTTCATGTTGCCTTCTGTTTGAACATGCTGGAAAGCAATAACCTTGAACAAGATAGATTCTGGGTTGTCACTGATGCGCTGGGTAAAAGAACACTTTGCTAATGGTCTTTGTGTTGATTCAATCTCCCACCCAGCTGGCTGAGGAGCTGCAGAGCAAACCACTGAGCAGTGAGATCAGAGAGCTGTTGAAACTCCTTGCAAAACCCAATCTCAAGGTGAGGATGAGTTGCACCTGCAAAGTGTGTTCTGCATGGGTGTGTGCATCTGCTTCCTTAGGCTGTGTGTGTGTGTTTGTCTGCTTTAACAAGTACTATTTAAGAATGTATGCAGTGTAATCAGAAATACCTGTGATAAAGAAGTACATTTAATGCTGTCTATAAATTATTATGCTATTATTTTTACTTATAAAGGAACCACTTATTTGCAAAGGATATTTTAATAAGTAGATAATTTCTTTTTCTTCTGCTATCTTCTAATGCATGTACTTCATAAGTTTGTAAAACAAACTTTCACAGTTGTAAAACTGTGCTTTTACTAAAAGGTTGTCAGTCATATCATTGATTAACTGCATCATGCATAGGGTGTGCAGCCTGGTACTCAGCACAAAATTCATGATGGATAATGTTTTTAAAAACATCTAATTTTGAAAACTTTCTGTAAAACTCCTGGGGTTCTCTATGGTATTTTTGAGGAATGTGATACCTTTTATCTGACAATAGACTATAGAACCACTGAATCATTGAGGTTGGATGGAGGTTGTCTGGTTCAACGTGCTGCTCTGAGCAGGGTCAACACTGAGTTCACAGCAGGTTGTTGAGGGCTTTCTCCCATCAGGTCTTGGAAATAAACACCTGGGAACAAACATTCTACAAATACTGTGTGGTCTCTTCCAATTCCTAATTACCCTCCTAGTGAAAACTGTTTCCTTATATCCAGTCAGAACTTCCTCTCTGTATCATTGTTGATGCACAGGATCATATTATTTTTCCATTAAGAGAAAGAAGACCTTAGTGCTTTAGATATGTATTGAAATGGTAATTAAATTCAGCAGTTGATAAGTTGAAATGAAAATACAGAGTGGAAAGGAGTGCCTTCAAAGAAAGTAGCTCTTTTATCTTAAGTATAAATACTGAGAAACTACAGTATCTTCAAACTGCTACAAAATTTTAAAGATCAGTTACACCTGCTTTTTGACGACTTTTGCACTGATGCTTTTTCCATAGTTTGTAAAGTGACAAGCTGTTTTTCTTTGAAGGGGTATGTAATGCCAATGGCATATTAGAAGAGGAATTGTTGGTACATGAAATTGCAGAGGTCCTAAGTTTCACTGTAGGCATTTTCTTAGTGACTGTCTGCATGTGCTTCATACTTCTGAAGTTTTGTTGGGTTGAGTCTGAAGACACATTTGCCAAAACTGCATCTCTCCCTCTCCTTTTCTTGCTTTCTCTCACTCATTTCCTCACACACTCACTCTCACTGTCTGTTCCTTGGTAGCAGTGAAAGGCAATGTGATAATCTTAGTAGGATTTCAGGGAAACCAGTGCCTTCCCCTCAGAGTGGTTAACGTGATTGAACAACTGCAGTAACTTAGCAAATGTCTTTCTTGGCTGCAGGGGGAGATGGCCAGCTGTGGGGTACCAAGCCCTTTGCATGGCCAGACTGCCTAATCCTGTGCAAGATGCACAGTTGCCTGCCCTGCAGGGGCCTTGCAGGTGTTTGTGTTCCACCTTGCAAGTGTTCATGTCATGTAGAGGTAAGAACTGACGGCATGCAAGGTATTTTGCTTGTCCATTATCTTTTCCTGCTGCCATGTCGTGGCAAATGTGCCTCAGAGTGATGGTAAATTATCACTGCTTTCTCCTCTGTCACATTGACCAGGTGACTGTACTGCATTCATTCAGAGACTGCAGTTGAGATTTTTCTGTTGATCTCTCTTGCTGTCTCTTGGAGAGAAAAGGAAAGGAAGGACATTTCTGGGACTCAGTACTTCCAGTTCCTCCCCAGAGATGTCCTAGTCCCTTCAGTTGTATCTGAGCTTATGCCATACATTGCATAAGCTTTTCTAGCCCTTTACTATGAGGTTTATGGCTAGAGAGGGTTTCTTGGTTACATTCTATATTCCTGGGACAAAATGGTGGCTAGAACCCCTCTTTGTCACACACCTGAAATTACTTGGGATAACTGATCTATCTTTTCCAATGATGTTCCATAGGCTTTATCTAAAAACATATATGGCTTAATTTGGGATTGACTTAAGGTGGCTGTACATTACTTTGCAGGGGAAACTTTCCTTTTCTGACCAGATTTATAACTGCAATGTTAGCTGAAGCCAGGAGAGCTTCCACTTTCCTACAGCTCTGCTCTAATGTTTATGGCATGGTGAAGGATGCTTAGGATTAGTTTACTGCACTACATCACTGTCTCCACAAGTCTGATGGTGTGAGGGGACACGTCTAGCAAGGTGTTTATAACTTTGCAGATTTGGTTCATGGGCCAAAAAAGGCTGGTAGAGGTTTCTAAGCATGTCTGATTAGATGAATATTTCTATATTTTAATTCTGTATTACAAAATTCTTTTGTTGAATGTATTTCTGAGTGTTTGTATCTGATGAGTAAAACTTTTGACAAGTTTGTGATGCTTGTCATTTTCATCCACAGAGAAGTTTTCTGAAGAAGAAAGTAGTTTCTCTGAGCCAGTGATACTTATCAGACCTGAGATTTTCAAAATGTCCTAGAAATAATTCCAAGGTTTTGTCAGGTGCATTTTCTTCTGAAAAGAAAAATAAATTGTGCATTTCTAGTTTTCTAAAAACTGCATGAAGTATTCACTTACAGAGTGGTGGTTTTTTCCCTGCTCTCAAATGTGGCATCACTTACCATAATTAAGTGAACTAATAATGATTGTGGTTTATCTTTTCTGGTTAAAACAGAACTCTGGAAGTAGAACAGAGGACATAGCTCTGGGAAATCAAGTGGATTTATTTAACTGTGTGTTAGACATTTCATTTGCGTTCTGGATTTAAAATATAATTGTGTAGCCCTGTGAACACAGGCCAGCCACACTTATTATTTTTAATTTCCAGTACTGAATAAGGACTTAGGGTTTGCATTCTTTAATCTTGCTTTACCTTGTTAAAGATATCAAGAAACAGAATAGTATTTCCATACCCTGGAAGCTAAATCCAGTTGAATACTCTATTTTATTTTTAAGCAGACCAGAAATAACTCTTTGAAATAGAAGTATAGAATAACCTGAGTTGAAGTGGACTCACAGGGATCATCAAAGTTCAAGTCCTGGCCTGGCACAGGACATCCAAAGAATCACACCATGAGCCTGAGAGCATTGACCAAATACAATTGTCAAGATTGGTGCTGTGACCACTTCCATGGGGAGCCTGTTGGGGACCTTTCCATGGGGTGCCCAACCACCCTCTGGTATCCAACCTAAATATCCTCTGACACCTTCAGGCCATTCCCTCAGATCCTGTCACTGATCACCACAGAGATGAGATCAGTGTCTGTCCCTCCTCTTCCTCTCATAGGAAAGGTGTTGACTGTACTGAGGTCTCCCCTCAGTCTCCTCCAGGCTGAACTGACCAAGTGACCCCATCCACTCCTCCCTCCAGACCTTTCACCAGACAGGAACTGCACTTTTAGAAATCTTAAATACATTTGCAGAGATCTGGGCAGGCAGATTCAAGCCTGATCTGCTGGTGTTTCAAATCACCCAAATATATCCTTGCTTAGGTCCAAAGACCGATCCAACCAGAGCTACACTGCCCACATGCAGGCTTGGCCTGACCTATAGGTTTTGTATCTTCAAGGTATACATCTTATTGCAATTTAATAAAACCAACCAAATAAAATGCCTATGCAACTCAGACACAAACATTACAATGTAAGTTTCAATACATTCAGTTCTGGCTATTTACCATCATTTTAACTTTGACATGTTAAACTCTTAAGCTGTTTTTTAACATGAAGACTAGAATATATAGTTGGGATATACATGAAGAAATGGTATTTCTGATTTAAGAGAGGATGCTCCTATGAATAGTTTTGTACAAAATATGAATTCCATAAAGAAATAAGTATTCTCAGCTTTAGTGGTTTATAATTTGGCAAAATTAATGGAATTTATGTGACAGTGAAAAAATGTTTTTAAAGAAAAGAGTGGTACAGGATTCGGAAAATAATGACAAAATTTTTTAAAATTATGATGCATCAGGTAGGCACCAGTGCAATTGAGAGAGGTGTGTCTGTAGAAATTTGAGTTTTTTTATGAATCTGGAAGCATTGCTGTTGAGACCACTAAGCTTTTTTTAAAATTTGTGTCTATAGACAAAATATATTTAATTGTTATGCAATTGTGTAAATTGGAACACATACTTGGAAGACTAAGATTCAAGATGCTGACACAAAATACACCTAAAAGTGGATTTGATTTTGGCTATTTAATGAACATGTCACAAGCAAGTTAGCAAAATGGTCTTATCTGTTAGTAGGGATGGAAATGGGAAGAAGCAAAGCTGTCACGAGAGTAACTCTGTCAGTAACAGGACAGAACTCCAGTGAGGAACACTGTAAGAAAGGAGATGTACAAATGACAGATGATTAAGCTAAGAATGAAAGACTTTAAAGCTTCCAAATTCTCTTCCATATTTATTTAAAAACTGTTTTGAATAACTAGGTTTCAGTTCCTTTTCTAACAAGCTGGAAAAAGCTGTGTTCTTTTTGGGATGGTGCCATAACAGAAGAGCATAATTGTTACTTGTTTTTAAAATTATTTGAAAAACTGAAACAAATTACTATAGGAATTAACATTGTAGGCACTTACTTTATTGCTGTAGCCGTAAACAAAAAAGACTGTTAAAGAATGAACGATCCCTTAGTTTGTTGAATGATGTTATCGCAGTTATACTAACTTTGAGACAGGCTTGGGACATATTGTTCAGATCTAAATAATGTTTAACTTTGTCTTTTTAACAGCAATTACATTTGTGATCATTACATATCAAAATAAGTAATTTACCATTGAAGTTAATCTCTATTAGGGTAAATTGTGTTTCTAATTACATAAAATGTGTTCTTTGTGGTCATTGGTGTGATGCGCAGAACAATAATTATTTCAAAAGTTAATGCCACTGTGCTAAAACTACTCTGAAGAAGGTTTATACATTTATGACCTGGAGGAGACAAAGCTGTTCCAATGGTGGTTCTGCCTGTTCAGTGGAGTTTAAATTCTCTTTATGTGTGCTGGAAGGTTTGCCAGCTACTAGTCTGAAATGTAAACCAGGTACCTAAACAAGGGCACCCGGCAGGACTGTGAATGATTTCAGTCCCTCATAGTGCACAAGGATGTAAAGTATTTGGGTCACTTTGGTGCACTGTACCTATAGCCATAGAGGGCGCAAGAGATAGACGTGCAGTACTTTTCTTGTCTTTTATTACCATAGAATGAACCGAATTTTGGAAGTTAACTCTAAGATTACTTGCAGAGTGACGGGAAAACTGTGCTTGTGTGGCTGGGAATGTTACTGTTGATACAAAATAGACATTCTTTGTTTTAAGTTGAGGGGTGAGGGGTTTAATTGCTTTCAAATGGCAAAGATGCATACACCAGCAAATTGCAAGTAGGGTTTAAGCTTGCTGTTTTATTTGCACTTCATTAGCGGTACATTTGACTTTCAGTTTCACAAAATAATTTACATTTGTAAATATTTCCGTCTAATTTCACCTCTTTAGCTTTTCTTCAGAATAGAAACATGAGTTAAACAAACTAAAACTGTTGATAATGAAGCCAGGGCACTTTCTTCTTCATACACATACTTCCTTTATTTGATTAGGTTTCTTTAAAAAAAGAAACAGTGCTTCTTTGAACATGAAGCATAGCTTTAATGTTGTCCTGTCCTGTTCTGGTTTTCTTGTATTTACTGGGAAGTTTGTAAATTGTACCCTTTATTTCATAAACAACTGCTGATACCATCATCTCTGCCATCTGAGGATTACTAGGTTTGCATAGTGGCCTAAGAGACCGTTCAGATCAAAGCGAGGCTTGTTCTGTTAAAAAAGCAAACATTTTAAGCCTTTATTAGCAGAGCCTTCTAAAGCTGCCTTACAGTCACTGGTGAAAATCAACAATGTAAATTAATGTCCAGGAGACTGTGGGCTTTTTTTCTACAAGAACTTTACTATACAAAGCACTGAAAGAAAATATTGAGCTATAATAATATAAAACCAAATCCATTTTTGCTTTGAAAAGTTCATGAAGCATTTCATGTAGCATGTAATTAAAAAAATAAAAAGTTAATCTGAACTTTGTCTTCTTTCCAACATTTCCTTTGTAATTAGACCTGCTGAAGATTTTCCGTCAGGGCTTTTTCACTGAGCTGTGTGTATTCTGCAAAGTCAACATTTTCCACTGGAAATGGTTGAGATTTGCCTGCAACTGTTCAGGTTTTGTATCTGAAGAACTAAAATACAAATTTCAGGTCCCTTCAGATCTGAGGTACATTTGGGCTGCTACTGTATCCTAGGAACCTGGGGGACCCTTTGGCCCTGTCATGTTAGAGACCCGTCTTTCCAGATGTACCAATGTTTTCTACTTTTGCACATGTCCTGGGAGACTGTTCTCCTCTTCATGAAATATTTATGCTTACGAATGGTAACACAAACTACATTATCTCTTTAGGAAGTGTAATTTCCCATGACTTTTAACTGTTTACTCATCAGTTGTCTGCAAGATGTGTTGGTAAGACTGGTTGTAGAAATTGTGCTTGTATATTAAGAGATTTTACTATACAAACACTTTAGATTTATTAATATGGTGAGCTGGAGTACAATGAACTTCATATGTCAACTGAAAAGTTGCCTACATAATCCTTACTTGCAAAATCAGATGCCATTAATTTGCAAACCTACAAGAATGTGCTTGATTTTTGATGGTATGCTGTAAAGTATCAGCAGGGAGATAGAAATATTTATTCTTCCCCCGAGTAATGGATGCAAATGACTGCAACAATCAGCAAGGACCACAGCATTGATGGTTTGATGACATTGGTTGATGAATAGCCCACAGATATTCTGAGCATACCAGCCATGAAGCTGGGGCAGAGGGGACAGTGCTGGGAGTCTTTTGTTGGCAAATGACTGAAATCCTTCTGCCCAGTGTTTCGTGTCTTTAAACTATTTGCCACTTTGGGAAGCTATTCTTCACATATTTTGGCAACCAGTTGGAGGAAAAATGTATTTTATTTGAAACTCTTTTCAGCTTTAGACCTTGACTTCCGATTTCCATTTCTGCTTGCAGCCATAATTTTTTTTTTCTTAAAATAAAACTCTTCTGGGTAAGGAGAACTGGGAAAATACATTGCTGTCTTTATTTTTGGAATGTTCATCTTACTGGGATAGATTAAGTAAAACAAAAATGTAATGGCAAAATAGTCCTTTTAAAAACAGCAAGAAAAGCCTTGATTTTTCACATCTGTCAGGCAGAGAAAATCAGAAAGCAGTTGTGACACACTCTTGTTGTAGGAACTGACATGTAACAATATACACCATATTAGAAGCATAGAGACAAAATGATAGAAAGGAGGTGAATGAATATACTGCATGAGTATATTTAAGTAACAACATCATGTTACTCTGGAAATGCTCTCAGGTCCATCTGGTGATAACTCGGCTCATGTCCAGTACAGAGCTTGTCTGTCGATCTTAGACGTATGGATATGAGAATGCTCACTAGCAGCCAAAATATAATAAACAAAGTGCTAGATAACATAAACAAAAGTGAAGCCAGGCAGGTTGGCAGCAGAAAATATAAAATCTGAAAAGTAAATCAAAGAAATTCTTCGGTTATATATACAAACTTTCCAACATGAGGGAACCAACTCTCACCCACCTAAGAATGTTGAATTGCATGCATGTAACTACAGCATTCAGATACAGAACATAAAAGTTGGCAACATTGCTATAGCCAGTAATTTAGGAGGAGGAAGAAGTCACGACAGATAAAATCATATCTCTTTCAAGTAGTAATTCCATTCATCTACTGAAAATAAACTAGTGAAATGGAGAAAATGCACAATGTAAAGCAAGTAGGTTTTTTTAGATGTCATCTTTTTATGCTGCTTTTTCCTTCAGTGGTGTTTTTTGTTTACATTTGTTGGACCATATGTGTTTGAACTCTCCATTCAACAGTCTCCTCTTTTCTACTTCATTTTTACTTAGGTTCTCATGTAGTATGAGTACTCTTCAGGTGAATTTAAGACCTTGTTATCATAGATGAATATATGCTCTTATTTTCTGGATGAAATAAGTTTATTCAGATTCTTTTAACATTTTGGATTGATAGGTTTTTATTCTTTTGAGGACTTTAGACGTGATATCGATGTCAAATAAAGGCTAGGTCATTCCTAGAGACACTTCTTTATAAAAGCCAACTGCATCCTCAGCTTTTACTTTCTTTGTATTTTCATATGATTTCTTTGGAGTGTCTTTGGATGGTTTCTTTGGAACCAAGAAAAGGTACATGCTACCCCTGTAGACACTTAATATTCTTGGGAAGAGGCCACTTTTTCAAAAAAGAAATTGATTAAGCATTGCCAAGGTATTGAAACAGTGCTGCTGTCTCGGCATTTTCCACTCTGAAAACCATCTATTTGTACTCTTGGAAGTTACTTAAACAGGGCTTAGAGCTTCAAGGACACTTTAGCTACGTGAATCATGTGAATGTAAAACAGACTGTTCAAATTCTTCACCACTGATTTAAAATCAGAGCTTTTTTGCTGTTATCCACAACTGAGGGAAAACATAGGGCTGTCATCTGGAAGGGTATTAACACCTTTACCAGATGACACGAATGGACAAAGTGCGTGTTTCTGTGAACACTGAGAACAGTTTGACTTGGGAAGCATCTCCAGGGGCTGTGAACATTGAGCCAGAGGAAGTGGGGGTCTGAAGAATCAGAAAGTTCGTTTTTCTGAACTTTTTTCAGTTGGCTGTTGCCATCTGGCTACCAGCTGCAGGTAAACCCATCACTTCAGACTGGTGAATCTGAATCAAGAAATAGCATTTTCAGGCAAGGAAATTATCCTTTTGTGAAAGGAAGTTCACACAGTCATGAATAAAGTCCACCGTAGTAAAGAGGAAAAAGTAATACATACTGAATATCAATCCAACTGAGATGTTGCTGTGCTAAGATCATTAGTCTACGGTAGATATTAAGAACACAAAACCACAAATATACACAGTATGTGTTATTATTTTGAACCACTGCTGTGACCCAGCTGCATCAAAGATTGGAAGAGAAAGGAATTTAATTGCCAGCTGGACAAGCTTAACTAGAGGGCAACTCTAGTTTAAGTACAGATGCAAGCATGCAAGTACACTGCAAGCATGGAATATTATTTTCTGTTTTGTACATATGTAACTGCTGTCTTCTCATACAATGTATAATTTCTGAATATTTTATAAAGAATATATAGGAAAATATATCATTTGAAGGATGGGAGGAAGTAAATTAGCCTAGATTTTTTACCTCTTAGTACACCCATTGGTTTCCTGATTATGAACATAAAATTATGCTTAAGTTAAAGGACCTTATTTAATTTTTCCTACTGTCCCTGTCAAAGGTTTTTGCTTATGTTGTTTGAATTGTGTGAGTGATCCTCAGTGGCAAAAGCAAACTGATTTACGTGGAAGTTAACTGATGCCTTTAACATTATGTACTCTATATATTTAACTTGGGAATTTTGTACAAAACAGAGAATCCTAGATTTCTCTTGGAAAGTGATTAGATTAGTGCAGCATCAGAAGAAATAATACTATTCTCTGCTTGATATGTGATATAGCTTGTAAAAACTATTTTTCGCTCTTACTCTAGCCATCCTCTGGCCACTTCAGCAGCACAACTGAGTTTCTCCTGCCTGTAGTTTTATTGCTTGCTTCTGCCTCTGGATTATACTTCATTATTTAGCTGAGATCAAGAGTTTAGCTAATGTGATTGTTCATATCTGCTGATTGAGATGCCTGTTTTCACCTGCCTTTTTTTCCCCTTGTTAACCCTTACCTTACATCACAGTTAGAGTTCCACGTACTCCCTTAGCAGGCAGAGTTGGTGGTGAAGAGACTGTCATGTGCTGTTGATTTCTGATGTCTGCTTTACCACACAGTGGCTAGAGTCTGTATGCCATCACCATAGTGCTTCAGCTTTCTGCTGGTTCATTCCACTGTTTTGTAAATTCTTCCGCATGTTTGGCTTTTAGGACTTCTGTGCTTCTCCTTCTATTCTGATGTTCTTGATGGTCTTTCCTTCATTGGTTCAGTCTTCTCCCAGCTCTTTCAGCTTTTCTTCTTTGGTATCTGTTGCTGGATGACTTCACTCACATTATTCTAATTTTATGCAAGTTACTCATAAATTAATCTTGAATAATTTTCTCCACCAACATTTTCATCCTTTTTATATTTCTTCTGTAACATTATCTCAAAGGAAAGCATAATATGGCTAGAGCTCTCTGGAGGATGAGCTCTGCCAGGTGAGTTCAGGGGAAGTTGCTGTGGTTGCTGATAAAGTTACTTTTCTCCTCAAGTGAAACTTTTCTCTGCCAGCCTCAGTGGCAGTTACTGGCACCATGGCAAAGCAAAGAGGTGGGAAAATGTGTGTGTCTCACCTAATGGAGTTCAAGCTGAACTGCCAGAGAAGGTGGCTGGTGCTAATGATCCAAGCTGTGCAGTGGGACAGCACAGTCATGGCCCATTTTGTTCCATTTTGCTGACTGTGCTGCCAGGGCAGTAATGTGCTCTGCAGGCAGGGTTGCCAGCTGCTGGGTTGGCAGTGTCGCGCTCTTGTTGCAGCTGTTGGCTCTCCTAAAGGTTGGTTTGAGTAGTTACAAAATTTCTGTTGATGACTATTCACTATTTGAATTTCTAATAATGTTTTTTTCCAAGTACTATTAAGAAAGAGACTGCTTTTGTTTCCTCACCCATTCTGTTTCACTTATTTAGCTTACCATTTTCTAAAATGCTTTCTCTGGCTACTAAACACAAAGCATCTATGAAAAATAAAGCTTAGATGGAGATATTTTTAAATAATGAGAACTAAAAAACATAAGGAACTGTGTTCATGAATCAGGGGCTACTGGTGTATTTTTACTCTTACAGAGCTCAAAATATAAAAAGAAGCAAAAAATAATATGAAATTTGTCATTGTTTTATAAGAGCAAAAATGTAATTAGTCTAGTTAAGTGATACACATTTTTCAAAGTGTGGAACTGTTTTCATTAATAACATTCTCAATTTAAATAAACATTTAAAGTTTCAGAACAGTTTAAGAAAAAGAACTTATGTTTCCAATGTCAGATTTTCTTCATGTAAGTTGATAGTGTAAAATTTCAATTTATAAACTGTGAAATGATCAGTGATAGTTTTAATACAAAAAATACAGCACTAGTTATTAGACATTTCAGAGGTCCAATGAAAGTATTCATTTCCAGCTAGATCATGTCTAAGAATTTAGCTGAACATCAATATTTATATTTAGGTAGTGCAGGAGCTTGAATCATACCTTCTTTCAAGTTCTAAATATGGACCATGTTTACATTAGTGAATCATAAGCATAGAACTTAGAGCTGAATTAAAATTTTTTCTCCAGAGGTCCTTAAATATACATGACCCAAATCTCGGATCTTACAGTTCTGAAGAGCTGTGTATTTGAAAACAAAAATTAAGCTTTTTTAAAAAAAAAAAATTGTTATGCACTTCTTGCTGTTTCTTGTGAGAGTTAAAAAATTAGTATCATGGAAATGAATCAGTTCTTCACTTCTTCTATACAAAAAGAGAACACTGATATCTTTATATTGCCTTGTGCATTTGCTGCACAATTATTCTGGGTAAATCTTGTTCATCTTAGGATCCAAGTTTTATTTCTTGGCACTTGCAATTTGTTTATTTTAAATAAAGTCCGAACCTTCTCTATACACATCTAGTCTGTTACATAGTTTTTTAGACTATATTAATTGAATGGTACAAAGATCCTGCTGAAGATCTGTGCATACAGCAGTTTATTCTTGTGTTCAAAACATACAGAAGTGCTCTTGAGGACAGATTGATCACTTATAGTTGAACACGTTAAGTGAAATCAAAATGGCTTTTAAAGTTTTGTTTGCAAATTAGTTATTGCCCAAACTTTGTGCTGATGACTATTTCAGAGGAACTACAGTGGACAGAGAGTAGTGTGTTAAAAGAAGCAGTGATAGAAGACAAGAAGGAAAGAAATCGTAGCATGTTCACTGTACATCATAGATAAGTTTGTGATGATGGAAGCTCTTCTGAAAGCTTGACTGAGAAAAGATACATCATTTCTGGCATTCCTGCTCTTATCTGAAATATGTATCTTTGCACTGAGATAAAGTAGTGCTGGACTTGGAGGAAAAAGATTTATATTGCTAACTATAGTGCATTATAGTTTAATATGTTTTTTGGGAGAAGAAAGGAATGAGTTGAAAAGTTCTAGTTGTTGTGGAGTTGAAGTGAAGAAAAGCATCATAAATACCAGGCATTGATTGTTACTGGTTTGCGGCACTGGGGATGCATTGTCGTTCTGTATTTAGTGTCCAGGAGTCCCTGTCTGGCAGTCAGAGCAGGGAAGCGTCTTATTAACTTATGAAGTGTCTAATTATGCCACGCTGGTGTAGAAGTGGACAGAATTGGTTTTTCAAGTTTCGTTGTCAAGGGTAGGTTCTTTTGAACCTGTTTTAAGTGTCTGCCTTTTACCCTGGAAATGGTGCTTTGTATTATTTTCATCTGTTTTCTCTATCTGCCTGATTGTTTTTAAACTGCAATATAGAACCTCATTAAATTGAACCAGTCCATGAATGTGCCCTGGCTTTATGTGGAAAAATTTAATTGCAGAAGACTTGTTTTAGAAGTCTTAACTGTAAGTAGCCTGAAGTAAAAGCAAACGCAACTTTTGTTTTAGTGTATCTTTGATATTTCACATACATCTTAGAGGACAGCATGTGATTGCATGGCTTTTACATATGTAATGCATCACAATAAACATTTCCAGGAGGATCCATAATTGCTAGCCTGAGGTTTTTAGCTCAGATCTAAAGTAAAACTGATTGTTCATTAGAGGGAGATGGTAATTTCTGATGGTAAATAGTATAAATTCATAACTGTGTATTGAGAAGAAAACCAGAAATAGTTAGTGGGTTAAAGTATTTTTATTAAATTGTACAATGTGCATAAAGATTAGTAAAACAGTAGTAATTTATCATGAAGCAGGCATGACCTTCCTGTGTGTTTGTTTTGTTGAAACCCTAAGTTTAAATTTACACTTCAGAATTTAAAGATAACCATATGTTCTTTGCCTGCAGCTTTTGACATGGTAACTTGTAGCATTGCCTGGAAACTGTTTTTTCTTGTTAAAAGTTTTCTCCATTCAGAAAAAGACAAACCCTGGAACAGCGTAATGGAAGTGTCATGCTTTTTAAAACTCTATATTTTTGAGAATATAGAGTTTTTCGTCATTTGTGTGCTCAGTTAAATATTGGCCACCTATCACTAAGTATCATGGAAAATGCAAGGAAAATCAGAGAAATGTAGCCGTTTTCTGTCCTTTATTAAGAAAGGCTGTTACATAGTCATGTATTGTGAGGAAACTACTTGAAAACAGAAGCAGGGGAACAGTAGCTGGGATTATACATGTGGCTGTTGCTGCTAGTTGTGGTACAATGTACAGTTTTCACTACAAAACCTAAAGCATTACTTAACCATTTTTCACCAGTATACAAGGTATTACAAATAATGAAGACTTTTCAAAATAGAAAAGAGCTTCACAAGTTCTGTATCTAGAAAAAACTGAATTTTGTGTTGTCTCTGAGATTTTTTTTTTTGGAGGCTTAGGAGAATGAGCTTTCTAATTTCCTTTGCCTTTCAAGATTCTTATATTTCCTGAAAGTTCATAAATTACTTTATTTTTAAGATGGAACCTTTTGTCAATCTTTGTTAGGCTTCTCTTTGAAAAATATATTTTTCAAGCTATGCATGAACTGGAGAAGCAACAGAGAAGGAAGAGAGGCAAGAAAGACATGGAACAGGTGGTTGAAAAGCACCTGCCTAAACCAAATTGCTTCAGTAGTGTGCTCCTCAATCTCAGTTATGAATTCCATAATAAATTAAAAATTCCCGAGATAATTTGAAGCTCACATTAAAGGAATCCGGTAACCAGGTAAGCTTTCAGAGCTCCTGTGAAGGGAATGGTTGGGCAACAGCTTCATGTTATACATCTTGTGCTTGAACAGAAGTCTTGGAAAATGCTTACTTTGTTTATTTGTTTCATAGGACTGCCTACTGTATCAAATAAACTTTTTACTTATTTCAAGTATAATTATTTACTTACTTTTGGAGACTAAGGTTTTCTCCTTTTCATAGTTCTTGTAATTTCAAGCCAGCATGCAAAGCAGGTGGTGTTTTTGTTTGTATGAAGACCCAGTTCTCCATCTACAATTTACTAGTTGCATACATTATATATATGAAAACATATTCTTTATGGAGTTGTTTCCTAAGTTTGAAATGGAGTAAAATTGTATACAAGAATTATATGCAATCTACTTGAATCACAGTAGTAGAGTCAGACCATGAATAATATCCTCTGCTTTCCCTTCCCTAAACTTTTCACATCCAAAAATTATACTGACTATTAATGTTTCTAGGCTTTGCTGTCTGTACATGATACTGTTGCTCAGAAGAACTATGATCCTGTCTTGCCCCCCATGCCTGATGACATTGATGAAGAAGAAGATTCAGTTAAAATAATTAGGCTCGTCAAAAACCGGGAACCATTGGTAGGTAACCCTGTCTTTTGGTATGGGGTTTTGTGTTTGCATGCAGGGTGGGGAGTGCTCAGATTATGAACATGAATGGGTGATATTAACTTGAAACATGGATAGACAGACATTACACATGATGATTATTCATAACATTAAGTAATACACTTGTGACTTCCATTTACAGTCATTATTAGTAAAGCATATGAAATGAATAATCATCATCAATGAATGATCATCATGGTGTTTAAGCATTATATATGTGGGCCAGTCTGAGCATTTAGATCAAATATATATTTGTCTTTTATCTTGAATTCAAATCATGAACCTACTTTAAAATGTGAGACAGAGAATGAATCCCCAAAGAAATCTTGACCTGTGTTGTGAACTGTGCCTGTAACCATTCATGTAAAAAAACATGACCTTTCAATACACTGAAAAGAAAGCACAAAAACATATTTTAAAATACTTGAATTGAAATCTGGGCAAATTTAAAATGTCTGTTGTTGTACTTTGCATTATGAATACTAGAAAGTTAATATCTTCATGGGGATATCTGGAAAAATGAAAGGACTAAACCTAGGTTGTATTACAAGAATATTAAAATGCTTTACCGATTTGGTTCTTTTTATTTGCGGTAGAGTGGGAGTCATCTTGTATAAAATTTAAATATGTTCTTTTTGTTCTGCAAACCAGTAAGAGCTTTGTTTTACGTTGTACTGAGTATTTGTTTTAATAGATAATCCTGGAGAAATACCTGCAAACTTACTTTGAGAAGTAATTCTGTACTTGAGATGACAGTGGGAGAGAGCTGCTTCTGTTAGACATACAGGGGTAGTTTGTCCCACAGTAGATATCTTACTATCACTCTAATTCTTGATGGATTTCTGGCATCAATAAACAAGAAATGAGTTTTCTGATTGACTGATTGTAGGTGCCCATGGGCATAATTACAAGTTTGACCATATGGAAAGTTCTTACTTCATTTTAACATAATAAATATTTTTCCTCAAATATTTGAATAACAGCTTTAAGAGTTTTGTGTATTTTTATCAAAGAAATTATTTGAAAAAGAAAACAAGCTTCCTTTAGGATTTAGTATCAGAAATGTCTGTGGAGATTCGAACATACAGTATGAAACGTACAGTCCAATTGAGGAGCCTATTTTTAGTGTTAATTATAACAAGATTTGTCAGAAAAAGCTTAATAAAATCTTAACTTACATAGTTTCATATTAAAAATATGATCTCTTACTAAGATTTAGGAGTTCAATACTATAAGTTAATAGTATCTCAAAATGGATTGGATAATAGTAACTTGTAAAACACAACTCAGATATTTTCTGAAAAATTCTATGAACTATATACATTGTATATTGGCATTTTAGATTTCAAGGTCTCCTAAAGAAACCAGTTGCTCAAGCCAAAGGCTATCCTTGGACCGTTCCTTAAATTCCGCTCTTGCCTCCTCCGGTGGGACACTGAGCTCTTCCAAATACCTGTGTGTCTCTTTAAGCCCAGCCTGCAGCTTGGCCCCACACAGCTACTCACTCATTTTCCCCAGTGGGATGGGGGAGAGAATCAGAAGGATGAACACAAGAAAACTCGTGGGTTGAGACAGACAGTTCAATAGGTAAAGCAGAAGCTGTGTGTGCAAGCAATGTGAAATGAGGAATTCATTCACCACTTCCCCCAGGCAGACAGGTGTTCAGCCATCCCCGGCACAGCAGGGCTCCACCACTTAAAATTGTTTCTTTGGAAGACAAAAACCATCACTCCACACATTCCGTCTTCCTGTGTCTTCCCCTGGTTTTATTGCTGAGCATGACAGCACATGGTGTAGGATATCCCTCTGGTCAGGTGGGGTTGGCTGTTCCCAGTTCTGTCCACTCCTATCTCCTTGTGCATCTCCAGCCTCCTCACTAGTGGGGTAACGAGCAGAAAAGCCTTGACAGTGTGTAAGCACTGCTCAGCAATAGTTAAATTATCCATGTGTTATCAACACTGTTTTCATCACAAATCTAAAACAAAGCACCATAGGAGCTACCATGAAGGAAATTAACCTTATCCCAGCCAGAACCTGTACACTCTCTTAAATCCACACTTGGCACAGCTCTTGTGTTAGAGGTAACAGAGAAGGAGTTTTATATCTTTTACTAGACATGACAGCAGCCATGGAAAATATAAAACATGTAAGCAAATGAATTTCTTTAGTTTAAGGCAGCTTTGTTTCTTTACCAAACTGAGAACAGCCTTACAATGGAATCTGTTGTAGACCTTTTATTAGGAAGAGGCAAAGGGTGGGAGCTAATTGCAGTGTACAAGTACTTGAGGGTGGGGAGTTCACAAGGACAATAAAGTCAAACTCCTCAGCAATGAAAGATGCTAAAACATAGGGCAAACAACCAGGTGCAACCCTGGGAGGTTTAGACTAAGAAGTAACAGAAGTAGCCCATTAGTTTGGAAGTCCAGCACTGGAGCAGACTAACTGGATATGTGGAATCTCCAACATTTCTAAGGTTTTACTTTATCTGTGTAGGAAAACTGTATTTGTGATCTTTCCAGATCCTGAGCCTATCTTGATGTTTTATTTTTGTTAGAGAAGAACTTATGGTGAGTCCCGTTACTTGTTCTCCAGAAGAGTTCATAGAGTACAGTGTTCTCCTCCTCTTCCATAATGCACCGTCTATGCATTTTAACATCATTCATGTTCACATCAAACATTCATTTCTTTGTGTCAGATTTATAGTGACTTATTATGACACCATCAACATAATACATAACAAACCTATTATTTGTCTTTGTCTTCTCTACATTTTTTTCTCCTTAGCTGAGAGTGAGAAGAAACGTGGATAGTAATTCAGATAAGGTCTTACTGAAATATCGCATGGCAGAATAACTGAAGACAGGCTTATACTGTGTATGTTAGATCTACTGTGTTTATGCTTCCCAAAGTTATTTTACTAAAGGAAACTCCATGATCTATGTTTACTAAATGAATTATAATTTCATTTACTATTTATTTCCATGTCTTTTTAATGTCTTTTCCTTCAGAGCTTGCTCTGGAGTCTTGGATATTACTAGCAGAGATCAAAGAGTCTCTTCTTGTTCTGTTAATCCATTCACTCTTCTCCAGTCAAAAAGTCTGATTTCCACTTGCAACATTATATCAGGATTCTATTTTTAGAAGCAACTGAGTTTGAGATTGGAGATACTATAAAATATTTCTTGACTTGAAGATACTGAGCTCTTTGAACCTTTCTTCCATTCTAGACACAGGGTCATATTCTATTTGTACCCAAGCAGTAGAGATTGTTTTCCTTCAAAGCCATGAACTTTAGGTCAGTTGCACACCCTGAACATTCTGAATTGCATTTCCTTTGGATGACTTTCAACAGTGCTCACTGTGAAGCAATTAGGCACTCTCTTAACTTCTTTGGAATATACCTAGTGACCATCTTTATATAAAACTGCACCACATTTCCTCTCATGCTCCTGTTCGTGCTTTTCTCTGATTTAAGCACCTCACCAATGTTTTTTGCTGGGGTTAATCATATATTAATGAAGCCTGAGTTCCCAGGAGTAATAATTTCAAAAGAGAGGAAACACATGGTTTGTAGGAGGGACTTCTGTTTGCCAGATTTCATCAATTCAGAAATCAGTGCTGAACTTTCCCCCAGTTTTTTTGAGAAAGATGTTTTAAACTTTTCATTAATCCTTCCACAGTTTTGGGTTTGGGGATTTTTTAATGCTGTGTTAGCAAATGCAGTTCCAGCAGTGTCTCCTTCAAGCGAGGTGAAATTATGTTAGGATGTTTTGTTTTAACAAAGAAATTTGGAACATCTCTGAACTTTACACAAAGAGTAGAAACATCTCTTTTCAGAGACAATCCAAAGTTCATCTGTCTATCTGGGCAGATTTTATCAGAGAGCTTGGAGAGTTTTTACTTAGGCCTACCTCTCCAAGGCTTTTTCAACCACAGCCCTATTCCTAGTTCGCATTCCTGATATCCAAGATGAATAACCACACTACCAGGGGTTCAGTACCTGGGTTCCTCCTACTTCCGGCTTCCAAATGTACTACTCCAGATTTGTTACAACTGTTGCTCTGAATGGAATGCTTCTTCACATTAAGATGGTTGCTTCTTTGTCACGAAAGTTCATTTCACATACATCTGGTCATTTGAAAACTAACCTTTATGCCATGTCTATAGTCAAGAGAAAAATAGGCAGCTCCAGAGAATGATCCATGCCATCTGTTTAAGATTCCTGACTTAATGAAAGGATGATCCAGTCTCCAGAGCTACAGGAGTAGCCTGGACACCTAAATTGAACTATGGACCTGATTTCCATAGCTGAACTTGATTGAAATGAATTTTGGTGATTTAAAGGAGTCATTTATGTGTTCTGTCCATGCAGATGCAACAGCTTTCACTTACCTCACACTCTTGGTCCCTGTAGCTCAGTTCACAATAGTGGATGAACCTAGCTGTTTCTTTGGTGGGATTCATTTGGATCTAGGGTTAGCTTTAGTCTACATAGTCTACATATAAGTGGACATCAACGTTTAAATAATTCCTCACTGTAAGGTAGGTAACTGACACTTGTATTTGTACTTTCAATAGAGAATTAATTAAAATAAGGCTTATTGAAGTATTTATTTGCGTTTGTCACCTGCATATGCTTTTGTTTAACAGAGAGATATACAACAATATTACTAATGTTTCAAATTCTCTTATTAGTAATTTATTTTACAGGCTGGTTTTTGTTTCTTTAAAAATAAAGACTTAAAATGTTTGTATTCTGGAACCAGCAGATAAATGGATGAACTAATAAAGCTCACATCTTTATGATGTGAAAGCCTGAGCAATGCTTACACATGAGTGGTACTACATTAAAAATGGAGGGGGAGAAAAGCAACTAAAAAAACAGTGAAAGAGCTTTGCTGAAGGATCTTGTATTATTTTTAGTGCTTTTGTATGGTAGACCTTTAAGCATTTTCTCAGTCTGATCACCATATGGCTCCCAAACTCCCTTATTTTTCCCTTTAGAAGTATTTTAAACTGAGCTATGCTATTACATCTGTGTATGTCTCATTTAGGGTAACTTACACTTTTGGCTCACAACACTGAAAATATTTTCCAGCTCTCAAGGTCCAGTCTAACCTTCTTCCATTTTTAAAGCTCTAAATGAGGAGCTGCACTGCACATGTAACTGAAAGTACTGGAGCTGAACATCTTATAAGGAGAATTTCTTGCCAGATTATATATACCTCATAGTTTAAGCAGGGCTGGCAGCAGTACAAGAGAAGCTGCTTTTTCAGAATATCAGCTCTTCAGGTTTTCAAAAAGAAATCCACTTGTGTTTTATGATTTAAGAGTTCTAAATTGGGAGGAAAGTGGAATTTATAGAACCCCATTTTCATTTGTGTACTAAAAGTACAAATACATAAACTCAAATAGTGTTTTACATGGACCTGCCCATTCATTTTGGGTTTGCCACAGAGGAGATACTGACAGTGAGCAAACTTGGGTTAAATAATTTTCCTGTAATTTTGAACTTCGTTTTGTCATTTGTATGAAAATTCCAATTTACCTGTTATCTTCATGGGGCCATCTTTCAGATCAGTTAATCTGTGCTAGGAAAATTCATTTTGTGCCAGTAGTGATAATCACATAGAGCATGAAGTGACTGTTCCACTTGGACAAGAGCCTTGTTGTTACTTCCAGATGCTGTCTGGGTCAACAGTGTGGTCTTTGATTGCACACAGGTTTTTTTCTAGCATCTGTCTAAAAAGCCCGGCGAAGTGAAGTACCACTTTCCAGACATCAGCATGGGGCTGGGGTAGTGGGTGATCACAGGGGAGGCCTGTTAGTCATTGCTTGTCTTTTGAATTTGGTGGCATTTCATAGTGTTGGTTATCAGAAAGGCATAAAGCCTTTCTGATAAAGGCTTTTTCCTTGATTAAGTGGGAGAGACAGTTTTGTATGGATAGTGTAGTGGAAATGTCCTGTATTTATATTTGCCTCTAGCATTCTGATGCTGCTTTTTTTTCTTTTTGATGGATATATTCAGAAACAAACCCCAACAAAATGCTTTTTGCTTTAAAATAAGTAAAACATTCCAGGTATTATTACAAACTTCAGATTAGGAGCTGTTTCTGCAAGGTCAGAACTTAATATTGAGATATAAGCTAGGGTGATTAAGGCTGTTTAATGTATTGTTAATTCTTTTTGCATGTAAGCCTAGTAATGAGTTTTTTAAGTGAGATCAGCTGCAGCTAAATCTGTATTTTTGAAACTCTGAGACTAATTTGAAACTGTCATACAAACAAGTGCATGCTGATATAATTTCGTAATTAGGAATACATAAGAATAAAGTTGGCAAATTGCAGAATTAGTTTACTTATAGATGGAATTTCATACTAATAAATTTAGAATGTAAATTAAATGTACAAACATAGCACATCAGTTTTGCTTTGAAATGCTGGCTGCTGTTGAAGTTTCAGCTAAAGTGAATGGTGACTGTTTTAATTTTTCTCTATTTGCAGTAAGTGCAACTTGCATGTAAAAATATGAACTGATCTCCCATTTTTGTCTTTGTGCCTTGTGCTATATTTCCATCTTGGAGGTAGAGGGAAACAAGTTTATTTACAGTCAGTGAAATTGCTAACTGTATAAAAAGCTCTGTTATTTGTACAATTTTCAGCTTTATGTTCATGAAACACTTAAAAATTGAAGTAGTGATAAATAAGATGTTCATGTTTATTCTAAACAAATACAGCAAGATAGCTATAAAAGCCATTAAATTATTCAAGGAACTTCCTTAAAAAGTACTTATTTACCTTACTCCAAGCACAACACTTCTCTGATGGAAGGAAATTTTAACCATGGATGGCAGAGTGCATGTAGCACTCAGAGGTGAAGTAATACTGTTAATTCACTAATTGCAAATATGGAGATTTTCGGAAAGTTGACTTGCCTGACAGAGTCCTTAATATCTCTGTTGATTAACAAAGTTAGAGCTATTGCAGGTAACTAATTAGATTAATATGGGAAAGTAACCATGTGCAGTTAAAAACCTGATGGACGAGGCATGCTTTTTTAAAAAAATACTGGATCAGGTAACATTTTTGGGGGTGGGTATGCAGTACTAGTTAGCTAGTTGAAATCCCCATTGTTGTTCTGTCTCCCAGAACAGGGCTAGCATTTCCCCTGTCACTCCCCCAGTTCTGCCTGAAAGGACTGACACTGCAGCTGAGGCAGTGGCTCTGCCCCTCCGCGTCCCTTCTCACTTGGCACTGCTGCTGCCTGCTGCTTCCTCATCACCTTGTGCCTCTTTTCAGTGCAGCCTCACAGTTCTTGTTATAATGGCAGTTTTCTCATCTAGACAGCTGTTCATTGGAAATTTAACTACACAATGTCATTTTACCTCAGTGCCCTGTGGTGTCTATGTGTAATGTAGGAAAACAGCCATGACTAACTCAGGAAATGTTCCCTTCCTCTGCATTTCTGTCCTGTGAGTGTTCAAGGTGAGCTCCAGCATTCAGGGGCACTTCTCAAATATGTGGTTGTTTATTGGTATCACTGTAAAGGAAAAGGGTGCACAGCCAGTTCTGAGCATAAAGTGCAACAATAATGAAAAGCAAACTTCTTCCATAATTTTCCTTTTTCCTTTAAACCTGTGTACTCACAGAATGCATGAACTATTTCTGATGGAAAAAGAAGACATATTTTAAGAGGACAGAAATAGAGCAACGTATTTTGTATATTCTTTTCATAAGCAAGTATCATTTCTGGCTTAATCACATATTAATACATCAGCTTTTTGCAGTTTTACGTAGCAAGTGTTTTTTAGTGTAGAGTATAAAATTATGCTGAGATTAACCAAATAACTTTCTTTTTCTTTTTGTTTTTACCCAAGGGAGCTACTATTAAGAGGGATGAACATACTGGTGCAATTGTAGTGGCCAGGATAATGCGTGGAGGAGCTGCAGATAGAAGTGGTAAGGTGTTGCTGTTTGGCAGTAGGCATTCAAGAGCTCAGAACAAAATGAGATAAAATGACATATTTTGTAGAAATTAAATACATCACTGTCACAAACAGAAGTATTTGGGCTCTGGACCGTTTTCCAAAGTGATATTTCAGTACTGCTGAAAGTATGCTGATTTTTCCCCCAATTCACTTGCAGCAAGATATCTTTGAGTTAGTGGTTACAGAGGGGTTTTTATATATATCATGGATTGTTTCCAATTGATGACATCCATTTATAAATCATATAATATGCTGAGTTGGAAGGGACTCATCAAGATTATCAAGTCCTACTTCTGTCCCTGTGCCAAACATCCCAAGAATCACACCATGATGGCATATGCCAACCTGCTGATGGAGGAACTTGGGGTGCTGACATTATTTTATATAGGACATCCATTTGGAGTTTCAGCTGGTAGTTCTCAATAACAGCAGCAGTTTAGTTTGGAATGCCCAGTGTCTACAAAAACTTAAGCAAGAAGTCCTGAATCATACATTAAGGTATCTCTTTTCACTGGAAAAAAATCTAGGACAGCTGTGTTTTACTCTTAGATGCAGTAATGGAGTAAATCTAGAGATAGATAGATAGATAGATAGATAGATAGATAGATAGATAGATAGATAGATAGATAGATAGACAGACAGACAGGCAGGCAGGCAAGCATTTGTGCCACAAATTAACACTCCCAGCGTAAGTACTCTTTGAACTACTTGCAGCTGTGTAGCAGTAAGAAAGTATGAGCAGAAAAAGAATTGGCACAGATATTTTTCAAACATCTGCATGAAAGTCTGGAAAAGTTGTGGAGAAGGTGGCACTGATTTTTAGGAGGAAAACAGGGAGGTGAATTAACCAACCACTTTATCAAATTTGTCTGAGAGGACAGTAGCTGTTATGTGCACAATATATTCCTGTTTTTAACTCAGAGCTTAAAGTGTATGGAAATTGGAGTTTAATGTATATCACCAAGGGAGAAACAAGCTGAATGGTAATGGCAGTTTTTGTGTAATACACAGCTACAGTTTCACAACTTCTCTTTTTCTCCTGTAGGGCTTATTCATGTTGGTGATGAACTGAGAGAAGTCAATGGGATTCCTGTAGATGATAAAAAGCCTGAAGAAATAATACACATTTTGGTAAATACCAAACATTTTAAAATAAATTTAGGAGAGTCAAGAAAAAGTAATGAGCCTTATGATTTCTACTGTATTTCTTAGAAAAATAGATATTACTATAATGGTTTTTCTTCTAGTGCCATCATTTACAAACCTGTCATTTTTCATAGAGTGGTTTTCCATTACATATATATGCAATTATAGATTACTTGTAAAGAGTTACAGACAGTAATATTGCCATAAATATGTTGCAGAATGTTGCAGACTTTAGTTTATAATCTACAGTTTTTAAGGCCCATCATGATCTGTTGAATTCAAACTATTTTAAATGTATTCACTAGTAACTCATTAATAACTCATTGTCATTCCATGTGACAAATAATTAATAATACAGGTACTAGATAGATGGTATAACTGGTCTATGAAGATTTTATATGACATTGATTTACAGTATATAGCCATATATGTTATTCTGTCTACAGTCTTCTAAACTGCACACTCTCTGAAGCCAGTCTGATTTCTCATTATTGAAACATTATTGCAAATTAAGTAAATTAGACTTTTTCAGAACTATTTAATATTTTTTCATCAAAGAAATTGATGAGGGTTGTGACAGCTCTGTTATTCATGCTGTAGGCATTTCTGTACACATAAATACCTTGCAGTCCTGCTGAATTGAGCAGCTGTCTCACAGTTTTGGTTCAGTAACCAAGATCATTCAAGTGCTAGCCTGCTGATATTCATTCTTGCTTTATGGTTTCATGTTCCCTACAGAACCATTGTTTCCTTCAAAAATTAATATTTTAAAAATGTCTAGAAACAAAATACCACTAGAAAAGGTGTGAACAATTTCCCCATTTACCTTTTTGAGGTACAGTATAAACATCAAAAGCTAGTTAGAGCCTGTTTCAAAAGTAACAAAATTATTGATTCCAGTCCTGGGGTGGGTTAAATAAGACCTTGGCTGCTGCCTGTCAAACAGTAAGCCTTGGATCGCAGACATGCTGGCAGAAGAATGTCTCACTTGGTAGTGGACAGGCCTGTTTCCATTTTGCTTAAATTGTTGGCTGTCTGTTGCACTCTGCTCGTTTTATGAAACTTGTCGACTGCGTGCAATAGTAGCAGAGCCTCCAACTGATTAGCACTTCCTTCAATAGCAAAATGTCACCAAGGCAGTGGGAATATACTGTGGTTAATAAGTAAAATGCAGCCAGACACACTTTAAGTGGGATATAGGGAAAGATGGATAGATGAGGTGGTTCATGATGGCTAACTTGTTTTAAGATTTATAGTGGAGGGCTTTTTTCCATTTAGTACACATAGTCTATTCAAATATGTTTTCCTTTTCTAGTTTCTTAAAGTTGCCAAGCGAATAAATCCGCCCCCCCAATCTCTCTATTTGATAAATATGGCACAAGCCTGTTTGAATTTTTCTATTTTTTTAAAATGAAATGTTAGTTCTATTTTTCCAGGGATGTCCAGACTGTGCCAGGAGTCCAGCAGTTGCTTCTAATATACATTTAAGCTGTAGCATTTTCTCCTGCCTTCACTACAGAAGTGGGACCTCTGAACCATGCAGGTCTCACTTTTTAACAGTCCACCAGAGAACCAAATAAACCTGAGCATTTCAAGTGGATATTTTAATTTTTTATTAATTTTTAATTTAATTTAAGTACAGAATTTGGTAAAGTGAAGCTGTCCAACTCCAGAGATCATGCTTGGGAGAGGATAGACTCATTATATTCTTTTAAATTCATTTGAGTTTCTTTATCTTCTAAGATTTCTTTGAAATGTATAGCTTAAGTCTCAGTGCATTTTCTTTTCAAATTTTACCAGGCTCAGTCCCAAGGAGCCATTACATTTAAAATTATACCCAGTGTGAAGGAAGAAATGCCAATGAAGGAAGGCAAGGTAAGCAAAACTATTTCAGAAGCCATCACAGTAACCGTTATGCTGGAGATACGTGTTTTTTGCTTGGATGACAGAACCAAGAATGTGATTTATACCTGTGGACTCAACTTTTGTAATGTGACAGTACATAGCACACCGTACACTTGAATGCACAGCTGCTGAATTTATGAGTGGATGTAACATGGTTCTTGAGTCTTAATTCTCAGCTGTGTAGTTGACAGGTAATCTTCCACCTTCCACCACAAGGACCTGGCTTGGTTCCAAGTACTCCTTCCATCCTTCACTATGTAGAAGACACTTGATAGCATCTTGGTTCAACAGTATCTTCTGATCTGTTCCTCATATGGCCACACTGTGGGCCTACAAAGTCCTTGCCTTGAGTCACAGAGCCTTTGCTCTGATGAGACTGCAGTTTCAGAAGTAATGAGTTGAACATTCCCCGTATGAACTTCCAATTCTAGACATTCATAAAGATGTTCTGCAACAGCAAATATTTACATTATTTACTTCAGTGATTTTGAACAGTAGAAGCAGAAAAGGGAGATACCTTTGGATTGCATTTAATATTTGATTCTGAAGATCAGACATTGTTTGTTTCAGATGTTTATCAGAGCCTTATTTGACTATGATCCTAATGAAGATAAAGCAATTCCTTGTAAAGAAGCTGGACTTGCCTTCAGAAAAGGAGATATCCTCCAGATCATGAGCCAGGATGATGCAACCTGGTGGCAAGCCAAACATGAAGGTGATGCCAATCCCAGAGCAGGCTTGATCCCTTCAAAGCATTTCCAGGAGAGGTGAGCTAGTGAGAATAATTCCATTATTATTTTGCAGTAAGAGAAGAGACTTATTGCTGAGTTGTTAAGTTTGCATAGTTGGCATGTGTAATGCTCATAGATTACATGGGTACAATAAATGTGCATTTGCAGCAGGACAGCTGAACTTGGAAACATGTTGCTGAAATACTCTGGATTTCCATATTTCTCTGGCTAGAATTAATAATGACAAAAACTGATAGGATATCACTGATCCAGACTGAAAGAAAAAACATATGGAAAATAGCACATCAGTATCTGCATTCACACTGATGTACTACACAGGAATAAGAACTGCCACAGATTTTGGAGAGCTTACAAAAATTTCAAGCGAGATTAAATTTTTTAGGTTGTACATAGATTGCATTGTTTTAAGTTAATTTCTTATAAAATCTTCCAGGTATTTTGCAATAGTCTCATTATATTATGTGTTTATTAATCCCAAATTTGCAGTGAAAACTGAGGAGTTTGTGTCTTTTCCCCCACCACCTCCCATTTTATAGGAGATTTGCATTAAGAAGACCAGAAGTGCAGGTTCAGCCACTGAAAATTTCCAACAGAAAATCATGTAAGTCTGTTAACCTGGAATAGAACTAATACTCCGCATCTCTAACCTTATAAAATAGCAGTTTGTTTCAACTACAGGATGCATTCCTCCCAGGTACAACAGCTTATTGATCCCATTGTATCAGTAGGAAAATAAGTATAAATAATGTCGTTAAAAGCTTTAAAAGCAGCTAGAAACATTCCCAGCCCTCTGACTTTGTTTTTGAAGTGCTGAACCCAGTTAATATTTTGATATGTAATATATCAAAGGTTGAAGAGTATTCTTTTTCTGTTGAAACAGTACAGAATTGGCTCAACATTTTATATTATTTGGACTGCCTCAACACAGTGAAATTTAAACTGAGAGTAAAATAAAAGGTCTGATGGTCTCCCCCTCTCTCCCCCATATAGCTGATAATTTTTGGTGTCCTGTGAAGCAGTAGAATTTTAAAAAGTCAGAACATTCAGTTCATTGTCACACATTCACAAAATCACTCCTTACTGTGTTTTAAACAAACTCGTCCTTAATAGTCTCTGTTTTTAAATACAGTAGTTGCACAGTGTAAGAAAAATAACCTCTAAGAAAGCGCATACATTGAAAACAAGTATTTTCTCTTCGCTGGAATTTATGTCAACATCTGTTTTAAGTATTATTGCATATTTTACTTGATCTGTTATTTCTTTCAGTTGTACAGACTCATAACAAAGTGAGCAATGTAAGAAACTATCACACTACAGTAGGATGTAAATCTTAAATACAAACATGATTGTGACTTTAACCAGAAGAATTCAGAAAATGGTCTAATATTTCCAACCACCTTTCATTATCTAACAATGAAAGAAAAAGTATGGATACTATGGCAAACAGTGAATGCTGGCACACTAAGTGCCAAACTAAATGTTTTTAGCTTTAAAACTCCTCACCAAGGTTTCTGTTGCAGTTTTCCTAACTTCTTGTTATGGTTGTTTTGTTCTGAAGCTTGACTATAATGGTTTTCTGGTAATCTGCATTTTCTATCTTTCATTCCATTTCACTGTTTGATTGTGTGTCCTAATGCTGTTGTTAACTCCAAAGCCCTTGATTAGCTTTGTAATTACAGTAACAGATATTACAATTGCACTATAGCTTTTCTATTTACGTAGACCTTAGAAACAAGAGGAGCCTCTCTAGCTTGTAGTAAATCTGTTGTTTTTCTAGGTTCTAGGTCAAGTTGCTCTACCTCAGTTTTGGAAAAGTGTCTGATCCCAGGGTATAGCTATTTCTCTCTGCCCACTGTTCTTGAATCTGGATAATACACTCAACAAGAGCCTTCAATTAAGGTGGCACTGGTGCTTTTGAAGAGGTAAATCAGCTGCTGCAGCAACACCGCATGAATCCTTTTATAATGGACTGCATCTTTCTAGTGACCTTCAAGTGAAAGGTTTTACAAGATGCATCTCACCCTTCCAAATAGGCAGCCTGAACCTGATTGGAAATTGACAAAATTACAATCCAAAGAAGACGCAGAGTACAATGTCTACTGTTGTCTCTGTTTTTTCCACAGACTGCCTTAACTAGCTTGAATGGGGAGAAGTGTTCCTCTCTTCCTCCTCTTGCCTTTAAAACATGACAGAGCATGAGGGTCAAGCAGTATGCCTATTACTGTTCTCCCTTGGAATTTCTTTGAACAAAGCAAGTCCCAGCTAAATGCCATCTAGAAGGCAGTGCTGCCTCTTGAAGGAGGAAAGACTGCAGAGTAATATAGGTTCGTCATTCTCTCTCTTCTTTTTTTCTTGAGACAATCTGCTGCTATATCTGCCAAATTTTCATGGGAACAGGTGAAATGCTGTTCTGAGCAGAGATTTATCTCTCCATTCAAAGACTAAACATATTTTTAGTGCTGAGAGGGAATTCAGATCCTTCATGGAGAAGACATTTTAAAGATCAGAATTCAGCAGTAGAAAAAAGTATTGTGTCTAGGATGTTGCTCAAATTGCTCTCAGGAAAACCTTCCACTTGCTTGGATTTTCAAGAAGATTCTGCTCAGAAACCTTGCACCTATGTGACCTTTCTAAAGTTAATCAGGTTTTTTTTGTGTTACCAAGCATAACAGTGGAGCTGTGAGATACAGAGGCTATGTCTGTTTGTGCACAGCAATCAACTTGCCAAAACTGGGAGATGCTGGAAAACCATGCATTGCTCAGCTGAATAAACAGCATTCTGACAGCACCAGAAATGTGTAAGGAAGGTGACATAGAGAACAGAAAATTGGAAATAACTGCTGGGTTCAATTTTTTTTTTAAGCCTATGTATGAAGGTGGGGAATTGATAATGCTTGATTTCTTCAGGCTTTTTTTTTTTTAATCCTTCATCTTAATATAGGATTTTCCAGTACTTGGATGGGTAATCATGTGGGAAGACATGTTTTGTAGATCACCCTGAACTTGATGTATATTGAGAGGCTGCTTGCAGTGGATCCCATCCAGTCATGTGACCTGAAATTTCTTAGCAATTTGGAGAAAAAAGGGCAATTTGCCAGTTGATATTCTTATGGCTTCCAAAAAAGGTGAAAAACTTTACTTCAGGAGAGCTGCTGAGAGAAGTCCCTTTCCTGCCGGGACTGGGAGTTGCACTAGGAAGCTTTCGTGACACATGGTATGTAGCTGTGGATGTTGGTCTGCTTTGTTCAGTCAACTCATTCCACAAATCCCATGTTTTGTAATGAGGAAAAAACCTTGATACATACCTTTGTTTTTAATAGGGAGAATTGAGGAAAAATACTCTGTTTTCTTGAATACCAAAAAAGTCTGAGTCAGCTCTGGTATCTTAGGTTGGATTCCAGGGTAGTAGTGTCCTTCTACTAGAAAATTAATTTAAAAATCAGTTAAAATCATATAATATGCAAGAAATATCCTATAACTTCTTTTTTTCCTTTCTTCTCAAGCCAGTCCTGGAACTGGAAAGGACTGTTATATTTATCTATACAAAGAGCTCTCTGAAACAGTCAACAACTGTTTTTGCTTTGATAATTAAGTTGTTTCAAAACCTGAAAGGAGATAAATTGAATTACTTCTGGGAAGCCTTCTTTCTGTTTCCTATTTTGATTTTTTCACTCTTTTCAGCATAGCAATGCATGTAGATGCTAATCTTTACGCATATTCATGTATCATACATTTGGAAACAAAATAAAAGTGAGCTTTTTTGGGGATAATCATATGCATACCCATATTGAAGAAAGAATAAAAAGTACTTTCTGCAAAACTTTTTCTGCAAGAATTATTTGCACTGAAATAAACAAACCCAATCTAGTTCTAAGTTATTAAAAGGATTGGTTTTTAATGGAAATGCTAATTCTTATTTTCCCTTTAATAGCCCAGTGAACTGTTCCATTGTGTCTATGTGTAAATACACACGCCTATCCCAGCATTTAGCCCTTTTCTTGAAAGATAAAACAGAATCATTCTCACGTTGTACCCATTAAAGAGAAAAACATTTCACGTGTCATGTGTGCACTGGAGGAGGGGGCAGAACAGTGTACTCTCCATACTGAAAGGTTTCTCATGTGCAAATGGAGAAGATGCAGTTTGATGGTATCTGAGTCTGAAGTTGAGGGAAACTGGCAATGTAGGTGGAGCCTGCGCTGACAAGAGGAAGATATAGAAAAAGTAGGAATAAAAAACTAGAAGGAAATGAGAGGAAGTGAAATTTTGTATTGAGGGTGAGGAGAAAGAGAAAGTATTGCAACAAGGGCAATGGAAGAACACATGGACAAAAACTGCCCATAAGCCCCATTAAGCAAAACCCCACAGTGGATGAGCTTTGAAATTCTTTGATTAATGTAATTAACAGGATTATGCAGGATAATTGCAATGGTTCAGTTGCTTCTTTATTCTGTATACTAATATATTTACTTTGTAAAAGTCTTTGAAATAGTGAATGCAAAAATTACTGACAAAAGCTCTGACCTGATTTGTTTTGCTATTGTTGGTAGAAAACCTTAGTAAGTTCAACAGTAATATTTGATGCATGAGATAAGTGGCTGTTAGGTGTTCTGACCTGCTGATAAGACTGATATGTTACTTTCCAGCCTTAGGGTTACTGCAGAAGTGATGGAGGAATAACAAACCACTGAAGTATTTTCAGCATTTTTAACAGCAATGACTTTTCAGCAAAAAGCAGTTTTGTACATTAATACTGTGGGGAAATGATACTGGGGAAAAAAATTGTAAGAACAAGCAGCATAGGAAAAAAAGCAGGAAAATGGAATGAAAGTAAAGGAACAGAGTTGCATGAGATGTGTGAGTAGGACTAACCCTGCACATGCTGGGATGGTGAATGAGCCATATACCTGAGTGGGTGCAAGGGAACTCTGGGATACAAAGAGAGGTTCTGCAGATTTGTCTGCGTATGTGCAATTGACTTTTGTGTGTCTGAGCTTGTGAGGCACTGCTGAATGCCAGCTCTGAGGAAACTTGCTCGCCTGGTATTCCTCAGTAATACTTAACAGCATTCCTGGCTTTAGGTGGTCATCTTGTCTTGGACAGCTTGTCAGCCAGAGCTGCCTCTGTGAGTTCTCCTGTTGCTGCATGCTGTCTAACTTGGAGTGACATGAGACTTTGTACAGGGAAGAATTATTTGTTTAATAGCTCCCAGTCTGTTAACTTCAATATAAAGACTACTCATGCTCTGACTGTAATAGATATTTCCAACAGGTTTGGTCATTCTTGCACATGTAGCTTATTTTAATTTGTAGACAAAAATGATAACCTGTTTTTTTAAGGAAAAAAATTACTTGAATAACAACCAAATAACTTACTATTCTGCAGTTGTTATAAACTGCAATAATCAGGCAAGAAATTATATTTTTTCAGCATAATTTTGCTTTCACAGTGGTTACTGTGTTTATTCTGTGTTATGTATGTGTTGTCTCATTGGTAACTTTATATTTTATACTGTTGTGGCCAGTAAGCTCTGTCAACTTGTGCACTCTGTTCATATGTATATGTGTATACCATACTCTGTGTGTACAGTTTAATATATGTATATAGCATATATGACAGAGTTGTTCAGAGATGTCTTTTCCATGAAAATATATTTGTTCTGTGTACTTAAGGCTAAATGTAAATACGGTGATAAAGCCATCACTATATAATTTTTCTAAAGGTTTTAAATCCATTTTACTTTTGATTTTGATTTAGGATATGTGATTGGCATTATGTGAGCAAGAGGAAAGACTTAACTGCAGCCAAATGGTGTTCATTCAAACAAGATGTAACCCAGTTTACCCATAGTTGAGTGTCTTTTGAGTTGAAGATTATGTCCTGCCAAGAAAAAAAAAAAAAAAAACCTTTAAACAAGCTAAAAGAATAAATGACTTGTACTACTTGTATTTGAAGACCAAACATTTAGGATAAACGTATAGTAGGATTCTTGTGCTTGTTGTAATTGCTGCACAGTCTTAACTCTGCTTTTCTTCTCAGTATTTTTCTGTGTTCATATTTGAAACTTGATTGCCCACCTGCAGGTAGTTATGAGTATAAACAAAAAATAAACTAGACCTATAGATTTAAATTAGCACATTAGCATTTTTGTTCAGAAGTCTCCTGTCCTTACAAATCTTAGCTTCCTGCTACCACAGAGAAATTAAGGAAACCTGAAGCTGGATGACATTTGAGTCAAGGTCACATGAGACAGAACTGGAAATGGATCTGTCCTTCACTGCAAGACTATCCTTCCTCATTTTCCAAATTTTCTTCGTAGAGATACTGTTATCTGATGGTTTTATGAGAGAATTAAATTTGATCATCTTAAATTTCCTATTGCATGAACATAATGTATCATTCAATCTATACAACTCCATAGATTAAAAACCTTCAAAACAGTATAAATGTTGATTGCTCTGTGGGGCTGTTCATCACTAAAAAATCAAGTGTGTTTAATATATTCACTGTAATGCCAACCATTGTACATCATTATTTCTTGCTTGCTAAAGTGGAGTATAGTTTAAGGAATAATGCAACTTGTTTGTGATAAGAAACTAGAACAGAGCTGCTGGATCAAATTTTAGATCGAGAAACATTTAAGTAAAATTACTTGGTGGAAATATTTTTGAAAGAAAATCAACACAAGGTAAAAACCTTAATCTGGTTCTGGACCGTTCCCAAGAATTGAGAATGTTACTGGTTTTGAGCTTCCTAAGTAGTACAATTTAGGTGAGGCCCCCCCAAAACCAAATCTTGATTACATTTCAGTTAAAATACATTAAAAACACAGTGTATATGATATTGGTTTTCATTGTTATAGTTTAGCATTGTTGGCTACACTGAAATCTTTCTAAAATGAATAAAACCACCTAAGCTTCCATTCCGCTTGTGTTTCCTATTTCTTTTGTCCCATTTGTCTTGTTACAGCTTTGCTGTCATTTCATAAACCTGTTTCATGACTATTTTCTTTGGAACTTCCTCTCCCTTCTTACCACAATACATTTAATTGATTGTATTTCTTCTTTTCTCAGTGTTTTATTTGTTCCATGTTGCCTTATGGTTTGGGTTTGGTTTTTTTTTTCATTTTGTTATTGCTTTTGTTTTCCTACTTCCCATCAGATTTCCTCCTCTTTAGTCTCTGACCTCTTTTAGTTTTTAATTTGTCCCTTCCTTTCCTTTCTAAGCGCACTTCAATTCAGTGAAACTGTGTTGGCCACAGTTTTTCATGTCTCAGAGTTTTGGAGCTTTGGGCACGTACTTGCTGCATGCATACAGCTGCTTCAGATGCACAGAGCTCTATTTAGTAGTGGATCACAATACAAAGTTTCCTGAGAAGTAACCTCTGACTTTACTAGGGACAGGCAATAGCTCTGGTAAAGTTCCTTGTAAAGTTCAGACTGGGAGCTACACGTTTATAGCTGCATTAGGCTATGAAAACCCTGTGATTTCCAAGATCTTTTCATTACAGACTGTTATTTTCAGCCTTAAGAGTAGCCCAAGAAAGTTGAGAGCAATATTAAGAAGGAAGATTTTAACAAGACACAAGAAGTTCAGAATGCCTTTATCTCAACATTAAACCTCAGCTTGTACATTTTTTGGCTTGTGCTTTCTGGGATCAGCTGACTCACTTGGGAATCCTACTGTCTTTCATTTATGGATAAGTGTGTCCCCTTTCCTGAGAGGGGTAGCCCAGAAGCCTGGATTCCTTTCAGCATTCTTAACCCTGATGCTATAACTTCACCATCTACCACACCTGCAGGGCTCCTGTGAGGTCTGCAGTGGTCAGGGTTGAGTGAGTATACACCTGTACGGACCTGTGTCCATGTGTACATACTAGCTTCCTTTGCTCCTGGTCTGGGTTTTCACAATGTTCATAAATGCTCATAAATGAGGGCTTACCAGTACTAAAATACCAGACAGTATTTTAAAATGCACACTTATCAGTTAAGTCCAATAACTTGGTTGAATTCAGGAGGGTTTTAAAATCAATTTATGTGAATTGGCCTTGAGCATTAATGACTTGTTTTCAGGAGATGCATTGCAGTCTATTGAAAATCATGGAAATGGAAATATAGAAAAAGTTGTTGTACATCACAGAGAAAGAGAAACAAGTTAGTACCTGGAAGCCAGTCTGCCATTCTAGAGGCAACCTTAGCCCATTTGTGAAGAGCTGGGAGATTTTTAGGTCAAGAGAGAAAAGTGGATCCAATGCTTTCACCTTCAACTCACCAAACTGTCTACGCCCTTTTAAGGTACCAGATGTGGTCAGCCAAGGAGTGTTCACCTTAGAGAACTTCTCAGCCAACTTAAACCATATCGCCACCTTGACCATAGAAATAAACTTTAAATAATATTCAGAAAAGTCTTCAAAATTAATATTTTAGAATGTAAATTCTCAAGAAAAATGGTACCAAGAAATGATTGTACAAAACAGTATATTTTCCTGCAGCAGAAGAGAGTCTTATGCCCATTTCATGACATGAAATGAGAAGAGCTCTTCCATGTGGACATATATGAAGAAAAATTTTGACCTAGCCTTTGTTTTGTACATTCATTATGCATAAAAGATTGTAAAATAGCTCTTGAATAATTTTTTACATTCTGAGAAAATACATGCTTCATGGAAAGTCTTTGAAATTATTTTTTTGAATTTTAGGCCTATTTATTCACATTTAAAAGGAAATTTGAATGATAGGTAGATTGTTAAATCTCTCTGTAAATCTTAACCTTAGTATATAATATCTTTGTGAACAAGAATTCATTATATTTATTTAGATAATTACAAAAATGTATGTTTTCTACTATCGAGGCAGCAGAAATTTATTGATTTACTATAGGTAAGGAGAAAGTCTTAAGTAGATCTATTATGTTAGGATAATGTCAGAGAAAAGATTACAAGAGTATATGAATTCTTTCAACATGTTTTCAGCTGCAGTTGTAGACTTTCAAAAAGAGAAAAAAAAAGCCATAACCAAAAAACCTTTTCAAAATCCATCTTGAAGGGCAGTCTCAGCTGTTACTTTAAGTGCAGAAAAATACTGAGGTCATATTCATTGTAGTGATTCTTAGAAATTCTAGGTTAAGACTGATTAATTGGAACTAATAAACTTTGCATTTAATATCAAAGAGATCTTCCATGACAACGGGGTAAGGTCATTTCTACCAAATGAATAGTGGAAGAATCACAAATGAGAAGTTTAAAGTGCACATAGTATTTCAATACCTTTTTACATCCTTTTCTGAATGTAGTTAAACTCACTACTGGTATGTTGTTATATGCCTCAATATAATGGGTGCTGTCAAGAGAATTTGAGAGTAGCTTACATACCTGACTTTTTCCCTATTTATGAAGTATTAAACAATAATACTTTGTCTTTTTGGCTGTTCTAAGATGAGGAAGCGGTTGAGTGTGGTAGGTGCATTTTTCTTCTTCAATTTAACTTTTCTTTCTTAAGTTATGTTTTCACTCCATTTAATGATTTCCTTTCCTATTTCTCCTTTGTGCTTCTCAGAGGAAATTGAAGGTACATGTATAAAAGTTTCCCTGAATAGCCCAATAATTTTATTTAGAGAACATGTGTTTAGAATTAAATTGAATATAGTCCAGTGTTTCTAAGAGATGTTATACATACGATGCTTTTATATTGCCACCAAATACATTGAATCATGTTTTAAAGTAGACAAAAATACCAGAATATTCCTAGTTGCTTTATTTAATGATTGGTAATTTGAACTGTTGTTTTAAACTGCTTTGTCTGTCTTGAATTTCTGCAAGATATGTATGGAAAAGCAGTATGATAGAATAATACTGACAGCATTTGGGTGGGCTGGGATGGAGAGAGATAGTTCTGAGTTAATTACATGGCCATGAGAGGTCTTGCATTTCTAATTAATACTGACAGACTATTTCTCTGAGATGGTAGAAGGTTCATCTATGTGGTATCATCATTACTGTTTTCCCTCTGAGTGTAGCCGATTATTGTTATGTTTGCAGCATATGTTAAAGTAATAGCAGCTGATCTCTTGTGGGGTTTTTTGTTTGGTTTGTTTGGTTTTTTGTTTGTTTTTTTTTTTAAACTTAAGAGGCTTTTGTTTATAAAAGCATTAAAAATTGTAGCTTATATTTTTGATCAAAGGGCCTCTGGCATGTAAAAATATACATTACAGCCATTTTATATTAAATGAGAGGATGTGTTTTTGATCAAAAACCTTTCTGTCTAATCCAGTGAGCCAAAACATAAAGCTAAAGTCTGATAATGTATAGTTTACTGAAAAGCTTGATTTACATCAAATCATTTTGCTTTCTTTTAAGTGGCGTATTTTCTATTAACTGACAAAACGTGAATAATACAGTGTTAAAATTCTTTTAGAATGTTTGTTGTTGTCACAACTTTTGCTTGAAAAGGTAAAAAAAGATCAGTGTGCATGCTGCAAAATCCAAGAATATCTCCAGCTAAAATATAAAACAATAAATATTGTTTTATGTTTTTAAGAAAATGGCTTATTGAAGGCTTTTTAATGCCATGCTTTGTACAGTTGTCATTTTTAAAATAATTTCTTCTGTATTTTTTGCTGGGCTTCTAACTATTCTGCTTTATTTCTTGGCTCTTATTCTGTATGCTTTTACCCTTCGTCCAGAAGATGCTGAATGTGCTGGTCACAACAGTGGATCCTATCTAGGTGAGCAATTGGTTACAAAAGACAATTTTGTTCCTTTCTTTCAGCTTCTTTTCCCTGGAGCTACTGTGTCCACTTTGCTTTTGGGGGTAATCTGCATACCAGTGTCCTTACTCTGCATGACAAATGCATGCGTATTAAGGTTTTAAACATGGCTCATTGGATTTGACATAAAGGGCTTCTGTAGTGTATGCCTTTACCTGGTTAAACATAGGCTACTAAAATACTGGTTTGATTTCTGTCAAAATTTTTAAAGTACATGAGTTTAATGGAACAAAAGGTTACTGTATCATGAAAAAATTGAGTAATTATTTAAAGACACTCTCAAGGATTTATTCAAGATTTGTGTACGCTTTTTTTTTTTTTTCGTACATGTCTAGGTAACCATTTTGGGAGTATTCAGTGAGAATACAGAGCAAATTTGCAGGCACCAGTTCTTTTTCCACATTACAAAATATCAGTCATAATAACTCAGTAGCTTAAATTTAGCTTTAAAGCTAGTCTGAGCTCAGTGTATCATTGAGGGGAATGGGGAAGAGGAGGGCAAGAGTAATTTGGCTTCATTTTCAAGATTCCAAATTTCAAACAAAAGTAACATTTTTAAAAGGTTCCATGATATGTTTCAACTTTTTAATTTGTGCATTTTGAAACCTATGTAAAAATATTTTAGTTGAAACTGTCCAGAATTCCTGCCAGTTGAAGGCTGGCTGGAGTAGATTTTGTGGCAACCAGCCCTTTTCCCAAGACTTTCATCCTCCTACGACAAGAGGAGTGGGGAGAAACTTGTCAAGGTACTTCAGTATTTCCAAGCCAATGGGCTCACTGAAACATCCTAGACCAATACTGTAAATTGGAGTTGTTTTCACATTGCGCTTTAATGATTTTAAATGTGGCATATAAACTACATCAGGTACACACAAAGCATATAATTGAAAGAACTCTGACCTTTTTACAAAACCTGAGTGTGGTATAATTCCATCCTGTGCTTGTGGAACTTGTGGTTAACTGATCATGCTGAGAATACACTTCTTACCTTTGTTAAGTAATCAGCTAAGTTAATGCTGAATTATGATTCTATTGAAATATTGGATATGTTTGGAAAATTATAATTTGGATGTTATTCCTTATGAAATTCATTTTCCTTATCAAATAATTTCTTTGAAACAGGAACAACACCCCCTCCCTTATTTTCTTTCTGTATGTAAATACATACTGCATGAATTCTTAGGTTGAGATTATCATGATTTTGCAATCAGATCTTGGTGGGCTGCTGCTTCATTTGAGAATGAAGGTAGCAAAACAGAACCCACTTTTTCTAGGTAATGTAACCTTTTTCGCTGAAACATTTTGGTCCACAGTTACCAAAAAGACCTGCCCATCTTAGGAAGGGGGTGTCTTGAGGAAGAAGCTACTGTTGTCCCAGAAACAAAGAAAAAAAATCAAAATAGGTTGTTGCTTACTTAGGCAAAACTTTACAAAAATTATTCAGAATTGCTAAGTACAGTTCAGGCAATGTTTTTTTTTCTTGAGAGCTTCCATGTTGGTGGAATGTTGTCAGCAGTCCAGAGGTGGTACCTTCAGCCATGTCATGCTAGGTATGTGGTTTCAGAATGAGATGTCAGAGAGGAGAGTCAGAAGGCAGAAAAACTAATGTTAGGACCAGTTTTGGGGTGAGAACACAAGTGATATTCATTGATAGTGAATAAGTAGCTTTTTGGTTTAGACATTAGAGGTTTCTTGGAACTCATCACTAAGAATCACTTGTTTAAAATTTTCCCATCTTAAGAACAAGCAGGTAGGCTTTTGAAAGTTGATGTTACCATTCTTTTGCGTGCAGTAACAGGACACAGTGATTTATAATTCAAACTGTCTCATGCACTCCCGTGTCTTCTTGTTTCAAAAATAATTTATATGGCTCTGGCACTTCAATCCATGAACCAGATTACTCCCTGAGCACCCAAACCTCTCTGAAAGTATATTTGTTCGGATACATACAAGGTGGTCATGAAGAGCACAGGAAGAGAGTGTTCAGAAGTAAGAATGTCTCAATCATTTGGGGTCAAATCTTTTATATCCAAGGCTATACTGCTATTAATTTGAACCCTCTCCTCTAAAGTGACTCAGATAAATTTAATGATTTTCCACCAAATTCTAATATTTAAGCCACGGTATGGTATTGTATGTTTCTGCCGTAATTTCCTGAGGAATTGCTGAGGAAAATGTTAGGAGTTTGCCTTTGCCAAGCTTAAATTCTGGTTACATTGCTTGAACTTTTATGAACATACAGTAAATATAGATGAATATCATCTGTTTACTATTCTCAATTTCATCTTTAAAAACCAGACATAATCTAAATTTTTATTAACCCTGTCTAAATGTGCAAGCTGGGAATCAGTCCAAAAGCAAACAGAGTAAGAAGTCTGCTCTGTGTTTGTGCAGTTCCTGTGTTACAATAGAAATCCTCGGTATATGAGCCAGTGTAAAAAAAAACCAGTATTTGGGGGGAAAAATAATATCCGTAAATATCTAGTAAAAATATTATGTTCATTCAAACCTAGATAGTGACCATGGTACCAAACTTACTTTTGTCAGTAATATGAATACAAAGAGTGCTCTTAAATGCATTTACAATTAAATAGAAGTTGTTCACTCTAGGACAAAATTAAATTCAGTGAAGAACATACGTAATTTAAAACACATTCTTAAGCACTTATTTTAATGATTGAAAATTAGCAAGAGCCCATGTAAGTGCTTTATAGCATTCTGGAGTCTTACTTGTGAATTTATGAAGCATGCATGAATTTATATTTTATAATACAATTCCTGTTAGTGTAGTCTGTCTGAATTTGAGAAATCAACTTCCTGGTTTTATTAGTATATTTGGACTGAAATTTACACAACATAGTCGCGATCTATTTCATTATTATTATATCATTAAGCGTAAATAAGCACAGCTATTTACATCATCATCCTTTTAAAGTATTGCAAGGTAGGCAGGTTCACACATTGCCTGTTTGCAGTTAGGATTTCTGTATGAGGCCCCAGTGGATTTCTTTGTTTAAGTGTAAGGATGTTGTTTTGTGATGATGAAATGTATTCTGCTGATGGTTAAAAATCAAACTTTTCTTCTAAGGTGTTTTTTTTCATTCTTAGAGATCTAAGTGATTTCTCTTTGATTGTTGGGCCTTAATTAGGATTATTAGTAATGATTTTTTCTTTTATTTCATATTGAAAAGTACAAGTTTTGAAGACATCAGTAGTTTGAGAACATTTATTCTTAATATTTTCTTCACAGAGCCTGCTCTTATTTCACCAAATCTGTTACATTCCAGCAGTAGATTATGGGTTTGCATGTTCAGTAAGCTTCTAGTCATGTAGCTGCAACCAGTGAGCTGGAGCAAGCTTCTCAGTGTTCAGGAGATTATGTCGCTTTAGTGACAGAATTTTCCCATTTTATTTTATAGTCTGCATACTTGGCAACGAAGGTTAATCTCTGCTGATACCCATATTCCACAGACAGTGTAGGCTGCAGCTCCTTTCATATTCATCAAGGTTTATATTATCAAATATTCTAGGCAAGCAATACATTTTCCTTTTGTTCTTTATAGAAATTTACTTTTAACCTAAATCATTTTATAGAAACCTTTTCTGTTGCATATTAGTGTTGGTTGGTTCTCTGTAGTAGTCGTCACTATATTTTAATGATGCTCTATTGTTAATTTAAATATATGAAGTTTTAAATATATGAAATTCTCATGTTTTCAAAACTAAAATATGCAAGTATTAATGGAATATTTTTTGCCTTTTCATAAATGTTTTTACTCCTTAAAAGTACAATATTGTTTCAGTTCAGCTTAATATTCTTGTGCAGTCATAATTCTCAACATAAAATACAATTAACAATGCAGACATTCAATAGAAAATATTTATTAGCATTTCTATAAAACAGCTTCTAGGTCACAGAAAAGTTAAGCCATATATGAGAGGACATTTAGTGGCAGATGATGAGTGATGAAGAATGAAGATGCTTTCAGGAATGCAGCAGTAGTATCATAAAATAGTTGTATATATTTGAAACATTCTCATCCTTCCTGTATGTTTTCCTTAGGTTTGAATGCCATTTAAAGCAAACTTTCTTGGGATTCTGCATGGGGCTATTCAGATGGACTTTGAGGAACAGTTTAAAGAACTTTCAAATTGACAATAGTCGTAAAGTAGCAAAGCAAACATAAAACAAAGCATATCACAAACTTTTAATAGTAGTTTTACAGAGCATCTTCACCAGCACACTGCAGAGAAGTCAGCCTTACTCTGGTTTCTATCTTTTTCTCACATTTCTTCTTTTTACTTAGTATATTTTATTGTCTGTAATGTCTAAGTTCTGGTTGAACTTCTTGTTGAGCTTTCTTAATGTACAGGACAATATTACTATTTTCATTTTACTAATGAGTTTCAGTGGCAGAGATATAAAAATTTTATTCAAGATAACACATGTTATCAGTGGAATCATATCAACTGAGACTTTGTTATGTTTTCTGTGGAACCTGTAAAAGTGACAAGGGACAAATCAGCCTGAAGACAGAGCTGAAAGATTTTCTCCTTTTTCAAGGACTGAAAGAAATTAAAATTCTTAAATAATCTACTGATTATTTAAGATAGTTTTAGTTAAGATAGTGTCTTAAATAATCTACTGATAGTTTGCTAATGAGATCTGAATAAATTGATTGGAGGAAAGAGGAACAAGTTACAAATGTTCTTACCAAACATTTGGTGGGGATTGAATTGATAGGAAGATTTTGCAGAAAAAATACTTTTCCTAAAGACTGCACAGTTCACCATTTAAGTGGAGGTTGAGAAGCTGTCCTAATGGCATTTTGGGACAGCTGATCAAGGGCACAGAGCTTTTGTTAATTGTAAGGTCAACACCAAACTGGAATGGAGACCATTGATGTAGCTTCATTTGATCATTATCCTTACTTTTTACCTTTTCCAGATACATGGATTCTTGGTCTTGTAACAAAGCTCTTAATTTTGTAAACCATTTAGTAGTCAATGGTGAAGAATTATTCTTTATTTTTTCTCTATTTTTTTTTTTTGTTTTACATGAAATGATTGTAAAGGAAAAAAAAAATGCAACAAACAGAATAATTTTCAGGGTTTTGGGCAACTTTTTTGTTAGATTTAGGTTTTTTTAAATCAGGAGCATTTTAGATGAGGCCTCAGGAAACTTGAAACTCACTTCATGTGTCTGTAGTCTGTATTGCTAAAGCTACTTTTAACCTTTCTTTATATAGCTGTCTATACACTTAGGTGTAGTTATGATCAAGAGAACATCCTTGTGTCATGATGGACTTCACCATAGGGCAGGCAAGATCTCTCAGGCCCTCTTCTGGGTGTGTAAGTTCTCCAATAGAGCATTTCTATTTCTGACTGCAGTCACTTCAATGTTAGTGTTACTTAAATAATAAAATAACCCAATCTATTTCATTATGTTTTCATATCTCATATTTTGATCTCTTTTCTATGCCAGCCCACCTTCTACTTAGTGTAGACTATATTATACTTCTTAAAAATATCATCTGCCCTTTCTGTGGATGCTAGCTCTTCTCCTTTGTCATAGATTTTCAGTTTGCTTATTTGTATTTTGTATGTAAATGGATTGACATCATGGTATTCTCAAAGAAATTTTTTTTCATCTTTTGTGTGTATGCTTGTATTGTAGGTTCCCATAGGTGTAGGGGCTCACATCAATTAAATAACTTGGTTAACATCCTCTGTGGTCCAGGTTCTATGATGATTTATGCTCAATGAAACTGTATGTGTGCATAATGCTAAGCCTATAATAAGCCTTGTAGCATTTCTCTTCAGATCTGATGCTAAATATTTGCAGAACTGAATCTTGAACTTGCATGATATTACCTCTGAAGAAGAAATTGTAATATGATTACTTCTCAAACACCTAAACATAAGTGCTATTATAATAATGTGAAAACATTTTGATGAAAATCTGGGGTTACCAAAAGTTTACACGTTTACTGTCATATGAAGTGTTCGGGGGGGAAAAAACCAACAACTTTTCCAGTATTTAAAATATAACTTGTGGTTTACTCTACTGCCACCAGATAGTGAAATCAGCTTTGCAGTCTTCGCAGTCTTTCCTATACTTCCTTATAGAACAACGGTGTTGTAGAGATACCAGTAAAATTTAATGCAATGCAATATAAAGGATTTATTTGAAAAACTCTAAGGTAATCATTAACAGAGGAGTAAATTAGTTTTTAACATGTAGTGTAAAACAGGGGGGTTGTGCTGTTCTGCTTGAAAATGCCTATAATTTTCTCCTTTGAGAGTGCTTAAAAGCTATGTGAAATTTCAAGTCTTCTCTAGAAGGCACAATAGATATCACACAGTTGATGCAATTTTAAATATATATCTTTCAATTTCATAGTATGTGTACTGTATTTTCTAAGATGTTTCTAGTATTTTGTAGTTTAACTGAGTGCTTAGTTTGACTATTAAACATACTCAGGAAAGGTTTAATGCAATTTTTTTAATACACTATCAACATGGAGCTAAGCACAACAGAATTGTTCAAGGAGTTAATTCTCATTTACCCTTTAAACCACCCGATGTGTTTCTATCCTATGTTGTATTTGATGTCTGTGTGCCATGGTGATTTAATAGACATGCATTAGATGTGGTATGAGACTCCAGCTTGCATGAATTTCCTTGTGTATATATATATCAATTTATAAGATACTTAAATTGTCTAAATAATCTAAATACATTAACAATTTATTGCAATTACGTTTTGCAGTTTGTTGTTGCAAAGGCTGTGTTTTTATTGGTAATCTTAATTTTGCAGTTTAAATAGGTACCTAATATAGTTTAAAAACACAGGAAATGTCATTCTAATGACCTGAGTTATTAAATATGTAATGCCCTTTTTATTCCATGCTCCAATCCTTGAATGTTTGGAAGAGACTGTTTTCAAATGTTTTAAGAAGACTTATTTTCTTACTTTAAAAAAAAACCTGTTCTTACTGCAGCTGGTTTTAGAAGAAGCTTTCGTCTTAGCAGAAAAGATAAAAAAACAAACAAGTCCATGTATGAGTGCAAGAAGAGTGATCAGTATGATACAGCAGATATCCCAACCTATGAAGAAGTTGCAAAATACAGACGACAACCTAATGACAAATACAGGCTTGTTGTTTTGGTTGGTAAGTTGTTCTCTCTTTTTTTTTTTTTTTACCTGGTAAAACAGAGACCTGCTGATTAGCACAATGCTTACCAGAAAGTCTTTTAGACTGAAAGGGATCTCAGGAGTTCACCTGGTCCAGCCTCCCTCTGAACAAGATTAACACCAGGTTCCCAGCACGTTGCTCATGGTAGCAACTTTGGTGACCTGTCTTCCCATCATATCTTCTCTGTCTTACCTCACACCTCAGTAAAGAGATGGCCTCCATCTTTTCAGTGAGTGTCAGAAGGGTGCTAGCGGGTCTCCCTGAAGACACCTCTTCCCCAAGCTAGGCAAGCCCAATTCCCTCAGTCTCTCTTAGAGGTTATGTGATTCAGCTCCTGACCATCTTCGAGGCCCTCTGATGTCTTTGATCCAGTTTATCAGCAGTATTTTAGTGCAGGGCTTATTGTGGACAGAGTATTCCTCACAAGGGACTGACAAGTGCTGAGTGAAGGGGAAGAATGACCTCTATCTATGGTTCAGGCTCTTGCTGTCACAGCCCAGTCTCCTGTTTCTCTTCATTGCTGCCAGTGAGCCCTGGGGACTCATGCTTAGCTCTGCCCACCTGAACCCCAAAGTCCTTGTCATCCAGCCAGTCAGTCCCAGCCTGTAATGCAGAACTCTGTCCACATCAAATTTTACTAAGTACTGCCAGCCTATGCCTGACGCTCTCTGGATGGAAGCCCTGCCCTTGATTAAGTCACTTGTATCACCCATCTTGCCATGGGCAGGCTTTGTAAGGGCCCACTCTTTCTCATTGGTACAGATGTGAAATGGAGTATGTCACAGGGAGCTCTCCTTCTAATGAGTCATAGAGCACAGACAAATAACCCCTTCCCTTTGAACATGCTCCAGTTTTTCACCTGTCTAGTAGTCCACCTTTCTAGACAGGATGTCCAGCTTGCATTATAAGGATGCTTTAGGAGGTTGTGCTTAAAGCTTTCCTAAACCAAAGGGAGATGACATTAAAATACAGCTACCATGGTTACAGGCCTGAATGCAGCACTCAAGCTGTCCTAAAACTCAAAAGAATTATATTGATATTCCACTCTTAAAGACCAATCAATATATCTATGTGGGGAAAAAAAATAAAAACAACCAAAAAAAAGGATAAATACCTGAGGTCAATGAAGACAGACAACAAAAGTGGAAAGAAACAAAACCACCTACTGCATTAGAAAAAGTAAATGGACAAGTAGTAACAAAGGTGGATGAAAGGTGAACCTCTGTAGGCCAAGGATGAATGTAAGCATCGCTGCCGAAGACTCAACATATTATCCTTAGTCAGCTTTCTGTTCTTCTGTAATCTGTTACTGCCATGGCTTCCTCACACATTTATTATATAATCAAAATGCATTGCTTCAGTCTCCCAAAAAGAGAGAAAGTGGATTATCTTAAGCTTTTGAAAGGTAACAATTGGAGTACCAATGAGTAATGAGTAACCATTGCTACGAGTGAGTAATGTCTCATTGATTATTGTTTCCTTGGCAGTAATATATAGGCTAATGCTTCATTAGTAAAATTTCCTCCGTTCTGAAAGCAGCAGAGCAGAGAAATATGACCCTCTGTCAAGGACTGTTAGGAACTGTTGAGTAGCTGTGTTTTTATATCGCTCATATCCAAGGGAAAATTAAATTGAGTTTTTAATAAACAGTTTTGTCACTCTCTAGCACTGAAAATCAGCCACCTACTAGTGTGATCACTGTGAGATTGTGGGTTATATACAACAAGTAATAACATGGTTGAGTTGATTTTACAGTTACATCAACAGAGTGTAGTGCAAAAGTGTGATAAGTAGACTTTTTATAACAAATTGCATATGTCTGATCTAAGGAATGCCTAGAGATTCCATCTGATTTTTGTTGTAATAAATCAAGTGAAGAAAGAGTGCTTTTTCAGTAACAAAAGCAATTCAGAAATTTATTGCGGACTTCAGTAATTCTAATGTTTTTTCTCTGGATATTAAGAGCAGCTTAAGTCTGGCCAATACCATAAAAATGTCTTGGGCAAAATGTGGAAAAACTAGCAGAGCTAAGCAATACAGGTAGAGTAGAAGTGAACACATTTTAAAAGCTTTTTGTGTGCCAGTAGCAGCGTTCTATATAATACATCGAATATAATTTGTATAGTAGTACCAGGAAAGAAAGGGACATATAATTAATTTATAGCTGTAATTGGTGCAGACACCTGCAGTAGATGTCTGTTGTGTTATGCTAGGTCTAAATATATAATTTATTTTAAAGGGGACTAAAAGGGGACATTTAGGTTTGGTTTTGCCTTTTTTTAGGGGGATGGAGTTTGACAGCTTTGAAACAAGTTTCACTTCTTTTTGAATAGGTCTGATTTAAAGAACACAAATTGCACACACAGTAATTTTAGTGGCCTGTTGTGTGATACACATTACTCTCAGGATCAGTTCAGTGTACCAGTTTGTCAAGATTTTACCTTGTCTGAAAATGTTAGTCCTTGAATAAAGCCCTGCAAATCCTTGGTGCTAAAATAACATCATCTGAAGCAGTAATGATACATTTCTGTGTGCTTTTAATTGTTAGGATTGTGGTGAGTCTGCTAAAAATAAAATTATCCAACATTATGTCATCAGTCTGCATCTAGTAATTTACTGTTCCCAAACTGCCAAGAAATTCTTAAAGTCTTCCATCACCAATATTGCCTGCATCCTAAGTGTTACATACCTCACAGCCCTATCAGATGAAGGCATAATATTCTAAAATGATGAGTATTATTTAGACACGAGAATTTTCATTTATATTAATGAGGGGAAAGTCCTGCTCACAAAGTCTTCTGGTGTAGTTAATTTTAAGAGCCAGAGTAGCATAAATTTTGTTTCCTTAGAGTTAGAATGAATGTGCTACATGCAATAACTTTATCTGGCATGGTTTAAGCTAACTCAGAGCTTTCTGAAGGGGCAGGATAAAGTGAAGTTATCAGTAACAAACCATGAGCACTCGTTCCCCAGAACACACACTGTTCTGTGCATGCAGTGTGATCCCCAGAGGTGTGCAGAGCCTTTCAGGTGCTGTCACTCATGGTGATGTCTCTGTCCAAAGCGGCAGTGGTGGAAGCAAGGACCAGAGGTGTGTAACCATAAAGGAGAAGTTGTAATTGGCGTCTGACACGATCAGAAAAACCTCTGTCTCTGAATGAGGCTGTCAATACTTCCCACAAAGATGTGCTTCTGGTCGCCACTGCGAAGAAAAGGAATCTGGGACTGGAAAAGCTTTCTATTTGTTGTATTGCTTAGATTTTTTTTTTTTTTTTTTTTTTTTTTAATCTATCACCTCTGCTTTTGTCATGAAGGAGTTATGATGAGGCCAGGTCTATTTCAGAGCAAAGAAGGATGAAATGAAAGGGCCTTTTACCTCTCCACATCTCCTGACTTAGCTTTAACATGTTCAGGAGTTGCTTGCAGAGTCTTAATTGATCTACAGCAGTAATGCAGGGAAATGGGCTACCATGGCCATGCTACTTCCAGTAAACTAACTGGACAATGAAGAAAGAGACCTGTAATTGCTATCTGCATTAAAACTTCCTGATTGAAGGCATGGGAAGGTCAGCAAGGTTCAGGAACAAATGCATAAGATGTAACATAGTGCCTAGCCTGGCCCCTGAGAACACTAATATGAACTCACTGATCCTACTTCAGTGAACTGCGAATCTCAAAATACACTCCCACTGCTTGTTAAAATGTGCTGAAACACAAAATAACGAGGTTCTCCTTTCCTACCACACTGAGCTGCAGTCAGACATGCATGTGCAGTCATTGCATTATAGTGTACTAGGAACTTAGCCACAGAGCCTCTCTCAAAGCATGTCTCCTACTGCGTTCTTGTGATCCCAGCAGAGATATTGTCATCTAACTCACAAAATCTGTTCTGAAAGACCACTTTCCTTTTCTTTCCAAAAGACTACTAGGAGTTCATTATATGTCTATGGGTGCAGAATGGCTGGTTGGCTTAACCCTCCCAAGACCTAAACTTAGTTTTCTTCAGTTTTCTTCAGATGTGTCTTGAGTGTTGCAAAATTTAGTGCAAGTTTTAATGATTGGTAGTTTAATTCTGCAAATGTCTTTCAGTAAAGATAGTCTCTGCAGTTCACTTGTGCAGGATTTGATCATTAACATGACTTAACAGGCAACAGCAAGCAGCACAAATGTTCCTTTAAAAAGTAAGCAAAGTATCTCTAAATCTATCAGCATAACTGTAAATATTGCTTCCTAGGGTGATGATTTATAGTAAACCAAAACTACACTACATAGATCCTGCATGCCTTATATTTGACTATAAGAATCAGGATGATCCTTTTAAATCCTGACACTTCATTCTCTTTCTGAGTTCAAATTGTGTTCAGATTCATAACTATTAGAGACTGGCATTTTTCTCTGCTGCATCACAATGAATATTTAGAAGGGAACTGTATATTACACTTGGGAGAGGTAGTATAAAAATCCTTATAATGGCTGGCTTTGCTGAGCTGGAGTCAGCCCTCAGTGTCCATATGCTACAGTTATGAGAACTCTGAAGACAGCACTGAAAAAGAAGAATCTACACCTTTCAGTAGTTAATTTAAAGATGATTTTTAAATGTTAATCTTGAAGGGGAGACAATAGCAGTGAAGTTGTGGTCTGATAACAGAGTTAAGCTAAGTTTCCAAAGCATGTGTTGCAGGAAGTGAAGCCTGGACTCTTTATATATATAAACAGAGCTAAAACATGCTGTTGATTTGACAGCATGTAGACTAAGGAAATAATATTTATGTGGATTTGATGGGAAAGATTTTTTGCTTAAAAGTAATAGAGTGATTTTTAAAAACTGAATTCCGTTTGGTTTACTTTCTAGGATATATTAAGAGTTTTCATTACTTTTCATATAGAAGTCCATATTTGCCATAAATATCTAAACTATTATAAAAAGGAAAAAAAGGTAAATTATAACAAAAGTAATGCCATTATCTACATAACACATTGCTATCCTCTGCAGACATGCACCAGTAGAGGCTGCTGTACACCATATTAAATATACATTTATACATACTAATAGATTAATTTACAGGAAGGTCAGAGACGGAACTTGAAATATAGTTGTGTTTAACTGATGTGAACACATAGAAACTTCAAATGTAGAAACTCCAAGATGTTACAGCAGGACCACAGTCTGGGGGTAGCAGCAAAATAGCAAGCATTTGCTTTTCATCATTATGTGTTTCCATAACTCCAGATGGGGTGAATGGTCATTTTTACAGATAGGCATCTGTAGGTACTGAAGCATGAATCTGTTTTTTGGACTCTGACTAGCAAGTAGTGGTTACAACACTATTTCATTGAAATGTTTATTAGGTTTAGTATTTACAATGTTTAAAAAGTCTTTGTTAAGAAGCACTCCATATATAAATGTGTCGTTTTACTAGATGTGCAAGAATTTTCCTTAAAACCACAGGTATTATCCTTGCATTATTTGGGATATGGTTCCAATGACTCATTTTCATTTGCCTTCTTCTGTTGACCAGGCTCTGTAGAAATGAAGGCTCTCCACTGTAAGAAACATAAGAACATGCAGGGCTGAGCTCCCTTCACACACAGCACCCTGTCACCAAAGTTGGCAGGCAGGGTGGAGCCCTGCATAAAGGGCTCCTGGGGGCAGGCAGCAAGTGCCTGTGGAGCCTCTGAGACCTCACAGGACAGAGAGCCCTCACAGAGACCTAAGGCACCACAGCTAAGAATTAGGGACAACTCAAAAGCCAAGAGGAATGTCTTGCTCAATAGCGTCTAGTACAACCGTATTCAAGTGGAGGCGGAGGAGACGGGTCAAAAAAATTCCGTGCAGTCTTTGTTTCTTTCTGCCATCCTCTTTCCAAGAGTGGTCTCTCTTTGGCAGTCACATGAAGAAGGAAACATTTGCTTTGGACCCATTCAGACAGGCAAGAGACAAGCACAGTTTAAAAGAAAATCAACAACAAAGAAAGAAACCCAAACATCCCAAATGAGTTGTGACCTGGCAAGTGCTGTCCTTCCTTCCTCTCTCCATGCAATGCCACCCTCGCACAGTTGAAAGGTGGATGGTGACAGCTGCAGGCAGCCAGGAGCTGGGCAATGTTCCTGCCTGCAGCACGGGCTGGAAGAAGCAATGCTCTCAGGGCATGAGAAGGTGGAAGAAATTGTCTCCAGGGGCATCTGGTGCAGGCAAGGGATGCAGCAGCAGGAGGGAGTGAGCCCTGCTGACACACAGAGTGCGGAAGCTTTGGGGACACTTTGCACATGCCAGTTGGGGTCCTCTAATCTGCAAGTTGGGGGTATTCTGGCAAAATAAACAGCCAAACCACTTTTTGTTCAGGAAAGCTGCAGGTTAGATACAGGGGTTTGTACTAGGGCTGAGATGGGTGTGGGTGCATGATGAGGGTAGTTGCTGCAGAAAAGAAAGCCAGCTTTGCTGACAACTTTTTTTCACTGATATTTTGTCAGTAATAAAGTCAGAACAGAATAACTGCCAACTGCATTCCCTGAAATTTGTCAGTTCTGTATATTCTAGGAGAGGCTGGAACCATGGGCATTTCCAAATTATCGATTAAAAGGCAGTAATGTCAAAAAGGCAGCTATAGGCTATGTAGTCTTATATTGGAGCATTCTTGCACCTGAATACAAGAGAAAACAATTTTTTTCTTTCAGGTCCTGTAGGGGTTGGACTGAATGAACTTAAACGGAAATTGTTAATCAGTGATACCCAGCACTACGGGGTAACAGTGCCACGTGAGTAAAAATGCACTTCTGTTCTCTAATGATATACTTGCATTATTAGCCTTTATTATTGCATTACCTTTAAGGTACTTTCAAATTTGGATTTCTAAATGCATGCTTGGCATCCAAATTACTTTTCTAATTTTTAAAAGTGCTGCTGCAGTTATATATTAAATAGCATTGATTAAACTGATAGAGCTTTTTGGCTCAGAGACATTGCAGTACACTTTCAGTACAAGTTTAGCATGATTGATGTCAGTGAGGTTTAGTAAATGAAACTCAGCTGAAGAACACCCTGGATTTGGCTGTAAAGCAGAGACATGTACTCTGTTACCGATGCTTGTGTTCAGTAAACTGCCCTTTATCTGTTAGGCTGAAAAATGAAGATTGATGATCAACAGTTTAATCCAGTGAATAAATTCATTAAATTCCTCTGATTAGCTTTAGAAAAGTTGATTTGGGAATATTTTTCCGCTTTGTAGAACAAGTACTGTGATTTTTTTAAAATTGAGGAACATTGTACTTTGTTAACTTCTACAATACTTTACTGGGTTTTCTTTAATATGGAGAACTCAATAGTTTTAGACTTTGATTTCTTGGTTTGCTTTCTTCTTGTACCTTCTATAGGGATCCTTCAAAAATATGGCTCCAGCGTTCTGAATTGGGATTCAGAATTCCCAAATTGTCACAGGATTTTTGCGAGAGCAGATACTCTGTGGAGTGTATATATATGAGTGAATTTGCTAAGTAATTAATGCATTTAGTTTGGCAAGTCATTTCTTTTGCATGTATTTGCTTCAACTGGGCATTAAAAGCAACAACAACAAAAAAGCTAGATGTTCCCAAAATATTTAACACATTGAAGTATATGCACTCATTTGCCCAAAAATATTCCTGTAAAAGTTGCCAGTATTCATCAAGCTGCCTTTTCTCTTTTCTCTTCCAAATGTGTGGTTATAAGTTAAAACAAACATGTAAAGGAATCCCTCTCCTTGAAATTCAGTAAGTCAGGACTTAGAGAGAGAACTGGGATTCCTGTCTTGGAAATGTTCCTCATTGTGTCAGCCTAGGAAGAAGAGTGATATATGAAATGGCATTTAAGACTGTCTTGCTGCAAGCAGGTTTTTTATGTCCATATGTGATGGAGAATACATGATGCTGTAGTATTCAACTTTTTCAAAATAGGATGTTTTCATGGGTTCATTAGTCAAAAGTGACAACCCCACAAGTAAGTTTCATTTATAAGCAAAATCTTTATACCTACTTGGGGGAAAGTAGGAAGTGCAAATAACATAAAGCTACTGAAAGAAAACGGAACTCTGTTTTGATCACCAGATGTAGAAAAGCACTAAAACATGAAGTTCACATCCCATTTTTTTATTACCATGCTTCACATACCATAGCTACAAGAGTTGTTAATGAACATAACATTTTATAAATCAGGATGGTGTGCTTTGTTTCCCTTTATGGTCTCATATGCTAATAGGTTTAACAAGAGGCAAGGCTGAGGTAATTGTTATGGACTGGTGTTCCTTTTATATTCAGCTGTCCTCATTTTATTGGATTTTTCCACTAGTTAATAAAAAATGATAATATGATACTTGTCCAATAGGTTTTTGCCTGCTTTTCCTGCATGCATTTAAAGCTCAATCCTGTTATGTGTTTGTGTGCTGCCTACCAGATCCAGAGCAGCCTTATGTGCTTCAGAACTGAGGAAAGTGCTATGCTTAGTAATGCACAAAGAGTTGGTACTTTTCAGTTTTTCCTGAACTGGTTTGCATTGTATTGTTTTGTGCATATTTTCCTTTCTTTTTTTTTTTTTTTTTATATATGATGCAACTGCAGACACTACCCGTCCAAGGAGAAGTCAAGAAAGTGATGGTGTTGAATACATTTTCATTTCCAAGCACTTGTTTGAGACAGATGTACAGAATAACAAGTATGTTGAAGAGATTTTTAACTAGGACTGCGGTTAAAACAATGGTTTGTTATAAAATAAGGCTGGTTGTTATTTTAGATGATAAGTCAAAATGTATATAAATTGCAGTGATTTGAAGATGTGTTTAAATTACATTTTGTTATATAAGCAGCTGGGGAAAAACACAGAGTAAAAAAAAGCAGGATGTGCAAAAAAACCCAGCTTCTAAGCTTACAAGTAGTTTCAGTACCTCAGCTCCTCAAGGAGACACTGAAATTATAGGTGCTTAGGATAGGGGAGCATTCTTTTAATAGAGCATCTTATAGCAGTAAAGCATTGCAGCTCTAGGGAAGGAGGGGTGTGGAAGTGCTGCAGACGTGCCTGAGTCAATGTTTGTGTAGTTCTGCTCTCTTTCAGGCCAGGCACTTCCTCTGCTTTTGAATTTAGAGATCTACAGTGAAGCCCCTGCCTGTACACCCTCCAGAAAGTAAACTAAAATGAAGAGACAATGGTAGCATCGTGCTCTCCAACAGCCTGTAAAGTTCTGTAGCTTGAAATTCTGCCCCAGTTTCAGAGGGTAAAAGTGTATTAGACACAAAGCTGTGGGTTTTATTGAAACTTCAAACTGTGCTTTGCTTTTCTGGCAAATCGTGCTTGTACTTTTATAGCAAATAACCAGCCGCCTTGGTTCCACCAGCACCGTCATCACTCCTCCTCTTCAGAGACAGAGAATTTGGATATTCTGTAGTGTGCAATGAAATTTCAGTAGTTTCTATTGTTTAGCTTATCCACTGTTTTATTGCATTGCATTAGTTCAGAAAAAGAGGTGATGGAAAACATTAGTGGGCTGTTGGACTACAGTACTTTTTTCTCTTTAACTGTAATACAAGCAGGTGTTACTGATTTGAAAGCGGTAAAGTAGAAGATTTCTTAAAATTGACATGCTGAAGTACTTGACAGCATTTCCTTCATAAAACACAGTAGAACTCTCATGTAAAGTAAAATTTTTTCCTCCTGAACTAAATCTTTTAAAGAAAATTGGTAAGCTTTTTTTTCTGGAGAAAATGGAAATGATTCCAGTTGTTTTCACCTTCTGCCACAGGTTTATCGAGTATGGCGAGTATAAGAACAACTACTATGGAACAAGTTTAGACTCTGTTCGATCAGTTCTAGCTAAAAACAAAGTTTGTTTGTTGGATGTGCAACCTCATGTAAGTAAGCATGTCTTCTGAGCTCTTGTACTTCCCTGTATTGCATATTGGAATTCCAGGACAAAAATATTTCTAGAAAGGTGTACTTTATCCCATGAATGACTGTGGAGTGGGTTTGCTGGCTACCTTTATCTCAGCAAGGCTCTCTGAAAGGATATAAATACATAGCAAGTAAATAAAGGAATTGGAAGCTGGCAGAATATCAAAGATTTAATTACAGAGTGCTCCTATATTTCCATTTACCTTTCTGTTAGTTTGGGCAAGAGATTGTCTCTGAAACTTTAATTTCAGAATAGTTTTGAGTTATCACCAAATCCAGCAACTCTGTCTCACATGTTTCTCTAGACTGTTCATGCCAAGGGTTTCCGTGCAGAGTGGACATGAGTCAAGGAATGCACTAAACGTAATGTTGGCTGGATAATTGTTTAGAATATTCCTCTCTAAGCCATTTTTTCTTGCATTGACCTTGTCTTTCAACCCCATTGAACAGCTCCACTGGGAAATTTTTGGTCCTAGTAACGCCAGTGTTTCTAGAAGCTGGACTAGTTTGTTTAAACCCAGCCAAAGCATCTCTTCTCCAAGGGTGGCCTGTGTATTCGGAACCCTGGCAGCTTGTGCTCAACTCATGGGGCAGTTTCAGATGTGGGGCTGTGCCCTGGGAGCAGGGAAGGGGCTACAGTGGCAGAGGAATGGCTGGGGAAGCCATTGCCATTGCCAGGGGAGGAGGGGAGGTGATGAGACCATTGCCTGTCCAACACAGCCCTGTGTTCCTGCAAAGCACTAAATTCTCTTGGGGCCCCAAGCTTGGGATCCCACTCTCCAGCATGGGATTTTCATGTGGACCATGGCAGTGTGGAGAGGATAGAAAGCTGCTGACCATCCATACCACCTGTGCTGCAACTGAACCACAGACCTGCCTCTAACACCACACACAGCTCACTTGGGAAAGATGAACAGCAGGGAGTTGTATGGCAGGCACACAGTACTGAAGAGAAAAATCATTGACCTTTTGTGAAAAGTGTCACAGGCACCTTTTTCTGCTAATTTTCACAGGTACAGAAGGGGTTATTCTTGCTAAAATGGGCTGAACTTTTCCTTCTCCCCTAAATACCTGCTGTTCCCCTCCATCCCCTTGCTGCCAGTGGCACCAGTGTACACAACTCAAGCTTTGCCAGACGGCATGGGCTTTACCAGCAGCCGTGTGGAAATCAAGACCCAATGATCACCCTTGGAGAAAGGGTTTTCTTACCATTCTGAAAATTCTCCCTACATGAATCAATGCTGGTCAGCAGAGCAGGATGGCAGTAAATGAAAAATACCTGCCTAGAAATGCTTTATGGGTTTATTCTGGTCAGTGGGGAGTTTCTTTTTATTACAGTAAATTCCATTGTGCAAAATAAACTAATTAATTAAAATCTTTCCTCTTCCCAGACAGTGAAACATTTGCGGACATACGAGTTTAAACCATTTGTTATATTTATAAAACCTCCATCACTTGACCGTTTGAGAGAAACCAGAAAAAATGCCAAGATTATTTCAAGTAAAGATGATAAGGGAACTGCAAAACCCTTTACAGTAAGTATAATTAGACATAGTAAAACATGAGAACCTGCTAAGAGTTTTGTTCTAGCAGTTTACCTTGAAAATAAAGGTGATCACTGGTTCTTACTGACAGCACTTGTCAGGGCTTACACAAGCATCTTGCTGTTTCTCAACCTCTCTCACATTACACATTTACTGTGGTGTTTTCATTGTTTGATATGCTCATGGGTATTTACTCCATGGTCCTCTGACTATGTCATTAAAGAACTCCCGCAGTCCAAACATCTTTATGAGACATAATGCTGTGGATTTCCTTTAAAAAATTTGCACCTGGGCTTAGTTTCTGTTCAAATATAAGAATGTATTTGTTTTAGCAACTGTATTAAGGGGTCTAAATTTAGAGGAAAATGCAAATATAAAGAACCAATTGAAAAACTAAATGCTACTTTATTAAAAAGCCCATATTTGTGGATAAGAGAAATAGAGGGGTTTTTAAATGTTACAGGAAAATGAATATTGTAAGAAAGAAGAGTTATTCAAGCAAGGAGCAAATGCTGGTTTTTGTCAATAGTCGTAAAAAATTTAGATTACCCAATTTTAACATACTTGCTTTCTTGTAATATAATGAAATAATATTTTAATTGAACCTACAGCAAAGTTGATCATCATTAGACTGTTTATCTATATTTACAGTGTGTATCATTTTTCCTTATTCAGATGTTACTTAAGATTTTTTAGGTTTGTTTCAAAGTGAGTCACAGATATAATCACAGACTGTATCTGTGTAGAATGTGCATTTTGGAATAGTTTGGAGATTACATTCTTTAAGAAAATGTTGGTTTGTGGTATATAAAAAGTAAGAGGAGTTTGTTCTTAAGAGCAACCTTCAGGCCATTGCTTAGTTAGGACAGGTTTCATCTCTCAAAGCCATTTAAACAAATTACTAAGATTTGTTCTCTCCTCAAACATGACGAGAAATCCACTAAGCCAGATCGAACAAGGCATAGAATGATGACTCCTACACAGCTCTTAAAAGAAAAAGGGCTGTGCTGTAATTCACAGTGTGCTAATAGCAAGCTGAGATTAACATAATGAAACTTTAAATGTATCATCAAAGTAAACAGCTAGAAACATTTTCCACTGGTGCTGCTAACAGAAAATGTCTCCATAATTACTGTGCAGTGACTAATTGTGTCACTACAAAGGGAGAGATGAAAGAATTGCCTGTTGAGCTGAGTCAATTCATCAGAATACTCTCTGAGATCACTTGTAATGGTAATGTCTATTTTTTTTTAATTAGAAGTACAGTTTCCATCTCCTGATGAGATAAGAAATAAGCAATTAGACCATGTTTAATACAAAGGAGTTTATGCAGTGTTGCTATGGGACTGGCTGTGCACTGATCTTTATTGCACTGCTCTTACTAGGAAGAAGATTTTCACGAAATGATTAAATCTGCCCATGTGATGGAGAGCCAATATGGCCACCTTTTTGACAAGGTGATCATCAATGATGACCTCGCTACGGCTTACAGTGAGCTTAAAACAACTTTTGACAGGTTGGAGACTGAGACCTTCTGGGTTCCTGTCAGCTGGCTGCACTCATAGTAACATTTTAAATAGACAAAACCTCTGCTGTTGTATCAGCATCTAAACCTTGGGCATGGTTAGGCTTTACTCGATGGCCATTTTCTTGGGATAAGGGTTTTTAACTCTACTGAGCAGCAGGTATACTCTTCATGCACTTGGAACTGGTCTTGTTTTCCTGTGTCTTCAATTCTGCTGCCCATGGTTTGGGGCAGAACAGTCAGATTAAACCAGAGGTTTACTGTGCTCTGTAAAGTGAGCTAATACTAGTACAGCAAAACTGCCAAACACCTCTTTACCATCATCTGTGTGTTTCCAAGGTAAGTGTTTTTAACACAGAGTTTGCAGAAGATACAAATTGATGCTGTAGATCAGCACTTCACTGGTTTTAAGCATAACTGTTCCCATAAATGAGCACATCAGCACTTGGAAGTTATTGCCCTTTAGGTGCTGGAGAGAACTGAAACAGACAAAAGTGACCAACATTTTTATGAGGAAGACAGCATAGTTTTAATTATGTATCAATGTGTTTTTACTTTTCTAGATGTGAACCTTGTTTTACATGTACAGACTGATTTAAGTATTGCTTTGCAATTACATAATCATGGAAAGAAAGATGTATTCAGTGGTTTAATAGTGAAACACTCAGCTGTGAGCATGCATGGATTGAAAATACTTACACGCATGCTCTGTGGCACAACAAAGAAAAGTCGGAATAATTATCTAAATAGGAAAAGATGTGACTTAGTGTGTATATAACTTCAAAGTCTTTGGGATTAAACTTCTGTAAAATCAGTGGCAAAGGGATATGAATAGCAACAAAGTAGAGAATAATTTTTTTCCCCTTTTAAATTGATTTTAAATATCTTTGGCACACTTTATAACAATTTTCCCATCCAAAATTTTCAAGCAGTGAGGAAACCTTGGACATCTGAGAAGCAGTTGAAAGAGATTAATTCTTTTTATTGTTGAGTGTGCATTGATACTTTTTAGTAGTGTAACATATATTCTGTCTCCACTCAAAAATAAATCTATGCTGTAGAGTTCACTGTAAAAAAACATTCTTGTCACTGGTCAGACAGTTGGAAATCCTGCTGTAAGATTTGATGTGTCAGTGTAAGCAAATGTGTATTAGAGGATGTATTTTTAATATAGATAATTTGGTATTTTTTTTTACTTACTACTGGTATGCAGGAAATGAGTACAGATGTAAAGACCAAGTAACACCTGTGTGTTGTGTTGTGAATATGTCTTGTAAGTACAGAATGTGTATAGGAACTTACTGACTTCAGATCATCCCATCTGTGGCATTCAAACAGGAAACCATTATTTCATGTTAATCTGTAAAGAGAATATAGCTCTCTTGTTTAAAGAAAAAAGAATTTAGTGAAACTTTATTTATGAAAGGGTTGAAAAGGGATGTTAAGTTTTTAAATTTCTTGTGAATGTGATCATTTATTAAAGAGATTACTAAGTCTGTAATTGGAAACAGTCTCTGTAAATGGAGCTCAACATTCCATGTAAATATTTTATTTCAGTTCATATGCTGATAAAGCCATGAGGTTTTGCAGTTTTATTTTAAATATGTATTTAATGTGTGGGCCATTGCATTTAGCTTAGAGTCTTATAAAACAAGTGAAATGCAAGAAACAACAGCAAAATCCCTGGGAGTCTGGAAATGTTTATGCAAGTGTTACAGATGTACTGAGTCCCAGTATGGATAAACGCTCTGCTTGAACAGCTCTACTGTAACTTCTGTCAAATTTCACCATTTTCTTGGTGGACTTAAACTTTTTTGTAACGTAAATAGGAATTTGTTGATTAAATTGATTGCATAGAGATTATCTGAGTTGAGAAAACATTATCTATTTTTTTTTAAATTACTGAAAATCAAACTATTTTTCAGGGGATACAGAATTCAGCGGGTCAGTTTGCCTTTGCCTGTGAGATGCCAAGTGCCTTCACCATCTCTTGAAATGGAGAGGACACTCAGCATCTCTCAGGATCTGGCCAATTCTAACAGGAGGGGCTTTAGTCCTCACTAAAACACTATAAACATTGCTTCTAACCTGGGCTGTCTTGTAACTTTGGGGTACAGTTACACTTGCATAAGGGACCTGCTTTTGTCTTTGTGAAGTAGATGCTAGAATAATCTGCAAACTCCCTGGTAGAGACAGTTCTGGCTGTCCTGCAGGCTATTTTTCCTGTCTTTTTGAAATTAATTTAATTGCCATTCCTGGGTGGGTGTGGTCTGGGAGGCTCTTGTGCCCAGCTCTGCCGTCCTGGGCAGCAGTGAGCAGTGTGGTGCTCTGTTCCCAGGGACACTGACCCTCTGATCCACGGCACATCCTGGAGGAGTCTCCCAGACCGATGGCTGCCTGCCCCATCTCTGAGCCAGGAGATAATTCCTGAACAGTAATACCTGCATAAGAAAGGGAACCTCAGAAACAGAGATCCAACCAACAGAGTAAAACATGCACAGGCTTTGATGAGTCAGAAATGTTTTTAATTACATTGCTAAATTGCTCTTTAAAAATCAACATTATTGCATTATTTAGCTTCAAAAACTAAAAAATTAAAGCCTTCCACGAGGCAAGCAGAGATGACAGTAGGTCTAGGCAGAAAAAAATGTTTTAGTCAAACAGTTTCAACGGGACAGGAGCCTGCTTATCATGATGGATGCTAAGCCTGTATGCTGAACTGTTCTGGGATACCAAGGGGAACAGGGTGGTGGATTGTTCTTTTGACTCCTAAGAATTTGGGAAGGAAGACAACTAAACATGCTTCCAATATTCCACATATTCAAGTTGTGCTGTGTGGGTTTTTAGAGAAATGTATGTTTTGACAGTCAAGTCCAGATGTTTTTATTGTGTTCCAGCTGTTTGCTGTAATCAAACAAAGGGTAGTATTTTTTAATATTGTATCAAGCTCTATACTTGAATTCACCATCAGGTCCTTGGTTGATGTCCTACCTGAAATCTGATCTTACCTTCTTATGCAAAACAATAAATTATTGATATACCACTGAAGGTGTTTTTTGCTTTATTGTAAATTGCACGATAACATATCATAGACTCATAGAATGGTTTGCATGGGAAGGAACCTCAAAGACCATCTCGTTCCAACCTCCCCAGCATTGTCAGGAACTTTCACTCAACCAGGTTATTCTGAGCCCCATCCAGCCTGGCCTTGAACACTGCCAGGGATGGGGCATCCACATCATCTCTGGACAACCTGTTTCAGTGTCCTACCTCCCAAACAGTAATGAGTTTCTTCCTAATACCTGATCTAAACCCACCATCCTTCAGCTTAAGGCAATTGTCCCTTGTTCTACTGCTACATTGATTTGTAAAAAGTCCCCCTCCAGCTCTCTTGTAGCACCTTTAGGTACTGGAAGGTGCTATAAGGTCGTGTCAGAGCTTTCTCTTCTCCAGGATGAACAAAATGACTTTAAAAGGTAAAATGCCTATGTAGTAAATTATTTCATGGGACTCTCTATTAACTTTAATGCTCCAATTATCTTAAACGGAAAAACAAACCACCCTAGAACAAGGATAACAACTCTTAATATTTCATTTTTGTTGCCAGATTTTTCTTCAGAATTGATGTTTACCCTTTCCTGTAGCCCACCCCATAATAAACCATTTTCTTTCTTAGGGGAAAAGCTTACACCAGTGGATCAAACTAAAATATCTGCTCATCCGGGCATGCAAAGTCTCAGTGTTTTATCTGAAATGTTGACTCCAAGTGTTTCACCAGACACATAAACTTCTAGGCCACACACAAGTCCCATGAGAGGTTGTGCTCATTTTTAGGACTCAAAGAAAGTAATGCTTGAAGTCAGTTACTTTTTGCACTGTGTTATGCCTTTTCCAGGAAAAGAAAAAGTAGCCTAGCACATAGTAGAATTAGAGAGAAGACTTTTAAGCACCCTCTATTTTGTTTCAGTGCACTACTCTGCATTTTCCAATGTACTTCAGTTCAGGTTCCTACTGTGTGTGGAGAATTTTTTCTTCAGTAAAGCCTATATTTAGCTTTTGTAAGATTGTTTCAAAGGATGAATAGTTTCTTCAGAGATTTGAAGTTAAACTTATAATTTATTCTGGTTTTGCTACCGCTCTCTCTACAGTCTTTTCCCCCCAGGATTTCTGTGTATCAGTGCTTAAAGTCATTTGTACTTGAAATTTGCCCAAGATCCTTCTGCTCTCAGAGTCATTAAGTATTTATCATATATTACCATGATTAATGTATGATATCAAGCATTCAACAGAAAAATGTCTGAACACAAAATTAAAGGGCAACTGTAGGTGTATTTGTTGTTTAAGAATTGTGGTGCTAGATAACAGTTAAAGGTTTCAGCAGGAAAACACAAAAAAACATTTGGAAACAGTTAAAGTCTGGTCTTAAATTTTGTCTTATGTTAAATGGCAGTACAAATGAGAGAATTTGGAGTTCTGGACAGCTGGAGACTTTTTCCCTTCTTGATATCTCTGTCTGAAATACAAGTTGGATATTTGGAAGACTCTATGGAATGATTTTACCTCTCTGTAATAAAATACTGTGGTGTTTTCTGTAACTGAAATCCAACATTTGAACAAAGAGGGTAAATCTGTGCTATTATTTAGACTTTGTTTTGTTTCTGTTTCAGTTGTACACTTACATCTGTTTAAATGAATTTTTAAGGACTCAGTGGCAGAAACTGACAGCCACACATTTCAAATCGTGGAGAAAAATACCCTCAGAATTTCCAAGAGGATTCAAATGGTTCAAACAGTATCTGAAAACTTGTTGATAAGAAATAGAGAAAATTAGGTCACAATTTCTTTTGTAATTAGATCTCTTTTCAGTGGCTGTATTAATATTCAGAACTTGAATATACTCAAAAAACCCAGAAGGCATCTGATAATTTTTAAAGTGAAATTTAGATTTGTGTTTTAACAAAGATATTGCAAGCTTTCTGTGGGATTATACACAGGCTCATAAAAACTTTGGGTATGTGTTTTAAAGTGAGGGTCTGTGGGTATGGCAGAAATGAACTAAGAATGTTACAAATGAAAGTACTACTCTGAAAATGCATCTTCGGTTTCATAAATCACTGAACAGGAGGTCAGAGACCTGGCTGCAAATGTACTGTGGTTTTTGTTCCTTCCTTGGTAAATATAAATAAGCACCAGTAAATCTCCATCAGTAAACAAAGCTAAAATTGTCCAAATTATGGAGCTGAAATGTAGTATTCAGAAGGAGTACTCCAGATCCTGGTGATGTTGGCCAAAATGCTGCTTTACTTTCTTCTAACTTCATTAACTTTTGCAACAAGAGTACAGCAATCACAGCTCTAACTCAAAATTACCAAACTGTTTTTAGTCATTGAAAATTTCATTCTTTGTTTTCCTCTTCACCCTTGTACAGTTTCAGTTTAGTAATTCAGTCATATAAGGAGGAGAAAAGGGACAATTAACTGATCTTGAAAAACAGACATCAAAAATTTGATACAAGGGCATTTTTTACCTCTTTCCCAATGGACACAGGGGTGGTGTGTTCCTGAAACAGAAGTGAGGAGCTAGTGTTTTTTCCAGATGGAGAGCACCTGAACAATGTTTTGTCCCATGAAAACTGAATTGCTCTGAGAGATCCCTGTGGCCTGTTTGATGCATGAGAGCAGCATATGGTAAAAAAGACCAGGAGCAATTGTAAATTTTATGCAGCCGGTGTTGGCTTCAGGGGTTCTTGTTTAAGGCAATGGCCACTGGCAGAGGTTCTGCTTGTTTTCTGTGTGACCTCTGGACATTTCCTGGTGTGTCCTCTCCCTTTTCTAAACTTCCATTAGTGGCTTGTTTTTAAGCAACTACAGTTCCCTAAAATTGGTCTTAACCTCAGGCAGTGGGAATAGTCATGTTTCATGATAAAGGCTGACATTCATGGTGGGGCATTTGCCCGGATGAGAGCATGGGTTGAAATCACTCCACAGAGCTTTGCATGCCCTGTCTATACTTCCCCACTAAACAGACCTTGATGCAGCTTCTGGAGCCCTGCTCCCAAAACCAGGTTGGCCTGTGTTAGGCACCAAATGAACATGGAACAAAGACGTAGTCCCAGGTTCAAAGGAGCTCACTAAAAGAAGTGGAAGAGATGGCAGAGCAGCGGGAAGGTGCAAGGAGATGCACTGGGCATGGCTCTTCCTGCCAGCTGGCACAGAGGCAGTGCTGGCCTAAGGGGGCTGTCAGATCCAGGACTCAGCATCTCACAGGAGGATCACATGGTTGGAGCTCCCTGGCAGGGTTTCAGCTCATGCTGGGCAGTGCCCAGGCACAGCTGAAGGCTCACAGAAGCCTGGCCCTGGCAGGTGTGCAGCCAGCTTGACTGCAGGAGGGAATGAGCTGTGTGTATGAGCTGTGCTCTGCCTCCTACCTGCAGAGCCAGAACGGCAGGGCTGCTCCTGGCCCAGTTCCCTGTCTAGTGCCAATGGAGGCAGGAATGCTCCAAGTCCCTTGTGCAGTCCTGGCCACTACTGACTGTAAGGCACAAAAGGAGTTTTCTTGTTTGGTTGTGGTTTTTTCATTGTTGTTGTTGAAAACTGTCTTGAAAGCTTTGTTATTATTGGTGCTATCTGGACAGTATGAAGGAGCAGTCTCACATATTGGCCCTGCTGGGTTATTATTCCAGATGGTTTTCTTTACAAAGCTGTTAAGCAGGAAGTAGAACCAAAACCAAAGATTGATTTGAACCATTTTTTTTTTCAAAAACCAGAACTGAACCTGAATTATTGTTTTCTCTTGACTTCATTGAATTCAGATCATCATTGGCCACAGCTGGATTCAACCCCAGCTCAAACCACACTAAAAAAAGCACTGAACCTAATCGCACTTTTGAGTAGGTGAGATTTTGAAGGCCAAGAGCCTGCATCTTGTCATGGGTGCAACTGATGTTACTGTCAAGCCAACAGCAGCTTTTACTGAGCATATGTGCACATGTACATGTTGCTGTGTGTTTATCAAGTGTTTTAGTGTACACCAGTTTATTTTAATGAAAAATGCAGATTTATATTGCATAATTGGAAAATTAAGGGCAGACTAAAGAAAGTTTACTTATACAATACTAAAGTTTTAGCAAATACATGTATAGTTTTACTCCAGTAGGACTCATACATCTCAGGAAAATTAGAATTTTACATTTCATATATACTGGTTTGCCCCTATTTTCTGAAAGTCAAAAGAGCTTGATTGAATGCAGACTACGAACTTGTTCACTACAAACCTAGTTAAACATGAAATCTTGTGGGATTAGCTTAATTGTTACTTAAATAAAAAAGCTACTTTGTACACAGACTACAATTTTATGCTTGCCAGATAAAGAAATGTAAACCTGTCCAGAGACACAGGAATTTTTCTGTGTAGGAGTATCACTGGGCCAACTGTCTTGCCTTTTATGTGATATTGTGGTGTAAAACATCACTCCACTGGTTTCATTTTACAGCAAATAGTCTCTGTGGTGGTACCCTGTGGGAACTGAAGTATCAAATTCTATTTTCCCTTCAAAAATCCAACTCCATTCGTAGCCTGCTCCTGACACTGTGCTCTCCGTGAGTGTCAGCCAGCGTGTGGGCTCAGGGGATGCTGCAGCACGGCAGGGGAGCTGCAGGGAAGCTATTCCAAGTAAAGCCACTCTTTGCCACAGGAGAGGCTGCCATAGGTAACACCACAGTGTTTGAAATGAGGGATGCTATCCCTGATAAGGTTACATGATAACTAAGTAAATGAGGAAAGTGGTTTTTTATTCCATTTTTAATTTTCAGAGGATTATGTGACAGTTCTAATTATCAGACATTATTACTCTGACTGCAAAGTCTTCTGTTTTTCTTTGTCTTCCCTACTGCCTCCTTGAAAGCAAGGGTTGCTGTAATTAAAGACTTTATTTGTTATATTAATGTAACCATAAAACATGTGGAGTTCCTATCTTCCAGAGCTACCAGACCAAGCAAATAAAGACAAAATTTCTGCAAGTGTTCTCAAGTGACCTGTTCTGTTTAATCTCGTTTCCTTTCTTCCTAACCGTTCTTCTCAAAAAGCCTCCATGTCGGGGCCAATAGTTTAACAAAGGCAATGTGAAGCAGAAAGGAGAGGCTGGCCAGGAACCGCTGGAAGGGAGAAGCTGGGACACTGCTGGACTCTGAACACCGGCAAGTCTCCAAGTCTGCACAAAAATGAGCAACCTGTGGGGGAAAACAGCATGGGAAGATGATTTGAGCAGCAAGGTGTAATTCCCTCCCTCTTCAGTACAAGAAGGAGCCGTCACCACCTCCATGGCTCTTCACTTACCTCCATTTTGCAGGAAGCAGTTGCATTACCCCCGTCAGGTAACACGTTCCAGTGTGTAGTTCTTGACTACCTCATGGCAGACTCTGCACGTGCTTCCCCTTCACAGTGTCACTGCATGTAGCTCTTGAATTTGTGGTCTCCAGAAATCATCCTCTGAATGTGGTATTAAAACCTGCCTACACTTGAGAGTCTGTTCGAGTCCAACAAGTCCTAAGATGGGTGTGGTTGAAGTGTCTGTGTATTGCTGACAAGGTGGTTGCACTTTTGATCCTGAGCCTCCTTCACATTCAACTACTTTGTACCAGAGGGGTGGCGGTGGCTGATGTTAACTTTGCCGCCACTGGCAGAATGTGGTGCATTCATACATTTGGTGCTTGCTATTGTCCCTGCAACCACATTTAAGTACTCCCAGTGAGACACTCATGCTCAGATTTTCTGCAGGAACTCCTGGGTCACTCCCAGCTACTCTAATTTGTCTGTCACAATGTGTAAGTGGAAGACACAAGAGGCCAGATTCTCCCTAAATCTGAGTGAGCTCTGCAGGGAACCGGTGCTATCGCTCTGCTCCCCTCTCAGCTCCACTTACAGCAGTGGTTACTTGGCTTGGGCTCATGAGCGTCATGTAAAATCCTTATGGATCCTCACGGTTCCAGTGCTCAGGATTGATGATTCTTTCTTCTCTTTTAGCATCTTGTGAATAACTTAGAATTTTTTCATGCTAATACAACTCCCTCTCTTCCCGGTAAATTGCCTCATTTTGTGCTATTGGAAAGTGCTTAGTCTGGATTGCTTCACTGTGAGTACCTAATGGCTGCTGCTGCTTTCTCTATCATGTGCTTGGGACAAGGGTGAAATACCAGCAGAGGGCTGACACCACTTCAATCCCTAAAGGAGTGGTAGTAGGAACTCCTCCTGTAGTTAGCCTTAAATGACTTTTATCTGTACCACTAGCACACAGGATTGTTCCTGCAGTTTAACAGCGTGGCACAGATGTGATGGCAGTGGATGAACTAAATAAACATGCAGTGCTAGTGAAGTTAGAAAACTTTCATTTTTATTTTAACAGTATCAGAGTTTTACCTCTTGTCTTTCCATGCCTGGGAAATCAGGAATGCTTTTGCTCTCAAACCTTGTAATCTAATGCCAGGTCTTGCTGACTTTTACAGTTGAACCTTAGTGCCTTGTTTCATGTGTGGTCCGTTTGACTTTGGTAACACTCCTCACAGTGGGGTTGGCAGCTTTTACTCTGGAACCAAGTTGATTACTTCTCTGGGCTCAGGGTCTGGCTTTGAGATAAGATGCAGTCAGGAAAGATGATAAATATTTCAGCAAGTAATCAAATGTGTGAGAGCTGTCTGGTTATTATCTTTGGATTAGTATCTGAGATTAGTATCTGGGAGAAAACTTCAAACGTTTCAGAGTCCCATCAAACGTGGTAGTAAATATGTGTGGCTGATAAATCTATTGAGTCTTTGTCTAAATTATTTAATGGAAATTGTGGGACTGCATTAGATGGCCCTGCCCTTTGCTACTCAGCAGTCCTTTCAGCATTTCATTTCTTTTACACCTACAGTGTGGTCATGATAAATCTTCTGCACACTTTTAAGTAATTTCTCAAGTGCTCTCAAAATGGGGGCAGCAATTAATTGCTGTCACTGTAGGCAATTATTACTGAAATCTACGAAACAGTGTTTCAGAATAATTAACCTCAGTTAACCTTAAGCCTTGAAAGATTTTCTAGTGTTGCTCAGCAGCCTGTAAGCTGCCACTTGTACGTTTGTACATTCAGAGCTGTCACAGGTTCACGAGCCCTGTCGAGTGAGCTCTGTCTGCTTTCCTGATTCCAGCTCATGCAAAGGCACAGTGCTGTACAGCTCAACTTGTAAATGGCATATCTTGGGGGTTTTTGTTATTAGATTTCTGCGTAATACTTTCCAAACTCTACTTTATTGTATTTTGCAGTTAAAAAACCACCTGGATATTCCTTTTCAATTCTTTTTTTCTATTTTTTTTAAGTCTATCTCTAAGCCCTTAGCCTTGCATGTTTTTGTAATGTGTAAGACAGACTCCGAGGCTTCAGAAGACTTGTGCAGCTGGTAGCTTTTTGATGATTTAATTTCACAATTCTTTGGAAATAAATGTGGGTTCTAATGAGAATAATGACTAAAATGTTAGTTGTACAAAATATAAGTGATCTGTTCTAGAAAAATACAAACACTTCTGTCAGTTCAATTACACCCATGCATTGTTCTACTTTAGAGTAGCAGAGTAAAAAAAGTAAAGTCTGATGGATGTATGGTAAGGACACAAATGTTTTGATCCAAGGAAACATCATAAATCCTTAATACTAGAATTTTTAGTGAATATTTTAAGGATTGGGAGACAGGGCTATGTCCAGGTGTCCTTTGAACCCTGTGAGGTGATTAAAGTGAACGGTATAAAGCTGAAGTGACAGTACTGACATACATGGAGATAAATGCATGGGATGGGGATTTACAGAAGAGAAACAGCAAGTTCATGGGGATAGCAAGACTGCCATGCATGGGAAATAGGGGAAATTAACATTTACAACTTCTCCAAGTGGGAAAACTGGTTGTGGGGAATCTCTTTAAATATCTTCTTTCACAGGAAGTAAAATCCTATTTATTTATCTCAAGTAAAATATTCATTGCTCTGCTGGAAGAAAACCAAGAGCCACGATGAGTTGAAAGCGTATAGCCAGTTACAATGAGCATCTAAGGTCTTCATGAAACAGTGAAATAGTGCTAGAAAGGGATAATCACTTTTATACATTTTTAAATTAATATGAAATGCTACTCTCCCACTTTCACTGTACAGCCTGGGTTTTAGAATGTCAAGAAAGTATTTGACATTTACAAGAGACTGCAGGCACTAATACAAATCATTTTTATCCATTTATGCATTTTAACCACCATGCTGAGTGAATTGTTGGCTCTGTGTAATTAGTCTCTTTGCTTCTTGACAATATAACCACAGATTTTCACAAATTCTATTAATAATGCAAGGTGGAAGCTCTGTTCTCCAAGTCTGCTATTTTGCCTCTAGAAAAACATTTAATTTCTTACAAACCTGATATAAATAGTCCAGCTGACAAGTATCCCAAAAGAACAGAATATGCTTGGAATAGCAAGATTCAAACTGACGTATTTTTGGCAAAGGAAAAAAGTTATACAAGCTGTATTTGTCTGAAAAATTAAAAATAGGAGTCTTTGTCATATATGGCAAGAGAGACCAGGTTGAGTCATGATTGATGTCACTTGCAAGAATACTTTAAGCTTAGAAAATGACATCAGAATCATCAGAATTTGGTGAGATTTAGAGCAGTTTCTGAAGCCAGGGTGCTGGGGATTCAGGAAGATACTTTGTGGATGATACACAGCACATTGCCAGACATCATCTGAACAGAAGCCAGGAGTTATGGTACTTTCAGATTACATTTCTGAATGATGGGTATAACTTGTTTTAATAACATTCATTTTAAGTTAAATGCATGTTTTCAGTTTTTTTAGATTTGGTGCAACTCCCCATTTCAGGCTAGCAGAGCAGTCTGTCACTGCCTGACCTCTCCCCTTACTCACTTACATGACAAGTTTCCAAGAGCAGTCAGGAGTGCTTTCCTTATTACCCCAAGTCTGCAAATACAGCAGGATCTCTTTCCATTTACTCTTCTCCAGTTTTAGTGCTCAATTCCTGCTGACTTTACTACTGAGCATTTATAAGTCAGACTGTAACAGCACATATGTATGTTAGAAGTATTTCTTTTAGCTCCCAGGCTAAAACTAGACTTTGTCTGTCTGTCTGCTACTGCTGATGTTAAAATGGAAGTAACAAAACAGAAAAGGTGCTTGGATTTCGCATTATTAAAGATAACCAATAAATCATGAGGACCCCAGGTCACAGAGAGGCTGAACAGAGCTTTTGCTGTGCGAAGTAGTGAACCTCTCAGGAATAGTTTCTTACATTTCTCCTTTGATTCGCCACATACAGCAAGTCTTTGCTCCTTAGAGTAATTTTAGTTTGAAAATCAGAATATTTAGGCTAGCTACACAATGCTTCTTCTGATCTGGTTAGGTCTGTTTTGCTTAGGAATAGCTTTTAAACATGAAGACAAAGTAAACTGCAAATCACATTTCTAAGCAGACTTGTACTTGCATTTAGCAGCAGCATGTTTTGTTCCTAAAAATGATAGATATTAGTGAAAAAGAGAGTTGTACAGTTGCTTGGCTGCATGCCTTTCACAATATGCATAATCAGTTTTCATAACTAAAATGAGTTTGTTCCAGGAAAATAAAAAGTTCATCCCGCAAGCAGCTCCGTGGGTGAAGCGTGTGTGTGTCAGCTAAGCCGTTATCTGCCGTTTAGATTTGCACGTTGTGCTCGTTCCTGTTCTGTTTGAAGAGCCAAGTGGTGGATGAATTATTCCTGGTATTCCTGATTTTTACTTCAAGCCAATAAACACCTGTGTGCAACTGGTCTGCCAGAGCCATTCCATGAAACATCTGGGCATGCTCCAGCCCTGGGGCTACTGGCGTTCAAAACAGTTTTCCCTGATCCTACCGCTCACTGCAGCTGCAGTCAGGCCTGATTACACGCAGGAATTGGATCGGGAATCCCATCACTCCCATGCACCCAACTCTCCTGGTGGCAGAAGAGGCAGAAAAAAGCACAAGGGCTCTGCTGGATTATGCCAGTGGTGAGGCAGAGGGAACTGTGTGTGATTCCTTTGAGCAGAGGGAATTTTCTGTGGCCTCCTGTGGTGTGTAGCACACAGAAGGACCTGTGCTGGAGGATGAATCACACCATAGTAAAAGTGAATGTGCTCTGTACAACCTGTACTTTATTGCAGCTGTTGGAAGGACACAGTGAATGAAGAAGACAACTGCAAAGAAGAGAACATGTTTTCATGATTAAGGCATGAGTGCAGCTCTGGGGAACCAGATCATATCCCTGCCTTTGCCACAGATTTCCTGTGTGATACAAGTGACTTTGCACACGTGGTTGTTAACTCTGTTTTTCATGGTGCTTGGTATGAAGGAGTATAATTTGTAGAAGTGCCACTGCAAACTGTAGGCAGTGGGAGCTGTGCTCTGCTGAACACTGAGAAAGCAGGCACCCAGCAAGGCAGGGAAGCAAAGTGGAGGCAGGGATTACAAAGATAAATCTTTGTGAGTTCAAGCTTGTGTGGTTGAAAAACAGCTTGAAGGGGATCGTCCTTCTTAAACTTGTCCTTTCCTGTACCTAAAATGAAAGTGTATTTCTAATCAAATACAAGAGCGGTATTTGTGAGCAATTGCTGAGTTTCAGATGCATTTGCTCAGCTGAGAAGTAGTAAAGTTGCTGTTTAGCACTTGGCTATTCTTATCTTTCTTCTTTATCTTTTTAAATGGAAATGCTGTTGCATCACTAAGCAGTCACTGCAGAAGACCCTATTAAAAAATATTGTGAATACCTGTATGCTTTTACTGGCCATATGCAAATTTAGAGACAGTAACTTGTGTTTTCCTATAGTTTTAAGGTACAAAATAAAAGCTTAACAGTGCAGCCAAAAGGAATAAAAGTACTACACTGTTCCATTGGAAAAAAGTTGAAAAGGAAAACAGGACACTTTATGGGTAGGTACTTCTTGAAGTGAAGAGTTACTCTTCTGCTTACACACAAAATAAAGGATGGTGGTTTGTATTGTGGATCTTGTGCATCATTACATTTTCATTACATGAAAAAATGAATTTTGTATGGATGCCATCTTTCTATCAAGAGGGCAAAGGCAAATGTGAAAAGAAACAATGAGAACAAGAAAGCATATAACTTCACAGATTTCTGTAGATTCTTGTCAGTGTAAATATTGTCATTCCTTGATGTTGTAATCCAGTGCCAAGGACAATTAAAATTTGCTCTTTAGAGGTGTTATTTATTTTGTATATTCACCATATTTTATTAGAAAATTCTTGTATTCCCCCATTGGTTAATCACAGATTTTTAAAACCATACGTTTGGGAGTGCCTGTTTTATGTTACTGGAAGAGGTATGCTCCATTCCACCAGAGGTGTTAGTTGCATAGGTGACTAGAAAATTACAGGATTGTTTTTTACTTTAGTAATCAGAAACACTACATACTACAATGGAAACACAGCTATTTTCTAAATTTCGTTTATTGGAGATGTAACCTATATTTTTGCTGGAACACAGATCATATACTCAGGATGTACACAATGCACCCAAAGTGGAATTCAGGCAATCCAAATCCACAAAAGTGATTCAGAAAACCTCTGCTTTACTGACTGTAAAATCTGAATTCACTTGGCTCCATTGTTTTGGTCTTGTCAGTCTGCTAAGTCCAAAGATCAGGTTTCTGTAAGTACATTGAACTCTCAATTTCTACCTCCAGCTTCTTTTAACCCCACTAAAAGACAAGTCTGGACTTGGTTCCTTGAGGCTGTCCAGGTGCCCTGAGCACACCTTCCACTTCCTGACACCACTGGCTGCTTCCAGGATGGATCTCACTCATGTCCTGGCTCATGGATGCTTAGCAATTGCCATGACCTTGTGGAGTTGTCCAGTAAAGTGGTGAGTTACAGAGGACCTGGGTTCCTGCATGCTTCTGAGTCCCTGCCTGATTGTGCAAGGTTTCAGCCTGTTTTATAGAAGGAAATCCCACTGGCCAGGGACTGGGGCTCCATGAGGAGCCTTGGGAGAGTGCCTTAGAGCCCCACAGCCACACAGGCACCCCCAGGCTCCAAAAAGAAGTGGAGGGGTACAGAAACCACTCCACACTCATCGTTCCTGTTTGGCAGACTCAAGAGCGGAGTACATGTCTGTGTGTGCAGTGCAGCATGTTCACAGAATCTGAAATTAGTAAAATGTTGCAAGATGTATTTGAATATGGTCTGCTCTCAGTCTCAAACACAGCATATATAATTATCACCAAAAGTGAACATCACCAGATCATCCTTACCAGTATAGCAGACAACATCAAGAATTTCTAATTACTGTATTCTACTTCTACAAAAAATAAAATAAAACTGGGTTTAATTGTAGTCTCAGTAGAGTGAGATTGCAAACAATTTGCCCCCCTGAAGATTCTACTCAATCCTTCCCCATGTGGAGTATTTAATTCCAGTTTTGCTTACTTTAAACTGAACGGAATTTTTGTACCAAATTAGGACAACTAAGTCCTTCCACGCAGAAAACTACTGAGCTCACTGAATATTTTTCTGTCGTGGTGCCAAACCATACAGTAATCATACTGAGGATATGGATGGAAGAAACGTTGCTCTGCACAGTAATTCCATATAGGAATCACTATTGATTACAGTGAGGCTACTTTATGGGTAGTGGTAAATTATGAGGTTTCTCTTGTAAGTGAGAACATTGATTTACATGAGTAATGCAAAGGCTCACACGTAAACTGAACTCAAACTTTAACTGTCAGCCGTAACACATCTATTTATACCACAGATCTGTGCTTTGCTACTTATATTTAATTACAATCAGTTGTGGTGCCTCCATTTTCTGTGTTTACCCAGAGAATCACATTTCTGAGGTCAAATGGAATGACAGTTGTACTGTAGTTATTTGAAAATATGCTTAGTTGTACTTTCTGCCTGTATTTGAATTTCTTCAGAAGACAGGATGGGTATGATTCATCAGTCCTTCCTTACATGAATAAAATTTCACACACATCAGTTTTAGTCAGGGCATATCTGTGCTGCACAGCACGGTGCTGTGGAGAGATACCCAGAGCAGCTCAAAAGGAGCCAGCTCGGGTAACTGGAAGCAGTTTAACCACATTGCTTAATGCTGCACACTGTCTAATTTACCCTGGTTTTTAGCAAAGTAAATCAGCTTTGACAAAGCACTGCACAAATAGGCTACCCTGCTCCCAGTCCATGAACCAGCTTTGGCACAGATTTCTGTGCTGGACTTACTGTGCAATACAGCACAGCACAGCACAGCTAGTAGTAGATGCAAAAGACTGCTTGCATAAAAATGTGCAGATTCAGATCCTCAAATTTTATTCTGCACTCTTCATTTTAATGGCATAAAACATTTTTAATTCTTGAATGTCACTGCTTAAAATTCAGTGGTATTATTGAAGCAGAACATCAAAAGATTGCAATAAATGAATCACCAAAGTGCATCAGTTTAGGCTTGCTATGGTCAAATATGCTTTTATTATTTATTTTATTTATTTATTGACAGCAGTAGCAAACTGCTAATTGGTAGTAGATTTATTCAGACTCTTAAGCCTAATTTCTACTGACCTTTGGCATCCTTATTTCCAGCATGAAAGGATTTACCAAAATCCTAACAGATCACAAATGTTTCACACTGAAATCTCAGAAGAAAAATGTCATTAATATAACTAAAGTATGTTTTAGAATGTCACAGGACCTACTTTTTTAAAGACTCTGGAAAAATGAAGTTTTATTGCCTGCTTTCTAACAGTACTGTTGATAGACCAAATCTTTCCTCCCATGAAATCAATGACAGATTATCATCCATCCATGATAATGGGTGCAGGTACTAAAGTCTTACCATAAACAATATTCCAAGAGGGACAGAATCCCTTCTCATCTCTCAGAAATTATTTCAAACTTCCTTTTGACAGTCTTTTGACATCATAATCAGCAACCTTTCAATACCAAAGCAGTACATGCTAACTTAATATTCAAGGAAAAAATGACGTTCAAACTATTCAATGTTATTCTTCCCAAATCTAAATAGAGCACATATACATGCATTTTGAAAATGTGGCCTGCTTCAGGCCCCAAATTTTACATTCAGAGTTGAAGGCTTGCTGAAAATCAACAGATCTTGTAATAAGCGGAAATATTAATTTATGCATAAGTTGGATAGAAACGTAAGAGTTTTAAAAACAAGATAGTTTTAATCTCTATCTCTGCTTGAACTAAAATATAAAGCATAAGAGCTACATGCAAATCCTTCTACAATAAAATAACTAACCACCTAACTGTGGCAGAGCTCCAAATCCTCTAGAAGGACTTTAATGATCCTAAATTTAAATTAAAATACTTGAATGTATACAGTTATTACCAGAAAAAGAAATGGAAAAAATCAGAGGAAAAATGTACCCATATGGAGGACTCTAATATCCATGGCACAGATCTTGAGAACAATACCAGAAAATTGGCTGAATTAACTGTATCAGAATGTACACTATGCAAGAAGACATGTATATGCAACACGCATTTCTGCTTCTCTCAATAAAAATAATTTTGATAAAAAGGCAACTTTCCTCCCCAAATTGAAATTCTACTGTAAAAGGATTTGGAATGGAGCTACAATCCCTCTTCTCATCCACACAGGACTTAGTTTTCATCCAAGTTGAGTGAAGATGTCATATTCATCAAATATATTCTGTGGACTTAGAATTGGTTTTTTATTTTACGTTGTTTAATAGCTCACACAGTGCAATCACTATGAAGCAGAAATTTAAATAAATACATTATTTTTCTACCAGGCACTGGATTAATGCTCAACCTTGCAACATCCAACTATTGCTCCATATTAATTTTACAGCCAATTGCTGCTCAAACCCTGTAGCAATTTGGCTCTATTCTGATCTCAGTCCTCTCACAATTTCACATTTTTCCCATATAATGTTACCGTACCACCATAAATGATAGAAGCAGTCTCTTCAAAACCAGTGATTGCTCCAAGGTGCTTGAATTTCTGACTTGAAATGACCTACAAAGAAGAGAAAATGCCCTGATGTCAGTCTTGGCTTTCATTCTGATTATATAACAGGAGGAAAATGATACGGGGTTTTTTTGTTTGGGTTTTTTTTTGTTTTTTGGGGGTTTTTTGTTTGTTGTTTTTTTTTTTTTTAATAAAATAGTTTTTAATAAAAACTATGCTGGGAATAATCCAGAATTACTATTGGTGATTACCTAAGGAGTGAAATGGAGCTACCACAGTAATAACTGGGAGCTGAATAACTGGGAAGTATTTTAACCTTCTCTCTAACTATGGAGTGAATTTTTGTGTTCATATTTGCACCTCATGTGAGAACTGCTCTTCAAGAAACAGTCAAACTTTCTCTCCTGATTGACATCCTCACATTACAGTCCAACATACTTTCCATTGATAACTCTCATTTTTTCTCTAGGAAAAGAAATTCATAACTGGGAACTACTTATGACATTCTAATTTTAAAACCATCTTTTTTTCACCCTCCCACCACAAAACAAACAGCCCAATCCTTTTTCCTTTTTTCCCCTTGGAAAAGGAGACAATTTATAGAAACTACTAAGAAAGCAAAAGGCATTTGAGCACATCAGTAGCATTCACTTGCAAAGGTTTTACGTTTGAAAGCTAAAAACGCTGTTTTATGTTTGAAAGCTAAAAATGCTGTCATCAATACAGTACAAGACACACTATCTGCAGTATTCCTTTTAATATCAAATTACTGCAAACACCAAAAGATAAACCTATAACTAAGAAGTGTAGCTAGCAATTTTTTTGCATACATTTAAAAAAAAAATCTCGATTTTTATTTTTACTTGCCAGAAAGTTGAATTCCTTTCAAAATTGCAAAGGTGTGAAGTGTTTCTGGATACACCTCTCATAGAGTAATTTGCAGGGTTATCACTTAGTCAATTACACTTGCACACACTGTTTTGGATACATCTTCTTGCTTTGATTTTTTTTTTGTTTTGCCATGTTTTGTTTGCATTTAATCTCTACTACTTTGGAGAAAAGTATCACTGCTAAAGTTCCATTAATTTTTATAGTGTAAATTAAAATGCCTGATTTACACTGAAACCTTAAAAGGCTGCTACATCCTTCTGATTGCTGCACAGAAACTGTGTTAACTTTGTAGTTATAATCCACTCACAAAGCAAATTCAACTCACCAATGAGCAAGTTTTAAAAGACACTGTGTAGTTTCCACTGATACTGAATTGCTAAACTATTAGGGTCAGAATAATTAACTAGTTCTAGGAAAAGCATTTTATCTGTACATCAAAAGGCATAGATATTCTTTCTCCTTAGAAAAATACATGCAAAATATGGGAGTTTTTTCAGGGAAGGATTAACCATAAAAATAAAGAGAATTAGCCATTAATGCTTTCTGTGTGTAAGTGCTGTATCAGTACAAATTCATGTGGCTCATTGATACAATACTTTAGTGGCTGTAAAAATCAGCATTTTAAAACAATTCCAAATTTATTCATATACTTAGAAAAACCTGCTTCAGAACAGCTTTCTCCAAAGTATTATTATTCAGTGTTATTTGGCACACTTTTTTTTTGCAGAAATTTCGAGGCAAAATATTGCATGAAGAGGGAATAGAAGTTGATGATGCAAAAAGATAATGTAGGGATTAAAAAGTAAAATCTTTGAATGTAAGCATTTCCCACTAAAGTATTACAAACCCAGGAAAAACAACCTAGGTTTCTCTGAAGTGGCCTGGTTTTTTTTTCCAATGCTTCAAACAAAACAAATGAATTTGCTTCATCTTTCAAAACCACAGTCTTCTAACCTAGTATTCCAAATATTACTATGAAACACTTACAATCACGTAGCTATTACACCAGACTGATCATTTCTTTCAAATTATACTCAAAAATCCTCAAAAATTCTGGATAGTAGTAAAGAGAAATTAACAAAAGGCAATAAATGACCATCTACAAATAGAGGAAGTCTATGTAACATGGTTCATATGCTGAAATATTATGTTTTTTATTGATAGAAACTGATTAAATCACATTCGGTCTTGGACTGTAAAACATGAATCCCATCTGGAAGCCATTTCTAAAAAAAAGCTGCAGAATCTCTGTTATTGTCATTGTTCAGAAAATAACTGTACAGATACTGTCAATTTATCACTCATTAACCAAAATATTGTCCTTCCCTATTTTCTTTGAGGATTTTTGAGTAACTCTTTCTTTGCCAGACACCCATGCACACCCTTGCACACCTCTGCCCCTTGCATGAAGTCCCATTTGAAAAGTGGCCGTTTCTGTTTCTTAATTTCTAGGCCCAAGAGAGTGTGTTGCACAGTGTCCAAGCCTGAAAAATCCTCAGTGCAAATAATCTGTCATTTTTTTAAGCAGTACACAACACAGGAGTCAGAGGGTGGGTGAAAAAATCAGTAGTCCTTTTCTTTCTAAAGATTACATTTTAAACATTGTTTTCAATAAAATCTTGCTTAAAAAAAACCCCAGAAAACAACAGATTAATCATGTCCTCTGCTTCTTTTTACATTCTCATGTACATCACCTCTTGAGCTGAAACCCTGCCTTTCCACAAAGCACTGCTCCCCAATTAAAAAAACCACACAAAATCCCCAAAACACAACAGCAAACAAGAATAGATTACCAGAAATTAAAAGGCATAAAAATGTTTGTTAGAACCCCAGACACCTAAATGATGCCTTTGTACTGATACAAAGTGAAATAAAAGCATTGTTAAACCCTTTACATCAAAACAGTAGGACCTGAGCTTTTGTAAATGCCAAAAATAGATATATGTTGCAAGAAAGGCAAGCTAATGAACAATAAAAGTAAATTGATGAATATTATATTGTTTTCTGCTGATTTTCAGCCTGACAAACTGACCATGAAGCTGATCGGCTAAACTGCTGTTTAACAGAAGGACTAGCTGGTATGATTGACTTTTTTTATTTTACATAAGCTCTGCAATTTTTTTTTTACAGTGGGTGTTACTGCTCTACTTCAACAGTAATAATTTACACCCTCCTCTATAATAATGTGAGGAAAAATATACATGAAAAATTGCTTGCACATTCTGGCTGCAACTTTTAGATTGTAAAAAAAATTTCCAATTGCCTTACTCTCCATGTTAACAAATTCTTCATATTCCCCATTTCTTTGTGCCAGTAAGAAATGATCTCATCTTTTGTTACTGGCAAACATCTCACCTACTGTTTTATAAAATGTCTTTTACATTCAAAATGTAAAAGTAACAGAGAAAAAAAAAAAATCACTCCTACATAACTGTACTACTACTAGTTTACGAAATTAGCCAAACATGGTGCAAATGCCATCTCTGGGCGGATGCAGTTCCTGAGTGAGCTGGTTTTGAGAACACATTGCAGCTTTATTGCCTGGAATTTTTTGCACACTGATTTTGAGGCCCCAAGAGAGTACTCTCATATTTCTTTAAGTGATTACTTAACATTTTAGCTTTTCAGGCAAAATTTTCTTCCAAGATATCCATTAATACTCTTGTACTAGGTAAATGAGAGAGTACCTAAGTACTTATTTTTCAGTGATAGCTGATGTAAGAAGGCAAGATTCCTTGCCATCCAGCAAGATATACCTGAAGGTAACCAAAGGAATAACCCAGAGCTCAAATACCAGTGCAGCACCTGCAGTAAGGGCTTGCTACAGTTGATATATGTCTGAAAACATACAAAAAAATACAGAGCACAGAGACTCCAAGCAGGAACAGAAATTGTTCGTATCAATTAATTATTTTCAAGACCACAACCCTCTGTGAAATGTTTCAAATTTAATCTTAGATTCAAAAACTACTTTGTGAAAGAGGAAGAGGATGGGGGACCAAAATATAGGGACTACATGCTATAAATATTTCTTTTCTTTAAAAATTGAATTTGATTTTATGAGGGCAAACTGCAATATTATATGCTGAAATCTTGCAGAAAGCTGCAAAATCATCAGCTGGAAATAAAAGTAATGGATTAAAAATTGGTTGATTTATTCAATTACAAAGTGACAACAATCCCCAAATGTGAAAACCAAATGTAATCCTAGAATGTAGTAGTTGAGGAACTTCCAGAAGAGATCAAGATTATTAATGTCATTGTAATGGAACTTGGTGAAAGGATCTTTAGAAACAGTGTTGAATCTAATCTATAAAAAAAGCTCAGACTAGAACACAGGGCAATAAGAGAAACTAAGATGGTAAAAGAAATTAAGAACTTGCAGTCTGAGTCTAGAGGATCTGAACTGGTTTAGCCAAACAAAGTTAAATCTAGGAGAAAATATTCTAACTCAGAAAATGGGTGTAAAATCCGTGGAGGAAAAGTATCTGTTGAAAATAAGGTAAAGAATCAACATTTGTACAAGAAAAAAATACACAAAAACTAGTCATACAAATTGAGGTTATAAATTCATTCAGATGGTTTCTAGGCTTCAGAAGAGTTAGAGCAGTCATCCTAGCAGAATTGCTACACTACAAATTCTGCTTTTGCCAGCCACAACGAAAAAAGTGGAAAACCTCTGACTTGAGCACCCATAGGCATTGCTTCTAATACCAGATCCAGCAGCATTCCTCATTGCTGGCTTGCAGAATCTGTTCTGCTTTTTCATTTTCTGACTTACCTGTTCCCACAAAGTTCCACTGGTAACTAAACCTGAGCTAGTTACCAAAGCTCCTTTTATGGCCAGTGGAGATGCACAGCCTTTGAGGTCGCACCATCCTGTTTATCTCTGCCATTGAAATATCTTTTCTTCTTGCAGTGCAGTGGAAGAGAGTGATCTCATTCAGGAATTCTATTTCTTACTCCACCGACTTCTTGCTTAAAATACTCAGCTCTGTGTGAAAACTCACTGTCTTCACTCCCCACCACTCATGGCAGGGATACTTTTGTTCCCTTTCATGTTTTGTTTCTTGCACCTTCTGCCCTCAAAATCAATTTTTATAGAATCATTACTTCAGTAAAATGAAGAGATTTAATCCCTTCTGGAAATGCATTCATACATAGTATTCCATGCAGAAGAGAAGTTGCATTAAGTCTTTAACCAGGCTTTTAACTAAAAAATTCTCTTTCAGTTTCACCTAATAAAATTAGTAATTTTCTATCTTCTCTAAGTGAAACAAGTAAGACAAGAAAAGCCAATGCTATTCTTAAACCATTACCATGCAGACTGCATGTACTTATACATAGTTACTGCCTGAAAGTTTTGGTCAGTAAAATGTATATGGACAATCATCTCCATGCTAAAAAAGTGTATTAATCCCATACTGTTACTATTTGAGATACACCCTGCGTGCATTCCATGACCTTCCTCATCATTATAAGTTTCTTACCCGGCTGATTTCTCAGCTGGTAAAATAACTCTTGGCTATGTTGACTCTGTGGTGTTGGAAGCTGGGTATTTCTGCTGGACTGTCCTTGAAAGGATTATTTTCCTGTGCCTTCATAAGGACACATATACTGGAGCGCTGACCAGAGCTTCAGAACTTGAGTCAGTGCACAGCCATTCCTTCCTATGTCAAATCTAAGTCCAGTTTTTACCATCTGATAGGGATTTTGATGGAGACAAGTAACACAACTGGAGGGGTAGTTTACAGATGGGAAGTCAGAGAATATAATTCTTTTTGGGTCAGTGGTATGAAAGATGAGACAATGTATGATGAGTTCAGTTGGAACTTTGTAACAAAAATTTATCCGGAGCGATGGCACATTCAACAACATATGGATTGATAATAGAATTTGGGGAATAGTACAGATTTCCATTCTGTGTTTGGGGCTGTCTATTTGTGCATGTACAGTGCTGTGCTGTCCTCAGTATGTGAAAGGACTTTATTCACCAGCACTGCCCATACCTATTTCCTTCACTTCCTCCAAGAAACACAAATTATACATTACATTTCCTTCAACAATAAGCATTTCAAGCACGATCTGTCACACTGCCTCAAGAACTAAGAGTGGTCAATCTTAATCTTTATTAATTAAAACTGTTTTCCTGTAACCGCTGACAGCCAGGAAAAGGTTTAAGCTGTACTGGCTAAAATTCAAGCTAAAAACCGTTCCGTGGTCGTCCTTTAGCCTCTGGCGCTAGGTAACTCTTTTCCTAGGTAACTCCTTTTGCATTATTTAGCTCTACACGGAAAGCATACAGGCTGCTTTACGAGTTCAAATGTCGCTGCCCTCCCCTTCCCATGAGGAATGCCGGCCGGGTCCGCGGCTGTTCCCGCTGTCCCGGTAACGCCGGCCCGTCCCCACGGCAACGCCGCCGGCCATGGCGGGGCGCGGCGCGGCCGGCCCGAGGCGAGGTGAGGGCCGAACATCGGGCGGGCTGCGTGCGACCCCCGGGCTCTGCTGTGTCCCCGCTCCGGACCCTGGGCTCCCGGCTCCGTCCCGCTCCCACCCCGGACCCTGCCCCTGGCCCTGCCCCTGGCCCGCGCTCCCCACACGGCCGAGGCCGCCCCGAGCCCGGCGCACTCGGGCGGCCCTGGGCCTCCCCGGGCCGGGCGGGCGCGGCTGATCCCCTCAGTCATTCGGGGAAAGCGCCGAGAGCCATGAGGGCCGTGTCTGTCCGCCTGCACAGGAGGCTTTTAACAGGAGGATCCTTTTGCTACAGCCTGAACAGAGGCCTCCTGCTGTCGGCTGTCAGAATTTGTAATAGCAGCGGGAATCAAGATGAAATAATGGGTGTTTGCACCTGGTTTCTGCTCAGGCAGCCGGGTCATGCTATTTAATGTGCCTTTTTGACACCTGCCATACTGCACGGGAATCTTATATTCACTTGATTGTTTGCCATAAGCCATAAATTCTTTTCAGTGGAACTACACAGGGTTCAATTAACTGGTGGTTATTGCCTACAAAATCTTGTATGAGATCTTGATCATCTGTTGGGGTCCATGGAGATGATCCATGCATCTTTATGAAGCATGAGACTTCTTGATCTAATTCATTACAATATGACCTTGGTGCTCTTTTGCACTGTTTTATGAGGCAGATTAAATTACCTGTGTAAGGCATAACTATTAACAATTTTAAATGTATTCTTTTTTTAAGGGTCAACTAAAGGGTAAAGATATTGACTATGAAAGAAAAAGTTATCTATATAAAGACATAGTCACATTCTTAAAGGAGAGATCACCTAGATTTGTAGAAAACATGGCTAAACAGGTATGTGTTTGTTGATATTTGGTGTACTTTTTGTGCAAATGTGCATTGGTAAGAATTACATTGTAAACCTGGCTAAATGTTTATGTTCTTTATAAAAGGTAAATCTATGATTCAATGAACAATTTTGAAGACTGGAGTGCTTTTAAAAGTTATTATTTGTTTCAGTTTCTAAAAAATATGTTTCTTGTAAATAGCAAGTATTACACCATTTCATGTGTTGTTCTATCACACTTTTGGTGGACTTTCATCCAACATGTGAGATCAGCTTCTAATTTTGCAAGAAATGTTTTGTCTGTCTACTGGTCTTGTTCTTTATGGAGCAGTGGAAATGTTTAAGCAGGAAAATGTGATATCTGTATGGAAAAGGTCAGCTTTTTTATTACAATATTTTTCTGTGATGAAAACCACTTAAATTTTTATTTTCATTCTTTGTAGCCCAAACATAAATAATTGACCAACTTTTTTTATGAGAACTGCCTGATTTAAATATCAGAGCTGAGAGTTAGGTATCCAGCTTACACACTTTTTCTTGCTTCAGACACTGTAAAATGCAAGTGTTTGGGCTTTTATTTAGAGTTCTATACTAGCTAGAATCACACAGTACCAATAAAATTTTAGTTGTTTCATTGTTCCTGATAAAACCTTTTTCTTCTTAGATTTCTAGTGTGGTTTTAATAGATAACTTGGAGGTAAAATTCTTTACAAGCCAAAACCTGTCAAGAGTTTTATTATGGTTATTTATATGCAATTTTAATTATTGCAAGAAGGAAGTAAATAACCGCAAAATTTCCTTATCCTCTAGTTTAGATTTTCTGGGATGTAGGGCTGATATTTATTTTTTTTGAGATACACATATTTGATAGTTTTGAAAGAACAGAGCATTCCACATAAATACAGTAGCTTATATTAACAGTGTTGGAATTAGATATGTGAGTTGTTCTGTTTGAAAGGGTATTAAGTTCCAAACTTTTTATTCATCTCATAGGCAAGTATTTTTTTAATGTTATGCCTACATGTTGGTTTGCACTTTATAAATAGGACAACATATGAATGTTTTTAGACATTGCTTTAATCTGTTTGCAGTGATTTGGCTTCATTTGATGATCATGAAAGGTAAAGTATGGTAACATTTTACCATTTTTTCAGATCTAATAACGAATGTTGATATAAATAATGTTACTATTGACAATAACAGGCCTTTATTTACTAGTTTTCTGCCCTTACGAATATATTGTAACTTTTTAAGTTACACTTAATAAATTAAACTTTTAAAATAAGAGCCAATAAACAGAATTTATCTTGTTTTCCTTCAATTTCCATGTAAATAATACACTCGTTATTCCCTGTCTGTGTAAATAAGTTTATGCAGAAGAGTGTAAATCATACCTTTTTAATGGTTTAGGAATTTCATATCATTTTGCCTTGCTGAAGAACTGGTTTAGTACATTCTGCTTCCTAAAACTAGAATTTAAACAAGCTGATACCACTGACCTGCAGAGCATTTGTACATGAGGGGAAATCTTCTCTGCTCTAGAACTATGAAATGCAGAAGAAAGCTGTATTTCCAAGTTTGCCTAAATGAAGTAAAGTATGAAAGGAGATGGTTTTGATTTCTTTTCCGAGGAGAGGAGAACTTCAAAAAGCTCATTACATACACATGCATTGCAAAACCAATTAACTCTTATAATATCTGCCTGGCCTTGTTTAAGCTAATGTTCAGAACTGCTGTGTTGGCATATAGTGCTGTAGCGAACATACTTTTTGAAGTATGCTTAACTGATCAAGCTACAGCACCAATTCCTCTGTGATTTATCTAGTTTATCATGTGCTAAATTGTCTTGTCTAGAGTACATTTTCAAAATGAGAGCATTAGCATGAGTTAGTTTGGAATTAGACACTTGAGTTGGCAAGGCTTCAACAGCCGATTCTCATCAGGGACTGGTGGAAAACAGACCCTACTGTGACAGTCTCCTTAAAACTGCCTTGAATCAGGCACACAAAGGAATGTCTTCACCTATCTGGTACTGACAGCTGCAATAACAATAATAATAATAATAAGTAACGATGGTATGTTGTCTTTCCTGTAAAAGTTGAATGTGTTCCAATAGAGAATAAGAGTTGACAACAGTCCTTTCTGTTCTGTATATTATTGATCAGCCATGGTACTAGACACTGACAGCTGAAGGATTAGTAGATGCCACTCAGATCCATTCTTATATGTGACTTGTTCAACAATGTTTTGTCCTGAGAGACAGAAGGTGAAAAATATTAAATGGAATGTGTTTATATTAATTCTAAACTATATCAAATTAAATTACTTGGAACTGAAGTCTAGCAGTTTATGGTAGCCTATTTTCAGTTTTATGTTCATTACTTTTTTTGTGGGGATTTTTTGTAAATCTTTTAGGCAGGGAAATAGTTTTTATGTAAATGATCCATTGAAAGTAGAATGGCTGACTTTGCAATTCTAAGTCGTAAAACTCATTTGGACCTATGTTCTATAAATGTGCTTGTGTCACAGATTTTTGACATATTAGAAATCAAACAACACCAAATATTCAAGAATGTTCTGGAAGTTCCAAATTTATCAACTTCTTTACTTAAAAAGCTTCGTTTTGCATATGATAACTGCTACTTTCCAAATTAATGTTTTGTTCTTTTAAAGACAATATAATTTTGTGCTTGGAATCTAATTCTACATTTAATGCATACAGTTTTTAAGCACATAGTCCCAAATTTGTACTTATAACTCATTATTCATATAGCAGTATGAGTGACAAACCATGTCTCCTTTTATTAGGAATATAATTTTCTTAAAGAACCAGCACACGAGAAGAATGATCAGCATGTGGAAGGTGCTGAGATTTCTGGCCAATCGCGGAGCCTTCATGATTTGACAGAAAAGCCTGCATGTGGGAAAGGGAAAAGTTCTTCAGCAGGATCCACTGGCCAGAGGTTAACACCATTTATGAAGTGGAAGAGCAGTGGGATTTCTGCTTCCCAAAGAGAAGTAGTTATCTTTAAAACTGAATTTGCCTATAGGTTTCTCTAAACTGTACTAATGATAGGGCTGCATGTACAGGTTTCCATTATTGTTTTAAGTTAGCAGAAATAAAACAAAGCTTACTATATGTTAATTTCTAAGGAGAGAGTTTGGACTACCAAAGAGAGTTCTCAAGTTTTTTCTGTCATGCAACAACTTTGGTGTCTTTACATTATTTCCACAGCAAGGCAGAGAAGGAACTTGCAATCATCTGCAGTACTGGTCCTCCAAGACTGTGATATCATCATATTTTTGGTGTAAAATGCCTTTTAAAGCAAGACTGATTAGAAAACCTGATCTAAAGCATTCTTTCTGAGGGAGGTAAAAGAGGTCCAGGGTGGAAAATCAGAATGTCTCTTATTACTGCCACTTTGTAATGATTTCATATTATATGAGCTACTTCTCTAGCTCTGCTTAGCAATGATATTCACTGATGACATTATCTCAAAGTTTGAACACCCAAAATAGAGTATACATGTATTGGATAGTGTTGATTTGTCTTCTGAAATCAGAACTCGGTTTTGATTTTATGTTTCCTGGTTTTGTGTTAATGGAGGAAGAAGAATATCTGCAGAAAAGCCTTTCAATGTCATCCTACAAAAGATAGTATCTTTCTCAAGTCTACCAATTTAACAAGTTGCAAGAAACCTTGTAAGAGATTTTGGATGTGACCTATGGTTATCAGTTAAAAAGAAATTGGCTTCCCAGAGCAAGAGCTAGCCTTTTTCCACAGTTATTGTTAAAGTCTTGATGTAGCGAAATTGACTGCAATCATAAGTAATATTCTCTTCTTTTCTTGTGACTGTGATAGAGTGAGCAGCTCAGGCTCAAAAAGACATTTTGCTTGCACAACATTGTCATTTAGGGACCAAAAAAAAGCACCAAAGATTGTGGCCAGCTAGAACTAGGATTTGTTTTGGAATATGAGGAAAGTAATATATATTGTATTCAGCATGATCAAAGCTGTGGAAATCTAACTGTGTGGAAGAACTAGGCCAACCAAAACTGCCTGGAAATAAGATGACTATAGGAATAGGAGAAGAAGAAAGATACAGGAACTCATGTCTGGGGATAGTAAATAGGGAACAGATAGTCACTGCCCGTTCTAGGACGAAAATAAAGGGCATCTAATGAAAATGAGCCAGTGAGATCAGTTCAGAACAAAGGGAGAGATGTCTTCATACTCCACATAGCTAAGCACTCATATTCTTTTCTAGAAGATGGTAAATTAATTTGTTTATGTGAGTTCATAAAGCAACCAGAGACATCCATTGAACTATTAATCCATCCAAAACTATTAATGCATGGACAATCAGGAGTTCTCTGAATCACAGTATGCTGAAGAATATTCTGGATAAAATAATCTCTGTGTTTTGTTTTTTTTTTTTTAAATAAGCCCAAGTCCAGTAGTGACAAGCCTTCAAAAAAAGACTCTGAAGAAGAAGGGAAAAGTAGTACTGTACCTCCGAATACAAAAAGGAAAGCCGGTGGCAAATCTAAAATGGTTAAAATTCAAGAAGCTTCAAAATGGTATGGGTGACTTATTTTTCCTCCCTCAATTTTTTAATTTTTATTTTCCCTATCTACAGTAATTATCACTATAGTTACCATTTGATAATGTCAGTTGTATTTTTCTAGTTATTATGCAGTGTTGTCATACCTGTTTGAAATATGCTTGTCCATATTATGGTTTATAACTATTTGAAATTGGTGATTCTGCTTATTTATTTTTAGTAAAGCATCAAGCAGCCTTGAAGATATTGGTGAAAGTTCCTCAGAGACTGATGAAGATGAGCAGCCTGTCCGTCGTCAGGAAGGAAGCACCGATTTGTCACCAGAATACTGGGGAATTCAGAAACTTGCAAAATATGTAAAAGTAAGAAAGCATTGATAAATTGTATAAAAAATTTAAAAGTTACATTTGAGGAGACCAGACCAGTTCCTTATCCTTTCCACTTTCATTATACTTTAGTATAGCCCTGCAGTGTAGTATTTTCAAATCCTGGAACTGTGGACTTTCCTATCACGCACTTTCTTTTTAATCTGCTATTTTTGGCTTATATAGTCTTTTAGATTAAACCATCTGTTCAGTGTTATTTAAAACGTAAGATGGCATAATCTCTTTATTAATTATTGGGTTTCTGTTTTGCTTTTTGTATGAAACTTTCCAAGAGATTTCTTTATGTGGATAATAACTTTCAAGAGTTTTTATTAAAACTGAATACTTGCCTAAAGTCTTTCATCAACTGTGATTAATGCATGTCTGAAATAATTCTAACATGGTTTTGTGTCTGGATAGATGCTTTAGCGGACAAAAAAAAGTATGATAAACAGGCATCTTCTAAAACAAACCAAAAAAAGGTTTTTACACAGACTTGCTGAAAATCTTTTGGAACCTATAAATATAGATAGTTAGAACTCTGAATATGTCTGAAACAGATCAAAAACCCAACATCCCTTTACTATTCTGGAAAACTCTAATTATGTTTTTGCCTCAGGAGAAGTTCCTTTACAAGTTTGTACTGGAATTTATGTTCTGTTAAGTTGCTAATAAAAGCATTGGCTTATTTATTTTTTTTTTGAGTGCAACTACAGAGTATAGACATCTGACAGATAAAATGATGATGCTGGCTTTTGGTGCAGCAGAAAGAGCAAGTCATATGAAGAGCAGCTGAGGGAGCTAGGCTTGTTTAGCCTGGAGAAAAGGAGGCTCAGGAGTGATCTTATCACTTCTTCTAACTGCTTGGAAGGAGGTTGTAGTCAGGTAGGGATCAGCCTCTTCTCCTAGGCACCTGGAGATGGGACAAGAGGACATGGCCTCAAGATGTGCCGGGGGAGGTTGAGGCTGGACATCAGGAAGAATTTTTCACTGAAAGGGTGGTTAAGCATTGGAATGGGCTGCCCAGGGAAGTGATGGAGTCACCATCCTTGGAAGTGTTCAAGAAGTGACTAGATGTGGCCCTTGGTACTGTGGTTTAGTTGATGTGGTGGTGCTCAGTCAAAGGACTGAAGATCTTTTCCAACCTTTATGATTATATGATTCTACAATTAAATACTTGTGTGGAATAAGTGAAGTCTGGGCTTCTCACAGTCCTTTATCATAGAAGAATAACTCAGTCTTTTAAAATGTATTCAGAGTGCTCACACTGCCTGTTTTCGGTTCATGTCTGTGGGGCCTTGCTAGTGGACCTGGCAAAGAGACACAGACAAACATGGATAATACAAGCCTGTCTACATTTATCTTTTCTAGGTTGGACCTGTATATTTTTGTCATTTTGGCTACGGTAAAATAACCCTTTGCAAATGTAACTTTGAGCGTGTAACTTGCTCAGCTATTTCTAATGCTGAACAGAGCGTGTACACATTTTGCATTTTAGAATTCTTCCTACTTGCATGTAATTACAGTTCAAGAGGTTGTTTTCAAACCTTTCAGTTTGCTGATTGCTTGCTTCTGTCTGTATTATGAAGCAACTCTTTGTACTTTTCTGACAGCTCAGAGAGACAACCATGTTACTTTTTAGTAAAGACCCAAGGTCCTCCTGGAGAAGATGCTTGAAATTCATTATTTTTGATGAATTCCCACTAATCTTTTAATTGGCCCATTTATGTACCATCCTCTTTACTGACAAGGTTCTTTTCTCCTGGTTACTTAATTCTCAAGCTTACTTTCCTCTCTGATCCTTCCTATAGTCATGTTTGGATTTTATTACCAAACTTTAATCAGTATTGAAATTCATATCTACATTTGCATAAAACCATTCTGAAAGAAGAGTGAGAAGGACAATTAGGAAAGTATATTTTTCATACACCTCTATTTTAGAAATTGACTATATTTTGTTCCAACTGTCCACTAACAGCATTACATAATGGTTTAGAACTAGGAAATGGCAGGGCAGCATTTTTGATAGATTGTGAGTACTCATTAAGAAGTTTATAATACAAAATTTAATAATGCAAAGAAGTTTTATTGTGAAAGTTCAAATATATACTTCTTTATGTATTCATGCACACCTGAGTCTTCCAATAGTTCTTTAAGTTAGGTGTAAATTAAACTGAGTATTTTAAGATATGCTTAAAATAGTTCTGTGTTCATTCTTAGCTGCATAGAGCAAGAACTCCCTAGTGTCAGATAAAGCTGAAAAGAGATGCCTCAGTGCCATACCACAGACAGTGGTTGAAATGTTTTATTGATGGAGTGCTACTTTAGTTTGCACATGGAATTCATTTTAATTCAAGTATAAATACTGCACTTCTGGCCAGACTTGGGAGATTTTTTGGCATTCTTGTTGTTCATGTAGGCAAGTGTTCATGACACATGCAACGTAAGAGAAAATAAATTTATGACTGTGTTATTTAAGTATCTACAAGCATATTTATATAGAAGCACAAATTTCAAAGGACTTGTGTTGCTGCCCATCTGAAAATATTAATAAAATGCCTTAAATTATAGATTATTGAGATACCAAGAAAATGAGATAATTTGTAGATGCAATGATTTTTGAAATGCCTGCTTAAGTTAATGTGAAACACAATTCACCAAGACTCTATAAAGGATCAATTTATAAACGAAAAACTCCCATAAAACCTGAAAGATACGTAGTTTTTATATAATGTTAGATTGTCATTAAATGTTAGAAAGACGGTTGCTATTTGTATAAAGCAAACTTGCAAGATCATGTGAGTTGTGCCTGTAGGTTCTGTACTTGTATTCCTCTTCATGGAGAGAAAATTCCAGTGCTGGGGAAATTCCCTTCTGACTTTTTGCCCTTCTCCACTCCCTTTCCTTTCTGGGAAAGAGTATCCATGTTGGAATTGTTCCACTGGGAAGCAGCTGCTTCTGTGGTCTGGCTCCTTGTCCTGCCTTCAAGCTTCCCAGAGCTGTGAAGCAGGAGATGGAGCATGTGTGCTCCTGCCATGCCTCCCCGCCAACTTAACAATGAGCAGCAGAATAGATCAGTGAGCTTGGTGATGGCCTTGTGTTCCTTGTGTTAGGCATTCTTTGGGGCCAGAGCAGATAAAATGGGAATGAGGGGCTCTGTTGATGTTAGTAACAGTGAGATTCACCCAGCCTACTTCAGATTTGATATTATTTATTAAATTGGTTCTTCTGAAGAATTGGATTTCTAGAGGAAGGACTACATTTTACATCTGAAAAATTTTAGGAGTAGGATGAAGAGGTCATCTTTTTCAATTATCCTTTTACTAAAAATGGGGAACATCAGGTAGAAATGCAGAATCTTCTTTGTGCCAGATCTGGGGCTGTTCACTGTTTAAAAAAAAAAAAAAAAAAAAAAAAAAAAAAAAAAAAAGAGAGAGAGAGGGAGAGAGAGAGAAAACAACCTTAAATCCTCATGCTGTTTGACTTTGGTTCCCTGTAAGGGCATGATTTAAATGTATGTCTATGAGGATGAGGATGAATAGAGTTCTGCAGGACCATGTCAGTTACAGAATTCATCCTTCAGTTTCTTATGTGGAAAGTCATTCTACTTTTGGCTGTATTTCAGGATCATGCTAGTGAAACCAATCAAATCTCACACTTCACGTAATATATCCTTTAATTTCATATCTGCTTGGAATTACTCCAGTGCAAAAGACGTCATTCCCAGAGCAGCACTGTGTTTCTTTTCTACTTTGGAATCAGAGATGGACAAATCTGCTCTCTCTCCCCAGCTGCCTGTGCCCTGTGCCAAGCCCAGGAGCTGGAGAAAGGCTATGGCACTGCACAGGAGCCAGGGAGCATCTTCCCTGAGTGTGGCCTTGAACAGCAGCTCCCAGGCCCATGTGCAAATGAGAATTGTGTGGTTTAGCAGCTGATACATACAGCAACTCTTTTATGAGAACCAGTTATAAATTTATGGTACTTGTGAAAATATTGATGTGGCTTGTAGATTTTTTTCTCAAAATTTACATGCAATAGAGGGCAGACAGTATTTTTGAACTGCATCATGGAAAAGTATAGCTTTCTTAAGTTATAATGGTATTGGAAACATTCCATATTGCTAAGATTACGCTAGTGCTCATTATAAAAATTTAAATCAGTTTCATGAGCCATGTATTAAGAAATCAATTGCATTTTGGGATTAGCAGAAAAGCAATTCTGTTTTATTCTAATGTGCAGGACCTCAGAAAAATACATGAACATCCCACTCTAAAGAATAAAATGGGTCTTCAAATACTAATTGTTTAAAGTGAGAAGTCTAAAATCTCTGTTGTTTATGTGTGTTCCCATAGTCTTGAAATTTGGCCTTATTTGTACGATGCAAATGGATGCAAATGTTAGGATCCAACAGCAGGAGTACAAGTCCTTAATCTGTATAGGAGTTATGTAGGACATATATTGCACATCAAAGATTTTTCTACAATCTGTGGATAAGAGTTAAATGGGTTGGTTTTTTTTAAATATCCTATTGGCAAGATTTGTATGAGATTGTGTTTTAGCTAGTAAATATATAATAAACATGTAAGTGCATGTAAAATATTTTTGTACATGTAGTAACTTTGTGTAAGGCTCTTTTTCAGGACTGACCACTTTGACCAACTCACCTTATTAGTAAAATGTCTAACAACAAATCCTTCCCCTCCTTATGAAAGTATATGGTGGGGTAGTCTGAAAGAGGTTTTCAACTGAAAGAAAAGGTAAAGATGAAAAATAAACTTTGCTTTAGTTTGGCTAAGACTGTTATCTTTCAGAAGATACCAAATGTATGTGACATAATCCTGTGCCACCTGCTACTCTTTCCTGGCACATATTTGGCTCACCCATCAACCTTGGCAAACCTGTCAGCCCTAGATCCCTCTCTTCTCTACTGTTCATGAATGTCTCTTGCTCCCATCTTCCAGTCTTAGCCAAGATTTTAAAATTCAGTAAAGAATGTGATTACTGGGGAAAAAAAAAGGAAATAAAAATATGTGAAAAATTCAATTTATAGTCAAGATACGTATTTTCTAGCAACCTAGATAGTGCTGATCATGAAAAAGAAATATTTTTATGATAACTTTACTAGGTAGGAAATTTTTGGCAAATGGTGAACTCTCAAATTATTATTATAATTGGCAGCTTTGAAGCACTGGAATAGCTCCCTCCTCAAAATACCATACAATCGTTCTTCATCCCAAGAGACATATAAAATTCATAACAACCAGTTGAATTTTGACCATTAACACCAATGCCAGCTCCAGTGAATTTCTGTGTAGTGAAGGTTTAATTAATGTTCACAGGGTCACACATTCCTTAGAGTTTCATAACTGATGAGATGAAAGACAACCTAGAAACAAAGAAAAAAAAAAAGTAAACAGAATTCAGTAAAAAAGGAGAGAGAAAAAATTGTAGATGAAAAATAAAGGACTGAGGAAAAGAATGTAAAATAACTTAAGTGTGATTCTCCTCTTTCGGCAGGTTTGTATTCTATCATGAAAGCAGGTAATGAAATTAACGGGCTACGGTTTTGACACCGTGAACTGTAGTACCTCTAAAATAGTAGTAAATTGCCACAGTTGTCTCAATCTGACTTCAGATTTTGTATTCATGAAGTAGATAATCAAATTGTTATGTTTCCTAAATAATTAGAATTGTGTCTGAAAGGTAGCAAGAGTTTTAAGTAGTGAAAACAACACTCTGCATTGTTTTTAAGTGTTCCACATTGATCTAGATTCAATTTAAAGGATAAATTGATCTAGGCTCAATGTAGTCACAGCTCACTCTACACAGGTGTTATTCCTGCAGCACGCCTGTGCTTCAGCCATGTCTTCAACCAGATTTGTTTTTCCTATGCTCTCACTAAGCTCCATTTCTAAGTTTGTTTTATTTCTCCCGAGAACACCAGTCTCTTAATTTCTTGTAAACTGTTGCTATAATTTGGTTTTCCTTCCAGAAACTTTTTTTGCTAGTTTCAAATGACACTGCCTCTTCTGTCTGTTCAGTGCTTTTAAAGCTTCAGCCGTATGCAGGCTCTCCAGCAGTCTGCAGAGGCAATGGTCTTTCCTAGTTCAACCTCATTAACTTTTCTCCTCAGAGTCACATCCACTGTTTCCTAAATTAGTTGGATACATAAAATTAAAATGGTTGTAATGGCATTAAGGCTTTTATCCTCTTTCTGAGCCAAGTACTAGGCAAAGTCAAAATTGCTTAGGCAGGTCTGACACTGTCACACAAGGTCAGTAGAACATCTGTGTTATGGACAGCAAATGTCTCATCTCCAAGCCAGCTACTGTTAACAGTAGTGCTGTTAGTGTTTCTTTTTAAAATTTAATCCCAGACCCTTTTTGCTTTCTCATTCAATCTTACTTGCTTCTAATTTCTACATGTTCTTTTAAAACACGTATGCTTTATTTTCATCAGATGAAGTGTCCTTACAAAGTTGTCCAGATGCATCTGGGGAAGAAATACACTCCTAAAGTGAAAATTTCGCAATGGAGTAGAAGATAAACTTGCAATGTTAAGATATTATATATTATGTTGGCCAGGATTTCTGTGGTTTTGGGGTCACCATTTCACTTCTTTCCAAGTTTGAGGTTTAAGAAGTTACTAGGAAAGTATTCTATTATTCCCAGTCCAAGGAAGTAGAAGTTCATATGTTTGCACAGGAACTGTTAGACTCTTACCTCCTCTATAGTAGAATCTGATTTCTATGAATCAGAAAAGGAAAGCTAACAGAATGGATACATGTCTTGGATGAGTTTTCAAGAGGGAATCAACGCTTGCCTAACAAAACCTCCTGGTTCCCGCAGAAAATAATAGACGTTCTTTTGCTTGGAAACTCATTTATTTTCAATTTCATAAAATATGACAATTTAAACTCACTGTATCTGGGTCATGACATATATGTCATTTCTGCAACTGTAGGGTCAGGGTCAAGGTATTAATCTCCAACTAAAACAGTGCAGCTTCTGTGCATTGTTGTAGTCCAGTACGAGTGTTTTGAAATGTTGTGATGCCTGTGATTTTCCACTGGCTTTATTTATTTTAGTCCGTACGGTTTACATACTGCCAGGCTGGAGCTAAAGAATGCCAGAAGATTCAGGAAGTGGGTCAGGGAATTATTCCATAACTCAGTTATACTTGTCCATAACTCGTGTCTTAACAAGTTGCAGCTTGTATGTTTTATAAGCTAAGATGAAAAATTGGAGCTAGTATTTAAACCATGACAAAACTCAGAGTGTTCAGAGATTCACTAGCATAGAAAAATTGCCTTGCTGAAGCATATTATGTATTTTATACTGCAATACTTAGCCTTTCATTAAGATTTATCAAAATTTATTTCGATGTTCAAGTATTTTCTAGTAGAAAATTGCAAAATTTTCTCTGTGATTTAAGACAGCAAAGTTCAACAGAGAATAAAAAATTTACAAACCATTAAACTAAGAATTCTGTTTCATACTTTACTCTTTGGTTTGGATTACTTGTTTTATAGAAATTATTGACAATATTGCTTTGGGTTGGGATTCCAATTAAGCACTTTTTTTTTTCCCCTAGGAGTTTTTTGTTCCATTAATGAATTTTAATTTTAAAAGTCTGGTATAACAATAATTTCACCTACTTTTTTTGGGCTATCACATTATGTTATTTTGTTCGTTCAGTATTTTTTTAAAAAATAAGTCGACTTGTTATGTTTGGTCTTAATTTTATCAAGTATATTGTAATTGCCATTCAGATTATATATACTCATAATCAAAACTCAGGTATTGTACAGAAGAATGACAAAACTACCCACAGACAGCGATTTTTTTTCCTGTTTTTCAGCCATAGGCTTGTTACCATGGACATGCACATTTAACCACCTATCCAGGATTTAGTTAATACAATAGAGAAAATACGGTATTACTCTGGCAAAATAAATTTCAGCCATTGGTTCTAAACAGTAAAAAATGCAATCTTTGATATTGCCAGGCAGAGTAAAACAGTATTTCATTTTCTGGTAGCATTCACTCATGTTCACTCTAAATCCTAAACAAATTAATAAAACATCCTTCAAATAGGTACTGTACTTACAGAGATATTTGTGAGCCTAAAACTGGATAATTTTCATTTTACTTAATTTTGCTTTCTCTTGGGAAACTGAAATGTAACTTGATTGTAATGTTTAAGTATTTCCATTCATATATTTTCATTTTGCTACAAAATGGGCAATGCGTTTGGAATAATATTCTTTATAATACTGTTCATACTTTTATTACTTGTACTCCTATAACGCCTTTAGGTTTCAATCGAAAGGGTTGACTCTAGTGTAAATTTTGTGTCTTTCTTTCCTAGCCTGCTGAACTGGCGTAATCAATTAAAAAATGAAAGCTTTTTATTGACTAGGAATGGTTTAATTTGGATTGGACATGTGCTATTGAAACTTAAGCCTGTGTATTTTATAATAAATTATCCGCATCTATCATAACCTGTTATGGGTTAATTATTTTTTTCAAGAAAATAAATAAATATTAAAAAGGTTTATTATTTACAAAATTTCATTATAGTAAATAACAGAAAACAGGACTAGAGCAGAATGTAGGAAGTCATTGACTTCATCTGCTCGCCTCCAAAACAGAACCAATTCTTTGTGTGTCTTCTGGACAAGTATTTCTCTACCTTTTCTTTCCTGTCATGGAGATTTCATGACTGCTGTAAGCAATGTATTTAAGAAATCAGATATTCTTACTTGTTTGTTAAAGTTGGGTTTATTGAGTTGTTTTTTTGGTTTTTTTTTTGGTTTTTTTAACCAAGCATAGATCAACCTTCATGCAATTAAACCCCATTATTTCTTGTCTGGACTTGGAGAACAAATGATTGGCATTGAAGGTGTTCTTTAAACTACCTTTCTATTGTCTTCTTCAGAGTAGACAGTTCCAGTTCCTTCAATTTTTCTGTGGAAATCATAATTTTGAGATATTTTGGTGTCCTCTGGTCTTTATCAACTTTCTCAGTGTCTTTTTTGAAGCAGAATACCTAGAATGAATGTACTTAACTTTGAGCAGTGCCAAACCAAAGAAGGAGGATTTCTCATATCTTACAGGTTACAAATCTGGTTATAAGTCTCTCTGTAAAGCTTGCTTTTTTGGTTTGGCAACGCTGTGATATTGATAGATAATATCAGCATTGTGTTCTATTGCTAACAACAGATTTCTTCCTACAGTTCTGCAAACTAATCATGGCATCAGCCAGTTCTCTCAGTACCATAGAGCAGAGTCCATTGAGCTCATCTAGTATGAAAACATCTAAGTTATCTAAGGACTTACTGGCCAGTTACATCCTTAGCATAGCCAAAGGGTTCACAATGCTGTCAGAGACATTAAGTAACCATTAGCACAATATAGTAAAGGTTGATGCATGAAAAGACCTCTTCTTGCTTTTGCTTCTTGGTTCCATTTGTTGAAAGCTTGCTGTTGACTAACAGGGTTTTTCCTCTTGATTATTACAGGAGTCAAATAGAATGATGGTTTGAAACTTCTGTGTTCCTTGTTAACTTTACTTTAGGTTGTGTCTGTATTTGCTTGTGTTTTTCTTTTATTTTCATTCTTTTTTTAATCTTGCCAGTAGTTCTCTAATTCTCAGTTGTTCTCACTTGTGAGCTTAAGTATTGTAACAGAGACATTACACATACAGTGCAAGAAGATGTTTTACTGATAGTCTAACAGTGATATTGGTTTATTTTCATGGATATACGTGTTATACCAATATATAGGAAGAAAGGCCCATTTTTAACTAGGTCTGTGTTTAATTTGAAGCCTTAAAATTGACTGTTGATCTGCCAGTAGAGTCTATTTTGCTTCCAGCATATCAGATTTCAAATGGTATAACAACATGATGCAGATTTTATGTCAACTTAATGGAGAGGTAACTATTTCCATGAATGTTAAAATCTATGCTGTAACTACTACAAGATTTACTGTAATGATAAATTCAAGAAACAAAAAATAATTGTTGAAACCATCACCAATATTTCTTATTTTGTAGAACTGATGCTTCAGCACATATGAAAAATATTTTATTGTGGTTTTACTTTAAAAACACTTAAAGTGGTGTGTTAGTTTTTGAAGCTGAAAAAATAAAATGCATGTATATATGTTATGTACAGTTGTATTTTTTATTCAGTATAAGAAAATTGAAAGTTGTTTATTTTTTTAAAACCTGGTCCATATTAAATATCATATGCCAACCATCATATGTGTAAAATAAGGGAATTATGGATTACTATGCTGTGTATAAATGCAGTTTCACTGTAGGAGAAGCAGTCCTCAGAAGGAGAGACATCATTTTTCAGGTTAACAATATACTTCTTACAGTTATGTAAAATATAAAAGACAAATTCTCTTTTAAACACCTGTTGCAAATTTTTTATCAGACACAGCAAAGTAAGTATCAAAGTCAGATCCATGTTAAAAGGCTACAGATTTCATGAAAGGACAGCTGTTAGTTTATCTGAGCTGCAGAATATTCTCTGTAGTTTTGTAATCGTATCATAGGGATTTTTTAAAAAATAATTTAGATTTTTATATGTGTAGATAAACATTTCTCTAGGAAAACATTTGAAAAATCGTTACATTATTTTATACTCTAAGACCTATTTTCAAAGTAGATGAAAATATGTTATTAAAGCAAGACACATTTCATTCTCCTGAAATCAAGACGGTAAAGATGATTTTAAAAGATAATTTTAAAAAATTGTGGGCATCTTCCTCTAGGACACTATGTTACACATGTTTTAAAATTACCTTTACATTTAACCACTTCGGTGGGGAAATTTTGTGGTATCTGTTGTTACAAGAAATTTAGGTAAAATTATGAAGCACTATGACTATATACTTAATTGATTAGCAGAAGTGTTCTGTCTGATGTAAATTACTGGTCTAAAACTTTAAGAAGTAGTTCTCTCACATTGTTTTTGAATGTATTTTCTGACTTGTGATTCTTTGCTACATTTATAACAACTTGAAGAGCATGTTAAATTTAAATTCCTTTTGTACTGTATTTGTCTTACTGTTTCTATTTACATTTAAGAAATATGCTTCAAAAGTTCTGGGTTTGTTAGATCTACCTGTTCTATATTTGCAAACATTACTCAGTTTTATAATATTCTGTGTTTCATTATGATGTCCAGAATTTAGCAGAACACTTTCCCCTGGGAAGGGTTGACCAAAAATTCTTTATCGATTCAAAACTCTCATTTAAAAGAGATGGGATTGGGCAGCACAGTTCAGGTGAGGATGGGAGCCAAAGCTTCCCTGGAATGCAGGGGGTGGATGCTGTAGTTTGATTTACTAGGTACTCCTAAGTTGTAGCTTCCACGTTAGTACCAGCTGGCAATGTTCACTCCAGCTTCTGTTGCGGCTACAGCTCAGCTCTCCTAAATTCCATGCAGATCAGTTCATCCCTGATTTTATTGACAGTAAACCTGTATTATAGGTTTAAAAGAATCCACTGTCATATGGTTTAACTTTCTGTGTTGTGTTCTTTAATTTTTTTCTTTCTTTAAGTCTAGTTGCACTGACTGAAGTCTAGTTGCTTATCATTTAGAAAAACACTCAATCTGGTTTATTCACAGCCAGCCATGTCAGTCATTTTCCACCTGAACTATTCACTCATTTGAATCTTTATGCCATTTACAGACTGTATCAATAATTTCATTTCTTACTATGTTTGTGTTATTGAACACCACAGAATCAAAATAGTCTAACATATTTAGTAGTAGTTTTACTGGCATGACTAGAAATTATTGTGTTTTATATTAAATGCACTTTACATGTTTGTTAATTACCTGCTTTATTTTAGGGAGGTGACCCAACAGCTACTGTAATTGCGCTGTGTTCAATGAGAGATTTAAATCTGTCTCAAGAAGCGTGTCAGCTGGCCATCAAAGACACTGGATGTCTTGAAGTGTTAATTAATTTACTTGATACAGAAGAAATTAAATGTCAGGTAATAAGCTTTTGTCAAATAGAGCAATGAATATGCCTTTTCCATTAAAATATTTTTTTGAGTTTCAAAGTAACAGAGTGTAAAGAAAATTGATCTCTCATTTCTGTATTTTCTTGTTTTCGTCAGATTTTTTAGAAAGACATCTGTCTTTGACTTTCAGTTTCCTTCTTTTCTCCTGATTAAATATAAAGAAAAAAAAATTAAATTAACCCATCATTTTAAATAATGTTAATGTTTTTGTGTACCTAAATAATGTTTAACTTCTATCATTTCCCATTATTTAGACTGGTTCATTAAAAATCCTGAAGGAAATTAGTCAAAATGTATTGATCAGACATGCAATTGCAGATCTTGGAGGCTTAGAGATCATGGTGAAAATACTGGACTCTCCAGATACTGATCTAAAATGTTTGGCAGCTGAAACAATTGCCAATGTTGCTAGATTTAAACGAGCACGAAAGACAGTAAGGCAACATGGAGGAATCAACAGATTGGTAAGCAGACATTAAAATTTATACCCTTGTCATATGTGTATTTTTGTTCAAAAAATACATCATGTGTTGCAAAGATGATTAATTGTAGTGTATACCATTAATGAGAAAGCAGCTTGATATCAAAGTTTCCTGTAGATATTAAGAAATTGGTATTTTTTTTAGGTTGAACTGTTGGAATCTATTTCACTGGAATCATCATTCCAAGCCGAAGACACTGAAACAGCACGCTGCGGGGCTTTGGCACTCTGGAGCTGCAGCAAAAGCACCAGAAACAAGAAAGCAATCCGTAAAGCTGGTGGCATTCCATTACTAGCTAGATGGCTCAAATGCTCACACACAAGCATCTTAATCCCAATAGTGGGGACACTACAAGAATGTGCCTCAGAGGTGAGTAAACATATATAGCTGTTATTTCTAAGGATTAAAGAAATTCGCCACTAAAAGGAAATACTACATTCTACAGTCACTTAAATCAGGTCAATTATCCCATCAGGAGGTAGATGCTTTATGTAATCAAAGCAGTTTTGAGAAGGTCACTACTTGGATTGAAGTAAAAGCCACATTTTTTTTATTTAAAAGGCTAGGAGTAATACATGAAAGAGAAAAAAATGTAGAAATGGAAGTCTTAATCAGTTTCTTTTTTTTTTCTTATTGTTTTCATCACACTTTACAGATTTGGCAATCTAAGATGCTGTGTTCTGGTTAATCAATGTATTTAAATTCTCCAAAACTAACCTACGGGTGTGACCAAGAAGATCCAAGACAGTGCAGGGCGGAATGATTTACATTGTCCTTGTTGGGTCTGATCCATTGCAAATAGAAGAAAGGAGTATATGTGATTTTTCCACAGGTTTCCGTGGCACATTTTGCAACTTTGAGTATATTCAGGTTTTATATTTGAATACAAATATTTTTTACCATGGCTATGTAAGGGGTTACACTAGTGAGACAGTTCTGTAGAATATCTTTATGAATGACCTGGTTGAGGGGATTGAGGGCACCCTCAACACACTCAGTGTTTGCAGACACACCGAGGGTGGGAGTGTTGATCTGCTGGAGAGCAGGAAGGCTCTGCAGAGGGCTCTGGACAGGCTGGATCCATGCACCAACACCAGTAGTATGAGCTTCAATAAGGCCAAGTGACAGGCCCTGCACTTGGGTCACATCAACCCATGCAGTGCCACAGGCTGGGGAAGGAGTGACTGGAAAACTGTATGGTAGAAAAAGACCTGGAGGGCCGAACATGAGCCACTGAGTGCCCAGGTGGACAAGAAGGCAAATGGCATCCTGGCCTGTGTCAGCAATAGAGTGGCCAGCAGGACCAGGGCAATGATCTTCCTCCTGTGCTAGGCACTGCACAAATCCTGTGTTCAGTTCTGGGTCCCTCAATTCAGAAAGAACATTGACGTGCTGGAGTGTGTCCAAAGAAGGGCAATAGGATTGGGAAAGGGTCTGGAGCCCGAGGCTGGTGAGGAGCAGCTGAGGGAGCTGGGAGTGTTTAGCCTGGAGAGAAGGAGGATCAGAGGGGACCTGATCACTCACTCCAACTACCTGAAACAAAGTTGGAGTCAGATGGGGTTGTTCTCTTCTCCCAGGTAACAAGCAATAGAATTAGAGAAAATTGCCTCACGTTGAATTAGGAGAGGTTTAGATTAAATATCAGGAAAAGTTTCTTCGCCAAAACAGTTGTCAAGCACTGGAACAGACTGCCAAGGGGAATGATTGAGTCAGCACCCCTGGAGTTACTTAAAAGATGTGCAGATGTGGCACTTAGGGATGCAGTTTAGTGGTGGACTTGGCAGTGTGGGATAATGGTTGGACTCAATGATCTTAAAGGTCTTTTCCAACCTAAATGATTCTGTTTGTTTATGATTCTGTATTTAATTTGAACTTGAGGTGTATTGCGAGGTGTATTTTTTATTGAGATTAAAAAAAATACACATAATTTGTCTTGGTGAATTTGGTGCACAAAAGACATAATTTTTCAAGAGATTTTACATTATTAAATTGTTAAAATTACAGATTACAAAATTTAATGTTACAAATTAATTGTCTGTTAAAAATTAACTTCTTGGATTACACAAATTAATGCATGTTCCATGAGACACAAACTTGGCAGGTTTTAGGGTCAGTAAGTATATATTGAGAAGGTGTCATTTTTGAGGGTTTCTTATATGGCCTAACTTGGAAGGAGCACTAAATGCATTTCTTACACAGATGTTTCCCTCACTTAAAAAATGATCCCCTGTTACAATGCTTGTAGGCTAAAATTTGGATGAAAATATCACTAAAAATGTTAATTCTAAGAACTTGTTTTTCTAACCTTGTTTTAGGAATAGGTCTGTTGTTTTGGCTGCTGGTTCTCAATGAAGTGAGTGGGTAATTCTTGATCCCATTCTGAAGCATCTTTTGCTTTCTTGGGTCTGATCAGGGAGTCTGGACACATTTCAGAATATTCTGCATTCTGCGTAAGCCATGTGGCTACAAGATAGGCAGTGCAGTACCTCATTTTACAGGTGATTTGAAGAGCACTGCAGAGAATGTCTGTATTTGCTTGCCTCTGAGATCATCAGTAGTATTTTCAAGGCAATGATGACTTGTGCTTACATAAAGTACAAGGCTTCTCAATATCAAATGCTGTAATTCTAATATTGTATTATTTTTGTGACCTACTAACTGTTAATATGCAGGATTTAAAAGATGTATTTCTCTTTTTAGCCAAGTTACAGACTTGCAATAAGGACAGAAGGCATGATTGAGGACCTAGTGAAAAATCTGAGCAGTGAACATGAGGAGCTCCAGATGCATTGTGCAAGTGCCATATTTAAGGTAATTTTATTATAATCAGTAGATCAGAACCAGGATTAGTGCTTTGTTTTAATGTCATTGTCAGTTTTAACTTTTCTTAATTTCACTATTTCTCTAATGTGTAAAAAATATTGAAGTATTGTGAACATTTTAGCTGCATATTTAGTATTATAATTAGGTTCCTACTTGCTCTTCTCATGTGCAAACATTAAGTTGCACAGGTAACCAGTGGAGAGAAGTGAGGCATACTGTGCATAGAGCTGCTTTGGGTTTTTTTATTTGTTTGTTTGCCTCTAGAGTGGACAATGTGACAATATAAGCACTGCTGCATATACAGGAGCAGTTTACTGTCAAACTCTCTTAGTGAGTTGTTAGCATATTCAGATACTTGAATACAATATTTGTGTTTCCTTCTCTATTAGCTTTTACTAGTTACAATGTAATACAGCTAGCTTTTGAAGACATCATTTTACACATTTTTACATAATATATGTTTAATATATATATATTTTTTAATAGTGTGCAGAAGATGAAGAAACACGTGACCTGGTTAGAAAACATGAAGGTCTACAACCACTATCTGCACTGCTTGATAACTGTGAAAACAAACAACTTTTGGCAGCTGTGACAGGAGCAATCTGGAAATGTGCAATAAGTAGAGAAAATGTGTTAAAGTAACAATTTCATTTTACAAGCATTTATTACATTATCGTGTTTTGATTTTATGGGCCTCTATTTTTCTCAAAACTGTTGTGTCATGATTCTTCAAAATCAGTCTTTATAATCAGTTGGACTTTCAACTTAGGTTTTATAGTACTTAAAAAATTGCCACCTGACCTCATCAGGGTAGAGTGGAGACAGTGTTAAGTTCCTAGAATCTTAATAGTCAATGGAGACAAGTGGTGCCTGTAGTTAAGTTATAGGATACTGAGTGAGGAGGTGTACTAGCACATACTATACATTTGACATGTGGCCATATCTGATATCCCCCCATCCTGTCTGTAGCTTGCAAGTCAGAATCACTGCTGCATGGTAGAAAGAGTACTTAGTAAACTTAACTTAAATGTTTTACATCAAGAGAGAAAGAGACCAAATTATCTCATTGTAGGGTTGATATCTAATACATATTAGAAATATACTGGAGTCTAGGATAATTAGCCTAGATGCCTTTCTTCTTGACTATAGAAGTTGCTTAGTCTGGAGACCCAGCTTCTAAATTAGTGGAATTAACTGATGCGAGTTCGACTCTGAGTACCAGAAACCTCTCAGTACCAGAGTTCTGAGTAATTATCTGAGAATGTGGCAGTAGGAGTTATCACTCTCCACTGTCCATGGAGCAGCTTAATGACTGAGTACACTTCACCCTCTCATCTAAAATAATTATAACAAATTCATGCACCTTACCTAAAAAAAGGAAGCTGGCTCCACTACATATGTGCTAGATTTCCTGCTGAAATTATACTGCTCTGTACATAGAGCATGCAGAAAGATTAGAAAGAGGAAGTAAGAAGTAACATCTTCCTGCTGCCCTAATTTAGTGTATCTTGCTAGATAAGGACATAGGATAAAGACTGGGTAAAAATTTGGAAGATTTCCAGACTTTACATTCTGGCTTTTTACTGTCCTAAATGAGTCTGCAAACTGTTGGTGTACAGACCTATGATCTTTAGGTCTTCTATTGCTGTCCTACTGCTTTTTTGCATTCTTAATTGCACAGTAACCTGACTTTTCATATGGATGTATTCTTCTTTTCTGTGGACTTTGTGTTTGTGCAGAGGTATCCTGATTTTGGATCAGTCAGTGATGAGACAGACTGAATAGCTCTCTCTGTACTAGTAAACTAAACAGGGCCAAACCTTTCAGGTTTCAGGTTAGGATTATCCACACTGTTTAACTGCCAGCACAGTCCCTTACACTCACCCAGCAAACACTCACCCAGACAATGCCCAGACACTCCTTGGGAACGGTGCAGGCAACAGATTGTTCCCATTAGGCAGAATGGGTGAGGCCACCCTGCATTGTGAGGATAAGAGATTTTAGCCATATGGATGCTATGTTGTGCTTCTTGTCCTCAGGGCTAGAGAATGAGCCCTAGTCTGTTTTATTTATTAGTATAGCTGTAGCCAATAATTCTGTCCAACTGCAAACAGATTTTTGTTGGGCTACTCACGTATCTTTGGCAAGTGCTTGATGCTCCACAAAGGTTACTAGCCCGGCACAGCTCCAGATAAATTCACGTGTTAGGTAGTGCTGAGTCCAAATCAGTAAACCCTATCCAAACTCAAGATGGGAGGGTAGTAAAGAAAACAGCGTGAAGATAATGTGAAAACACCTAAGCAGATCTGGAGGGATGAGCCTGCGTCTGGCATGAAGCTAGAACTAACAAACTCTGCTGGCTCCTGCAGGGGCACTTAATTATCTCTCAAGTGCTCCAGAGTATTTCCTGTACCTGGAGTTCACTGCTGAGATGTTGTGCTGACTCAGCGTGAGCTGGTGCAGGTGCCTGTGCCTGTGTAGCTGCGGGTGCAGCTGCCGTGGGAGCAGCCGTACTGCTCCTGGACACAAGATGGCCCGAGCCAACAGCTCTGTCACAGAGCAGCCTGCCCTTCGCAGAGCCAGCTCACATCGTTCCATCTGTGAAGCAGTTGAAATGCCTGCAAAAAATCAGTTTTGTTTTGTTGTTTTTAAAAATTATTTGCTGACTTTATTGCTCTTTTTTTCATGCTGTTGATGTTTACTTTTGAATAAAAATAATTGTAGGGATATTTTCAAATTACAGTGAACAAACAGAGGAAAATTTCTCTTTAAGCAAAGGTTTGGAGATGAAAAAACAAGTTTCTCGTTTCTCAGCATTAATGAAAGTTACATTAATTATTATGCTGATAATCCATCTTGGAAAGATTAATTTTTATTGAAATATCTAGTTCTGTCATAAAAATCTCAGAAATACTCTTTTGTTTTTGTATGAAAGAAAAGCCACATGAGCAACTGATTCCTGGAAAACAGGTTTTGTAGCTCAAGTAGACATTCCCAGAAGAAAAGTACAAATGAGAACTCAGTACCCTCAGAGAAGTTTTCTCTGATAATTAAATTATATCCAGGTTAGATCTAGCTTAATATACCACATAGAACTTCAAGGTGTATCACAAAATGTATAAAAGAAAGATGCAGTATTTGTTAAGTGTTAAGAATCCCCTAAGTTTAAAAAAAAAAAAAAAAAACACAAAAAAAACCCCCTAGAAGATTATTCAAGCACTAAGGAAAAAATTGTATTCTGAAAGATGAGCTTTTGAGGTTTAGCACACATCTCTTTGCAGGATAGGACCCTCAAGATCTTTTAAAAAGACCTTTTGAAAACCATATTTTTGATTCTCAGTATCAAAAGTTCTATGAAGAATGAGAAAAGTATTAATATAGCAGTCAAGTCAAATTTCTGACAACTTTTTTCTTAATTAGAAGTTGGAATCTAACATTGTGCTATGGAAGTGTAGTAGAACTATGGTCCTGACATCAGGAAAATGCAGTGCATTAGGCCTGAATTAAGTATAGGATTGCTCAGGGTAAACTCTCTAAAGGCTCATATTTAGTGAAAAATAAGGGCAATCCCTTAGTTCAGAGAGGTGAAGGAGAGTCTGGTACAATACTACTCCAGCTATTTTTAACCTAGCAGGGAAAAGTGCTGAAAGTAAGGACAGCACAGTAATTGCCAGACTTCTGGTTTCTTTTCAGCTATTTGTGGGTGTTGCATCCACATATCGAGTTTAAGAAAACCCCCAAACTACTCAGGAAGTTCTTAACTAAATTGTAGAAATGGAGTTAGAATAAGAAGTTTGGGTGTATGTCACACTTAGAATAAATGATTGGAATGGTTTACCTGCATTGGGATTTCTTCAGCAAGATGATTTACATACAGAAATTAAAACTTGTACTTCAATTATAATACTACTTTAATTGTAAAAATAAGCTTTTAATGTTAACATACTGAAAATAACAACTTTGGATTTATTGCTGTCTTTTAGATTTCAGGAATATAAAATTGTAGAAACTTTGGTAACACTGCTTACTGATCAACCTGAAGAGGTCCTTATAAATGTCATTGGAGCACTGGGAGAGTGTTGCCAAGAGCAAGAAAATAGAGGCACTATACGCAGATGTGGAGGAATCGCACCTATGGTGAAGTTACTGAGTTCAACTAATCGTGCCCTGCTTGTGAATGTCAACAAAGCAGTGGGAGGTTGTGCAATGGAACCTGAAAATATGGCGTAAGTTATTAATATTCATACAGTTTAAATATTGTAAACCAGTTCCATTATTCTGATGCAAATATAGTCGATTCTAATCTGATTTAAAATATTTTTTACTTCTTGCTTTTTTCATACTGCATGGGTTGGTTAAATCCTACGATAAATTTGCTATAGATAAAAAAAATATTAAGGGAATGTATAGAAAGTAAAGCTTTTACATTTTGAGAAAAATCAAATAAACCTTTAGTAAAGAGATTTTTATTAAAGTTGAAATTCAAAGTTACAAAACACCATTTTGAAGTGCTGCATGATAGGTCCATGTTTTTCCCTCTCTTTTTACTTCTCAAGTTATTTAAATAGACTGAATTAGAGAGAGTTATTCTAAAAGGAAATGTGCACATTTACTGTCATGAAAATAAACTTAATATTTTTGTAGTAGAGTATTACTTGTGTATCTCTTTTGTCCCTCTCCATCATTCGTTTTGTGAACTCAGACAGTTTTAGACCTTTTTGTCCCCTCTTATTCCTTTACAAAATCGAAGACAAAGACAGTCTTTGACTTTGTGATGTAGATTTGTACAAAGATCATTGAGTTTTATGGTGAAGCATTTTAACTGAATGTTGGGGTCGGCATTTGCTGCACTTACTCTTCTCTTACAAGGATATTTACCTCAAGATTATCAGCATATTTCCCTCCTTATACATAAGGGAGATCAGAAAGAGAGTTTTATTAAGCTCCTCCTGTTCTGATTTGCATAATTCACTTGATATTCATATAGCAGTGCAGGGAATTCTTCTCCTGAATAAGGCTTTTGTTTTCATGCTTTGGCTGTCACCCAGTGGCAAAAGGCTGGATGGTACACAACCGTAAACATCGGTTGTATGAGCAGTTACCCATGTAGCATGAAAGTATAAATAAATGAAATCATTTTAATGACATTTCTCACTACAAGTCAGCCTTTAGCATGATATATTAACCTAAGAGAATTAGCATTGCAAATACTGAGAAACCTAAATGCCAATAAATATAAATTGATATTTATAAAACCTCACATATACTCCAGTACTCAGAACTGTCACTTGTAGTATCCAGTATGAACAGTTTCATACTGGAATGTGTTCAGTATAAGCATAAAAAAAATGTAAGTTGCTGCTAAAATTGTGATAGAACAAAGTCAGTCTTGTCTTTAAGAAGGAGAAAGTACAGGTTTGGGACAAAATTTATATTTACAGAGTTTGTAAAGTGTGAACAAAGGAATCAAATGTTGAATTTAGTTTATATAAAACATTCTCTGTTGAAGTTCTCAACTTTAGAAGTGTTTCTAAAAGTATTTCAAAACATTAGCAAGTAAGCAAGATCTTCAATAAGTGTGAATATTCTTTTAGTTACTACAAAAAATAGATGCAAAAATTGTTATTAGCATGACTGTGCCATGTACCTGTTGTATTGTGCTAGCTATGCTTGTAGTACTAGAAGAGATACTGCTTCTATGTTTTTCCCAAAGCATGATTCATCCAAGGGGTAATAAATTTGATACTAATTCAGCAAAGTGTTAAAAACAATCCTTAGTTAAAACACTGACAGCAGTGTAACTGCTCATATGTTTAAATGATTTCCTTGATTGATTGCTCTCCTTCTCACAGGGCATTAACAAGAAACCTCCCCTCACTACTGACCCCTACCTTTCTCTCAAATAAAAAAGAAGAAAAGGAAAAAGAAGTATGCCCATTCCTCTCCCTTCTCCTCCTCTCAGACCAGTACAGCACAAGTTGAAATTGTATCTCCTCATCCAAAGTGCTCTCCTTTTGGGAAAGAACAAGTTACCAAAGATGAAATATGCACACACAGAGTCTGTAGTATGACTCTTTTCTGTTTACAGAAGACAATAATAGCCTTGTTAGAAACTACTGTAGAGGTCAGTCTCTTTCTGTAAATATTTTCTGAAATTCTTAGCCAAAAAGACACATCTTAACAAGGGTGTGAAAATGTGCCAAGTTTACCTTCTAGAAAGAAGCAAAGCAAAGCTGCTTGTAGCCTGTAAGTATAAACAGGTGATGAGAATTTTCTACTGCAGCAGGTTGATGCTTAGGTGTTTATGGTCTTTCAGATTCATGCAGCTGGATCCCTATTACATTCCTTAGTTCATAATCGCTTATTTCTCAAAATGGTTTGACAGGTTCTAGGTAATCAGTTCTTCTCTACTGCCTTTTCCCTACCATATTTGGCTGCAGGTCTTGAGGCTTGGAGTTTTTTTGTCGTGTGGTACAGACATGCTCTGTTTACAGTGTAATTTTTTAGATTGGCATTATAGAAACTTTCAAAATTATGATTTTTCTGGATTCTGCTATCAATGACTTTCATATGTAAAAAAAATTAAGCCCTCATAAGAACTGAGAATTTTCAGATATATTCTTGTGTTTTATTAGCTGCAAGTGTGTTTAACAAAGTGTGGCTTAGAGACTAAATATTCAGTTTAGCAGTCTTCTACTTTGCGTGTGTTAATCCTTGCAGCAGTAGGTATGTGAAGACCATACAGACCAAGAGTGGAGCTCACATAATTTCTGTAAATGATTCAGATATATAATAAAAAGGTTGTGACTCATATGAGATATAAAGCATCATTATGGACTAGAAAAAGCTGAGAATGATCTATGAAGCAGTGCAGTTAAATTCTGAGGGAAATACTGTGTCATTAACTTATGTTTCATGGAAGAAGCTTGCACTGGCAGAGAGAGACTGATAGATTGGCATAGGTGAATCTGCATCTTCTATCTGTCTTTCATATATTTCATTTCTGCATGTTTCCTAGTTGACACTGTGACTCTTACAACTATTGAATGGAAGGCGATAAACTAGTGTTACTTTTCTAGACCAATCCTTTACTTGAGGACAACTTGAAGTAATTATGTGATTCTTACTGACTCTGTTGAGCTACTTAAAATAAAAAACAGCAGCCAGCTTCTCTCACAGCCAAAAATAAGTTGACTTATCTAAAAAACCCAATATAATTATGTGACTGAACTTCCTTACTCTTATGTAGACAGCATGAAGTTTTCCATACTTGCTCTGCTGCACTAAGTACTGTATATTTATCTTTTTGAGGAACTTTTTATAGGTTATTAACTTCCTTTAACTAAAAACAAAAGACTTGTGCTTATTCTTTAACTGACACTAGATTTTCATTTGCCCTTTCCATTTGAAAATCCACAGACTGCATTGCTGGCATTCAAAACTGTGGGCTTAGAATCATATAAACTAAAATGTACAATTATTTTAGCCAGGCAGATGGAGTTTGAGTCATTGGTATATAATACTATTTATCAAAGAAGTCAGCAGCAACTAGTGAAAGTTTTAAGAAAAATGCTAAATTGTGGTTTCAAAAAAGATGAGATTACATTCTGACAGAATTAAACCCTGTAATCTTACCAGTGAGCACAATACAGAGTCAGTATAACTTTGTTTATTTACATTTGTATTTGTGGTCTAAATTGGCAGGCAATTAAACTGAAGTTCTCAAAGTTCTGGTAAGTAACATTTTAGCAGAGAACGATGATAGATATGACAAACAGATGTCTAGGCTGTGGGTACACATGTGTATTTAAGCAATTCATGTGGACATTTCTACTGGAAATATTCAATATTAAGTTTTAACTTGAAAGAAAATTATTATTTCTGATTAACAGCTTTGTTAATTTCAAATGTATTAAAAAAGCAAAGTAAATTTCTAGAGTTGTAAGCCACATCTTGCTCATAATAATTCAATGATATAATCATAATGACATACTTAAATAATGTGAAAAGTCTTCCTTAGACAACTTTTGCCTGTGAACAGAGAACAAAAATAATTAAAAAATCATCTTAAGTTGACCAATCTTCACTGGTCAAATAGCAAATACCAATTCACTGTAACCTAAAAATTGCAGTAATCTCTGAATGGGTTTAATTGCTTTAAAATTATTTGCCCATAAGACCTATTCTATGTACACCGTGCATAGAATATGTATGGCTTACATAGAACATATGTAAGTATGTTCTGTGTTGGAAGCAGGAATATGATTTCGTCCTACACCTAGCAGCTGCCTTTTGGTAGGAGTGATGATGTCAGCTGAAAAGATCCCACACCTCTGCTCTAATCATGTCTGGCCAGCACAGGAGCACATGACAGGAGTGCCTCTTGAGCCAGTTCTAACTGCCATTGCAACTTCTTTTGGTTATTTTGAGGAGCAGAATAATATACACCTATTCTAAATTATACCAGTGATCAAACAAGATCAGTCTGTGACAGAGAGCTTTGAATTAGAAGAGGTGGCCCAGTTCTATTGTGAGATGCCTTGGCTATGCTAAAGAATAGAGGCACAGCAGTTCAGATCCTGGGCTCTTGCTTTTGAACTCCACATATCCATGTATTGTTACATATATACAGTGAAGGACCAAGTGTCTTATAATAAAGTTTACATTTCTACTTTGAGTGAGTTTCCTGCATGTAAAGATTTTTGACTATTAATAGCGTCCTGAACGTTAAATACGTTACATATATACATACATACAATAGTAGATAAACTATTCTATAAAGCAGTTAAATATTTGAATATTGAAGTATTAAATATTAAGACTTTAATATCAACTAAATATTGTATTATTTCAGCTTTTCTGAGATTCCATTCAGTTTTCAAAGAAAATGTTTTGCATTTTTATTAAAAAATCTGTCTTTTAACAGTCTTGTGAGTGGTTGCTTGCTCCAGATTTTAGTGTAGATTAATTTTATCATCAAAATATCAACAAATTATTGTAAAATAAATTACTTAAGTGACTGAAGCCACAGAGTGAATAATGTGCTAACTATGGATAAATTGAATGCCAACCAAAGTAAATTTTATGCTATATATGCTTGTATTTATTGTGGTAAGAAGCCTTATTACTTCATCCTGCTAATAATATTATAATACATGGGGAAGAAAATTAGATACAAAAACTATATACAAAAGCAAATCATAATGTTGTTTAGCATTATGCCATCAAAGCTGAAATTTTCAAGACTGCAGGTCTATTTTCCTCTCTGTTTATTTGTAAAGAAAACTGAATGTGTATTTTTTGTCAGCTTAAAAAAGGAACTTTCTCGTAGGAAGGAAGTTGATGTCTAAGCAGTTTTATAGAGGAAACATTTTTTCAGGACCATTTATTTTAGTGTTCCCTTTGCTGTAGAGGCAAATGCACTCATTCAGCACCCATTTTCTTCATCTGCTGGACTGTGTAGTGGAAACATAAGAAGATTAAAAAATTGAACTCTTTACCAATGCTTTCTTAGATTGGCAAATGTGTGTTCTCAGCAAGATGAAAATAATGTTTGTTCTTGCATGATGATTACGCAATGATAATTCTTCTAGAGTGAGAATTTAAGAGCATCATTCCTGTATGTAAAGGTCTTTTTATTTGTGTTAATCTAATGTAATTGCAAATAATCAGTGATGAACAATGTGATTTGGAGATTTTATTGTTTTGTATCTACTGTTTCCTAATTTAATTTTATGTATGTTGAATGATCAGAGAACTATACTTTCACGTATTTTGAGCTGGGTTCTGTTGATCTAAGACAACTGATCTTTCCAGTTGTTAAGCAAAAGGCAAAACTCTTCTTCAGCAAATTAGCAATAAAAGGAGGCTAGTTTATCCTGACATACTGAAGACCAGAAAACCAAAAAGAAAATGAAAGTAAACTTCCAATTGAAAAGGAAGCTTTAAAAAAATTTAGAAAGGAAAGATAAATCAACCTAGAGGTTGTTTTTTTAAGTATGGTGGGAAAATCTGAGCTCAGTGTTTGGCTTCTATCTCTTGATTTTTATATACTTGTTGGAGCTGGGTCATTTATATTTAGCCCACTTGGGAGGAAGTACCTCATGTTGGTAAATGATCAGTACTCTGCTTGACTAGAGGAAAGATTCATGGGTTCTTTTAAATTAATTCCAATATAGAAAATTAATTCCTTGTACTTTCTGAAACGACAGGGGAGTAATGTTAAAATTGCTATAAAGTGTTTGAAGTTTGGAGGGACTTAAAAGTTTGTTTTGAAGCTTTTACTTAAGTCATCATTACTATGTGAACATATATGTGTAATTGTGTAGTTTATGCTCCTACCGTTTTATTTTGGTGTGTTAAGACCTCTGAATTTGTCCTTTGAATGATGATTTTCTTGCAATTGATTTCGAGCTGAGTGTGTAAAATAAGCTATACTGAAACTGACAGATCTTAAAAAACTTAGGGTTTTTTAGCTTAACCATAGCTTTGTTCAAAAAGTATTATTTTGAAAAACATAGTTGTTTAAATGGTTTGCATAAAAATGTTATGAATAAAGTCCTTGCTTATTTTAGACAGACTTCATGTCCTTATTTATTTTTTCTGGTACAAATGATGATAGAATTACATACAAAGTTCATTTTATAGTTAGTTTTAAAATTTCCTGGCGAAGCATATATAGTGAACACAAATGAGATGCTTTATTTGCTATTTTTAAGCTCTCTTAAAAATGTGTTTTGAATTCTCTTGCATTTACAATTAAAGATAGAAACACATTATATGCAATGGAATTTTTTCGTTTCGAGGTTAGGCATTGGAGGTGTGCTTGCTTCTCTTCAACTTTGGCTCATCTGCTTTGAATTTAACACAGTTTTTTGAAAAAAGGCATGTTGGTAAAAGCTATTAAGTTTTGTCTGACCTTCCTTTCCATTTAGGGTATTCACTGGAACCTAATGTGAAGTTATGATCCCCAAGCCTGATCAATATGTAAACATAGCACAGATGGTGTAGAGAGGATTCTGATGATAATTCATTTCTCAGCTAGTCATGAAGATACTTTGATTATAGTATGTTTAAGTAGTTATAAAATAGTGTGCTTAGTGTTGGTCTTGTTAGGAAGGAACATATGGGAAACAAGTTACACGTTATTCGTGCCCAACAAAGGATGCTCTGTGGTGTGACCATTTTAATTTCTAATGCTTGATTAGAAACATAGTATTTTAAAATATGTCGTAGAGCAAGGTAAATACATTAAGCATAGACTGAATAAAAAAGTTAAGTACATAGTTTTAGGCATAAATATTTGTTTTGGAAAGTATTTGTTACTATATGAAAGAAGCCAGTATGCTCAAATTCAGATTTCATTTTGCATGCAGATCGTTAAAAAGTCACATGCTTGTTTTCACCTTTATGAGTTCTGGTTATAATGTAGCTTACTTTATCTTCTATAAGCACTCTGAATGACAGTACTGGAAAAAAATAAACAACATTAATGAGATTTAGTTAGAAAACATTCTGTCTTTACATCATTTATTGGCACCCATCTGTTATAATGGGCACTGTTTGTTGAGTGTGTTGATGGTGATTAGCTGACAATAAAACACAAGCACTTGCATAAAGCAAAACAGTATGTCAGAATCATGCCAGTGTTTCTTAGAGCAATGTTCCAAACAAACTGATATAATTTGAGATTCAACATTGTATGCTCCATAATCAATGTTCCCTTTTTTGATCTGTTTCTGCAATAGGGTAATTGACAGTTTAGATGGAGTTCGCTTGCTATGGTCATTGTTGAAAAATCCTAACCCAGATGTTCAAGCAAGTGCAGCTTGGGCTCTTTGTCCTTGTGTTGAAAATGCTAAGGTAAGAAAGTATTTGAAGTAACAGTTTTGTTATATATGTATACTAATATATAATTTTTATATTTGGATAATTTCCAGCAATACTTTGCTGATTGCTACTTACACTCTCTTTATGTTATTCTGTTAACTGCTTAGAAAACATATGTATTTACTTTTCAAAAGTGGATAGTCCTCCATCTAGCACCCATTATCTAATCTGTTTTATCTTTACAGTGTTTTCTCTATTGACAAATATATTTTAGTAACTTATCAGGACCTAAGCTTACTGTTCCCAAATAAAGCATGACAAAAATCTGACAATGCTGAAAACATAAAGCTTCTACTCACAGGCTATGAATAGCATGGGTAGTTCTAGTTGTTCTCCACTGTGAGTTAGTTCACTTGGGTTCTCTAGAGACCATCATTTGGTTTCAGAGCATATTTTAGACTTGGTGCCAATGTAATCTTCAGGTTTTCTGCTCAGACTGCCAACAAAAAGTGCCAGTTGTGAATAGTGGTGGTTGTGAAGGTCAGTTGTGTACAGAAGACTGAGCTATTCATTTATTTCTTGTCAGTTTCCAAATAGAGATAAAATAGTGAGGATAAGCTGCAAGTCATCTCTCTGAATTCTTAGCACTGACATATAGTAAAATAAAGAGGCAAGGTTTTCTTTTCCGTTAAAAGTTTCCTAGAGTACCAATTTTATACCTTAATCCTTTTAGAGTACTAGCTTCCATTTCTGATTTACCTCTGTATTTAATGCAACATTTGCATCTTTTCTCTACTAGACCAGGAATGTATATCCTTCTACAAAGATTTGGAGATCCTGACTATGTAAAGAATAGTAATTCTTTCAAAGTGCTACATATCTGTAGCATCCTTTGCAGGCAATTTCCTCTTTGGAATTGAGCAAATTTATTAATCTATTTATGTAGATGATTCGATGATACCGATATATGGATATAGAGATATATGGATATATTGTGAGAAAATTTGGTGGTTTTTTTTATAACTCAAGCATTTTTTATTTCTTCCCAATGATTTCTACAATGACAGCTTGCTTGTCATTTTTCACACTTGCTGGTTATTCTGAATTATCTTTTCTTCCTTTCTTTCTAAATGTGCACTCTAGTGCAGTAATGTTTTTTGGTGCCTAATGGTGCAGTCTAAATGTCTCCTATGTATGATACGAATATACCTGCCTCTCTCTTGAACAATATTGCTGTAACTGAATGTTAAAATACTACTTGATCTCAGTACTGAGGTAATATTTCCTATGTGTAAGGCTCTGCAACTTGAAATGCCAGAGTAGAACTGCAAACTGCTAGAACTTCCACTAAAAGCACTTTTTCAGAAACTAAAGGAACAGAGGACAACTACTGAAATTATGCATTACATGGATTTTTTTCTTCATTATTCCCTGGGGTGTTTGATGAGTGCAAGCTATGTACACCCTTAGTGTAGCTATTCTCCTTTCATCTCTTTTGGCTGCCTGCCCTAATGCTAATCTGTGATCCCACAAAGAGTTCTTTGTGTGACACTGAGGCCAAGTGGCTCACTGAAACAAACCTACCAATAATACCCTTTCCGCCAACACTGAATAGAAAGAAATATGTATAAAGCAGCCACACTGAGGAAGTGCAGCAACTATTTCTAAATAGAATTTGGGGGTTTTTTTTTGTTCAAAGTTAATATTATTCAACAATTTACACAGTCTTCCAAGAAGCAGTTTGGTTTTTGCAGTGCTTGATTCAAAAGCAGTAATAAGTACATGACTTTAAAGGGTTATGTGTGTTCTGGCCTTTCTGAGCCTGTACTTGGGACCACAAACTGTGTTTCAAATAGCTGTGAGAATGGAGTCCGCTTTCTTTTTGTGTTCTTTTGTGGAAGCTGTAGTGGTTCTCTTTGGTGTTGTGGAGGTTCACAGATGAAATTGAACTTGTTAGTAGTATCATAAGCAAATTTTTATAACAATGTAATGCAGCATCCATTTTTCTCCACAGATACTTTCATTTTACAACCTTTATGACTTAAAGGTTATTTTCTCCATATTAAAAATCTTACAAGCTAATCAAAAATTCTGATAGGGCAGTTGTTTTGTAGTATGTGATTACATGTTTCTCTTTCATGCTTACTCTCACCATAATCTAAGAGTACTTCCCACAGAATAGCATTTTATCAGTATGATGTAGCTAAGTTATATTGTTTGTTACAAAGGAATTAAAAGAATTATCTTAATGCAAGCAGATTCTTATTAATTGGTTCCTTACTTCCAAAAGGAAAAGTTACTACTGTAGGCACATTGCTAATAGTTAGTAGCAAAGTGTAAGTGCACTGTCCAAGAAACACAAATGATTATGAAAAATGAATAAGAGAAGTCTACTCAGCTCTGTTGATGTTGGAACAGCAATATTTGGTTATGATGCTTCTTTGAAAAACAGTACTTGTAATGTTCTCCCAACATACATCAGCCCAAACATAAACATTTGGAGAAATTCTACAAAGATGTAATTTGGGCTATTATAAAAATCACCCAAATGCATTGTGCCAATAAGAGGAACACTGCCAGCTCGAGTCTGTATGAAAATTCCTATTTCCTCACAGAGAAACTTTCTACTAGAATCTTTAAATAAATTAAAAGAAAAGAAAAGGGAAAAAAGTTCTAGTGGTTATTTTCTGTCCTCACATTTTGAGTTTTGGGTGCAAACATTAAAATGCAAATAGTAATGTCAGGCATTGTGTTTTTCTGTCCCATGTGCCTGAATATCAACTTTCAACTTTCAGTTTTAGCCTTTTTAGAGCTACAGCTGTGAGGCATTCTTAAAGAACTTCATTAAGCCATCTATGTATAGAGTTGTCCTGGTTTCAGCTAGGGTAGAGTTAATTATTTCTCAGTAGCTGTTACAGTGCTGTGTTTTGTCTGTCAAAATAATTTAAGTAAAGAGTCAGAGACTGGGGGTTTGAAAGACCAGAGAGAGAAAGTTACTCTGTTTCCTTAAAATTTACTTGTGGAATGACATCTCACCCTTTTTTGATACATCGTGGTTTCATTTCTACAGGAGATTATCATGGGTGTGATGAAAGATTATGAGACATCTAAAATTGTCTGTGTATTTCTTTCATAAGGGGAAAGAGAATTCCCATGCTGACACAAAAAAACCCAAACCAAATGAAAACTAAACCAGATTTAAGAGGGAAGGGTGCTGTAATGGGTGTGTGTGATGGTCAATTAGTCTTCAGTCCTGCAACAGTATTATATAATGAGGAAGTGAGTACTGCAGCCAACCAGTGTGGACTTAACCTATGGGTAGAAAATATGTTCCTGATGACCTATTCTTACATAGATTTTGTGTGTTATGGAAAGTTTAACATAACCATATGTACAAAACCACAGAGAGCATTTCTTTTCTAAGAATAACAAAGAAATGAAGTTGGAAATTGTCTAATATTTAAAAAATAGTAAAACCATTTGCTGTTTTAAATACATTAAGATGCTTTGATTGCACATTTTACTAATTTAAAACTATAGTGTATAAAGATAATTATACTTCATACTGCACACTGTCGTTCCTTTGTTTTACATTTTAAAAAATTTAGTTAAGTACTACTAATGCATTTTTGTTTATGTACCTTCTTGGGTTAAGCCTAAAATGTCAAAATTCCCTTCTCGTGTATGTACAGCATTTTGCAGTTTCTTTTTTTGCCTTGCTGTGCTTCTTGCAATTTTACACAGAAACCTTGGTTCAAACCTAGTGATCTTACTGCTCTCTTTCCATTTTTCTGTTTCTTTTCTCTAGACATTATAATTTTTTACATCTGTCATACATACTTCTCTATATTTGCTCTCATTTTATGCAGTTTTTACTCCCTAATATCTGGATTTAGATTTTCCAAATTTTTATGCTTTTTTATTAACCAAGCATTAAAAGCGTACCATAAGAGAGACAAAAAAGGAATTTTTTGCTTGCCTCTGAAACCTTTCAGAGAACCAGGGTCCTCAGAGATTTAGGAAGCCCAGGAATCCAGACATGGCTTGGTGAATCCGTAAGTGACAGCTGTATTTGCAGGGTACATACAGAACCAGCTCATCCAATGACTCTTGACACAGACTGCCTGGTTTAGTGAACTGACTCTCAGGAGTTATTGGGGCCTCCTACAGACATGTTGGGGATCCTAAACAGGCTGACATAAATTGCCCTGAGATCTTTATTATCTACAATATAGGAGTCCATTTGCTGCAAAACACATAATGTGGAAGCCAGGAAGCAAAGAGTGTAGCCTGTATCTCCCTCACACAAGAGCCTTGGGCCTTAAGTTCCATGCAGAGCAGCTGCCTGAGAGCTTGGAGACCACGAGAAGCCAAAAAGCTTCAGAGCTTCTGGAGACCTGGATTTCCAGCTGTTTGGCAGCCCATCAGGCAAGGAGTCAAGGATTCTATGAAAACTAGAAGCCAAGGAGCCTGGCAGGCTATTCACCAGCCATCTGGCTTACAAGAGAAAAGATGAAGAGACATGTTGGTTATTTAGCCTGCCTTTCTGCCTGGTTTCTGTCAAAACTTTTCAAGAAGTTGTCGTGTTCTTGTGGAAGGTTTTGGTTCCATTCCATTAGCATTTTCTGATGGAATACTGTTCCACTGGAAAATATTTGACGAGCTTTTCTTGTAGCTTGGTTGATTAACAACTACACATGCTAGTCAACAGCTTATTGTGTAGCTTCTTTACTTTTAAATCTGATTCCCTAACTGGATTTTTAAAATCTATAAAATGTTTAGACCCCATCTAATTTTTTTTCTAATTTTTTTCCCTCCCCTCTTTGTTTTTCCTTTTTGTCCCTGTAACTCGTTTCCTGTCTTTATGCTCTCACTTGCCAGTGGGACTTCTGTAAGTCTTAAAGCAAGAAAAGAGCATGGAGATCATTGTGTTTCATTTGCTACATAATATGTACCGGTAGATTTCAAGCAATCATTTTATCTAGCAATGAAACTTTGGATTGAACTAAAACATATTTTATACTTCATGCTGCTTGTTAAGATTCTCAGTGGTATGTAATGGTGAGTGATACAACATGATATGATTGCCTTCTTATATCCTGCTCTATTTCTGGAACCATTCCAGTCATGCAAAGACAAACAATAACTGTTTTAGCAGCTTCTTAGTTTGTGTTGTCACTGCACTGATTGTTTAACTAGACCATCCTCAGAACATTTTAATATTGCTGTCTGCACTTCTACAATATTAAATTACATATTAGTGATGACTATCTCATTAACATATTAATGATTATAAGAGGTTTGCTCAAACATGTTTGAATGCAATTCAATCCAAAAACAATTGAAATAATTTTCTTCTAGTTATTCAATGTTATTTGTTTCTCATACATCCATTACTTAAATGCTCCTCAAAATAATCTAAAATAATTGAGACAACTGTGGCATCAAAGGACTTTGATATTCATTGTTTCACTGTTTATATGGGAAAAAAAAAAGGGGGGATTTTGGCAATCACCCAGGACTGAACTTCAGGTATAGCCTGCCAGACTGAAAAGTAAGGAAAATAACAGACAGAAGGACTACTTAAAAGTTGCATTAGTGACTAGGTAGATTTCTTCCTCCTGACATTTTTAGAGAACCTGCATTGCATGCCTTCTTGGTCTGTATGCTTGAATAATTGACTTCACTTTGGGCTCTTGAAACCGTCAAGAGTAATACAGCTGCCAAGTGTGCAATGATCAAATCCCTGAAGAGAGAGGAAATTCTGAGGACGAATTCTGCACTTACAGAGTGGCTCTTACAGAGTAGCATTGGAACCATGTCACAGCAACTCTGCTTTGTTGCTTTGACTTTAGTCGCTTCTTTGAGGTAAAGAGGACAGGAAAATCCATGTTCATTGTCTGCTGTTGTTTTCCCAACACATTGCATTTTCCAATACATTGCATTTTCTCACAGAAGAAAAGTTGTGAGATATAGGGAAGTAGTTTCATTTTACAAATGCCTCTTCATTTGTTCTGCAACAATGGAAGCCTCCATAACTGTATAGACAGGAATAAAATTAGGCCTAAAATGTAAAGTAATTTGATCAATATTACCATAGAGTTATTTAATAAGAACAGTGAATAGAAACTTCCTTATATAAATTCTGTTTTCCATTTTCACTAAGCAGCTGTAATATAGAAACTTCTTTGCATTTATTTATTTTGGATTTTAAATTGTTTTGTGCACTAGAATGAGAAGTTATTCATTTGGGAATAGCAAATGCAAAGGAAAAGGTTCCTTCATTAAAGAAAAGGTCATTTAAAGATGACTCTTGATAACTAAAGTTTGTTTGCTGAGCCATACCATCACCTTTTTGGGCAAAAATAATTCAATTTGACAAACTAGCTTTGACTCCTTAAGCTTTTTAAGATGTCCTGAGAGTGAAATATTACTTGTCTTTAGTGGAGAAATTCTATCTTTCAAGTGGAGTATATTTTGAAGATAAATACAATGTGTTTTTGTAATAATGTGTTTAGCTTTAAATCTTTCACTTTGGAAGAAATAGGAAAGGAATTATGTTACAGAAGAATCCAGTAGTTCTTCCATGAAACCTGTATGTCTCAACTTAATACTGATGAACTTTATTTATTTAACAAAAATAAACACAAAAAACATTGCATATCATGATGAGAAAACACAAAAATCCCAAATCTTCTCCTTGTATAAATGCCACAAGGATCAAGTCCTGGAAATAACATAATAGTTTCTGCTCTTAATTTAAAAAACTGTGCAAAGCTGGTCTGTCTCATAGTATTTTTATTCTTGGCTGAAGCCAATATAGAAACAAGTGAAAAGGGAAAGTTAACTGAATCTTTTTAGTAGTCATGCAGACAAGCAAGATGTAAGTATGTGTTAAAGAGTAGGCTGATGAGGCTTTTATCAACACAGCAGGTAACCTTTCTGGCCTCAGCATCTATGCCAGATAGGTGTGGTTTTATTGCTTGGATTTGCAAACTCCTCCCTTTGAATCCAATTTTAAAAGAGTATTTTTCATACTTTCTAAACATAAAAACTTCTGCTACTTAGAAGATGTGGTCATGTGAAGTCATGAAAGATTCTGTTATCTCTTCCTTTCTTCTTTAGCCACTTGAAACATAATTGGACAATCCATGTTTTTTCCTGGATTTTTCATAATCTCAGGTTAAATGTTGCATTAAAAAGTATAATAATGATGAAGACATAAAATGAAGATATCACCTGTTAATACAATAAAGCATTCTTCCTCCTTTCAGGTTGTTTTTTTAAACATATTTATGACTTCTTTAGATGTTTTTGCATTTGGCTTCTTACTTTGTTCAGCTCAGGAGATATTATTGTTAAAACAGATGCATTCCACCTATTGTTACCACATGCACACAGATACATATGATAAAATGATCTGTTTTATTGCTTGTTAGTGATTTTATCTATGTTTTTCTCTATAAAGACAGTTTCTAGGCTTTATTATTAACTTTTTTTTATTTGCCTGCCTAATTCTACCTGAATAGCCTTGTCAGAACAAACAAGAAATAAGATTTTGTCACAATAGGTAAGGGAGTGGGACACACGGATAAGATGTAGTATAGATAAATATGAAAGCTTAACACACACCAATATGTGGAAATTATGAACCGTTTGGGTTGCTGGACAAAGTAAGTTGTTTGTCAATTAATTTAGAAGATGGAATTTAAAGATTGCAGGTTTTTTTAATTGAAACAAAAAGTAAAGAAGTATTTCCAAATACATGCTTTATATTCTTTCTTTTCTTATGTTAATAAAAAAGTATAAATGAAAATTCCTGAGAGTATTTGAAACCTAAAATCACAGAAGTTAGTTTACCCTATGAGCAGTATCTGATCATTAACATAAAGAACATACAGTCAGAAGAATTCAGTTGTGGCCTCTGCAATCACAGGCACAACTTCATATAAATTCTTTTTTGAAATATTGAGGTATGGCAATTGAATATAGTAAAAACACATATTTCAGTTTTAAAAAAGGAAACCTAGAAATATATTGTACAAAGCAAGTGTGTGGTTTTGCTTAAATGATACAAACCCCATCATGTTTGTTGTTTAAATTTCTCTGGAAAAAAAAAAAAAGAAATCTTGTACAAAACATAATGGATTTAAAGCTCTCATTTTGGTTCTTCTTTCTGCTCATTGTTCTTCAAATTTCTTGCTGTTTTGCTTTTGTCTTTGTCTTGCACAGACCACCAGACTACACCCACAATCACATTTGGGAAACTTCCCTGACATGTGGTTTCTGCAGTTTCCCTCTGCTTTTCATCACTGGTAGAGAGTTCTGTCCTTGTGTTTACTTGGTTTCACAGATGATTATTGAAACTCTTTTTTTTCTTATTGCTGAATTGTTTATGTTATTCCATGACTTTAGTGGGATGTACTCCATTACAAAATGTGAAAAGTATAAGCTTTTCAGAGGAGAATTTCAACAAATAGAATTGCAATCACCTGGAAAGTAAATATGTACAGGTAGAAAAATATAGAATGTTGGTATTGGTTCATTAAGATGAGATAAAGGCTATCATATCTCTTCATGGAATATCTTCCAAAAGCAGGAATAATAATTTGTAGATATCTGAACCATGCAGAAACACAGAATCATGTTCAGGGCCCTTTCAAATCTTAGACCTTGTACTGTAGCATTTATCTGTTGAACAGAAGCTTTTCTCATCTGTTGAGGCAATATTTATACACAAGTTAATGCTGTAGTGACCTTCAAAGATTGGAAGTAAATATAAAATATTTCATTTTCTTTTCTCCACCCATGTCTGATAATTTAGCTTCAAACCCTTGTAGGTAAGAAATATGTGTGTAGAAAGCTTTCTCAGTAACCCATTACATATTGCCTTGGGTCAAATTTTAAAATTTCAAGACAAACATGAAAACTGATATGGAGAAACAGTGTTTTAATTCAGGTGGTTGTCTGTAGATGTATTACATTGTGGTATGCATACACCAGCAATTATAGAGGAACATTTATGCTGATGTATCCAGCGAGAACCCTCTAAAAGCCCACCTGCCTCTACATGCAGCTCACATGGTAATAGAATGGCAGAATATTGCCCTTCCTTCTCTTTCTCAACTGCTTTTCTGAGCCACAAACCTGTACTGTCCTTCTTCTGCGTTTACATTATATTTTAATTTTTATAAGGATCTCTGTTCTGTGTTTCTTTGGGGGATTTTTAGGAGTTCTACATGAAGTTTGCTCTTGGATGCTGCCCTTTTTCAACATGCTGTGTCTTCTATTTTTTACCTGTGCACAGTTTCGTTTTAACCTCTCCTTTCCACTCTCTAGATTTGTTCTGCCCGTGGCAAAAAATGTTTCATTCCCAACGTGCCTACCCACTGCTTTTGCTTTCCGTGAGAATGAAACATCACAGCTAAGAGTTCTGTTTGACATTTAGACCCAGAACTAAAAAAAGATGAAACTGCAGCGTCTTATGAAATCTTTATTTACAAAGTCCATGATTTGATGGATTTGCTCAGCAAAGCTAACACAATACAGTTGGGCCCTACTCTGTTCATAAATCAGCCCCCTAAAAGAAATAAATATAATCAAAACCATGCTTGGTCTTCAGGGTGACTCCCTAGCCCTAGGAAAGTTCATACAATCCATGTTTGCACTTACATGAAGTCCAGAGGGTTTCAGGAGAGTGTCTAGTAGTTTTTATTCAAAATTCTCCTATTGACCTGCTGAAAGAAACAAATAAAAGTAATTTCACCTGCAGACCTTTCTTTCCATCCCTGCACATTTATCACCACTGAGGAGCACAAGCTGAAATTTATCCTATGAAGTTACTGCCATTTGACTATTTGACTCTTGTTCCAGTGTAATAGCAGTTTGACACCAGACTGTCCAATGCCACCTTTAGATGTTCCACCATAACATCACTTCAAGAAGTCTGTGCTCAGGAAATTTCTAAATCAGAGAGAATACTTTCATATTGAATAACCCTTAATGGATTTCCTTTTTTCCTTTGAATTTGCCTAACATGAAAATTTTTGACTCACTGCAATCCTGCTCCAAGGACTTCTAGCTCCTCAACTGGACATTGTTTAAAACCAACTTTGATTCTGAACATACCACCTACTAATAGCATCTTATGATCTCAGTTCTTCTCTTACAAGAGACATCCTGGTGTGCTCTTCCCACTCTACTCAGGGGTCTGTACATCTTTATCACACTGCTCCTTCTTTTTCTTTTATTACCTTGAGTGTCCTAGTTGGTTAGTCATTCCTTCTACAGAACAGTTCCCTACCACTGATTATTCTTGTCATTCTCTAAACCTTATTTAATGTTATAACTTTTTGAAGATGGTAAAAATGGACCAGATCTGCACACTGTATTCAAGATCAAGGCACACTGTTTTTTATTTCATTTTTATGGGCAAACTTAGACATTTTTCCAGGGTAGTTTTTGTGTCCTTTATTCACATACTCTGAGGTGCACCATGGTTCTCCCACAGTTGGTGTCACAACTTGTGTAACTTTCCCTCTTAAATATTCCTGAATACTCATTGGCATTGATACAAGAAAATAATATTGTCATTCCTTTGTCCTAGCTGTCAGACTAAATGTAGGAAACAGGACACACTTTGAAAGCCTGGTGTCTGTTGCTGTGTTAGATGCCCTACAGTATGCAAGGCACCCATCTGGCCACTCTGGTACTACTGATAAGTGAGACTTGCACCCTTCTAAAGTGACAGCTTGAGGCTTTTATACCCTACGGTATGAAAAATGATAAATTATAGATACCTTTATTTAGGCATTGAATTTCTGCCTGTGTGGTGTTATGTAAAACAATGTAACTCTCATGCATCAATCAAAAGAGTTCCAAGTTCCAAATGAGCCATATTTCTTGGTGAAGGCAACACAGCAATAGCTGTAGTTTTGAATAAATATGTCATGCAAATCTCTTTTTTAAACATTTGCATATAAATACTGATTGAATATTTTAAAACTAAGTTTCTTTTGATTCTTATTTAGAATTCTGGGGAAATGGTTCGATCATTTGTTGGCGGCTTGGAACTGATAGTCAATTTGCTAAAATCAAAGGATAAAGAAGTTTTAACAAGTGTATGTGCAGCCATTGCAAATATAGCTAAAGATCAAGAAAACTTAGCTGTTATGACAGATCATGGAGTTGTCCCTCTGTTGTCCAAGCTGGCAAACACAGTAAGTAACATTTAAACATATCATACAAAGCATTGAAATTTGTTATGTCCAACTGCATTATGCCCATCTAAAAGGTTATGACAAGAGCAGTAGATTTTCCAGCAGTTACAAGGAAGAGCTGTAGAATCATTCCTCTATGGGACATATATTGGACATCAAAACAGTCTGTGTCTGCTACTAAAATTGGTTTGGAAGATGAGCTTCATTTTAATAGTTACTGTTGCAGAATATTGCTTTTGCGATGTGCAGCTGCCATATGAAAAAAGCACAAAGGGTTGAGAAAACAATAAATCTGAACATGCAGAAAAATCTCACTGATGGGGCCATATTTTACATTTTAATGCTATCTTATCTAATTCCCAGTCAGTCTAAAAGTACATTTGAAATAATATAAAAATTCACAGCACTTGCTATAAAAAGAATATTAAGGGACTTTAATAGCTCTATGCCTTACAGCTCTCTCCAGTTTTAATTGTACTGCAATTAAATTGGGATGCCTTAAAGATGTGTGGGAATGCAATTCTGCTTTCTGATGAATTTTTTGTTATGTGTGTTGACTTTAATTTGTTATGTTTCTGCCTCCTTCAGAACAATAACAAGTTAAGACGTCATTTAGCAGAGGCCATTGCTCACTGTTGCATGTGGGGCAGCAATAGAGTTGCCTTTGGAGAGACCAAGGCTGTGGCTCCTTTAGCACGTTACTTGAAGGCAAAGGATCCATTAGTTCATAGAGCTACAGCTCTGGCTTTATATCAACTTTCAGAGGATCCCAACAACTGTGTCATCATGCATGAAAATGGAGTGGTGAAGGTGAGGTGGAAGCTTTTTCTTCTTTGGGGTTTAAACTATTGAAGAGATTTGGCATGGTCCAAACATCTTTATTTTGAAGATCCTTAATTTGAAATAGTTCTTGAATACTGCTGTGTACCTCAAATTTTCTAAACTTTATCCTAAAAATGTTTGGTTAATTAGTGAATTAGGAAACAGGATTTTGGTGCCAAAAATATTACAGATAGGAGAGGTTTGGGAATGGAAGTATTCCATATGACATTCACCTTTAGAGTACTTGACTCTGACCTAGGCTGGTAGTGACATGACATCAGAATTTTGTCATTCTCAAATGACATTTGCTGAAGAAGTTGGGTTATCTTAATGGATGGTTGCCTAATATGGCAGTAAGTCACCCAGACATGGAGTGTAACTGGATTTGGAGACAAATTAAGATAGAAAGGCCTAGTTTACCTGAAACTGTTGTGGTGAATTCTGCATTTACTTATAAAGTTCTAATTTTAGGAGTTAAGCATAATCACATTCTGCAAAGATCTTATCCTAGAACAAAATTTTCTTACAAAAAGTTTTTTTTTTTTTTGCAAAATTTTGTTTCACTGGTTGAAGGCAGAAGAGTTATTCCTTTGGGACAGGAGAGATGAGCATTATGGCTTTAGAGATGGAGATAGTAGGAGTTTTCAATTTTCATAAATGCCCTGAAAGATTCACTGTATGCAGACCTTTCATTTTACTTGATGTTCAGGTAAATGTGTTTGCAGTAAGAATTGACTTACGGTGCAGTGTTACTATTAATGTTGATTTTATGCCTGCATTTATGATAGTGTGCTTCATTGTGAGCAGTTTCAATTCTGGCACAGTTAATGGTCCTGAATTATCCTGCATTAGTCTGTAGATGGCTTTAAAGGATCCACAGTCAAAAATACTTAAATATTCAGTTTAAGGGGCAGTACTTGAACTTGAAAGCTACTCTTCCAGCACTGGAGAGTAACATCTAGCTTACATTATATTGGCTATACAACCAATAGCACAGAGGAATATGTACTGTACTACAGCATTAGCACTGGTTGACTTTTTAATCTTGCTTCTCTCTCTGTTCAACTGGCACAATCCATTTTCTGACCTCCTGTCATCTGTTTTCTTTCATTTTATTATGCAGATTTCAGATTCTGTAAATTGTAGCACACTGATTCTGATGATGCACTTTTAGAATAATTCCACCTCACTCTAGGTTCACCTTTATTTTTCAGTCCTAGTTAAAAGTGTTTGGACTAATAAAAAGCATTAATTTGTACTTCCAGATGAATAGGGTTGTACAGAAAAATATAACAAGTGTTTAATGTTTTTTACTAATCACAATATTCTGGATTTTCCAGATCTGCTAGTCCAAGTGCTTTTGTTCTGTGTTGCCAGAGCTGAGCTGATCGTGAAGCAGATCAACACATGCACCATGACAGCTCAAGGCACACATGACCAATCCACAAGAGCTTGAGAGCTTGACTCTCTTGCTGGCACTGTTGGAATTGCCATCAAGAGCCAATAACTGGAGTTCCAGATAGGCTAGAAAGGCATTCCCAGATGGCAGGGAGAGTGGGTGGAGATTTAATTGCACAGATGCAAGAGTCAGTACCAGGCTGAGTCTTGCCTGGCCTAATCAGTTGGTCTGCCCAGCGTGGGCGAATCAGTAGTTGCAGCACTCTGTCTGTACCATTGGATACCTTTGCTCAGTGCTTTGCAGTAATGACAGAATGCCTGCATGTTTTCATTCTTCTAGCCTCTCCAGTGAATAGCTGACTGAAAGCATGCTATGTATTTATATAGAGGTTGTTATGTACAGGTTATTCCAGGACCAATCATACTTTTTCTAGGAAATTTGTTTGGATTTGTTTAATATTTTTTTCATCTTTTACCAGATATCTGATGTTTGTGATCTGATATGTGATCATGCACAGTTGGATTAATGTCACAGCCTCTGTAGTTGTGACTAGGTTGCAATACATGCCTAATCCCAGGTGTTCTTCAGCACGTGTTCATGTGCTTGTTCACATACAAAGAATGTGTGATGCTTCAGGGAAACATTTAGGCTGTGTGAATGACACAGTTGCTGAGTGCTTTAACAGTTGGTCAGAGACTTTCTCAAAACATTAGATTTTCTGACCATTCCCTATTCAATGTGTGTATACATGTTTTTGTCCAGAAAACCAGTAATAAAATTATAAACAGAAAATAATTTCAATCAGATTGTTGTATTTCACATTTTGCTACTGCTTCAAACATTATTTGCGAATCACAAAACAACAATTGTGAGAGAACCAGTGTTGGAAACTTTCACCTATTTGTAACTGCACCCAAAATACATTCAATTTTCCCCAGTGAGTCTATATGATAAAAGTCTTGAGAAGTCACTGGTGTATGTCAGCTGCCATGTGAAACTCTGAGGAGACTAATGGGGATTTTGGAAGAAGTTTAGAAAGGCAGTTTATGAAGTTTTTCTTTTATGTTCAGTTCCACGATCAATGTTCTTTTGACCAGGAATGGAATACTGGTTATGACCTGTGACAGATGAATAAATGCTTTCTTTCTACCAAACACCAGAACATATTTCCTCTTTCTCAAAAACTCATGGCTGTGCTGGAAAATACATTTGCATTTTCAAAGATCCAGTAATGACATGTTGGACACTAGACAGCAGGAGAAATAGACATCAGGGAAAGGAACAGGTATTAGTTTGAATTCAAGATTGGAGATAACCATCCACAAACCAATGGAGAAGAGAAATCCAGTGAGGGTTTGGCAGTTTACAGCTGAGATAAGGAGGAATATCAGGCAACATTCTTTATACTTTGAGTCTGTCACTAGAAGAGAAATAGGAAAATTCACAGGCAACTGAAAGCAGCACCAAGCCAGCACCACTTTCTTCATGGAAACAGCAGAACATTTCCCTTAAAGCTTTTGCAGAGGAACAAAGATGTCCACATATATCTGCCTGCTGCTGAAACCTTAGAAAAATGAAGCTCATTCATGAAAAGGTTGTCTAATTGCGAGTAAAGAGTACGGGTTTCTTACAAGGGATGCCCTTGTAAGACGAATTGTAAAAAGACTGAGGAGGAAATGGGAGACTGAGGAAGTGCACTTTAGTAGAGAAAAGATGAGTGTAAACACATTTTAAAGGAAGAAGTAAAGTCATCAAAAGATGCTAAAAAGCATTTAAATCATTATCCTACAGACCATGTCAAGATAATACAATGCTACTCTGTGCTACGGTCACTCTTTTTCTTGGTTATGTTGGCAAGCTGTAGATTTGGGTGGTTTCTGAAGTGAGTTAGTGAGGATGGTGGTGTGATAGGACAGGCACTCATGCAACAGCTCATAATATACCTTCTAAAAGGCTTCAGAATTAAAAAAAAAATCAAAGTTTTACAAGTGAAAAACATGTAGCTGATTATCCTGGTCATTCTTCCTTCCGAAATGAAGGAAGATGAAATAATCTCTTATATAAGTTAATTTCTACTATTGCAGAAATTAATTTCTGACTTCGTAAATGATATAAAGGATTTGGTTTTGTGGATGATGATGATGATGATGATGATGACAATGATGATTTCTGTGTAAAGAAGGCCTAGGAAGTTTGAATGGCCTCATCACCTACAGAGTTGAGGCCAGTCTTTTATTATGAGGCTAATGAGACTCGGAGGAGTCTCTGAGGAGATTATTAAAGTAATGAAAAAAATAAGAACAAGAGAAAATAAGCAGCTAAAGTCAGGCTGTGGAAGAACAAAATTAATCAAATTAGTAATTCATCTTAACTTTAAATGTTTACACTGTGCACATGCCAAACTGAAATAATCATCCCAGTTTTTATAAGAGTCAAGGAAGAGGAATAGGTTTTTTTATTGTTTAATCTCTTTTAATTTGGAGATTTATGCAAAGATAAGGCACCTTGGTTTCTAATGGCAATATTTTCTGGTCTCCTTTGGCTGTAATGACAGTGTAGGTTCAAAGGTCAGATCTGCACATCTCTGCTGTAGATATCCATGTTTTATGGGGTGAATCCCATCCAAGGCAGTGGAGAACTTTTAAAAATGAGCATACAGTCCATTTCATTATTAGATAGGAATGACAGAATTCTGAATATTAGTGCAATAAGAAAGACCTATTAAAATATTAATTTTTCTTTTCCTAGAAGAGTACAGATGAGTTGAATTTATATGCTATGATGGTGATGAAACTCGATCTGCCCAGTCGTAACTGAAGCACACTTTGAGTATGATCTAATAATGCCAGATGTTTTAAATTAGTGGATCTAACTAACTTGAATCCAAGGATTTTGAAAGAGATCTTTGGAGTATTAAGGAAGGATTCCTTTCATCTAACTTTGGCCACTTTTAGGTATGGAGTTTAAAGTAGTCTAAACTAAGGCACCTTCTGTAGGCAATGGAAAGAGAGACACACCTGCAGACTTATCCTAGCTGAAAATAGATGCCTAAGATATCTGCAAGGAATAGACTCATGAAAGTGCCTAATTTTCTCCACTGAATGTAGAAAGGACCTGGGTGACTAGCTCAGACTAAACAGCTAGCTTTCAGACAGCTGAATTTAAATTAATATCCTCCTGGATGTTGATTTTCAACAAGCTTGTGGTACAGGGGAAGTTGCAGGGCTGGAAGAGAGGTAATATACCAGTATTTAAAAAGCCCGAATAAGATTACAGTATGGTAAACTGGACACTCTTCTCACATTACATAGTTGTAGGTCCATACATTGTAATACGGGAAGGATCATTTTAATGACCAAGTCTGACTAGCCTTGTTCATGCAAAGCAGAGACGTTGCTTCATTTTTTTTTCTGTTTGGAATAGAGTATATCTTTTAGAAAAACACTGACTCTTTACTTAAAAAATTCCAGCAATGGAAAATCCACCAGAGACATCATAACTTGTTCCAGTAGTTAAATACCTTCCCCATAAAAACATTTGCACCTTATTTGTAGCCTACGATTTGTCTAGCTTTATCTTATGCAATTACATGTATAATACTTTCTTGGTAAACTGACAACCCCTACATAACTTCTGTTCTCATATACATTCTTATTGAAAAATTTAAATTGTGTCTCTCATTGTCATATTTTTAATTAGCTAGGCAAGTGTAATCACTGATGGAATGTCTGTATTTTTAATTAATTACGTTTGTATGTCAGTTCTGAGTTTTTAATTTTTGAACTTCCTTTTTGGACTGAATTGCAACATACTTCAGAACAAAATTCAGTATTCCAGTAATATCTGCATGAATATTTAAATCAGGTATAATTTCTCTGTCTCTGTGTAAGCTCTGTTTTAACATCAGAGATTTTCATTATTCTGTTTGACCACATTATTGCTCTCAAAGTTCATATTTGGCCAGTTTTCTACTTTGATTTTCATGTCTGCTTGGAAATAGATTTCCAGATTAAACCTTTGCATGCTATAATGTTGGCCTTCATGCACAGGAGTCAAAATCACCAGTGAATTTAGACCTTGTGGTATAAACTGATTTTTTTTCAAGTGATTAAATCAGATTTTAATCTTTGTTGAAACACTATAAATGTCAGATGACTTAACTCTCATTTTTGTAAGAATAATTCACAATTCAAAAGCAGCCACAAAATGTGTTCAAGCATTTTATTGTTTTAGAAAGGCAAATATTCAGAGACCAACACAATGACTCTTCTTGTAATGCCTTTAAAACAAAATATTGCCTTTCCGCAGTAGAGGATTGCAGTTTTGGCAGAGATAAGATTCATTAGAAAACTGAAGGAGTTTACTGGCTGAGAAAGTGGTAAATACTTTTGAATTATAGAGACACAAGTGTATTAAGGTCTGTGAAAAGAAGACCAGTGGCTTTGACTGTAAATGGTGAAGCAAAAAAATGCCTGTTCTGCCTGGCAATGAAATTCTACCTTTGCAGGTACCCAATCAGATGGTACATAAATATTCTAAAACATTTAAGGAGATCTTCCCACTGAGGTGATTTCCAGTATCTCATATGAGGATCCTTTGATGTTTTGACTTGAAATTTCTGCTTAAATTCTGAACTAATTAGCTAAGAAATAATAAAGTTATTAATTTTTCTATTTATGCTTTTATTTTCTGTGTACTGTAATGATGCTTAAAGGCATTGATCACAGATAAGAGGTTCACTTTCCTAGGGAGTGATGTGTACCTGCATGAGAAGAAGATGACTCTAGAAAACTTTCAATTTAAATGTAACACAGGATGAGGTGGAGGTGAACAAACAGATAGGACTGGGTTGCTAGAAAAATTATGTAAAATATTTATATGTTCATATTTGATAGTTTAAGCAAACCAGGATACATTTTTTACTGCTAATTCATAGTTGCAACTCAACCATCTTAAGTAAAATGTAAATAACGAATACTGACTGTAAGCTTTTTGTAAAAATCTAGAACCACTAGTAGCCAGTCACCCAGACTTTAAGGCACTCACACCATATGGGAACCATAACTGGTGCTGTTGGCACGTTTTTCCATGTGTGTGCCTCTGCTGAAGGCTACACGAAGTCAAAGTAAATTAGTCTCTGTTGAGCTCTGCATTATTCTGAGCAGCTTTTATTTTCCAAATTTATTTAAAGATATTTTTCTGTGCTGCACTATGAAAAAGTCAATTTTCTCCTGTTCTTGTTCCTTTATACATACAGAACTAATTATTTTTGGGCTAGAGAAACCATTAACCTAATGATTAATGTACCTAAAATGCAGATGATCAGAGTTTTCATTTAGGTTCTCATACTTTTTATCAGTTTTCATGCACGTTCTGATATTTTTTATTTTTGAAAGTGTCTGTCCAACGTGCCCATGCATAGAAGTGATCTTTAGCCTTACTCTGTAGTCTGGTTTATGCTTTTATTTGCCCAACATGGAAGTGTTCTGTTTTCTTATATTACAAATGGATGCCTTCTGGAATATCACTTGTGGTAGCTTATAAGAACATCACCAGGAATGCTGAAAAATAAATTTCAACTGCTTAGCACAATAAAGTGGGAAAACAAGACACTCATACCCTAAGAATGGGACTTGATTTGTATAATCATACCTTTTAATATTTTTTAAAATTAGTCTTTTCATCAGGGTACAGCCTGAAGAGATGCATAGGAGGGGAGGAGGGGAGAGGGTGGATATGTTCAGCTTGGGCTTGTTGGTTGGTTGGTTTTGGTTTATTTGGCAAAGAAGGCATAACAGCTATAATGTATCTTCTGAACCCTATATAGAGTTAATAAGAGGTGTTCATGCTTTTTGTATTCCGTTCTTAGTGGCAGAAAGGTTAGGCTCTTCCATTCCCTTGTGATATTCCAAGATATAAAACCAGTTTGTTTAACCACAATTTCTGAAAGTTATTGTGAAATGCAGATTTCGTATTTGGAAGGTTTTTTGTAATGACTGTGTTAAAAAAATACAACTTCTGTAATTTATTGTGCAGAGCTTCCAGAAAACTGGTCATTGTTTGCTAAAGTCATAAATTCCTCCAAGAAGTTTTGGCTAACCATTTTATGTGCAAAGACTTTCATAAGACCATCTTGATGAAGTAAATAGATGTGAATTACAAAACATGGAAGACAATTACTAGTAATTTCTACTGAAAACATTCTAAAACCAACTTTTATCACATACTATATTTATCTGGAGTATAGAAAATGAAATGCAAAAGCACTGGCACCTACTTCTTTAGGAGTATTTGGAAACAGGTTTGATTGTTTTCTTGTGGTGGCCTTTGATGAGAACATTAAATACACAATATGGTGTTTTACATTATAAAGCAAGGTTTAATATATCTTTATAAATTAATCCAAAATATATCATGTCATATCTATGCAATAGTACTATTGGGGTATAATATTATGTATTTGCAATTTACGTATTTATTTTGTAACTTTAACTTTAGAAAAACCCCCTTTGTAACAGTAACTGTGATGGTTTGCTCTGTTTGGGCTCTGCAGTTCAGGCTGGAGATACAGCATGTCTGGCACATGCTCCAGTCTGATGTGTGTTGCTTTTTATAACAGTTGTTACAGTTCTTGGACATCAAGAAAGAGGGCACTAGATTCCAAAATTTCTGCGTGTCTGTTGTCTACAGAAAATATGCCAAATCCCTTCACCCAGAAATATATTGATCACATCACACTTAAATTTTGGATGTAAGAGATTCCATAAACTAAGTCACATACTAGCATGTTTTATTCCATTTCAGAAGGATTAATATAAATTGACAGTATTACACCATTTTCCATTGTGTTAGCAAGTGCCAGGTTGCTTTAAACATTTTGCTTACAGTTTCAGCTCCAGGAAGCAGGAGCCAGTAGCTGTTCTACCTTCATAATAAGCAAAATGTCACCATTCATAAAGTAAGGGCACTTTTATGTAAAACATTTTTCTTTTGCACCATTGACAAAGTTTGAAGTTTGGCTTTAGTATAGATTAAGCCTCAGAGGTTGGGTTACTTTTTTCAAAATTTCACATTACTGAAGTTTATGATATGTAGCAAGTGTTCTGTTAAAATCTGGCTGATTGTAGATGGGAAAAAAACGCCGCCTAAGGGAGATCAGCTTAATTTTGCCCGAACTCTGTGCTTCAGGAGATCTCTAATTTTGTAACATTTGGATAACAAACCTAGAGGCTGGCATAAAGCTCCTCTTGGCACATTTTAAACATCTTTTAGTCTTATAAAAAGGAGCTTGTCTCACTAAGCTGTACGTTTGTTGGAGCTGTTTAACAGTAGCTGTGCCCTGCAGCTCTTTTAGTGATAAATGAGCCATTTCAAATAAGGGCAATTGCAGCCAACTGTGCAGAAGGAATCATTAAAAAAAATTTAAATAGACATTTTTGAAGCTTAAAAATTCGCAAACAAAGTATGTTAAATCAAAATATATGCTGCTCCTTTTAATGGAAAAGATTGCTACTGGCTAAGTCTGCCAGCTTCGATAGGTGTGCCAAAAAGCCAAGGAATCTGGCAGAATCCACAGATAGCAGTTCCATCTTTCATCTATATTTCTTTTCTGTATTTATCTTGCTTTAGAAAATGCAGAGAATGTCTTTTCCTTCTGACTTGGCACTATTTCCAAACCACAGAAATACACAGAGCAGCTTCTTGCAATTGTTTAGCTCCCTGCACCAGTCTTATCCTTGTGACTGTGTGAATCATTTCTTTCTAATTTGGCAATAATAAGAAAGAAGAGAATTAAAATATTTTTATGTTTATGGAATAGTATCATAACTGAACTGTCAGATATAAAATTAGTTTCCTTAATTGAGAGACACTGGGTTTGATGTGTAGGGACAGAATGCCAGGTAATTATTTTTGACATTCAGCTGATCAAAAATAGTTTCCTTGTATGTAAGGAGCTATTCAAAGAATCTGAACATAAGAAATACCAAGAACAAAGTTCTTCCTGTAGAATCAATCACTCAGTTCAGTTTGGCTTCAAGCCCTACTCATTGTCATCTCTGTTATGTTGCCATTGCAAAGAGCGCTCTCTATCTTTTAAGTGATAGGGCACAACTTATTGATATCACTTTCAAGGTAAAGATGCTAAGCAAAAGCCCATTTACAGTGTGTGGATTATGGGATGGGCTCCAGTGTTAATGTTCCTGGTCAGTCTTCTGTACTTTGGCATCAAATCTAAAGACCTGAAAAGGATCCCAGGCATCACGAGCCTGATGAGAATTCTGTCCTGGCTTGAGTGAGGGCAAGGACAGGATTTGAATTGCTGATGCAATTATGCTTGTTTTACAATCAATTGCATGTGAAAGCTAAAATGTATCTTCTTCTGGACTGTAAGTGAAAGTCCATACGATTTCATTTTCTTGAAAATTTGATTTTAATTAATTTTGCTTTTATCTCCAAGGGTAATTATTGGCTGTATTTATCAGTTGCTAATCAGTGCAGAATTTCTTGGCATGGTTTATGATAATTCTTGGTCTCTGGAAACTTTGAAGAAAAAAATGTAATGTTAAAGTGAGAGAATATTAGCTAGTAATACTTTTTACTTATCAAGAGAGTCTGATACACTGCAAATTACATATTACTTTTGGATTTAGGGAAACTGTAAAGCTAGACAGAAGGTGCCTTTAGGCTGATTCTAGTCTACTCACTGCATTTGTGTTGAAAGTATAGCTAAAAATAAAAAAAACTTTCCCGTGAAATAGGATTGAGAAAGCAGCGACTCATAAAGCTGCTTCCATACCGTTACAGGTATGACAGTTCCAAATACTAGGATAAGATACATAATTTGGGCTTTCTGGAAATAAAGAAAAGTTTAAAATATCAAGAAGGTCTTTAGAACACCTAAAATCAAAATTGCCCCTCTGTCTAATCAAAATTAGACTTACTAATATTGCCACCTAAAATCAATTCTTGTCTGCTGTCTACCCTGACCACAGGTATATCCAGGTTTATTTGCTCTCTGTATCTCTTACATTGTATCTGTGCAGTCTGTACAAATACATCATTCATTAGACTGGATTAGCTCCTTCTCAGAATTCCAGAGAGGCACAATTGCTGAACTCCAGAGGCATTATAGACTAAGGGAGTGTGTATATATGGAAGAAAGTCCGTCATAATTGGCACTAGATTTGCTGATCATTCATGGTATAGAGAATATTTTATTAATCCTTTGCTTCTCCAAGCATTTTGTCTTTTCACCAGTTGATTACTCTATTGGTGTGCAGTAATGCTGTTGCTGTTTGGAAAGCTAGAATTGACCATGCTTGGATTTGAAGAAAGCATTGAGCAGCGCTCTTCACCAAAAACTGTTAAAGAGAATAAAATGTTATGTGATGAGAAGGCAGAGTCCTAGAGAGGATAAATAACTGTTTAAAACTCAGGAATCAAAGTGTAGGAATTGGGATGAAGTTTTGGAGCCAGAGAATCTTGTTATTTAGTATTTCATAAATGATAATGGGAAGGGTGGTAAATGGTGAGGTCGCAAACAGCTGACAGTACAGTTCTTCATAAGTGCAGACAGAGTCAATTACAAACTGCAGTTCACAGTGCAGAGCCATGGAGGTCAAATCTGTGCAAATATGTCACAGCTCAGTGCAAAGTTTTCCCCTTTCATGGATTTACTGCACTGAACAGTTTTGCACGTGCAGCAGTTGGAGAGGGTCTGACAGTAACTATGGTTAGAAATGAAAAGGTGTCCAAATATTTGGGTGAGGCAATAAAGTCCTTGCAAACCATTTGGAAAGAAGAATTTTCGATGTAAGATACAGTTAGGTACACCATGCAGACCTGACTTTGCTTCTGATTGATCAGGCTGTTTCTGTTATCTTTCTGCTCTTGGTCTCATAATCCAAGAATCCTCATAAAATTTGCAGTTATATGTAGGTGTTATTTATGCTTAAATTTTTGTTGACATCCTGGAGCGTGGGGGGAGAAACTGATAGTCTGTATAATTCTTCCACATCAGAAATGCATATGAAGGAATTGTATTTTGAGATACCACTCTTTCACAAAATTTACAATATTCTGCATAAAGATACTTCTATTCAGAGAAGGATGTTAAATTCCTTAATTGTCATGATGAATCAAGCCAAAGATGCACTGTTTAAATGAAAAAGTAGCCTGTTTGAGTGGGGAGCTGATGAGGTAGAGAGTACATTCCCCGTGTGGGAGTAGCACTTTCTCTTAAATCATCTTCCACATACTGTTTTTATTAGGCAACAGAATGCCTCAAACATAGTCACCCAAGAATGCCCAACATGTGGTCAGTAATGTTCTTGTGCTTGCACTGGTATTGTGAAATAATGTCTTGGGTAGCTGGTTAGCTCCAACCATTTCATCCTACCCAAGACACAAAGCAAGCACCACACCAGGTTTAAATTGTGTTTCTTTTTACCTTTTGCAGTAGCATTCAGGTAGAAGGTTCACATGATTTTTTTTATCCTGCGTAAAGCACAGAGTTGCATGGTTTTAGAAAATTAGTTTTGACACCTTCCCCCGCATACTTTAACCAGCTTTAGCAGAGCTTTTATGCATGTGGTACAACCTCCACTTGCCCAAGCACAACTATAACCTTCTTTTTCTAGAACTAAAAAAGCTCAAGCAAATGAATAAGCCAAAAACATTTCCAAAATCTGAAGCTTGGAATTGAAGTTGAGAAGTTATTAAGAAAAAATGAGGAATAGGGTTTTGTTCTAATGAGAGAAAAGTTTTAAATTTAACTTTTATTAATTAATTTTTCATTCCCTACCTCATGGTTGCATGTTTAGAGAGGGAAGGAAGCAGATCAAGGTCTCTAGTATTTCTGATATTCAAAAGTCAGACAGGTATTATTGCTTGCTTGTTTGCATGCAACACAGTATTTTTAAAAGTCTTTGATCTCACAAAGCTTCCAAAAGCCACCAGCCATTCAAGCACTTTGTGGCCAGAGTCCTTGAGTGGCTTTGGAGAGAAGTTCTGCTTATTTTTGAAAAAATATCCAACTCTCCTCTGTATGCAAATGCAAAGAACTGTATGCAAATCACAGATACTTTGGTTGAATATGGCCTGATTGGGGTGCTAATTCAAGCAACTCCCTTTGTTTCAATCACCAAAAAACCAAAGCATTTATCTGTCACAATAAGTGTACATGGTAACATTTTTTCACAACACAAATTTCCAGCACTTGTAAATATATTTTATGACAACTGACCAAACTGTTCATAAAGAAATTTATGTTTATTATAGGAAGATGACTCCTTAGTATAAAATAATTTGGTTTTCTATAATAACAAAAAAACCAGTTTGAGAATCTTGAGAAATAAATGGTATCATTCATTTAATTTTCTGATATCATATATTTAGACTTACTAATATGGATGAACGTGTGGACTATATATTTACCCTTGCCCATTAACAGCCCCAGATATTTTCTTACTTCATGGCATTCAGTTACATATTTGTATGAATAAAGCTGATCTGTGTTCATACTATCTATACATTCATTTACCATGTTCTAACTGAACGTTTTCCAGTACATTTACTAGTCTAAAATCAGATTATGTGTTGAACAGTACCACTCATCTTCCAGTTTATGTAAATGTATGCACTGTTGCCACCCCTGTATCTTAAAACATAAGACTATAGAACAGTCTTCTTGTGTGCTGCAAAAAAAAACAGCTTTAAAATACTCTGGCCACCTATTTCAAATAAATGCTATTGTACAAATTCACAGGGAGAACCTCCTGCTTGTATTCCCAGACTTTGATATGTAAGGTTTACTAGCAAAAGCACCTAGCTGGTTTTGATTATAATGGTTGTATGTAGGAAGAGAGACCAACCCTTAGAGCATTGGACCTAAAGCTGTATTAGCTTTAGAGATCAAAATCAGTACTTGCAATTGAATACAGAAAAGAGTTTGAAGTCAGTTTATGCATACCAGTAGATCCAACACACTTTTAAGGTACTGGTACTGTCACATTATATTCTCAGATCCCTATTCTCAGGACAAGATGCACTTGACGGAAACATTGCAAAATTTGTCAAAAGTCTAGAAACTGTAGTGTCCCTTTACTGCAATTCAGTGTTGTCTTCAAAGACAGAATAGTTAGAGTGCATTTAAGGAATATCAGACAAACCAAAGGAAAAAAAAACTACATCATGTTTTCAGGGCATTGCTGAGAAGTCAGGCAGAACCCTTCAGAATGTCAGGGTTAATGGACAGCTTAAACCTAATTTTTTTCCTCTAACTTGCTGCTGATAGTTTATTTGCAACTACCTCTGATTAACTGTCATATAATCTTCATATGATTGCTAGAGATAGACAAAATTATAGTATTTGTATCCATAGTAATATAAAAAATATTGAAACAAAACTGAATTACCAATTCTTTCTCAATTTCCTATACTACCTCCTCGATAATGTTTGAGAAGGAAAGGAAAGGAAAGGTAAAAGTCATGCTCCTTGAAAATGAAAAGCAAAGCAAAGAGTGAAAAAGCAGATAAGTATGGGAAATGAGCAGGAAATAGAAAAAAGAAAGATTGATTAGGCTTGCAATGATCTAAAGGAAGGATAGTCCCCAACATGTTACTGATCCAAAGTGAATTATGAAAGGAAAAGGACATCCATGACAGAAGTTTACAATTTTGAATGTCCATTCCATATAATAAGTAAGCAGGCTCATAATTTAATCTTAATAAAATTAATTTCCATTGAAATGAAAAATAAAATTTTGAAATGTCACTCTATTGAAATTACAAAAATGTTCTTTAGTCTCTCTATGCCACCAAAAGCCTTTAATATGTTAATCTTTTTTTGAAAACTACAATGAAATAAAAATAAAATACAGAAAGTGGTTTAAATAAAAATATGCTATGAGACCCTGAGCTTCATCACTTTTGGATTATCAGATCTGCCTGTTGTTTTTTATGGGATGAATTTCATATCCCATAAGACGTTTTGTGTATTGGAATGTTCATGATGATTGAATTCTTTCTTAATATTGCACCAAACATCTTACAGCTGAATGTAGATTCAAGCTATCTGCCTTTTAGGCCTCCATTCTTTCTATATAATCACACCTTTTAAAAAAAGATTAGAAATAATTTTGATTACTAGTTTTATTTAGCTAGTTTACCTTTGCATGATATTTTATAGGTAGGTAGATTTACACCTGAAAGAGTTGTCAATATTCCTCTGAAATCCTGTAAGTAACAAATTGAAATGGGAAACCCCTTAAACTTAGAGTATTTTAAAGTGGTCTGCAAATTTGCAGTTTTTAAACTATTTTACATTTCACCATTTGACATTTTGTTGATTTTCTCCTTGTTACTGATATTCACAGTTCTCTGCCCATTTATTGTGTCTTTGCAGAGAAGGAGGGCATCCTTCTCTATATAACTGTGTAAGAAAAAGACAGTAAAGCAGATGAGGTGAAGAGAGAGCTGTAGAGTCTATTCATATTTTGTAGCTATATGAACATTTGCAAGTACGTGTGTACCATAATATAATTCCCTTTAGGCATATAGGTTATATGTATGTCTCCAAAGTAATGCAATGCAACATTTAACCTTATTGGAGAATATGACAACAATATTCTTATTTCATATGTTATTATTGGGTGGTCAAGAGATTTCTTTTCAAGAGTGCTGTTCCCACTCAGATGTTGAAGATATATGGCCCTTGTCACAGATGCCTTTCAGTTTAGTTGTAACAAAGGAGGAGACTGAATAAAATAGACAAAAATAGACAGACAGCAGGTAGGAAAAATGGAAAAATGAAGCTGTACCCAGAAGGATTTTAAACTTCAAATCTATCATGGTGCAAAATCAGCTGTAGCTCACTGAAACTATTTATTCTAATGAAATAGTAAACATCTCATGGTAAAGTATCAGTAATCATTTGTTCAGAATACTCCACTGAGACTATCAAGCCCTACTCTTCTTTCCCCCTAATTTCCTGGCATTTTGGGGGATTCATCTTGCCAACACTCATTTTGTCCTAGGTGGTCACATAAGAAAAATGACATGTCAAGGACAAATCACCTGTCTTAAGTCCTGGGATAGACGAGATGGTTTAAGTGCACTAAAAACTGCAGGCAAGTTTGTTCTCATGCTAACTTGAAGTCCTGCACCTCTTTGCAGGAAGTGCACAGGTTTTCCAGCTCCTGCACTCTTTCTGAGGGAGGATGGGAAAGATGAGAAAGAAGAGACAGTTCCTGACCAGCCTGCTGGCTACCACTGTGTTCAGGTGTACCTTAGCCCAAGCTGTATCCTTTGGACCTCCTGATACTCCCCAGCCATTCTTGAGTGACTCAAAAAAATGCCCTTTTCCTGTGGCTGCCAGAATGGAGATGTGTTTCATGGAAGAGAGAAAAGGACAGAAATAAGACAAGAAGCAAGGTGTAATCTTCCCAGAATTTCTCCCTCCCCAGCCAGAGAGCTTCAGTTTCACCTCTTTATGTTCAGAATGAGTGCAGTAGGCTGCAGCAGGCGTTGCTCTGACTTTAGTCCCAGGGAGGAGAGACTCTGTGCAAGGGGGAATCAGCACAGTGGGTGTCAGCCCTGCCCATTTTTTGCCTTCACTGGAATTTCTTGGTAATGGATTTTGTACAGCTGCTAGCTCAGAGTGTTCCCTGGTGCATGCAACTTCAGTCTGAAATCTGTTTAGTTTGTGCTACCTGAAAAAAACCCCAAGCAAACAAACAAACAAACAAAACCCCCCAGAATGAGCATCTTCCTAAGAGTCTGGGTATGGTACATATTGTCTTATCCTTTCATTCAACTGAAAAGGAAAATCAGGAAATTGGCCTGAATTTTAGTTTAGAAACAGTGACTTAGCTTAACCTTCATTACACTTTGATTGTGGAGTATGTTTTATTATTTATAATTTAATTTTATGAGAAGTATTTTCATAGAAATATGTGTAACGTAACACTCAAACTAGGTGCTTTAATATTTTCCAGTGTGCACTATGGTGTTGAAAGTTAGAAAATGCTGGCTGGATCTAGACTGATACTTTCTTGGATAAGCTTCTACCATATGCTTTTATTTAAAATATTTTTTTTCTTTTAGGTTAGATTTATAAAAAACATGTGAGAAATGTCTTTTTTTGAAAAAGAAGTGTTACGCAATTAGAAAATCACAGTGCTAGAAATTTAGCATCCTTCAGGAAATGTTGCATGTTAAAGAAGCCAGATACTAAATCTAAAAAAAAAAAATAATAAAAAAAAGCAAGTCCTGCCACCAACTGGAAATGCTATGTCAATCTACAAGATGTTGTACTGAAGCGTATGTCTTTAGTTCCAAGAATTTTAAGCTCTATGTGAACTCTGACTACCTTCCCAGTGTAGATATGAATCTTGTTGAAGGAGTTTGTCCATATTTCCTTCTGATAAGAAAAATTTAAATAAGATTTGTTTTACAGGGCAGAAAACCTAAAGAAGCCAGGACAAAAAGGGCATTAAGTATTTTTTATATAGTTATTCTTTATTCACAATTTTAATTCGTGTTCACACGACTGTGGGGTATTGAATAGGCTGATCTTTTACCTCTTTTGTGTGAGCAGGGGACCCCCTTTCCAACAGCCTTGTTCTACATTTCCAGTGTTTTAGAAAACTTGTGGACACATCACATGACTAACCTCTTATTTAAAGATTATTCCATGCAGACCTCTATACTTCCTGCAAACATGACACCCTATGCTTCCTGCTTCCTCCCTCTGAGTCTGGACACTGCAGCGACTGTGGCTGAAGGAGAGTAATTCCAAGTTATTGTAACCAGTACATGGCAAACATCTGAGATTTTTTCAGATTTAGGGTTTGTTGGTACAATACTTACCTCTGCTTTTAAACCCCCTTGGGCTACTTCTTTTGTAGAAGTGAAAAATTCTAGAAACAAATCACTGTTTGCAGTGATACAGGCTAGAGACCGACATGCTGAGGAGCAGTTTTACTGGAAAGGATATGGAGATTTTGTAGACAACAAGCAGAACGTTAGCCAGCAATGTGTGCTGACAGCAAAGAAGTCACAACTCTGGACTTGCAGCAGGAATACAGTCAGTAGGTTGAGGGAAGTGGTTATTCCCTTTACTACTCATTTGGTCACATCTAGAATTCGGCACCCAGCTTGGCCTTCGATGTAGGGAAGATAGGGATAAGCCATAATAGGTTCAGCAGATGACCACCAGGATGGTCAGAACCTGAAGCACTGCTCTGTGAGGAGAAACTAAGAAAACTGGGCTTTTTCAGCCTGGAGAAGAGAGAGCTTTAAGTGGACTCATGAGCAGCCTTGAAGTTCCTACAGGGAGTTTAGTCATCAAAAAGATGGAGCTAGGCTTATCACGGTAATACATGGCAAGGGGAGGAGAAACAATGAGCATAAACTAAAGGGAGAGTAACTGAGCACAGGGAAAACCTTCCTCTCCACCAGGTCAGTCAAACATTGCAATAGGTTGCCAAAGATGTAGTGCCATCTCTATTCTTGAAAATTTTCAAGATCAGACTTAAAACCTTGGGGCAGCCTGGCCGAACCTTGTATCTGACTCTGCTTTGAGCATGATGCTGAGAGCCCCTCCATTCTGAATTACTCTGTGATTATGTTGTTATGACATAGTTTCACAATTCTGGGGTAGTAATAGCAAAATCTTAATTGTTTGGAATATTTAAATGATTTGGCTGTGCATTGCTTTTGGAATCCAAAAATGCTACATATGCCCTATACATTCTCCAAACAGCTTGTATTTGTGCTTATTTACTGGTATGACGTGCAAACTGTGCAAAAATATTGGACTCTAGCCTTAGAATATAGATACCTGCCAACAGAAAATGAAGGCTGCATGGTGCTGCAAATGTTTTCCCTGTCTATGGAAAGTGCCTTTTATGTGCCAGAAAGAAGCATTTATACCACAGGCTTTTTTTACTGCTTCTCACATCTGTTAACATTTACATGTGTCAGAAAACAATACCTGAACAGTAAAGGGAAGGGATACATGAAGTTCAAGGGTATTATATCAAGAAAAATGGCATGTCATATTGCACTAGTACATTGGAATAAAAGAAAAGGAAAAAGGAAAAAGGTTTCTTGGACTTGTCAAATATACCTAATATGTGGGTGTAGTTTGTATATACTATCTATGAATGCATTTCCATACCTGAATTGAATGACCCAAATTGCCAGTAAATGGAACTAAACCCATGAAAGGGTCAAGGAGTGATAATCAGGAGGTGAAAGAATTAATAATGTCTTGGTTTATTTAAAAAAAAAAAAAAACCAACAAAACAAAACAACAAAAAAAACCCTTTTTATTTCATTTAAGGCAGGATTTAAAATTTTCAAAGTCGAATTCCTAAATACAGAATTACCACCTTCTATTGAAATATTTTGCATGTTTGATAATCTTCTCTTCAGCTGTCTTTTTGTTAGTACAAAAGGAGTAGGTTAACTGAAAAAAGTTGCTGTATATCCACAGTCCTTAAAGGCAGCTACTGTGTTGGGCAGTGTTTCCAAGAATAGTCCTTTGAAGTCTTACTGTGAAAATCCATAGGCACAGTGTAGTACTGGATTTTGTATGATGTGGCAGCTCTTGCAGATGTTACCACTGGCAAGTGATTCAGAAGAACAGCAAATTAGAGAGAAACTGATCTGTGATCTCCTGAACACAGAAGGAAAAAATCAGTATTTGATACCTTGGTAAAAGTTGATGTTTGCATTGGTTTCATATGTACTACCAGTTCTTTAAGCATCTGTTTGGGTCCTTTGTACCAGTTTCGTGCAGGATTCTGTTCTTTGATGCCTCACCCCGATTTTCCAAAATGTGCCTGCAATAAAGAGCACGGACCCTCCCCTACAGCTATTGTCATTGCTTAATATTGAGTTCTCTGTGGAAATGACAGAAAAATACCTATTCTCCCATGTCTTTTGAGCCTAGAAAGAAGTGATGGCTAAATAAGAGATAATTAACCTTGAATTGAGTCCTACCTAACATGTAGTCATAATAAAGGCAAAGGTCGATTTTTGTTTTTTCCTATGTTCCTAGTAGATAATGTATCTCCAAAATATTATTTTTGATGAACATATGCTCTTGCACATGGATACAAGTCTTATCTGAAATTATTATGGATGTTAGATTTCCACACTCACTACACTGAAAAAGTCTTGCATTAGATCTGTGAAGATGCAATGAATGATCACATAAGGCATATGATTTCTTTGCCCCCAGATTTAAAACCTAGAGCTTTACCAAAACCACCATATGAACGGCATGTGCATACATATTTTTGGGCTGGAGTCAGGGATATGAAGGATCTATCGCAGTTTTCTTCTGTTAGTTGCACAAGAAAGTTGTGAGGCACCCGAAGAATCACTTGGTAATTTAAGCTGATGAGAGATCAGCTCTCAACAAATGGCAAAGAAGAAAGATCTTAATCCAGCAGTGTTTCTGAAGAAAAAAAAATAGAAGTTAAGCATTTGATAAGCTTGCACTCTGGTCTTTGTGCTTTGTAGAGCTGCTTTATCATTACAGGTAGACCTGTGGTCTCCTTGGTCTTATGTCCACTTGAAGTCAGTGGTGAGCCTTCCACTGACTTCTCTGGTTGCTGACTCTGGCCCAAGTTTTGCACACAAATAAAGTATAGAAATATAAACGTTTCTTGCATCATTTCTCCTCATGACATTTTAACTCTGGCCTATCCTTTCAGAAGGGTTCATTTTTTAAGAGTTCTACACAGCTACTTGGACCTAGATATCTGATTACAGTAATGGAAATGTTAAGAAGGATTTCTAGAAAAAATTATCATTGATGCTTAATTGACATAATACTGTTTCTGACATAATTCAAGCCTGTCACAGGCCATCTTACATGTTGCATGTGAAGGTCAAAGGGTGAAAGGTGACTGGAAAGATGCTTGTTTTGTACATTTGGCTAACACAAATACTTCCTCAAGTACAAAATGCTTTGATCTCTCTAAGTAAATGCCATATGTGTGCAGCTGTGGCCCATGCCTCACGACTGCTGGAAGGTTAGGAAAAGGTAGCATATGAATTTGATGTCTGCATTCAATTTATGCTTTTATATTTAGCAGTTCATAATTTTGTGTAATATTTTAGCTGTATGAAAAATATGCACCAGAGCTGAGTGATAACAGATTTCTCTGTGGTTTAACCCAACATTGTTTGGGTGAATACAGATTCCTAAGTACTGCAGACTGAAAATACAGGTTTTAATTAGAGCTGTCTGAGCTTCAAAATACCTGAATGCACATTAAGCCTGGCAAATTTTCAGAAATCTGGGGGTTGCGTGGAGCTGATTCAAGCTAAGCAAGAGTCTTCTCCTTTCCAGCTATATTGCATTTACAGTTGCATCACTGACTTGCAACACACTTAAGTGAGATCCAAAGCCATTATTAATGGTTTTCTGATATGTAAAAATGTTTTATCACCAAGGCCTGTCTTGTGTCATACTCATGTTGAACAGTACCTTACTCTTAGGGAATTTCCACTGAAAAATTTGAATGACTTCCAGAGTAAAGGATCTACTACACATGACTGAAAAGCTGAATCAACTCCAAAAGTTTGGTGCCTTTCTTGGGCTTTTGTTTTTCACTTTTACAATCAAATGTTTAAGGCTGACATGCCCAGATCTATATCCCTCGAGATATTTAACATGAATTGTTTGCTGTGACAATAAAGAAACCTGCTGCAGTCAATGGGACACAAAGGTCCATTGCATGAATCCAATTTCATGATCAAGACAAAAAAAAAAAAAAAGAAGAAGCATGGATTTGTTTATTAAAAATATTGAGCATGTACAATTTTACTGGTATGCTTTGGGGGGGAAATTGTGACTCGCCTGACTCCCATAAAGCATGTCAAATTTCTCCTTACAGTAACAAAAGTACAAATCACAACCAATAGATAGACATAGTACAATAACCACAAAATAAGACATGAAAATATCAATTCACAGGTGCAAATATGATAAAATATAATGCATTGCACTTCTGTGTGGATGTTATTAGATATATTCATACAGAAGTATACATGTAGTAGATAAGTGCATATGTATAATGCAGTGTTGTTAATATGATTGTGTGTATTTTATTTATCAAATGTGTGGGCTAATTCATGCAATTGTCCTAGATATGATTTGAACAATTTTGGAATAGAAGCACACTGATTTGCTTTTTCTCCTCTGTGTTTTTGCTAGCTCCTACTGGCCATGGTAGGCTCTACAGATGACGCTCTGCAGGAGGCAGCAGCTGGTTGCATAGCAAACATTCGCAGATTGGCTCTGGCAACAGAAAAAGCAAAATATGGCTGATGCTTCAGCAGCTTTTACCAACACACTTGTTTAGCAATTTTCAGCTACATTTACATACACAGTTACTCCTTCTAGCATCTGTATTTCATAGCAGAGCTCATCTATCTGAAGATAATTTAATAAAAACAAATCTGTGGAAATTTACATTTAATTTTGCATTACTGGTTTGTCACCCTTAGGTTTGATAAAACACTCATAACTAATTTTGTGTGTCTTTTAGCATTACATCCATCAAAGACATTTTTCTACAATTGATATGCTCTTATTTTAATTCATCGTAGATATACATGGTTTTGCTTATCTGTGACATTACAATAAATTTTGCTTCTCTGTGTGTGTGGTTATGCAGCAATTTATGAATGTCTTGAACAATTCCCTGCGTTATAATCTGGTCCAGTCATCCTCTCATTATGCTTTTGTATGTTTGATCACTTGTGAGTCACAGGAGAGCAGAAAATGCAGATACATGGATGTCACATCTGGCATTATATAAAGACTGCAAACAGCTGTAGACATCAATAGACATCACTCCAAATTTCCCATTTCTACCAACATCAAACAAAATAGTGCTTAATTTTGTAAGTAGCTGGTGAAATGTGTTTTAATTAACACATTTAACTCAGCTCTAAGTAAAGAATTGGATGTTAGATTTACATTTGCACATTATCTTTTTGTGTTTTTAAATTTTAAACTGAAGACAACGTTGTATTCATGTAGTTACTTTTTTCCGTATAAAATTATATTCAGAATTATGGTTACTTTCAAAAATGCACAGAAATTATTATTGATATTATAAATTATAGATCCACTGTACCATGCTAAACAAATAATGCTAGGGCATTTCTTTGAGAGCAGTAATCTCTTAATTACAAGCACAGACTGCTGACAAAAATGAAAAAAGCAAATGTTTAAATGACTTGCATTTGTCAAGGGCTCACATCTGAATTATTTTTAACTTCCTTTAATAATTAACAATTTTCTTGGTTTAGAAGCATTTTGTAATTTCATTATTTTCCTCTAATAGCATGGCTTCTCAAGGCAGCTAACTTTCTTGCTGACAGAAGCTTCTGAGGAAGACATAATGCCAATCCACCTTTTTATTTGTGTTTTCTCTGAAGCAGACTGAAATAGACTCATTTTAAATTTCCTTTTGGACCACTTGCACAATTCTGAGAAAGGAGAATTACACTGGGCCCTTAGGGAAGGTGTAGAGGCTATTTTGAAGGAAGCCAGCTATGGATAGATGCTGACAGTGTGGAAATCAAAATGTCAATCCAAGTAGTATTTTTTGATCAGTGTAAACACCAACATAGTCGCACAGTTCATCACAAGCTCCATCAGCATCCAGTGACCACATAAATGCTATTTTAGGTATTTTTGAGCTCTGCCCCACAGGCCTGGTATTTTATTTTGAATAAACATGTCTATATTATTATAGTAATGTCACAGCTGTAGTAGTATCATATGCTTCATTGCTATACCCAAAAATACTTCTAAAATAAATGCTAATTGCCAAATTCATTTGAAAGAGAAGAGGCTTGATTTTATTTTTGTCTTTTCTGCGAGAGAAGCTGTGGATACAAATAGTTTATCACAGTCTCACTTATGAATAACACGTAAAATGGTAGCTTATTTTTCTAATTGTTGAAGGGAAACAAAACTCGCTGAAAATAACTCCTGTCCTTAGCATGACCTCTCAAGGCACACTTGACTGTTTAGCATGGATTTCAAATGGAATAAGTTCTAAAGCAAGCTTAACTTTATGATACAGGTGTCAGGGCAAAAAATGTCATGTTTCTGACAATGAAATGGCCTCAGTTTGCCATTCTCACTTACACTGGTAGCCCTTATGCCTCCAAGTAGTTCATCTGAAACCTTTATTTTAAGACCTCAGACAGTTAATCTCAGATTTAAGCTAACTTACTTGTGCTGTTTTCTTTTACCATGCCTGCAGTTTTAAAGTTCTGTACAAGGAGGAGAATTGTTGAAATCGATACAGATCACCACACAAGCAAAGAACTAGTGTTAGAAAAATACATCTTTTTTGGCCAAAACTGGTGGATTCCATGTAATTAATATAAAGAGATTTAGTTGTTGGAAAATGAATAAATGAATGTGATCCCTGGCCCCTGTGAGTGCTGCAGTACAGCATGTACATTTGAAAAGCTTCCACTTTGTCCGCAGATCTGTGCTGAGTTTCACAGTGCTGCAGCCATCTGAAAAGAGATCCTCACAAAGCTGGGTCTGCTGTGCTGCTCACACAGCCCTCCAGCCCTCCTGGCAGTGCCCACCAGCCTATTCAAGCCCTGGCACCAACCCAGGGCACTGCCACCACCCAGCATTCCCACCGCGTATAACCGGGCAGCAGCCAGCTCCCACTCCCTGGCTCCCATGCTTGGAAGGGAAATGCCTTCACTCCTTGCTCTTTCCACCAGCTGGTACTTGTCCATGTAAACCTGTAGCCTCTTAGGAAATATGGTTATACTGCATATGGGGCTCAATATTATTTCCAACTCAAAGCAATTCAATGTACAAATTACTTTAGTTGCAAAAATGTAGTGGTTTAGAAGAGGGAGTCAGACGTTTTCATGTTAATTTGCCATCATCTGCTCAGTCTGCTCTCTCCTTGTTTTCTCTACATCATTCCTACAGTTTCACAGTTTTATAGTATGTCCTTTTTCCAGTTTATTTACATTGACATTACCATCAGCAGGGAGTATCCATCACCTTTCAAAGTTTCAGGAGCTAGATCCCAGCTCTGCAGGGCACCATACTCCAACTGGCAGTCACACTGCCTGCTCTTCACTGGCTGCTCATTGTCAGCTTTGTTCCTCAATTATGCTAAAATGTCAAAAAACACAGAGTCCAAGTAAGAAAAATTGTCACAAGGAAGTGTTGTTTTGAGTATGGAAATACTAGAATTGATGAGAAAAAAAGCAAGAGAAGAAATCTTTCACCTTTATGCAATTATTTCTGGAACATTATAAGCTCACCACATCTTTCAGTCTATGCATCTGTCAGCAGCAAGATAGCTTTTCTTTTACCACTCCATGACTTTATGATTTATTGCTTGGTGACGGATAACCATTATCAATAATTTAATTGTCCCAGGATGTTCAAACTGCACATTTGAAGCTGGGATTTATGTTCACTTCCTTTTAGTGTTCATGCTAATGACAAGTGCATGTGTTCTGACACACGATATTGTCTCCAAGTTGTAAGAGAAATATAAACTTCACGGCCTGGGTGCAAGGAATCTGTGATATATTAGGGGCTTTGTTATTCTGCTCCATCACCAAAATTTTCCTTTGGAAAGTAAATGAGCTTGAGACTCACAGAGCTGTCTCCAGATTTGACTCAGTAATATGCTTTAGGCTAACTGATCACTTTGTGTGAAAGCGTGGTACATCTTTGATTCCATGTCTCCTAAAATTAGTTAAGTGAGCTGCTTACACTGGAGGTCAGATGTGAATCATCCCAGGAGGCTGAACTAGATAATATGTTAGTTTAAGAATTTCATCTCATAATAAATTAAATGGTTGTTTCTTGCACATTTCCACCAAAATAATCTTTGTTTTATACATGACAGCAGGATGACTGCGATGGAAATATGTAATGTGTTTCTTCAGCAGTGGAATTCAAGTTTCCATGCAGGCTGTTTGCAGAGCTTGTTTCCAGAGTCAGAAGCTGACTGCCCACCAACTGCAAATTGTGGTTTGCCTCTTCTTCAGCCACACTTCTTAAGCTTTGCCACACACTGCTCAGGACCCAGAACAACAGAAGGAGGTTGTGCTGCAATTCTTTAATTCAGACAAGCTAATTGTGGACTGTTCAATGACCTAGCACAAGCCAGGACCAGCATGTTTCATCCGTAGCCATTGCAGTGGTAAGTTACTTTGCACCATTTCTAAAGGAATTAATTTTGCCACTTACTGTTCTCTCCCTCACTTAAACAGTGATGTTCCTCAGTGTTTAATATCTTGCTGCTTTGGCTATTGAAAGCAGCCAAAGCAACCCATTTTCATGAACCTTTTCCTTGAGTGCAATTTTTATTGTAACTTGTACTTTGCTTAGTTATCAGTTCCATACAACTTTCTGGGAAGTGTTTCCATGGACAACATCACCATGGCTTGTATTTATCCTCTTGACTTGTTTTTGTGTTATCTGACAGACACCCTTCAGTTGGCAAGTTCCTTTCTCTTTTCCAGTTGTTGTCATTGGCAAGTTATATGTTTTTATCCTGGTCTGCATGGAGCACAGGACCCTTCAATTGCTTGATCTTTTACAACTGCAATCAATTCTACTTTAAACACAAATGTTTTCCTTATGAAAGGCTCATCAATGCACGTAAGGAAGTGTTGACTTTGGCTTCCATGCAATATGATGTGACCTAATCCTGCCACTTCCATAGTTCTGCAGTGACACAAAGTCATCTTCCCTAATTTCATGTTTTCATCATTTGAGAATCCTGACATGGTGACAATGACGTCAAAACCTTTGCCTCTTATTACTTTGGCTGTTTATTGGAAAAGGACCATGAGAATGACATTGTACTAATGCTGAACCATGAAGCAAGAGGTTGTAAACCAGCAGTTTTCAGTCAACTCCCTATTGCACCAGGCTCCTGAAGGCCTTTAAAACTGCCCCATTCATTAGGTGAGAAATGGCTGAGAAGCTTTTGGGGGTCCAGATTGTTCCTTGCAATTGCTACTGGTGGTAAAGTTTTGTCCAGCCATGCTGTGTCACACCCCACTTCTTCAAGGGCTTGGTGAAGGCAAAAAAGGAAAGCTCAGCACCTGTGCTCCAGTGGGTGCATCTGGCAAAAGAGTTTTCCTTCAATGGCTGAGCCTTGAAACATACCTTCTAATATCCAGACTAAATAGCTAGAGGTTTGTGTCCTGCTTCTGGGAAAAAAAAAAAAAAAGCTTTAATAAAAATGGTGATTAAAAAAAATAGAGATGCTGATAAAATTAAAAACATATGATATGGAGTTGAAATTATTTAGTGCTGAAAAATGTTGGTTGATTCAGTAGTAGTTAAACTTCCAAATAACTTGTCTTGAACAAGCAAATAGTTATAGGTATTTGGCTATGGGTCTTGTTGGAAAAAAGTGAACACAGATCATGTTGCTGGTTCCCTCTACCACTAACTGGTAAAGGCTGCACTATAAAATTAGTGCAGTAAACCACTCATCTTTCCAGTTGCCGCATTCTATGCCCCAGTTGACAGCCTTTTGGGGCCTCCTTGGCTCTTCAGCAGAAAGCACCGAGTGCAGTACTGTTGCTCTAATGAAAACATAACAACAACGTCTGGGAAGCCATAGAATGATGCAATAACTGTACAGCTCTGCTTCCTTTAATGTGATGAAGCTTGCATATTTGCCTGGCTCCAGAGTTTTACTCCTGCCAGTATTGTACTGTAAAGAGACTTGGCAGAACACGTTCAAAGGCTGTTCGTGGTTTTTCACTCAGCATTAAACCTTCCAATGACGGAAGGGTGGGGGAACACATATTGGGACAGACACTCAAAAAGTAAAAAAGAAAGAGAAGGAGGCTGGTGGTAGATGGTCAGCAGTTATGCAAACCTTGGTTATGGGACTGGGCTTGATTAGGGCTGAGCTGAGACCCACTGGAGGACAACATCAAGTATTAAACCAGTGGGTCTTCTCTGCCCACTTTCCAGGGGATGATCAGCCCAAAATAAACCAGCTCCTAATGTTCAGAGAGAAGAGATCAGTATTGCTTCATTCTCATAAACAAAGTTTTGCTGTCCTTGATAATTGCTCAGTCACCATGGGTTGCAGTAGTCAGAGGCTCTGAGATTGCCCTTTTCTGTCCTGTGTTTGCTCAGTATAGGGAAAATCTCTGTCCCCATGGCTGCTGGTCTTGCTCTGCAGACCTCCATTGAACCCATTTACGGCTGTCTCTTTTTTTTAATGGCACCATTTGGAAAGCAGACTACCTAGTCCTTACCCCTGCATGAGGTTAGGCAGGAAAATATTCAAAGTTAAGCTGGAGCAACACTTGGAGAGAACTATTCCATATGCACTTGCAGATGAAGGGCAAAATGCATTCAGAAACAGAAGTTATGGTCAGATTGATGCCTCCTTCCAACCCATTCCACAACTGTCTGTGGTGGGGTGTCATGTAAAAGGAAAAATATTTGGAAAAGCGGACATCTGTGGGCCAGCCTTGGTATGTTTCCCAGAATGTAATGACTAGGTGAATGTTTTTCAGCGCAGCAACTAAGGAGTATAGGTGACTGCCAAGCGCTGGATCTGATGTGGCGTGAAGAGGTACAAAACAAAGAGGAACGATTTGTCTGAAGAAAGTGAGGTTTAATTATTTCCAAACTCAGCATTAAAAAAAGCACTACAAAACAAAGAGGAATGATTTGTCTGATGAAACTGAGGCCAAATTATTTCCAAACTCGGCATTAAAAAAAAACCAACAACCCAAAACAGAACTCTTTCCAGTCTCCTCAAATTGCTTTTCAGATTTTTGCATATCTTTAAGATACTTCCATTGTGTGGACGTGCTCCTTTCACCAGTCTTGGGGCTCTGCAAGTGTAGCTGTAAACTCCCTATTGTAGACATTTCTACATCAACAGTTTCTGAGATCTATGTTATGATTTTAGTTCCACTGGCAGTTACTGATATCTAATTACCACTTTATCTCTTCTGAACTTTGTAGGAATGTGTAATAGAAACCACTTCAACTTTTGCTAGAACTGCATTTGAATTGTGTGTCTCCTCTCCAACAAGACTGCCACATCCACACCCACCATCCCAAAAGTGCTGAAATATATTTCAGCTTTGAGAGGAAAATACTGTGTACTCTACCATGTACATTCTTGCTCTGAGAGATGAGAAATCTAGGCTCAACTGTCCCACAGCACCCTCAGAAACTGCAAGAGTCTCCATCAGAGAAAGCAGACATGAGAGAGGCCCCTTGTGGCCTTGGAACAGCTATTCCATATTGTGGACAACCATTACAACCAGGAAAAAACACAACTGTTATTCTGGTGCCTCACAAAGTACTGGCCAAAACACTGAACTCCACAATCAGTTTTAGGGATGTGAAGCATCTTTCTGCAACCTCGAGTTTAAGTCCTGAGAGGCTGAGATCAAGCACAAATCGTCTCCGTGGGGTCTCCCAGTATCAGCAATCCCAATGGAGGTGTTAGCACTCTGCAGCTTTGGGCAGGGGACTGATAAGAAGCCTGGGCTCAGGGCTTCCTCCGTGCATCTGGCAGCGTGTGCACTGGATGCAGAGGCATATATTTTCATAGCAAATCTAAGTGGCAGTTTAGAAAAGCTGACGCAGCCAAAGAAAACCTTGGAAAACCCTGCAGAATGAATCAATAAAACTGTCTAAGAATTTAATCCAATGAGAAAGTTAGTAATTGTCAGAAATTCATGAGATTTACATTTCTAAATTAAACAGGCCAGCGAAGTAACAAGATTGTGCTTCTGTAATCAACTAGTAGCAATTTTACAAAGTTGTAAGGATGTGGAGGGAATTCACTTACAAAATGTGGCTGCCACCTGCAGGTACCCCTTCAAGGTTTCATTCAAGAAAGTCTGTGGAAAAATAGGTGAAATCTCACTTTGCTGAGACAGGTAACATTTTGCCAGTAGCAAGTGTTATTTGAGTAGGTATGCCTTGAATAACTGCAAACTAAATGATGGCAAAACAGGTGAGTGAGAGCCAAAGGAAGGCTGCAGGCTATGCCTGGAGAGCTCCTGTTGCATGAGGATGTGCTGCAAACCCAGCCTGCTGTGGGAGGAACACTGCCCTGGGCAGCCCTGGGTGATAAGCAACTGCATAGAAATTCCAGACATGGATTGCAGGATAACAATCCTGCCCAAAGAATGTCTGAGGGGAGGGATGGAGGAGTCGCTTTCAGTGATTCCCACTTGTTGAGCTGATGTGCAGGCACCCAGTGGGCTCCAGCCCTGGGAGCACTGGGGCTGCATGACTGCACTCGTGCTCTCTACCTCTCACCTGGCTCTTTGCTGCAGGGCCCGGGTGAGAGCAGCTGCACCTTCAGCTGCAGGGGAGGTGCTGGTCAGGCACATCACTGTATAGAAGAAAGTGAGGTGGACAGAAAGCTTTTACTGAGGAAGGACTTTAGGAAGAAGCAAGGAAAGATGATCCAGTTTCTTACCTGATAAACGCAGATTTTGAGATCCTGCACAATGGAGTGGCAACCCAGGTTGCCAGGACCCAAAGCCAGCCCCTCTTTTGGGAAATCATTCTGGCCAGGAGCATAAATCAACACTGCATCTACTTGAAAAAGGGATATGTGGGATGTGTGGCCTATACTCATGCTGCTCCCTTTTCCATAAATACACAAAAGTACGTGGCTCTCTGCTATGAGAAGAGAGCTTCAGAAAGTTTTAAAGAAATTTTATTCTAGTTGGGATCCCATCATGATCTGTGAGCCAAATGCTGTTTGTTACAGCATTAACTGAATTTTATGGGGATGCATCTCAGCAGGGCATTCTTCCAGCCTGTCCAGACCCTACTGCAGTGAAACCTTGAGTTTGACAGTCCTGACAAGCTGCTGAGAAGCAGAGGGACTTGAAGAATGAATATGTGCACAGGCTGTCCTGCCTCCAGCTCAGACTGTTTCCTTCTGTCTCAGTCTGATAACCGTGCAGTCTCCCAAAACCTTCTCAGATGGCTGCTGTCCGGCAGATCCCAACAGAAGCAGGGTGAAAAAGCTCACGAAAAGGCTCGGTATCTCCCCGAGCAGTCTCAGTCTCCGGTAGATTAGCAATGCAAACAAATGAAAGTGTCTTGGAACTAGCCAGGGACTTTTGGCAAACACATGTGTTTGTGACTGCTACCTTTGTTGGAGACAATTGACATGACTGTGTCCTTTCCAGGCATTTCAAGCATTTCTGTATTATCAGCTGCCTGGTCCAGGGCTGCAGAGTCCATCCAAGGGAGGACTGAGGTACGAGGACTGCTTGAAGCAGCTCCATGGGTAAAAGCCTTAAAAGGCTGCATCTTTTATGTAAGAAATTATATTCCTTGGATGGTTTATAAATGTTCATTGCAAACTATCTAGTGCGGCTGCCAGACAGAATTACCTTAACTGGGACTTTATGGCTCAATCTGTGGAGAGTCTCCCACATAAACACAGGCACAAATCAAAGTGCCTTTTTTTGAGAGACAGCGCTCCGAGTGGGCCCAGGCATCCCAGTTGCAGCCTTTTACAGGACAGTGGCTGTGACAACATTGAAAAAGATTTCAGACCAGATTTCTCTGAACTACAGGAGCCCCAGTGGGTGTCCTCCTTAAAGTCTTCTTCAATAAAATCAGGAGTGTGTCACCTGTACACTGTGGAAGGCCATTCGTTCCTCCCAGATATCTGCATCCCAACCCATGGAGGCAGGTATTACAGGCCACTGAAGAGAAACAAATGTTGGAAGTAAATCAGTTTTCAATTCAATTACTATGTAGCCAGGTATTTTTAGTCCTGTCATTGTCGGTAGAAAGGTGAACAGCAAAATTCTCTTCTAGGATTTGGCTGCTCCTGAAGTGCCCTCTTGATTTGAGACTTTAGGATTCGTAATCCCAGGGCTGCAAACTCTGTGCTATATCCTGTAAATGGCCTGACAGCTCTTGGCTTGCCAGGCAGGTGTTTTCATGCTCTGATTCACCCGTCTGCAGTAAGACACTAATATCTCAGCTGTCCTTGGGGAGAGCATCAGCAAAACACTAGAGGTCTCCTCTCTATTATAGGAGTGACTTGACCCTCTCCAGCCAGGACCTGACAGGGTGACAGCTCTCCTAAGGACACCAAGTGTTTGAGCCAACACCTGGTGCCATGTGGTGATGCAAAGTTTGCAGTTAGTGAACAGATCAGTTCAGGAGATCCAGGCTTTCACTGCTGCCCTGAGCAGTCCAAAATTCTGTTCATTTTCCCTCTGATTAGAGACGAGTTCCTGGGCAAGGTGCTCAGCTCCTCAACAGTGGCAGCAAGGTGTCTCTGCAGCAAGGTGTCCCTACCCCAGCACGGACAAGCTTCTCCTCACATCCCTGCAGTCCTTTCCTTACTGAATCAGTGAAGAGAAAATATAGGCAAGTAAGGGATGCACTGGTCTATTAAAACAGGCTGGGATGTGCCTGCTGGAGAAGGTAAAGTCCAAAGGGCTTAGCTGACTTCATCTGTGCCCTGGGAAGCACCCATGCTCAGACATCTGGAAAACCTTGCTCTGCAGAGAGATTTGTAACCTCACCTGATGCCACCACAACTGCAGAGTGGGTGTAGAGCCCCTCTCCAGGAGAGCACAACCTGCCGTGTGGCAGAGCCTGTGTTGAGTCCCTGACTCTGAAAGGTCAGGAGAACCTCAGGGCAGTGCTGCAAGTACTGCACAGGCACTGCCAGGATGGGGCAGGCACAGCACCAGGATCTGCCCCATCCATGCCACGGCTGTCAGCCCAGTGCACATCCCACGCTGGAGGAGCCCACAGGACGAGGCTACAGCTCTGCTCTGTGCTTGCACTTACTCCCAGTGTTTACCCTGGCAGCTGGAGCAGTTCACTTTATACCGTTTCGCTACTTTGTGGAAAGACTGTGAGGTGACCAGCACCTGAGTCTGCTGACAGCTTTGAAGGAAACAATTATGCAAACCTGAAACTGAATCTGTCCTTATCCCTGGGGCACATCCCTACTAATGGCAGTTGCAGTCTTTCCCTGGGCATCCTAGGGCACTTTCTGTCCCAATCCTGCAAACACTTACTGGGGCTTAATATTACGCCAATGAGGAATTCTCGCAAAGTCAATGGCATAGCCAACATTTATGTGTACAATCAAATGTGCAATTTGGGTCTGAGCGCTTTGTCATATCCTTGGCCTGTGTTTAAAAAGAAAAAGGAAAAACATGAAAACCCACAAATCACATTTAAGGCTAGCAGAATGATTTATTAAGAAGAAACACTGACGGATTTTTGAAGTACTGAAAGGGTTGAAATAGTCTGAATAGAATGAAAATTGACACGAATTTTTACCACAATGCAAAAGGAACTTGAACTATTCTAATAAGAGTTTGCTTTAATGTTCGTGCATGTCTTCACATCCTGCTTTTGGCAATGGACAGAAAAGAACTACTGAAATACTGTGAGAAAAGCTGTTCTTGTGTTATTTCTGGCCCTGTTGTAATGCATGAAATCAGGACATCTCATGAGAGAGACTGATATTCAAGATTTTTCAGTCTATTTTTCAGATAAAAAAGTCTGGATATATATCTAAATTTCTGGGTTTAGTCATGGCTAGATCTCAAAGCAACAAGTAAAGTATCTGTGAGGTCACAAGTCAAATAGTTACAATTCAGAAGAAAGTATAATAGTTATATTCAACTAACTTGGAGGAAAAAAACCTGTGAAGCCAATATTCACTTGCCAAGCTAAGGTGGACGTCTCCTCATTCTCAAAATAACCCTTAATGCCATCAGGGAATTTCTGAAGTTTATTCAAAGGGTGGATGGGGGTTATGATTAAACCTGAAGTGCTTGGAGACACAGCAACTGTCATAGGCATGGTTCTGTGCATGTGTGTGGCTCTAATCTGTCTAAAAATCATTTTTGATAAACACCTTTGGGATCCAAAGAAATGAGGGCTCTATGAACTATATGTTTTCTGGTGCCCCTGCCAACTCTGAATAAATACTCTGTGTGTGTAGCCAAGCTCTTGGAGAATTATTTCCTGAAAACTACTTACTTTAGAACCAGAAGGAATTAATGAAGATGTGCCAGCTATTTCCTTTGCTGGCTTGCATGCCTCAGCCTCACCAATAATAAATAGTAACAGTGTGTACATGAGTTACGCCACTACACTTCGTGTTTTGCACCCTGCAGAATCCATCTATTCTGTACACAAGCAGGAAAGCACAGACAGAGTGCGAGTTTGTTGCCTTTCCCCAGGTATCCACATTCGAGGCTTGCAGTAGCTATCAAAGCCAAATTGCATCTTGAGTCGCTGGCTTTAGCCTCTGCTAAAAAAGCATTTGTGTATTTTACAGCTATTTACAGAGGTTTAACCTCAGTTCTGCTAAAAAGGAGACAATATAGCTATCAGCACTGGTTAAACAGATTAATATGATTGGTCTGACTTTTTGATCTGCTTGAACAAACATATTTATTATTACTGGACAACTTTCAGAAAACTTCTAAATCATTAGAGACTTATAAATTATCAATTATGTAAGAGTTAGAGCAGCTAGGGAGATGTTTTTGTATGACTGCAAGCAACGAGAAAGGAGATTTTCAAAGTCAGGCCAAAACCATTAATTGCCTGCCATCTTTAGAAGAATCTTCCCGCAACCTTATTTTATCTTTAGTTTTTCTCAGGCTTCCTTTGCGGGAAACCAGCTCCCCACTATGTCACTCCCAAGCAGAGCCAGAGAGAGCGGGATCCTGTGTCCCAGAGGAAGCTCTCCCCAGGCAGCTCCGGGTGCCTGACTCCACACAGTCTTTATAGAAACTGGCACTAACTTTAGGGTTTTCCTTCAAGACACAAAATCCCCTCAATCACATCCGTGTTGCCAAGGCAACGCACTCCAGCTCTCCCTGTCCTCTCCAGTACCCAATATCTACCAGAGGAGCTTCTAGACAGAAAATCATCGAAACCCCGACTCAACCGCACGGGGTTTAACGCTGTGCAAGCAGCCAAGAGGCTGAGGATAATTCAGAGGTTTATGCAATAACTGGAGGACCATCAAACCAAAGCATGTTATGACTACTTCTCCCTGTTTAAAATCCTAAAAGTCAGCCTGAATCTTGCATCCTCTCTGTCTTGTGTCCGGAAAACGCCTCAGATTTGGGGTTGAAAATGAATACGCTCTGGGCTGACGTGTTGGGAGCTGCTACCCCGTGCAGAGCTCTGTCAGTACAAAGGAAAGAGGAAACGTTTCTACTGGTATTATTAACATGTCAGTAGCAGTGATAGATTCCAACTGAGATCAAGCCCTCTTGTATTAGCAGTGTGCCAAAAGCAGAGTAGGAAGCAGAGAAAGGGGAGGAAGCGTTATTATTCCTGTGTTACAGCTGCAGAAGAGAAGCATGGGGATTGTGAAATCCTCGAGGTCACACAAAACCGCGTGCAGCTCAAGCAGGGAAGGGAGTCAGACCCTCACAGCTTCCCCCTCCATCCCCTCAGCCCACATGTTTCTCCGTGCCTTGCTGGGTTGGTTGACATTTTTGGATATTTGGGGATGCTCAAGAGTTGAGGCTGGTAGAGTAAGCCCTTGGGGACAGGTCCCAAGCCACTACAATCATGGTGTCCTTGTACATTACTGCACTACCTTTGCTTTCACACATGTGCACATCCTCTTCTCTTCCTGTCCAAAGAAGATAAGTTTGAGGAAAAATTTATCATGGTTTGAACCATTCTGCAAATAATTTCAGGTTATGGATAGATCTCTGTATCTGTAATAGTGACGAATATTGGAACATTACCTGACTTTATGCTCTCCACTGGAGCTAGACGAGAGAACAGACATAAAAAGTAGGGAATTCAATAACACAGCGTGGTGTGTTTATTTTTGCACAGGTGGCTGAAGAAAAATGAGATTTATAATTATTATTGTTATCAACTGTTCAGCATTTATGCTTAACTTTTCAGAGCAGTGATTTCTGCAATGTGACCTGCACCGTTAATGTTAAATCCAAACAAATCCACATTCATTTTCCAAATGTAGAACAGATATCACTCATCTGAGATACTACATCAAATGGAACTGAATCACTCTCTGGCCAGTACAGATGCCAAAGATGTGATTTTGCTCTGAGAATATTAACTAGAGGATTTAAAGATCAGTTAAATAAAATGTATAAATAGCAAAATTACTGATTTTAATTATATTGATACATTACACATAATTAAGGACATCATCCTCTTTGGGGAAGTTTGAACTGCTGTTGGTTTTTTTTAGAGAAAAAAAGAGCTTGTGTATGTATTTAAGGCCTGAGTCTCTGGCTTTGTATGCCTTGGGGTAAAAGCAAAAAGCTTTAGCTAAGGGGCGATGGTACAGACTGGAGCAACTCACACAGCTTGGCTCCACAGAAGGCATAGAAGTGAAGAAACCAGGCAGGCCACAATTGCCATGTGTAGAGTCTTCAGTGGGGCACACACAGACCCCACCTGGATCCTAAACACAAAATGGAGAACAGCTCACACACATAAATGAAGATAAATAACCAAGAGGCCTGATCTCGAGACAATGTCTCTGTCCCAGGCCAAACTGCAGAGCTTCTCCTGCTGACCAGGATTCCTCCTAATTAAGCCTGCATTACACATATTTCCATTCCCAGGGAAGCCATCTGGCCCCTCTGTGGAGCCCTTTTGCCCCTGTGGCTGGTCACAGAGCCCCAGCTAAGCCTGAGCTATGGGATGCTGGGAAAACACGTCTCCACCAAACACCATGGCCCTTCTCCTCCTCCTCCCTGTGCCCACTGCACACAGCAGCTGATGCACGGCAGAGGCCTTATGGAAGAAGTTTTGTTTTACATGGCCCAAGGGGATGGAAACCTAAAAAATGCAATAAAAATGGAGGTGGAGCAGAGAAGTGAGAAAAAATAAAGACCTTAAGCACAAGTTGGGAGATTGTTTTTCTGACTCTTTGGGGATGTGTTCAGATGGAAGTAGAAATAACTGAGATCTTTGGAGACCTTTTTTTGGTTTTGTTTATTAATTCTTAAGACAAAGCACATATGTAGAACAGAACTGGGTCTTCCACCCTTCTAGATGAAGCAACAGCTATATGTTGTGGGCTTCCAGGTCTGCAGTTTTTCTGGGGCTTTTTGCTGCCACTAGCCCCAGTTTGAGGGTGTTACCAGGGAGGCCACCCATGGGATCACATGCTTCCTAAAAGAAACAAGGGCCAGCTGCATCTTTGGAAGAGGCACTTGCTCCCTTCTTATGTTTGCAAGATCAGCTCCCTGACTTCAGAGTGGTCTCAGCCCCACCACACCCTGACAGCCACGACTAAAGCCATGCTGACAGCTTCATGGTTAACCTCTTCCAGCAGCTGAAGCACTCTGGCCACTTCCCCTTGCAGTATTATATGTTGCAGCACAAGTCCACTCTACAAACCAGCCCTTGCCCTCAATTATGCCCAAACACAAATAGCATGCAAACTTCCTGATTCGTAGAAGGCAAGAACTGGACCTTCACACGAGGTCATCTGCATTCGTACAGGGTTTGTTTTTTGCCTTTCTCATCAGGTGATGTTTGGTCCACCTTTCTGCAGCATTCAGCAGACTGCAGACCGCAGACCAGCTCTCTTGGTGGACATCCTTCCCAGCTGTATGGAGTAAGGAAATACTGGAGTTGTGCTGAATGCAACACTGGAGCTACATTCTATCGTTTTATCTCGGTCCAGTCCAATTATCTGGAATTGAAACCAGGATTTGATTAATGGTCACATCAGCCAGGTTTCAGAACACCCTCTTGACAACATCCTCATTTCAGCTTTGTATTGTTGCCCACAGAGGTCCCCACAGATTTTGGCCCTGCAGCTTGACAATATTACCTGCTGCAGCACCAGCACTAAAGCTGCTTTAGGGATAGTCACAGATGACATTGATGTGTTTCCTTCCTGCATCCTTCATTCCAACATACCTTCTTACCAGTTTGTCCAAACCAAATATCCATAAAGAAAAGAAATAAGAACACATACTATCTTTCAAGCGCTCCTTCAATCTTGTTGGGAAACATTCCAAAGCTCATTTCTCCACAGATCTTTGCATGCAAAAATCAGGTGGCAACTTCACCTTTGCTTTCTAGTTGCCCAACATAATTGTCTCCCCTCTCAGCTGCTGTATGCCCAGCATGATGACCTTGCTGATCCGAAGGATGGACCACTGAGACCCTCCTTGCTCTAAAACAGTGCCTATTCTATGCATTGGTCCAGCAAAGTCTTCAAAAGAGGCTGTTCTTCCTTTCTTAGCACTCTACTTAACAAAACTCTGCATTACAAGATTTAACTTCATCCCTATTCATCTCATTCCAGCGATCTAGAAGCTACCAGACTAAGCACAAAGAGTCCGTTTTAAAGCTATTCTGCCGTATCTCCTTGCAAAAGCAGACCAAACCCATTTTAGCCAACCAGTTCATCCTTTTCTATATGTTCTTGGTAGTGATCTAGCTGCTGTGAGGGATGGCAACAGGTCTCTGCAGCTGCTTTACCTGCAAGTGTGGCTATTTTGTAGTTTGGGTAACATCCCGTTTGGCATAATTCTAAACAATTTCTCACCTACACAACTTCAAGTCTTTCAATATACGTGGCTGTAGTTATTTAGCCAGCCAACCTGCCACAGCACAGAGTGCCAGAGACATGAGGAAATTCTTTGAATTTCAAAGATATATGTGTACTGTGTAGGAATCTGCAGCTGGAGGGATAAGCCGTGAAAATGCAACACCGACTAAATGTTTGCTGGTAGCACATAAAAAGTAACCAGAACAACGGACAAGAGCAACATTTTGCTGGAAGTGGACACCAGAAACAAGGACTGTATTTAGGAGCATAGATGGAACCCTACTGAACTGGTTTTGGATATTTCCCCACTCGTGGCTGGAGAAGGGGGAAGCAGGCAGAGCAGTGCTCACAGTCAGCCCCAGTGGTGCCATCTGAGCTCTGTGGCATGGCTGCCAATCCCAGGCATCAGGGCTGGGGCTGCAGCCCTTCCAAGGGCTGGAGTGGGGCTGGCACTGAGGAGCTCCATCACTCACAGACTCAGGATCAAAGTCTCCTCTCAGCTTGACAGTACAGTTGATTTTTTCCTGGCTCCTCCAGTGAGACACATTAGGACCCAATGCAGCACTTTTAGGCTCTTTCTGCACGATATCCCTTGGAAATGTGCCTTGATGCCCCTTTTTGGCATGCCAACCTGGCCTACCAGCTGTCTGGAGCTGGCACACAAGCCTGGGCCAATAGAATGGTGTTGCAAAGAATGGTAAGCAATTTTTTGCAGCTCCAGCCTGGCAGGTGCCTGAAGTCCTGCTGTGCCTCGGGCTTCTGTCCCACTGTGGGATGTAGGGGAGCCACAGTGCTCCCATCAGCTGGTGCTACATCCTCAGGGGAGCCGGCTGCAGGCTGCGGTATGCGGCCAGCAACTGTTGACTTCTTTTTCCGTGCATGGAAGGGTAAGTAACCTTAATTAAAAACATGAAGCCCACAGTTTGTATCACATTCATGATGTTAAACAAGGTCTGGAAATAGAAACACTGTTTTCATTTAAGCTTTCCAACTGTGATCTATGTAATAAAATATGGAGGGGGCGGGCGTGTGTGAGATTTACATGTGATGATTTGGGAGATCTCACTGCTTTGGAGCCTTGTGAGGCGCCGCAGTGCCAACTGCTCCTGCCACTGCCTCACCACGTTTGGCAATGCCTGCCCCACACACACGTTTGTTTTTTTCAAGAACTGCTTTCCAAATGGTGATTTCTGCCCTCAGCTCTTGCTGCTGTGACTTATTCTGGGTGTGGGATCTGCCAAGCCCTCAACAACCTGCTGCCCTGGCTGGCTGTGCCCTGCCCAGCTCTGGACAGGCAGGCAGGTGAGCAGTGCACATTTCCACCACTCCTGGGGTCCACGCATTTTCTTGAGGATAGCCACATACCCTGCAAGTGCAATGATCCTCCAAGCCCATGCCCAAACAACTTCACCATCAGTAGACACAGGGAAGGAATATTTTTGCCTTCTCAGCTCCTCCTGATCCACCACACAGGGAATGAGCATCGTTCCACCACAGTGGACAGGTAGAGAGAAGGCTCTTCCAAGGGCACTTGTTCAGTACCCTGCCAGTGCACAGATTTCCCCTTCTCCAGAGGCTGTCTCAGCCTGCAGAGCCCACAGAAACATCCTATCTGCACATCCCCTCAGCCTATGGGGACCAGAACCTGCACCTGCCCTAGCAGAGGGGTTTGGAGAGGGCAGTCGGATGACAACAATTGTCTGAAACTGCAAACGACTGAGATCACCTCCCCGCGGGCACTTGCTTTTGGTCAAACCTGTCACTTTCTAAGACTCCCTTTGCTGTGACATATTTATAACAACACTTCCCATGCCATAAACAGTTCATTTTGGCATGGCAATGATCATGTGTTTTGCAGGAAGATCCTGTTCAGCATGTTAGCGCAGTCTAACAGGAGGCATTTGTCCCACATTGCTCCTCTATGCCAGCTTCTCCTCCAGCTGGCTCCTGAATGCTCTGGCCATGTCATGTCCTGAGGGGTAGCATTACCACGGCTTTGCCCAAAAGCCTGTGGAAGTGCAGGATGCACAGCCTGCACAGGAGCATTCACGTGGTTATTTACATTTTTCTACCTTCTGTTTTCTCGGCAGGGGACTGGCAGCAAGTTGTTACTGTCTTTTCCTCTCACTCTGGGCAATGATATTTCTCCCTGGGTATTGTGGCATCTTCGGTGCATTGCCCTTCCCCAACCTCTGCCCTGCTTTCCGTCAACCAATGGAGAAATTACAGCTGGGATCGGTGAATCCCGATGCCAAGCTGCCCCTCTTCCAGAAACCCTGTCCCAACGCTTGTGGCTGTGTGACGTCACGGGGAGCGGTCGTGACGTCAGGCTCCCGTGGCGGCGGGATGTGGGGATGGGGGTGAGCCCCAGGAAGGAGCCCACGGCGGATAAGCCGTGCGGGGCGGCGGGCAGCGTGTTCCCCCCTCCATCCCCACCGCTCCAGCGCCTAGCCAGCGGAGAAGAGCGTACTCTCCGCGGTGGCCTCTGCAGCCCAGGAAAACGGGAGGGAACGAGGCCAGGGTGATGGTACAGGTCAGTGGGGATACGAGTGGTAGCCGTATGCAGACTCAGGTACTTTGGTGTCATGCTTGCGGGAACAAGGACGGGGACAGTGAGGTGCCATGGAGAGCGTGGAGCCGCGGCTGGTGCCCACACGAGGGATCCGCGGCGCGCACGTCCCTGCGGGCCCGCAGGCGCAGACAGCTGGTCCCGTTCAACCGCGGCGGTCAAATAGCGTCTGAATTACATCCTTGTAAATATTGACCGTGGCCATCTTCATTTCTGCGCACAGAAAACCAAAACGTTAAGTACGGCGGGGCCGGGCTGCCACTCCGCTGGACTGCGGGGTGCAGGGGGTGTGGAGCGGCGGGCCAGGTGAACAGGGGCACATCCCTGGGAGCGGGCCGGGGGCGCCAGTAGACATCGCCGGCCACTGAACATCGTGTGTCTGCGGGAGAGCGCCGGGCGCGCCGAGGATGCTAAAGGCGGCGGGGCTGTCTCGCGGCTTGGACTGCGAGTTAATTTACAACCCTTGGGCGGGGGGTAGTGGCGGGGACACACGACACTCAAGAGAAGACGGGGAAGGATGGTGGGAGATGGTTCCTGGCATGGCATCATTAAACACCGGTGTTCATGAGTGGCGGGGGCTGTGGCTGCGCCTCGCTCTCCGACGGGGGTCTCTCCCGCTGTCAGGGTGACACCAGTCGGTGTCCTCAGCCTCCTTCCCCGGGAGACTCCCCCATACAGACGGCGAACGGCCCAGCCGTGCACCGCCGCACCCTCAGATGCCCCTGGCCGGACTCCTCCCGCCCCTCCACGCAGCGCCCCTCGACGCCGCTCTGCCCGGGCGGGGATGGGGCTGAGCAGGGCCCGTGCCCTGGCTGGGGCTGCTGCGGTCCCCTCGCCAGCGGTGACTCTCTCCGGGGATGGGGAGCGGCATCCCAACAGTTTGAGTGGCTGCGCGGCGGCTGAGCCTCCGGGCGCCGGCTCTGCGCATTTGGTGGTCGTTAAAAACAATTTGTTTCCCTCCCCAAACGGGGAGGGGGAAGGGGAAAATCATTCCGGGGGAGGGGAGGGAAAGAGAAAGGGAAAAGGGGGGAAAAAAGGAGTGAGAGAGAGAGCAAACGAGACAAACACCAAAGCCGACAGAAAACCCGCGCTCCGAACTATTGCGACACGGAACGAGGAGCGCGGCGAAGGCTGGCGGCGAGGTGCGAGCAGGAGCGGGCCGGGCCGAGGGAGCGGGCCGGGGCTGGGTGGGGGGGCCGTGAGAGCGGGCCGGGCCGTGGGAGGGGCGGGCTGCCTCCCCCCCGTGGGTGGGCAGGCGGCGCCCGGTGCCTCCGCGCTGCCGCCCCGCCGGTCGCGCCGGGCGGGTCTCGGCGGTTCGGCGCGGCTGCCCGGTGACCGCTGCCGCCTCTCCGCAGCGCACAGCGAGCCCCCGCACCTCGGAGCCGGCGGTCAGCACGACGGCGGCTCCTAGCCCCCCACCATGAACACCATCGTCTTCAGCAAGCTCAGCGGCCAGGTGCTTTTCGAGGAGGACGCCAAGGAGCGGGAGCGGAGCGGCCGGTCCTTCGTGGGGGTGGTGGAGGGCCCACACCACGCCGAGGTGCTGCTCCCCGACAGCCCGTCCATCAAGGAGAGCCTCAGCCTGCGCAACCGGCGGACAGGGTATGCCGTGCGCTCGTCTCTGCGCCGCGCACCGGCTTCGGGGGCGGCTCTGCCTGCGCTGCCGGCGCTCCCGGCCGCCGCGTCGCCGATTTGGGGTTGCGAGATGGGTTTCTATCTGGGTCTTTGCCCTCGGCCCCGGGTTCGTATTCTCTGGGATTCTCATTCCACAGCTACGGTGGGAAATTCCGGCCATAGGTGATGCAGGGGCGTTCGATTGGGCTGGAATGTACCAGACAGAGCGCTCCTGTCCTGCTGTGCCTGACCTCCCCCTCTACCTCCGAACAAAAACAAACCAGGAACACCGGGGCTCCACCGGCTTGTTCGGGCGCTTCATGCATTTAAAGTCTCCGAAACGGAGGCGCCAGGCGGGACGTGTGAGAGCCGGGGCTCCGGGCTGCGGCGCGGCCGATCCCCGCCGGCAGTGCCGTGGCCGCGGGGCTGAGGCGGGCGGGCACTGCGCGGCCCCGGCACTTGTTCCGCCGTCCCCGCGGGTTCGCAGCGAGCCCAGCGAACGGACGGGAAGGAGCTGCGTTCTCAGTGAGTTCCCAGGGATGGGATTTAAAACGGACTAGAGCGGTGCCTGTCGAGGTATGGACGACGTGATATTAGGGTTGGGTTTGCTAGAACGGCAGCTGAGGCTAAGCCGCCTGAAGCTGGTTTTTGGAGGGTTTTTTTTGGTTTGTTGTTTTTTGGGGGGTTAGAGATTTTTTTTTTGAGGCTGGAACAGGTGAAATAGAAGGTGATGAGAGGACCTGCGAGCTCTGGCGTGTTGACAGCCATAGCTCGAAGGGTTGACCTGGCGAGCGTTGACCAGACATTTCGGGTCAGTGATACAGAGTAAAGATCGAGGAGCACAGTCAGGCGGCTGCGAACCCGAGGAGTCCCGGGATGCTGCTTGCACTGACGAACTTCCACCTTACTGATTACATCAGCTCGCAGCTTCACCGGCGGTGCTGGCCGGAGGACGCAGGTGTGTGTGTCACCGGCGTTGCTGCCGCCGATGGCGGCGGAGCGGGCTGCGCGGAGCCCCGGGCAGGCAGCGGCGCGGCCCGGCCCCGTGGCGCCCCCTGCCGCCACCGCCGGCACCCAGCGCCGCCCGGAGCCCCCTCCGCCCCGCGCCGCGCTGCCTCTGTCTGCGCTTTCCTTAGGATTCCTTTGAGTTTATTCACTCACTTCTTATTGTAGGCCTTTACTTACAAAGGGACAGGTTTTTTCCTTTT
>VZSR01001283.1:11188988-11314820 GCA_013398615.1 Brachypodius melanocephalos
TCCCACCCAATCTGGTGTCCTTGCAAACTGATTGAGGGTGCCCTTGGTGCCCTCATCCAGATCATTGATAAAACAGGACTGGCCCCAATACCCATCCCTGGGGAACACCACTGGTGACCTGTGACCAGCTGGATGTAACTCCATGCACCAACACTCTTGGGCCTGGCCATCTGGACAGTTTTCCATCCAGCAAAGAGCACAGCGATCCAAGCCATGGACAGCCAGTTTCTGCAGGAGATGCTGGGGGAAATGTTTCAAAGGTTTTGCTGATGTCCAGGTAGACACATCCACAGCTATTAAGATGGGACACTGTGTCATAGATGAAGATGAGGTTGGTCAAGAAGAACCTGCCTTTCACAAATCTTTGCTGGCTAGGCCTGATCCCCTGATTGTCTTGTACATGCTGTGTGATGCCACTTAAAATCATCTACTCCAGAAAGTGCAGGAGGACAAGGTGCAATATATTTATCTCATTATGAAATAATGATCAAATACTACTATTCCCTTCTCTCATAGCAGAAGACTTAAAATATGACTCATCTTTTCATATTGATGTGCAGAAAGCAAAGCAATGACATGGGAAGAATGAGCCCAAAATAAACCAAGAGTACCATGCAGAAATCACTCCTGCTAAATTTAATTGCTTTTATGTATGAATCATACTAATACTACCCTATCTTTTCTGTAAATGGCACTTCACTGATGAAAAATTTCAGTATGTAATAAAATGAAGCATAATAAAATCTTTCTTGTGAGAGGTTGGAAAGCTGTCAGTTTGGTAAAATGCTGCAGTAACTGCAGTCCTGTTGATTGGGACCCTGGATTGATCCATCTCTGCTGTTAAATACTTGATTTCAGAATTACACTGTCATGCAGGAGGTGACTGCTGCTTCAGCTGAGCAGTCTGAAGTGACTTTGTTAACAGCTTTACAAAGTGCATGGATTCCAGCCCACCCTCTCTCATTTACTGTAAAAATTACTGTGTAAATATGACGATTATAAGCAAGTAGCCAAAGAAGAGAATGAAAATTACTTACTCTGCCAGCTACAGGTTTGATTTTCTAACTGGTCACAGTAAACTATGTGCCTTGTAAAGTTATGTGTTTACCATCTGAGCACTGAACCAGGACTCACTGTGTTTTCAGTGGAAACCTGTTTCATTTAAATGCAATTTTAGGTAAAATCGAGGTGACAGACGTAAGGCACCACTGCTAAGTTCTAGCTGGGGCTCTGAACTGAAGCTTTGCTTTTTCTTTAGGCATGTAGTGGTTTTTTTCTTGTAATCACTTTAGAAGAGATTATTTATTGAGAATAATTAGACTGGTACATCTCTATCATTTTTACAGAAACCTTAGCTACTACAGATGACAAAACTAGGGCCAAAATCCAACACTAAGGTCTACAGTTTGGCTCTCTATTAGGTGGGGTAGCATGTAGTGATAAAACATGTATGAACTTGCTTTGCAGGTTGATGTAAATTAAATGATGTGATTGCTCTCAGGTTAGGATATGATGACAGTAATCCAGCTTCCTCTGTGTGCGTGTTCATAACAGAAGGATGTTAGCAGGGCTGTGGGCTGCTAACATTCTTTGAATTCTCCTTTGCAGGTGATGCTACTCTGCCTCCTTCTTGCAGAGATCATGTCAAAATGCACTTATTCATGCCAGGGTTAAATAGTACTTTTAACACTTTATTTATCATTAAGCAAACATCATTAGAATGTATGTCATTTGCCTCTGCTCTTGCTCATAGTAAAGATAGAATTTGCAGTATTTTCTATCTTTTTGAGTTGCAGTAGAATCAAGGCCAGCATTTTCATGCAAAGTCACTGCAAGTACATGCATCTTATTTGGTGGTTTAATTAGCACTCCTGGCACTGAAGGGTAGACTGTGCCTTTTTGCTCATTCAGTGCCTAAAACACTGTGAAATACTTGTGTTTGAGGCTGACTTTGTGATTAGCCTGTATGCTAGAGGGATACTAACATGTATCCACTTTGCTATGTCAAACTCTAGAAAATGCTCTGCTGTCAGGAAGGAAGACAAACCAGACTATTGCTTAGTAGTCAGCTTGTGAGGAATTGCATATTTGCTGGGTTTTAGGCTGTCCACAACACAAAGAGTTTGTAAAATCTGTCACTCTGTAGAGCAAATTGTTGGTTTCTGCAGTGAGTCAAAGTACGTTGTACTCTGTGTAAGACTTTCCTGATGCCCATGGCTTGTCAGACTAAGAGTTCTGTTAAAGTACAAGGGAGAGTTTGGGCTTTGGTATATACAAATTTAGAATGTCTTTTTCTGTTCAATAGCTGTATTGTAGCCTATATAAACATCAAAGGAAATTCCTGAATATTAGATACTAGTTTAATTTAGAAAGTTGCTAATATATTGAAGGCTCATATTGAAAGTTCAAGGTTTTATCTTTAAAATTAAAAAAAAAAAGAAAAAAATTAATTAATATAAAACTAGTATTTGGGACACTTTAATTAGAACCTCATGATAATGTGGTTTTGCTAACACTTGGGAAGAGTGGGAAGCCTGAACTTGCCTTCCTGTATGAGATTCCTGCTCTGCTCAGTGGTAATTTTGTGGACTCCTGTTCATATTTCTCTTATTTGCTGTATCCTTGAAACATACATAAAACTCATGAGGGCTCTATGGATTTGTTTATTTGTGTAATTTTCAAGGGAAACTAATCCACACGTTTGTATGCAGGTATCGAACTGGTTTGCCAATGCAAGACGTCGCCTGAAGAACACGGTCAGGCAGCCAGATCTTAGCTGGGCTTTGCGAATAAAACTGTACAACAAATATGTTCAGGGAAATGCTGAGAGACTCAGCGTGAGCAGCGATGACTCATGCTCTGAAGGTTTGTTGATGCTCTTTCATTGGTTTTTAAATGATTTAAATATAGTTAGAAAGTATTAGATAGCCAAAGTTAGCTCTAATTTTTAATCACAAATACCTTAAGTGGATCTGCCTTTTTTTTTTTTTTTTTTTTTTTTTTTTTTTTTTTTTGTGAATTAGGTGCCTTTTTTGGCTCCCAGCTATCACACAGCCTTGCAAAGCAGGATTGTGTAAGTTGTTCAAGGTGGCAATCTGGCTGCATGTTATTATATTTCATTGTTGCTAGAAAGATAATTGTTAGTTCATTACATTTTACAAGCCTATTCCTTTAATCTTCATTAAAGGAAAAAAAAAAAGATTACATTTGTTGGTATAAAGAAATGAGAAATCACTTGACTGTTAGTTTCCTTCGTGGAAGGGCTATGGTAATATACATCATTAGAGGAAGAATCTGATTAGTGGGGCATCTTAGATGGTTAACTCAATATTACTGTTATTTATTTGAAGTATTTTGCTAGCAGCTGTTTTCCATAAAGGTTGCACTGGAATTCTCTTTCTTACTCAAATTAACAAATGCAGGATTTTTTTTTTAAGTATCCTGTATTTTTAATAGAACTCTTGTATTAATTCTGTCTGTGAGTACTTTTTTTAGACAGTTGTGACATGGAGATACAATGACAGGAACAAATCCTACAGAACATTGTCAGAAATCTGTATGTGAATTTTTAGAAGAGTATGTCTCAATTTGTACTCAATATCAAATATCTTTGTTCCAATTTCAGGCTGTACTCATTTCTTGAAAAATGTGGGAATGTACTCATATTTCTACTCACTTCCCTTGAAAAGATTGCTTGCAGAACAATTACAAGAGTACAGTTAAAGCAAATGCACCTAAATATGCTGTGATTTTCAGGCAAACCAGATTTCAGGTTATGATAGCAAGAATTCAGCCTATTCACACAGCTTTTTAAATGCTTATTATTGAGTTAGGGCACTTTTCAATTTTTTCTACCTGTCTTGTGTTAGTCGTGAACAAATTAGACTCAAAGAAAACAGCTAATTGATTTAGAATAGCTGGAACATCTGAGAATCATGGTAACTACTATGAGCAATGTGTGAACAGAAGAAAATGAAAATCAGTGTCTAATGCTAAAGTTACTGTCTAGTTTTAGTTATATTTATCACAATTCAAAACACGTTGAGAAAGGCTCATTTTAAATAATAAGTACTCAATATTACTGTATCTTTGTTCTTTTGTTTTCAGATGGAGAAAATCCTCCAAGGAACCACATGAATGAAGGGGGATATAACAAACCAGTTCATCACACTGTGATTAAAACTGAAAGTTCAGTGATAAAAACAGGAGTGAGACCAGAAGCAAGTGCCAATGAGGATTATGTGTCACCCCCCAAATACAAAAGCAGCTTACTGAATCGTTACCTAAATGACTCATTGAGACACGTCATGGCTACTAATGCAGCTATGATGGAAAAAACAAGGCAGAGGAATCATTCCGGTTCATTTAGTTCCAATGAATTTGAGGAAGATCTGGTGTCTCCATCATCATCAGAGACAGAAGGCAATTTTGTCTATCGGACAGGTAAGGGCTATTTTTCTGCATGATTTCTATTACAGACATCTTCAGTAGATAGTGGCTCCTGGAATAAGTGTCACCTGACTGTGCCTTTTATGAGACTGGGTAACTTCTGTCCGTCCTCTCATGGAGCAGAGGATAATTCCTGTCCATCTTCTTGCATGAGAGTAGATTACTCATGTCCATCCTCTCATATCAGAGTGGCTAAATCCTTTGCACCCTTTCATTCTCTGGAGAAGTTCTACGTGCAGTATTACAGATAAGTGCTGTTTTTGACCACTAATGAAGATGGTTTGCTTTTCAAATGGAGCAACGGGGATAATTTTTGAAATGACAGTTACAGGCCAGTTTTTGTCAGCACTAAGATGAGCCTCAGGAAGAAGAAAACTCTTGTGCATTCTATTACAATGAGAGAGGACTAGAGGAGGACTGAAGTTCTCCGTGACCACAGCTGGGAGGAGGAGGAGGAGGGCTTTGAAATTTCAAGGTGGCTGTTTGTGACACTTACATGACACTTACTTACCCTTCAGTGGAGTGCATGTGAACACCTTCCCCTGTTGTACAGCACCTTTTCTGTCCTCAGAGTGCCTTGTCCAATATGTGACTCTTTGGTGCTCATGCCTCTCTTAGGAATACAGGCATTAGTGTAGACTATTTTCTGCATCACTCTCCAGAGCCAAGGGCCACAGACTTGACCCTTAAATGCCTTATCTTACTGTTTTTGAAGGGTTACACATAGTTTATTATTTTAATCTTATCAATAAAAACACACAAGCGTGATGTAATATCACCCACTGTGTTACCAGTCAGAGCACAGCACATGGGACTGCCTGGTTCATGCCAGTAAATTGCTGTAAATCAGGGCAAGATCAGGACTTGCTGAAGTCCCTGTGAGGCAGGGAATGCTGGAAGGCTCCTCTTGTTAAACTTGTCCTGTATGTCCTTGGGATATAAGTTAAAACAACCCTTCATTGTGAAAAATATGAAGTTTTGCACCCCAGTTTCTGAAAGCCCCTACCAGTGTCTCAGGGTTTTACTCATTGCAGCAGACCCTTGTGTTGTCCTGGCCTTTCTTGGCAGGTTATTCTGCCAGGGACCACCCTGGGCCAGCATCACTTTAGGGACGGATATTGCTGAAAAGCACTGGAGGATTTTGCAGTAAAGTTGATACAGATTTAAATTTTGTACTTGGTTCCCCCTGGCTTCCTTGGCAGGCAGGTTCAGGTGCCTTTGCAGCCTCTCAGGTTTGCAGCCTTTGCTGTCTCTTTTCTGGCACATTTCCTGTGGGTTTTTTTATCCATGTGGAGGGGCCACAAGGCTGAGTTCTGTTGGTGGGGATTAGGAGGATGTTTGTGTGTGCAGGCTGTTGGGAATGACCAAAGAATGAGTGGGGACCACGTAGAGAAATGGGATCTTGTGAGAAAGAATAGTGCATGCTCAATTAATAAGTTTCAAAATAAACTCTCTCTGCTCATTTAATTTTTTTTTCTGAACATACCAAATGCATTTGGTTTGCATTAAAAGTATATTGTCTGCCAAGTTTTATTTTTAAGTGAAAAGTTACTCGAGAACGGATGCAGAAGCTCAGATATGTAAACTTCTGTTTTTCAGTACTTTATACCATAACCTAAAAATGGACGCAATGACTTTTTAAAATTTGTAATAAATTTGCTACTGGATTAAGTTCTTCTTGACAAATTTCAAGATGCACTGAAAAATATGGTCATTAATGTGAAGGCTGAGGGAGGCACACTGTAACTGTGTAAATTCACCAGCTGTGGTGGAATGATTAAAACCGAGTATATTTGTCCCTAAAGTTTGTAAGTGACATTCCTGGAACTCCTCTTGAGATTATATTTAGGTCAGTTCCTAAATATCTTCCTTAATATTTTCACTTTTTTTTGAGAACAGACCAGCAGCTCTTAGGATATAGTTTTATTCTTTTTGCAATTCAAAAGCAGACAAACAGTATATAGGAAGAAAAAAAAAAAAGATCATATATATACATGATATACATGTGATATATGCATATGCATGACTTTTTTTCTGTATTGTCACTATATATGTGTGAATATTCAGGAAATATAAGAATAAATGGGCTTTTTTTCAGTTACAAGATTACAGTCCCATTAATGATATTCTGATGATGTTGTACATGCGGGAATTAAGCTTTTCATGAAGAGAGCAGATATTTTCAAATTATTGTCCATTTATGAAGCTTACCTTCAAATAGATGAAATTATCCACACAATCATTTGATAGGGAGAGATAAATAAGGATGATTTATTTTTTGAATGTTTTTTACTTTGTAATTTGAATACCTGGGTTGGCATTTCTCACTGCAGTACTGTACCAAACCTATCTGTGTTTTCAAAAATAGCTGTAATACATTTTGGTTAAGTAAATAACAGAGTTTGGCTGACTTTACCACTCTTACCCTCCTGAAAGTGGCAAGTATATTTTTAAGTGAGATACCACCACTTACAAGTTCTCCACTGCAATTTTTTGTAGAGCAAAATAGCTAATTTTTAACACAAAGGAGCTGTTGCAGGATTGTCAAGTCTCTACTAGATGTTTTAATTTATGAAGACATTTTAAGGAGTATTTCAAAAAGCAAAAAGTGAAAACTGATTGATGTTTTATTTTTGAGAAATATTTGGCAAGGTCGTTGTGCCTGTAAGGACAGGCAGTCACTGGAGTTTTAACTAATTCTTTATTGTGTTTGTTTATTATCTGGAAAGGTAACTATTTGTAGCAGATCATGAGTAAGAAAGGTTACTTGCCTTGTCTGGTTCTGATTAGAGTCTGGACCCTGATTTCAGGTGCATCAGTGGGTCTGGAGCTGCTTTGTTTGCTCAGCACCCGGGGTCAGCGTGGCCACGTGTGTTCCAACAGCCTGCGCCAAATTAACGGCGTATGAGTGCAGTGTCCAATAACAAAAACAAGAAATTGCAGTTTAAAGTTTATAAGGAAAATGGGTTGTAGAGGTTCCCATTTCAGTCATTAACATGCTTATAAACACGGGACCATATGCTACTCCAGCTTCATGCAACTGGGAAATCCCACATAAAGATCAAGGACAGGCTACATAACTGACTGTCGGCAAAGCAGCCTCATTTTATACCTCCACACAATTATCCTGAGCTCATGGGGAGCAGTTTCAGTGCTGGAGCAGGAGCAGCAAACCCCGAGCTGGAGCCCTCACAGGTGCAGTGCCCACACTGCCGTGTGCCCAGTCCTGGCCTGGGGTGCCAGGGAGCTGCTGTGGGAGGCAGCATGGGCACACAGGGCTGGCAGAAGGGAGCAGCCGGGGAAGAGTGCAGCCGGCTCGGGTATGTCACTGGATTCTGTGTCTTTCTGTCGTAAGCTGATATTCTTGTGTATATAACAGGACATACACAAGTGTGTTCACTTAAAGCAGAAAATTGCAGTTCAGATCAATCCTGGTGCAGGTATAATGTATAAGTATATATAATTGGTAAAATATGCATCTTAAACTGATGACTGAAAGGCTTGGTTCAGTGTTTTTGTTTAGTTAAAAGGCTATGTTGGAGAACTGGTTTTCACTAACTGCTTGGCATGCAGTCACTCACAGCGGGTTCTCTGTGTGACAGGAATAAGTGAAACCAGACTTGTCTACCTGTGTTTGTTGTACAAATGCACGCAGAAATAACAGTCTTGACTGCAACAAGCCCTCCAGAAATCTACAAGGAAAAGATCTAATGTTTGTAGTAAAGCTGAATATAAATCTAAAGAGGCAATGTCAGTCTTTGGTTCACGGATCACTAAAATGCTGACTTTTCTGTAATCACGCTGCAGTGCTCCCTGAGTACCCTATTGTCAGTCACCTGCAGAAACAAAATGTTCTACATCGTTGTAGCACAAGGAAATGAAAAATTCCCAGCTTTCTGGGATATTGCTGTCTAGTGAAGGAAAGCAAAAATTAAAACAAGAGAAAAAGAGAGGAAATGGCAGGATAGGGAGTCCTTTTTCTGTAGGCAGATTTTTCATTGATTTCACTTTATATGTTACTTAGTGCAGTAGAAAAGCCAGAACAAATAAAAACAGTGAGGAAACTCAAGACTTGCAGGCCTGGAAAAGAGGGTGATTTTAAACAAGTGCTTGAATGACTGGCTGATTTTTGAAGATGTTTGAGCTCTATTTTTAGGCATTTATACTCAGGAGTGTGCTCTGTTTCTAATGCTTTCATTACTACTGACTTTTTCTTTCCTCTTGCCTTCCTTTCTTTCTTTCCTTTGGATCCTGCAAAGTTGGTGATTTATAAAGCACAATCCTGGGTCATTTCTTGCAGCACACTGAGCATCTCTGATGAGACCCTCGGCACCCTGCAGGATTAGGCCCACATTCCTACAGAGCGCTTAAATGTAAGGATGGAGCCATGCACATAAGTACATAAGTACTATAGAGAGACACAAACTGCAGAATAATGCTGTGATTTTGTGTGGTCCTTGCCAGCTTTTCCTCACAATTTGACATTTTTAGAAATTAACATGTAATTGAAAAATAAGCCATAAAATTTGAAAGCATGATATGAACACAATGGAACCTGTTTTCAGAAACAACTCAAGGGACCCACAAAAACTGCTCACAGCAATGACTTTTGCAAGTTGGATCTAAATGGTGCTGGAGACCTTGGGGATACTTTGAAATAAATGGTAACCAGGGAGAGCTGAAGGAGGTCTTTTTTGCGGATCCTAATGTCATTCAGAAGTGAAATGTAAAAGGTGAATGTCAAGTACAGTATTAAATGCACACAGCAACATAACTGCAATTTGAAGGTTACACAGTTAAGATCGTATTTCTGCAGGAATTTTATTATTACATGACCTGATTCATCAACTAAAATAGCATGGAATTGAGAATTGAGGAGAAGATTGTGTTTAATTTACTGTTCTGTTGTTTTTTCTAAAGAAAGAATAAAAGGAAATAGCTTTACTGCATGGGAAGCGTCAGGTTTAATATACCAGATGTGGCAGCCCAAATCTGAGAACTTTAAACATCCTACCCGTGCCCTGCTAGTTTGGTTCACTTTTTGCATTTCTTTCAGTTCAAACATCAAAAATCAAATAAGCTGGCTTTTTAGTTCTCTTTACTTTCTTGATTTCTCAAAGGCAGCAAGGGCAATGGGTCAGGATTTTCTCCACATGACCTCAAAAAACAGTGCTTCATCAAAACTGAAATTTTTTTTTTTTTTTTTTTTTTGGAAGGTAGCAGTTCCAGGCTCTCTCAGGTAGGAGAATAGAGGAAGAGAGCACTGGTTGAGCTGGGAATGACAACAGCTGGGGGCAGAGGGCAGAGCACTGTCCCAAAAGCCTGGGTACCCAGGGGCTGCCAGTTGGCAAGGAAGAGCTTTGCCTGGAGCCAGCCCTGCTGAGAGGGGAAGCAGCACTCCCAGCAGTTTTCCTGTGCCACTTCTCTCCTCTTCATTCTTTTGTTGAAAAAGATAGTATTTGTTTTCTCACAGGTGCTGGGTGCAAAAACTGCGCATTCTTGTTTTATCTCATTGTTTTCAGATGCAAAATGCTATGAGTGTTTAAGGCTTTTTTCCCTGTTTAAACCCAAAAAATTAAAGATTCCTGAGATCCACCTCTATGCAGATAAGATGTGCTTCAAATAGCATCATATTTGTGCCTGTTCTATAATTCAGCTTTAATTGCTGTGGAGACCCCACAGAGCAGAGGGGGAATGTGGGCACATCTTCTGGTTTTGCTTTCTGTTGATGTCACGGCAGATTTTCCACATGCTTCAGTAAAAACTGTCTTGAGCCAGTTGTTTGGCTGCAGAGGATTTTCTTCAAGTCATCTTGCCTCAGAGCAGCACGTGTCAGGACTCCTGACTGCTTTATCATTGTAGAGAATGAGGTGTTCTTGCATGAATAATTTGAAATGGAAAAGATTACAACATTTGACCGAATAATCAGAGAAAACACCAAAAAACCAGGGCACCAGCCGTGTTTCCATGGCGGCAGGTTGTCGCTGCCTGTGCTGGTGCAGCAAGCCCACCTTTGTTTCTCCAAGACCATTGAAATTTTCCCAGTTCAGATATTCACAGGAGTGTCCAAAAAGCATCAGACCCCTGTGCTTGCCCAAGATCTCTCTCAGACACAGCAGGAAAAATGTATGGTACTGTCACCAATCTCTAACTATCTATTTTAATACTCCTCTTTAGAGCCAGTCAATGCTCCAGGCCTCCGCAAGGGCTGTTCTCTGGCAAGCCTTAGGCTTCACTCATTTAGTGAAGGTGTTTTCAAAGAGAAAAAAAATACTTCTCCCCATTTTCCCATTGTTCCGAATGTCTTCAAAATTACGCTTGTTTTAAAACCTGGGGCCAGCCAAAACGTGAATGTTTCAGGAAATTATGTGCATGGAAAAGCACATAGTCATAAATCAGACTGTTTTCCAGTTTTAGCTCTAGACTGCATGGTTAGTAATGAATATAATAGGGAAATTAGTTAGAAAATTAGCAGTTAATTTAGGGATATTTAAAGAGTGTGTGAAACTAAAGCTTGGGAAAACTCATTTAGTGAAATGGATGTGATTCCTTCTCCCCTTCTACTGCCTGAGCAGGGTTTTCCTTAGTAGCCAAATTTGTGTGCACATCTCTTGCAGCAGAAACGCCAGGCTCCCGTGCTGCCTTGCCATGGCTTCTGCCCTGGTTCAAGGATCCCTCAGCCTTGCAAACACCAGCCAGCTGCAGACATTGCTGCAAAAAGGAACACTGCTCAGAGGAGAGGGCAGAGTGGGGCTCAGGGGAGATCACGAGGTAAATGAGCTGTGTACCAGCTCAAGCAGAGCGGCAGAGAGCCCTGGCTGCTGCAGCCCTGGTGCAAGAACCACAGGCAGAGCGGGCAGCACCAGGCAGGAGCAGTGGTTTGCATCCCATGGGATGTCTCCATAGCCTGCCTGCCTCACACTGCAGAGAGGCCCTGGCACTGTGACTGTCCCCCAGCATGCTTCTGAAGGCACAAAGGAGGGTGTATCTGCTTTGTCCCTCACCCAGGAAACCCAGCAGCAAAATGTCAGTATCAGCTGTTTGTGCCAAAGGGGAGATGTAGGCCAATGAACTTGAAAAATACAGCGTGATTTTATACATGGAATAGTGAAAAAAAAGGAACAAAACACAAAGACAGAGATGTGTGCTGTCACCTCATCAGAAGTGGCTTAGAAATCACACACAACTTTATATATCAGTGATGGGGGAAGCACTTTTGAGCAGACAAAGCCATGGTTGGAGGCAGATCACTGGGTTGTGAGCAGACTTGTGCTGGCTCCAACACTGAAATGTGCCTGTTCTGCTCCTCAGGGCTCTTGTGGGACTGCAGCTGACTCTGCTCCTGCACCAAGACATCTGCCCATGGCACCTGCATGGAGAAAGAGACATTACAGGGGCAAACCTCTTCTTTATTGCCCAGTGGATCACTTTTACATATGAAATCTATAATCTTCGTCACAAGTAACCAGTCTTCAGTGATTCTTACTAACATACTAATCTGTGTGCAGTGCAAGAAAGTGTGACCAGGAGGGGACAGGGTGCAGACAAGGCAGGCACGGGCAAGACGGGGTAGTAGCAGAAGGGAAAAAAGGGCTGGACTTTTCACATTCTGGCTGGGGCAGTAAACTTAAAGGAATGGCAAGCCCATAAAAGTTTCACTTCATTCTGGAAAAACATCTGAATTGAAACTTCACACCTGGCATGGGTTTTCTGCATGTCCCAGCCTCCTTCCGCCACTGCTGGGGAGAAATAACGCGACTTTGGGTAACTCCTGGTAGATTCTGCTTGTAGCACAGACTGTCCCTCGTGTAGTGTTACATTGCTGCTGTTCATGTTGCCGTAGTTAAGGTTGTACCTGTGTTTCCATTAGAACCTTTTTAATCTGCAAATTTATGACCCAGCTGTAAAAATTCAATCCAGACTGAAACTTGGCGTGAAGAGTGTTCGCTCTCCCATCTGTGGAAGGGATTTAAGCAGGTACATCCCAGTAATAACCATCTGAGTTAGGCTTGTAAATTTGGAGCATGATGACTGGTGAAAAAAACTGTGAGCTTCTCAGTAGTCCTGGAGTCTGAAATATTTTATGCCTGTGGTGAAACTAGTGAAAAGCAGCTTGTTTGTATTCAGTCATATAGCTGTAAATAAAGAAAATGTTCCGGGTCTTTCTGTGCTTGCTTACATGCACTAACATGTGCATTTTCCTTGCCATGGCAAGATTTTGATATGAGTGGCAAACACTTGAAACTTTCCAGGCTCATGCACCAATGCAGTTTGATGATTCTTAAGTAGGTTAAGGAATTGTATTCATGCTGGTGCAAAGGGTAGAATTTACCTTTTGATTGTAATAGAAAAAATCAGGAAAATAAGAAGACTAGATTGTTTGCTTTTGGGTGAGACTTTTTTTTGATTCTTCTTCAAATACTATAAGAACTGGTAAAGTATTGAACTGCAAAATTAGTTTTATTCACCACCGCTTCCTCCCATTTTAGCTTTCTTTTCCAAAAAGCTACACACTGAACATGCCTGACCAGATAAACTAGTGATCTTATCTGATCCAGCAAATCCTATTTCCCTTTGCAGGCTTGTGGTTTTTAAAAGTAATTCTGTAATTTGAAAAAAAAAAAACCCCCCTTCTTTATGTGTTTAACTGAAATTTTTTAGGTCATTTGTCCATGTGAATACCAGAAACATAATGATGAAAGCAGTTTAGTGAGACCACTTCTGATATTCCATGTGTATTCACAGAGAAGCTTTTGGGAGAGTTTTGACACAATTTGAGAAGTGGGCTGAAGGGATATCTGCATGGAGTAATGCTGGGCTGTGGATGAGTTTGTACATGCAATTCAGAAAGTGTCAGGAACCTGTGTGTATTGTTTGTGAATGAGAGTTTTGTTGGCTTGAAGGAAAAAGGGGAGTGCTTTTAAAAACACCTGTTCTGCAAAACCTTGTCTAATGTTCATCTGTAGAGTTCAATTTCTGAATATCCAGAAAACCAGAGCTGGATTCAGTGATATTAAATCCACTTCACTACAGATTGAAAAATTTGGGTATGAGATAAAGAGGCAGATGTGGAAATTACCAGCAATTACTAAAGACTGAGGTCTTTTATGCTTTATGGCATTAAATTGGCATCAAATCACCACTTTAGATCTGCTAAAGGAGAAATATGTTATAACACTAAAGGCATGTGAGAGGCTTGTATAAGTGAGTTTTATGTGAGCTACAAAAAAACATTTAAAAAGGAGCAGGAGTTTAAGGCAGGGAAGAAATTTGGAGAGATAAACTGCATTGTAGAAAATCTGGAAAAGCGAAAAAAATTCAAACAGAAAGATTGGATAAACATTTGAAGCTGCAGCAACTGAAGAGAAACACAAAAATAGGTAAAACAAAATTCCAATGAACCATGAAATCTGTTTTCCTTAATTTTTCAGAGTGGCCTTGAAACTCAGTGTCAGAGACTCTATCTCTGTTCTTTCACTGATGGCCAGAAATTGAGGTTATGATGACCAGATCGTTTGGTATGGCACTGACATTTTAAGTTAAAAGGGATTGCCAAGACTCTCAGTTATGACACTGAAATATACCACTATTTCTAGAGCCAATCTTCAGTGCCTTCCTCATGCCTCCACGTTGATTTAGGCAACAGATGCACAAAAAGCAAAGCAACGTTCAAAATAATCACCTAACTGAGGCTGGGGGAACGCTGGCTAGTGGGCTGTAGCCAAAATTCCTTAAATGTTACAATGTTTTACATTTCTAAATGTAAAAACTTTCTTTCCAGTGTGAGGTACCAGCCAAACGTCTTAGTTACGGTATCTCAGAGTGAGAACTGGCATGTGGCCTTGTGGTCATTTGTGGGTATTGACAGATTTACACCCTCGAAGATCAGGTTAAACGTTGTCGGTTTCTCCATCTCCCCTTACTTCGTCGGGGTTTTTTGTCTCTCTGTTACTATTTGTCAACTTAAATCCAGTTTGCTGGAAAAATGAAGGTTCTTCATGACCTGGCTCTTCAGGAGCAAATTGCCTCAAATTCTTTCTGCTAGCCAAGGTATTTTGTAATGCCTTGCAAAACAGCGGCAGGATTGCGCTCCTTGCACTGGGTGTACTTTGTGGGCTAGACACTGCGGGCAGCTTTAATGAGGTCTTGATGTGCTGGAGAATTGACTCTTGACTTCAGGGAGATTTTTATCCCAGGTCCCTGTTTGTCTAATTGCTCTTTCTACCCCATGGAGTGGGATCTGGCTTTGTTCCATTGTGGGCTGCACCATGCAGAGTCTGGACTGGTGGCTGCTCAGGGAGCAGGTTCCAGAGTTGATGTGCAAATCCAATGATCTGCTCCTGACTATTTATGGCAGCTTTGCACTGTGGTGGTGGATTGTCCATTACACATGCACACTAAAAATTATTGTCCTGCTTTTCTCCCTCTCATGCTGTTTAGCTGGCGTAGCTGTTGATTTCTGCATCAGATTCATTTCCCTGGGATCATCTTCAAATAGGAGATTCCTCCAGAAGACAACAGCCTTTGTTCCATGGTCCTTTATCAGGAAAAGCCTTGGGTGTCTGCAGCACTGTTTGGGCCAGCATTGTCAGAGAGAGCCACATGCAGCCTGTTAAATTTATGTCAGTTGGGGGAGCAGGGTCCTGGGTGAAGGCTGGAGCCCCCCTCTGTGATATCATAATTACAAATGGTTCTGTGCTTCCTACTTGTTGAATCTCAGTAGTGCTGGATGTTTAGGGACACTTTCTGAAGTAAAGAGAAACCAAAAAAGCTGTCCTGCTCTGGCCAGCACTTGAGATTGTAGTGGTGTTTGTAAGATATACTGTGTTTCATATATAGCTGCACACATATGCACATATATTTCTTTAGTGCTCTATTACAATGATGATATCTGTGGAACTCAAGTTCATTCCCTTGCTGTTCTGCTGTGCTTGTGCCTTCAGCTCAGAGCTGTGCTGAATTTTACCATGGCAGTGAATTTTGCAGAGAGAGGAAAAGAGGCTCCCAACTGTATTGTCTACAAACAATGACATATCTTACTTTCAAATCCCATACCTCACTAAGTTGCTTACTCCAGATTGCCCCTGCAAAGATGAAAATCCTCTTCACAGAAGTCAGCAGAGAAGACAAGGCTGACCTGCAAGTATTGATCCCAGTAATTCTTTGTTTTTATGCAAAGGCTTATTTTTGCTGTCTAAACCGATTTGAAGAAATGCTTGTTTAAACATTTAAATGAATGAAAATGACAGGTGTCTTTATAAGCCTGTTTTCCTTTCAGTTTTTTGTCCCAGCCTTTCTTCTGCTGTTTTCACTCCTTGTCTAACAAGACTGTGAGTGATAATTTCTCCTTGCTACAAGTGCACATAAGCATTAATTTGTGTTTATTACATTTGCTGTGACTCTGTATAGGGAAAATGTCCTTAATATTTCTCATTCTTCTACATCTCATTCAACTCACATATTCACACCCCTGATTCTCTTCCCTCTTATTTCAGAAGGGGTTGATAATTATATCTATACCCAACCCAAAGGCTTTTATCTTCACCTGATAATTGAGGGACAGACACTCAGATATGTTTTAAAACCAACCCTTTGGAAGTGCTTGGAAGTGCAAAAATCCAATTTGCCAAGATCTGGTCTGGGTTTTGAGTGTTTTGGCCCCAAAGCATGCTACATGATTTGACTCACAATGTTCATGTGTTCGCAAAGCTTTCCAAACTTCATTTTGTGAACTCCTGCTGCTTCCAGTGGGATCTTTGCTCACAAATCAAAGACTGTGACCCTCGGAGAATGTAAGTGTTCATATTTGGGTACTCCTCATCCTTCATTCCTTGCACAAAATAGGAACAATAAAGGCTGTATTCAGTGCTGCAGTACTGCTGCATTTGCTGAGGTTTGGGGAGTTCTGACATCTCTCCGTGGGCTGTATGGCTGCTCAGAAACACCCCTTCCCTGTCCAGAGCAGCACTCAGCCTGATGTGAGCCCACCAAAACCCTCTCCTGCCTCATGGTCATGTCATCTTTCCATTGTGTCTAGACAGCCTCCAGACAGTGGCTCCACACTCCCCACGGGACCAAAAATCCTTTTACAGAAGGTCAGGAGACAGATCTTCTGCAGCAAACTTCCCATGAGCCACTGGCTCCTGCCCATCGCCCGTGGGGAGCCCGTGTCCCACCATGCAACCCCTCCAGCCCAGGGCCCAGCTGGGAGCAGGAGGCAAAAAGCCAAGGTGAGCTGGCCAAAGGGTGAGAGACCAGCACTGGAGCAAGGTGTCTGGAGGAGGTGGTAGGGAGAGATGGGTTTGTCCTGCCCCCCAGGGTGTGAGGGACACGAGTGCCGTGGGTTATCCGGTAACAGGGCACACCTTCGTCCTCGGCGAACTCCGCTTCATCCAGGGATTTTGCTCCCTTGGCCCCTGCGTGTCTTTACAGCTGGAATATGGGTTTAGGTAAATCAACCCCCTGAGTTCACAAATACAGGGCAACTGCTTGGAGAGGAGAGGAGAGGAGGGAGAAAATCAACAAAGGCCTTTGATATATTGTATGTCATACCTACGTGACACTCCAAGACCTTCAAATGCTTAAACTGAAAACCTAAATATAATTTAGTTAGTAAAAATATACCTTAGTTATAATAAAATGATAATAGTGGAACTTGGCAACAGAGCAGCTAATAAATACTACACTTTTGAAATGTGCCTGGGATCCAAGTACATACTCTTTTACTGTGTAGTTAAAGCATGTGGCAGGACATGCTAGACCAAGATTTTCTTTTTGTCTTTCCAGTGGAAAACTAAAGTTCTTTGTTTAAGTGAAGCCCATTGGGAATTTTTCTTAAGTAAAACAAGGAGCTAAGGAATTCCATTACCTTTTGCCAACTTTTTTTTCCTCCTTCAAGCCAAATTATCGATTAATGGGGCATTAAATAACAAATACTGTCTAGTTAGAATCATACACTTTTTTACTTAGGCTCCTTCAATACCTTCTTGTTGGTACTTCAAACACTGAATTAAAAGATGAGATATTTTATTGGGAAAATATTACCCTTTCTAAACCTTTTTGACCTTATAAAAATAATAAAGGTCAGTTATCTGAAATTTATTCCATTTGCATGCTTATCCCTGTTTTTGATTTTTTTAAATGAAAAAAAAAAAAAAAAAATCTGTACTCCTTTCAGGTCTTCTTCCTGAGATTCATTCTTTGCCTTCCTCATTAGTTGTCTCCATTTTGGCACTCTATCGTTTTGCCAGCAGAGCAGCCAAGTGAATGCTTGACCATATTTTTGTCTGGCTCTAGTGAAACCGTGATCTGACAATAGAATACTTTTCTCTGGGTTTTCCTTCTTCCCCCAGGGAACCATACTTCAAGGGCAACCTGCTTGTCCAGCATATGAACATGTGGAAAATCCACTGCTATGCACTAATGATTTTCAGATGGGCAATTGTTGCTGAAAATCATCCCAAGAGCAGCAGCTTCTCCATTGTAGCACCTAACCACTGTGGGATCGCATTGCTTGTGACTGCTCTGGAATAAACCCTTCGCATTTATGTATAGGGTGGTGACATTTGCTGCACCAAACATATGTGGTGACAAAATTTAGGGGAAAAGGAGGTAAAAGTCATAATTGTAGTTGTTTTTTGGCTGTTGTAACATGCATCAAAATCTGACACTTATTTTAGATTGAAAGTATAAATGTAGGAAAAAGTCGAGCTCTGCCAAAGATTCACAACAGCAAGGCAGAAGCACCCTAAATACTGTCCACAAAATAATAGCTTTCAAACTTGTGTTTTAAATATTTACAAGACTTGTCACACTCTGGTAGAGAGAAAAATTAGTTTTAAATTTTAAATAACTTCTATTACTCTTCTTAGAATATGCATTCTTTTTAAATAACTTTCACTTTTAATCTGCAATTAAAGCCAAAGTTTTCTTTTAATTTTAAAAGCTTGTCCTTGGACTAAAACAACATGGAACATTTTTAAACATTGATCCAAGCTGCTGTAGATACATTTTATTTAAACCACAGAGCCTGCAGTTGGATTCCTTGCTTTGCCAGATCGGCTATGAACTGTAAGTGTGGCAGTAATGATTCTGGAGTCCTGGACGCTTCACTAACAGTGAGGAGGGTTGTTTTTCTGGAGTTGTTCCTCCCTTTGGGCCCTATTCATGAATGACTTAATCTCTGTCTATGATCAAATGTCATGCAAGTTACTGCGCACAGAAAAGTCAAGGAATGCTTCTCTTTCCTGCGTTCCTTACATGGAATTGCTGTGCCTGCCCAGCAAGCAGTTGGAGAGTGGTAAGGGTGGGAAGCAAGCAGCAGCAAAAACACACAAAGAAAACCACCAGAAGCAATATAAAAAGAGTGAGACAAAAAAAAAAAACGAGAAAATTTTGTAAGATCTGGTGTGCAGGTTGGATCGAGCCATGCACAAGACAGCTCCAGCTTGTCCAGGCAGCACCAGCTGGAGGGGAAACTGGGTTTTCAACTGAGGAGGGTTACAGGGACAATTCATTTAGCATGAAAAACAAAAGTGTTCTCCAGTATTTTGTCTGTAGTGTTGGCCATAAAGATGATTTCTAGTGCATGTTTCAGTTAGCTTGTTTTGTCTTGAAAAGCAAACATTACTGTTTTGATAGGCAGATCTCAAAAAGTTCAGGGAGCAAAAGCTACTGAGTCTTTTTATCCTCTTGACCTAATGGCTTGTGTGGTAATTCTGTCCTTTCACAGGATGTTACACCACTTTATTTGAAGCCAAGAGTAAGACTTTCATTACTAGTGATACTGATTACACAATGCATGCCATGCAAGGAACTTTTCTTGTGGTTTTTGGTATTTTGTTAGAGATCCAGCAGAATACCGGGGTGAAGTGATGCATATCTGTCTCCTTATTTATACAGGCCTCTTCCTTACTTTTTAAGTTTCAATTAAATTTTCACTTCAGTTAGGTTCTGTTCTCAGTTAAAAGTGAAGAAAGGACTTACATTATCAGAGTTGTTTTTCTCATCACCAACACCCTGCAGCCACTGCATGAAATTCTGTCTGTGTCTCCCAGCCCCAGTGTGAGGACAGATTGCTGTAGCAGGACTCCCACGCCAAGCACTCACTGGTGGCAAATGGGAAATAACTTGACTCAGGTGCTGAGCTTCTCCAGCTGTTGATGGGAGTTACACTTGTTTGTCCAGGACAGTGACTGGAATAGTCGTTTAGCTCTTTTTGAGATATTTTCCATCCCTTTAGTACTGACAATGGGCTTAAAAGATGTAACTCTCTTTTCAGGTAGGTCATGGCTGGAGTATCATTTTAGCTGTAGGAGGGAAAAGATAGAAGAAAGGATAGGGAATGAAGGGAAAAGAAAAACCCAGAGCCAGGAAATAAATACAGGTAGGAAAATAAAGAGCAGAAAGTTTTGGAAGATTGTGAAGAGAAGATAGTGCTGAGGGAAGATGCAGAAAGGAGAATGCAAGATTAAGGACAAGACCAAAAAGGAAAAGGAAAAAAGGGTTCAAAGGGATGAAGACAAGAAGATAAAATACTGAGGAAGCAGGTATAGAAATAATGGTAGGCATCTGGAGTGTAGCAGGGAAGGGTTCTAGAATAAATTAGAGAAGTGTAGGAGATAGTAGCATTTTTAACAGTCCAAAATTAGAAGTTTGATATTTTCCTTTTTAATGTGTTTGAGAAATGAAAGTAGATAAGCATTCAAGATACTGTCACCCTTCTTGGAAGGAACCTTTGAGTCCAGTTTTGGTGGCTTGGCATTTTTTTCCATGTTACACAGGCCAAGAGCAAATACACTTCCAGAAGAGGGTATGACCTTTCTCAGGATACAAACCAAATTAATCCAAACTGTTGCTCCACAACTTAGGGCAAAAACACAGCTTAGTCTGGGACTGGGAAATACTCCAGTGCTGGTGGCAGTGGTGGTAGTGATTGGAGGCATCTCTTTGTGTGAGGTGTGTGGTTATTAATTTCCCAGTCACTTGGTGCATCTGCAATCCCTGACTAAGCTGGACACAAAAGTATAGAATACTTCAAATACTTTGGCTTAATCATACCCAACCCAGACTTTGGCAGTTTCCACCAAGACCTGTTTTGAAAACTGTAAGTAGTTTTCAGGCTACTGTGAGACAATTTGGCCAAGTGTGGAGGCTTCCTTGGCCCAGTGTTCCTGAAAGTTTTAACTTCTTTTAGGTCTGCTCCTTTCTGTAAATTTTTCAAATCAGATATTCCCTTTGAAAATTTTTCAAGTCATCATCTGTAAGTTGCAGAGGGAAATCTTCTTAACCTAATGCAGAGTTGGCTGTGGGCAGTGTCTTTGTGCTCCTTTAAGATGAGCCTCTGTCAGTAGGAAGGACATCACCTGGGATGGACTGGTTCATCCTGTATGTCAAAACATGCATTCCTATACAGTTCACGGTATATATGAACCTAAAATATGTCATGCCAAATCTGATAATCACACATATAATTTTCAAGTTCAACAAAAGGTTTTGTTTCTTTTTCCCCTATCATTTTTTAAAGAAACAGAATTTATCTGAATTAAAAACATGATTGGTGATGGTGAGTGGGTGGTTCTGTTTACCCTGCCACATTATATAGTACCACTTTTACTCCTTGTTTGGATAGCAGTCACAAGACCCAGATATCAAGCTGTGAAAGTATTTTTCTTGCAGCAGCCTTTCTTTTTTTGGCAGGCAGTGGCTTTGGAGATGCCTCACATTTTGTCATGTGATTGGACTGCTGATGAGGTTTCTGTGTTGCCTCATTTTCCTGGATTCCATCTGAATTAACTCTTCTTTGGGTCACAGTCATTAGCACACTTCTGAACGAGTGGGGCTTTGCATCACAGTGTAATGAACACTAATACTTAATCTCTGTAAGGAAACACCCTGTAAAGAAGGAATTTGCTGCATTTGTTCCACGTGACAGAAATCTGTTTTCTGTACCTCCAGCTGTCCACATTGAAAACACATTCCTTCTTCACAGTCATATTCCTTCATGAAACAAGGGAAAATGAGGGGAAATAACTTCTATGTAATTGTTCTGTCCAAAAATATTCAGCTTAGTCTTGTAAACACATAAACTAGTTCTTTGTAAACAAGTCTCTTGATTTTTTTCAAACTGAATATTTAGATGTTATGTTATAGAAACTGGGTATATCAAACACATATGGTTCCTATTGCATGAGGGGCTTTCTTAATTTTGGTGTTCCAATTGAAGAGATATTTTTGAAAACATGCTAACTTTACAGAAACTAATCTGACCCTGTTTGGTCTGGGCTTTATTCTTCCATCTATCACCACACTGTGGAAACATTTTCCACTTTAAATATGCAGCAGTAACAATATACCTCATGGACTTTGATTTACCCTCAATACTTCCTGTGTGTCATGTGGAAACATGGTTTGGGGTAGTTGAGGCTGGGGATCTGACAGAGGATTACTTGAAGGGGAGAGAATTAAGAGGAGGCATCAGGGAAGGAATGAGAGTAGGGACTATAATTATTCATAAGTTTTTTGCCTTATTCATGGATAATTTATAACACAAAATGCCCTAGACCACGTAGTATCTTTGACTGGAAGAAATTCTATCCACATTAGAGAAATACTGCAGGTCTCTTTTAAAATATAAGATATTCCATAGATGTCACAAAACAACTATTTCCCCCAGATAACGCAAAATTTCAGTTTGGTATCCAATATGTATTAATTTTCCCTCCAACAAATAATAGGCAGAGAACTACTAAGTTTCCATTTGAGGTGGGTGCTTTTGAAACAGAAAACACATTTCTGTCCCAGGCAGTGCTGTTATGGTTTCTGCTGTTGTGGGCTTGCCCTGCAGGTGCAGGCTCTGCAGAGCTGAGCAATGCCCCTGTGCTTGCAGGTGCTGGTGGGGTGGGATGTCTTGGAGAGCTGAGTTAGAGCTCCTCTCCAGCAGCACCCTGAGCCCTTTGCACTGCACATGCTGGCTCTGAGCTGCAGCAGTGAGTGCACCAGCTTTGCCACTGACTTGGGTCTGAATTCTGGGTAAATCTACCTTTCCAAAGCATACGGAATATTTAACAATAAATCGCCTTTTTTTTTTTTTTTTAATCCAATAACATGTACAATATCAAGTCCACAAAGGTCATAGAGGTAAATTTATTTATTAAATGGAAATACTTGAGTCCAGAAACCATTGTGAATCATTTTGGTGTTTTAAGTTCAGGATGCAGGGTAAATTATTCCAAAAATAATGGTAGCCAAATGTCATTCCCTCCAAGCATTTGTGTAATATCTATTTATCTGTGGGCAGATGACTGCTATGTATAATCAGAGGCAGACTTTTGTCAAATTGAGACTAAGTAAACACAGCTGAACACAAGCAAGTTGGACTACAATTTTTTGAGTTCTGCCAGCACTGTTATGACCTTGAAAATGAATGTTTTTTCAGAGAAATCTGCTTTCAATATGGGAGAAATTTTAGTGTTTCAAATTAACAAGTGTTGATTGAAAATTTGTTCTATTTAATTTTAATATTTTTGTCCAAATAAATGAAAAATGTGTATTTGTCCAAAGGAGGGCATCCTTTCTGCTGCTTGGAAAGTAGGGATGTTTTGTATAGGAGTGTTTCTTCCATGTATCTATGAGAACAAGAACAACAGTTAGAGACAGCATTGTAAACTCATCTGAAACTTCACCATATAATCAAAGAAAATTTTCTATCATTTGCTTGAAACATAAATGCGGGGGGGTTTATGTTCTGTAGTAAAATTAAGGTAAATGTAGAATTAAAGCAGTAGATTTCATGCCATTATGTATTCAGATACTGTTTTCATCATCCTTGAAAACACAGGACTCCTATTTATAACTTTCACCCATTTTTCTAAAGTTTAGTATCCTTCTAAACTTTTTATATAGAACCTGTTTTTCTCTGATACCCAAAAAGAAACAAGTCTGATTTTATTGCCAAACAGCACAATTTAAATCTTAGTTTTAACGTGTGTATTTTCTGCTTTTACAGTACCAGTCATTAGAACAGAGAACATTTTGCTCCCTTGGTTTTAAAGGTCACAGCATTTGGAGCTCAGAGAGGCTTTGGAGAGAATTCAGATAGGAGTCCTGATCAAAAATTTGTCTTTCAGTAATTACAGCAAGTGAGTGTCATCCATTGCCAATAGCTGTGTTTCGAGGCGCTTCTTTCAAAGGGATTTTTTTTTTTTCCATTTTAAGTGCTGTATAGAAACCAGCTTACATACCAAACTCAGGAGTAGGACGTGTGCACAGAGTTGTGGCCAGGGGAAACTTTCCCAAAGTCTTTGTGCTTCGTATTCACAAGTCATACTTCCCAATCTGCCTCTTTGGGGGCCAGCAATTACCAAATTTCTACCCAGTTCTTACAGAACAAGGGTTTAATGCCAGCAGCTGAACATGCACAGCACCTCATATTTGATGGGTTGCTACAGTGTGACTTTGGCTTTACAGCCAAGTGCCATCCCAATAGGCAGACTTGGATGTTTTTTGAAAGACTTCTTTTTGCTTCAGTTTTTTCTTCTCCTATCATAGCAGAGAAAGAAAAATGAGGATCCAGTTGGAAATGGGGAGGAGGTGGAAAAAGACAGATGTGATAGAAGTCAATACAATTGAGAAGAAATTTGGACTGAGAATTCCAATCACTGAATATGGCTGAACATTCCTATACTTTGTTCTCTCTACTGAAATGCAGATTTCACAAATAAAGCAGAAGATGTTGCTCCCAGGTGTATCTGAGCAGTGTGGCATCTTAACATTAACCAAAATAATATGGAAAAATCCTCGATGCCATGTTTTTAGACACTTTCTTGTTTCTTCTGGGCAGCTCCTCCTTGAGGTCTAAGGATACAGATACTCAGAGTGTCAGTGTCCTGGCTTGTATTCTGGAATCTCTGCTTCAGCACAAAGGCTAATGAGACTCATAAAAATAAAGGAATGGGGCAGGTGTCATTTAAGTCCCCAAAGTGGGCCTCTGGGTGTTTGAAGGGTGCAAGGCAAGTGCTAATTGCAAAGCTTAAGGCCATTCAGGCAGAACTCATCTTGTGTTATAACAGCTTGAGGCAGCCAGCTGTGTCTGAGGTGTGAGAGGAAGGGACAGTGTCGCTGCAGGTGGGGCTGTGGGTGGTTAGCAGCCCTCAGGTTGCTTTGGGCAGCTCTCAGGATGCTCCTGCCCGAGGCAGTAGTTGCCTAGGAAGTGCTATCCAGAGAGAAATCTTAAAGATTTGCTGAAGCTGCAGTCACAGTTGGGGTTGATGGTGTCTGCCAGCCCTAGCCAAGACCTTCCTGTGAGCTGGGTGAGCTGCTCCCTGTGGTGCTCAGAGGGGCTGGTTTGGCCAACACCTTGCTGGTTTTTTTGTCTGAAGTTGCATGTTGGTGCCACCCAGCTGGGCTGGGTTTTGTTCATCCTGATGAATCTGCACTATCAAATACAGCATTTGCTGGTGCTGCAAGGTCTGTTTGCCCATTGCTGGAGAAGGATGTGGGCAGGAATTCAGGCACTGTCCACACATGGGATTTGCTGTGTCTGCTTTGCAGGTCCTTTGCAGATCCCCATAAACTTCACAGGCTGTGATGTATAGGCAGTTGTTCCATGGGAAAGCTTTGGCTCACGGGCAAAAATAAAAAGTTCTTGCAAAATGAAAGAAAAAGCCTTTGTTGTTGTAAAAGTGGAAACAGAAGTACTACTAATAATAGCAGCAAGTTAATTAAAAAATATGAAACAGTTCACAGAGCTTAAAGAGTTTGTGTTGTAGCTGCCTGGCTTGCACGGCTGCTGAGAATCCTTCTCTTATCCTCTGTCCAAAAGCTCAGAGCCTAGAGCTGAACAGTGTTGGAGAGATCAAAGAATCTCACTTTCACCATAGTTATTTCCTAAAAAATGTAAATGTTCTTTATGTATGGAGCCATGGCTTCGTGTTTTGTTGATTTTCTCTATAGAAGTGGAAATTCAGGATCTTAATTCTTAAAAGACAGGTGAGAATGCAAGGCTATCTGTGCAAATATATGATTGTTACAGATACTGCTTATGGTTAGGAAACATCTAAATAGATCAGGGGAAACACATGAAAAAATTCTGTAAGTGTGAATTACTCTGAGATAAAGTTAATTTAATTGCTCCTTGAACAAAAAGTTCGCAGTGATTTCCAACTGCATCTGTGTAGGGAATTGCATTCTATAAATGCAGGTATTTTCTAAAATTTTATTCAAATATCTATAGCTCAGTTTCCCATTGTGAACCTTGTTGGCTTAAGAGTTATTTATTTTTTTCTTATAGTAACATGAAGGAAGACCAGTTATTTGTAATGCTAACAAAGCTTTTGAGCTTGTTTTGATCTATAGAGCTTCAAAATTAATCAAAATTCATATTTTTGATGTCAGTTGATTTACTCATAAATACCATATGGCTTTACCATAAATATGTATGTGTGTTTTAAGTCTGATATGGCAAACTATTGCAGGACAGAATTCCCTGGCAGAAATCTCCTGGATTCCAGGAAAACACCTATGAGCTAATGTAAAACAAACACATAGTAAATATGACATTATCACCTTCTGCAACTGTCTTACATATTTTTGAAGCACCTTATGTCTGTACCAACCTGACATTTTTAGACAGTATCCACCGTATTTTGGGGGAAAATGTTACAAGGGCTACTTTAGATAACATTGTGTTTCATCTTGGAAGATGATAGCCAGCAATTCAGCTAGGTTTTAGAGGAGGCTATTAGCTTTAGCTGCTCCTAGATCACATCCACTGGTCAGTGTGCCAGTGCCTTTTTGGGAGAAATATGTTCAATACCTGTGGACAGTATTTTTTTTTCTATGGTAATAATACCTGTGCATCAATAATTCATAATTTTATTACAAATTTTTATTAATAAATTTATCACTAAATAATTTTATAGTACAAAGGGAATTTATTACTGTTTATCACTCATTATTTAAAAGATATGCATTATTACTGCCACAATTATTATTACTACTATTTTAGTCCAGTCTCTATTTAGGTACAGCTTCCCGTGGCCAGTGTAGCTTTTTCAGGTGGAAACTGTTTGCAATGATCTCAGAAAATTGGCTTCTTCACTCAGAGAAACAGCCTGAGCATATTGCCCGTAGTTCAAAACCTGTCTGTTTGAAAGCAAATCTGTTTGCCTTGAAATGCTGTGGCTTAGGGTCCCCCGCGGCTCAGCAGTTGCGTCTTTGCGAGCTGCTCTTCCTGCGATGAATGGCGAAGGTTTGAATGAGCCTCGTTGTTATGCAGCGTGTCCTGCGGTTCGAGGAGCCGAGCGGAGCAGAGCTGCTCTCTGCAGCACCATGGAGCGAGCTTTACAGAGGCTCGAAAATCCGTGCGATTGTGCTGTACCAAGAGGAGCAGGCGGTGTGTCAAGGTCGGGATGAGCCGGTAAGCCCTGTCTCTGGGCAGCAATGCAGGTCCATTGTTGCGGTGCAGCGTTGCTGTCGGGGTCAGGCAGTGCTCTCTGCCACGTGGATGCTCCGTGCCCGGCTCCGTGGGGCTCCTTTGCTCAGCCTGCCTTAGCGACCCCGAGCGCGGGGAAAACTGAATCCAGCCCCTGTCTTGTTATCAGTTGACTATGCTTCCCTGCTGGTTTCTTGAAAATCACTGTCTCCAAAAGCAGCAGTGTGTGTTGAATAACAAACCCCTTCACATTCAGGCTCTTCAGGTTTGGGAATAGAGCCAACATTCTTGAAGAATGATTTAATGGCCAATAAACATCTGCAAGGTCTGTAAGACTGTCAGAAGCAGTAACATTGAAAGTAAAGATCATATCAGTAGCAATTCCCCTATCCTGACAAGGCATTCAGAGCAAATATTTGTTCAGTCATCCTTGCTCTCATTCCTGTTATCACAGACCATTTCATACATTGCCAGAGAAGCAATTTCATCTTCTTCCACAAAGCTCTTCCCATCCAAGGCCTTTGCAATGTTAAGTACCGTCCTACTACTGTTTCAGGACCTCCCATACGTGCTCTTTGAGAGTGCAGGAGCCTCATCTGTCTTAGGCAAAGGCTCTGCTGTGAAGGGTGCTTATAACTTTCAATTAGTGAGCATCTGCAGTATTAAAGTTTAGCTGCTCCTTGAGAATTCAAGCCCAGGGTGGCTGATTTATTACACTGCACCAATCTCCATGATAGCCCGGAGACGCTTTGAGCTCTTGTAAATGTGATTCTTCTGCAGGATTACTGAAATTACACTGCATTAGGACTCAAACTTTTTTAAACACGAGATGATGTTTGGAGTATAGAAGGAGGTGCTTCTGCTTCTTCAAAAGCTCTTGGCAAATTGGCACATCTTCCTGAATAACTCTGGGCATGCTGTTCTGCTCCAGGGACCTTCTGCCTTTTGGTGCACTGCCTCTCACTCACTCAGTGAATAGGAAAACTGAAAACACAGCCCTTCTTGATATGCCTCCCAATTTGCTAGAATCTCTGAGGGCCAGTTTAAAAGGTGCCTGGGAATATTTAGTTTTGGGAAGAAATCCTGTAATGGAAATAATAACAGTGCAAGTTGTGGTGAGCAGGAGCCTGAAGACTGCAATAGCTTCACAAGGGAAAGCAAAAGAAAAAAAAAAACTGAAGAGCCTCAAAAATAATGCTATCAAACACTAAAACCACTTTTATGCAACCGGAGATGAGAATAATCCACAGGCAGCTCCTTCCCTTGCAGCTCACTCAGCAGTTTCTTTCTGCAGATGATTCTGTATATGGTCAGGGAGGCATGTGACTGCTTTCTGTCTATGTTGCAGTTATTCCTTGAGATGCTGAATAACAGGGTTCCCATTGCATTTCGAGCTAGATGAGGAAAGAGATACTTTTCTGACATATATGACCTGGCCTAGTTTGAAAGATGCCTCAAAACCTATCTTATATCCTCATTGGGTGCTCACTGCTGGTTCTGTACCACCAAAGCCATAGCATGAACACAGCTGAGCCCTTCTGAGGGCAGGATGATTTCATGATGTGCTGTTCTGTGCCACTTGATACATTCTATCTGGCCCTTTTCAAAGTTTAATAAAGGTGTTTTCATAAGACATCTCTTGGATTTCACAAATGGATAAGTAAGGCACCAACACTGACAATTTAAAATAATTTTAGATACATAAGACCTTGTGGATGCTCATTATTTCATACCTTCTTATGCATGCAAAGTGGCACTCAACCTCATTTGCACCTGTGAATGCTCAGCCATGCTGAAATTGAAAGCCCAGGCTCTCAAGTCAGAGTCTAGAGATCAGAGAATGTATGGTAGCACCTGTGAAAAGGTCAGTTAGAATGAGTTTTTGAGCCCCACACAAACCTGTAGCACAAGCAGAGAGACTGTCCATCATTAACATGATTTACTTAATGCATTAAGTCCACCTGACTGTCTTCTCTCTTCTTGTGTCCTCTTCCTGCAACAGCCTTGGAGCTGCTGTGTCATGGCACTGAGGCTGTGCAGGGAAAGGTGTCACCGACTGCCACAACTCCATCATGTGCCTTCAGAAAGTGGTGACCACAGAAAATACCATGTGTGATTGTACTGCTGTATCTCATAGTATACTTACTGCCATTCCCTTTTTTATGCAAACATAATGTAGAAGCAGATACAGGTAGGTATATATTTGAAAATACCTGTATCTCCTTGGAGATAAAAAACAATCTTTTAAATTTCCCACATAATCTCTGGATTTGCAAGATCTGTTGTGCACTAGTTATCTGGATTACTGTGAGGCTCTTTTGCAGCTTAGAATAAATTTTATGGCTGTTTGATTGCTGGAGCCCTGCTGATGCACTTTTCTTACAAGCTGCTTGAATTTGTATGCTTGTGATCTCACAGTGCAGTAAGTTTGGGACACTGCTTAGGTATCTGGGGTTTAATATTTGCACATGTGTCAGGGGTGGTTTCTGTGGATATCAGGAAAAGGTTCTTCACCCAGATGGTGGCTGAGCCCTGGAAAAGGCTCTCCAGGGAAGCAGTCACAGCACCAAGCCTGCTGAAGTTCCAGAAGCATTGGGACAATGCTCTCAGGCTCATGATGTAATTCTTGGGACTGTCCTGTGCAGGATTTCAATGATCCTTGTGGGTCCAGCTCAGGATATTCCACGGTCCTGTGGTAGGTGTTGTGCACATTTCAGTCCCCCATGCAGTGGATGGAAGAAGCTGTGTTTAAAGAGACCATATTTGTCAGTTCTTTATCTTACAGCCCAGTGAAAGAGACTGAATTTCGTCTCTCAGATAGACTTATCCATTCTTTACTCCATGTTTCTGGCTAAACACACCAGAGAAATCAGTTCTGGCATTCACCGAGATGTTCCTCCACTTGCCTGAAAACACAGCACCTTGTAATTTAAATTGTCTTTGTTCAGCATATGCCGTGTCTGAGCCTGCTTGGCTCCCAGGAGCAGGAGAGGAGCTGGCTCCTGCAAGTGGGGCCACAGGAATGGGTGGCACGTTTCTCTAAATTCTGCAAGAAGCTTCTGAAAATATCCTGTGTGCATGCATTCATATCATAACATTACACTGCATATATAGGGTCTGCTCCCAAACCCACAGCCAACTAGCATAACAAAATCAGATTTTACTGCTGTCGTGTCAGCCTAGGGTTGAAATATGGCTTTGAAACCCTCCCTTTCACCCTGCTTTTTTAATGAAAAACAATCGTGCTGGAGTGTAATGGTGCTTACCCTGGCTGCGTTTTACTTTAGCTTCTTATTTTAGTCTTTAAGAGCTCCCAATTAAAATCTTTAGATCCAGAGTGAAAGACTGAACGTGCCTGCCTGCACAACAGCAACTTTCCTGGGTGGGAGAAAGAATTATATTTTTGTATTAAAAATAAAGAAAATTGACATAGTGGTATGTTTTCTCCCTTTATATTCCTTACTCTTCTTTTTCCTAGTGAATCTTCATTTGCCATTTTGTCATTTTCCTTTTTTTGTAACATCTGCCATAGTCTTTCCTTTATTTCTTTTTTCTCTTCCTCTTCTCCTTTTCCCTCTTTTCTTTATTTCACCCTCCCCTTTACCTGCTGCCTACCTTGGTTTTCAATGTTAACCCCTAATGGTTTGCAACAGAAGGGCAAACCACTTCATCTGATGAGTCAGCACAGCACATGTTGTAAATCCCTTCCTAAATAACACACACACACACACACACACACACACACACAAAAGAAGCCTAGGTCAGATGTTCCTTTATGCATTGTGAAATGCATGTGGGAGACTATCACCAAGGAATCTGACAACATTGCACGACTCAGCGAGGAACATGCCAACTCAGTGAGAAAAAATTTATTTCAGTCAGCTTGGCAGCAAACTTGTAAAGAAAATAAAACCACATAACCATCAGTTTGTTAACAGCTCACCTCAACACTCACAGCCCCAGCTCCCATTATAGGCTCTGCTAAGGTCTGGCTAAGAAAACAAGACTCACACAGCGCCCTGAATGTCACCAAGGAGAACACACTGTCACTGGTCAGCGAAATTTCGAGTCAGCTGTGACAGCCTGAACAGTGAAGTGATTTACACCAGGTTTTTATCTATTTTGCTAACTCATAAATTCTTACATTCATGTGCATAGTTCAAGACTAAGACCATTTGTACCATGCCTACTATTATGTGGGGCTCTCAGTGCACTTATTAATGCAAATATTAATATAGACTTGCAGACTCAGTTCTCTTTTATGATTTATAAAATACAGCTATCGCAGTCTCTATGGGCATGTACACTCATCTTATAAAAGTCACGTATTAAAATGTAATTATATGCTTACTCCCACTGCAGCAGGCTCCAGGCTGCACAACATAAAAAAGTCTTTGGATGCTCAGGTATTCAGGAAAAACCTTGAGTGTTAGCAGTCTTTCACAGTTAAAGCTTCTATGTGAAGTTTGATGCAAGAAACAAATTGCAATGAAGTATTTTTAAAGTAAAGTTTTGGTCTGGGTCATGACGGAGAAGGGATGTTTCTAACATTGGCAAGACACACCATATGGATCTTAATAGAAGATGTCAGCCCAGGGCTATAGCTGTTCTTGGGAAAAAAACCCACTGGGTGAACAGGGAAAAATATTCACTCTAGCGGTCACTTGACCATAAATTGTCATTATGTAGTTTGTTCATCTGAAAGGACATAACGGCTGATGACAGGTCTGTTGTTATACTTGGTGTCCCTGTGAAGCCAAAGGAGTGAGGTAACGGGGTTGTGGGGGTGACTTCATTACAAGCTGCTCTGTAACCTCCTCCTGGAAGAACGAGAGCAGTGGTAAAATAAAGCTTTGCTGAAAAGGAGCTTTCTCTAGAGCCTGCACCGAGAGCTCATTCCTGCAAGTTTCTGACAGCTTTCCTCCTCCCACCCAACTAAAGGACATGGTAATAAATCTTTGTCAGTAGAAATCCAGTACACCCCTGAGATCAGACCAGCTGTGATCAGTATCATACGCTCTCCCAGGTCACACTGCCATGCTGTGTCTGCAGCCACAGGTCACCTGAAATTCCAACAGGGGCTTTCATTCCTCCACCAAAAAGGTCTGCTGCATGAGCGCTGCCAGCCCCAGCCTGATGGTTTCACACAGACCTTCCCAGCCCAGGACCTGCTTTGGGGCAGGAGTGGACTCAAAAGGGACAACACTGAAGGGATCCCGTGTGGAGGTGGCCTGGGGTCTGCAGGAGATCAGCCACCAGGGTGTGTTTAGGGAATATTTCTGTAGTAGACTCTGTGGTTTGGAGTCTCTTCCAGCATGAGCTTTCCTGTCTGCACTTCTCCATGATTCATCCTTAATAGGTGTACTGTCCCTGAGGAAGCTGGGACGATGGTGCAAAAGGAAAAGGGTTTTAGGAGTTTCAGCGCTGGGTGGGATGAGTCCTGTCTGTGTGTGGAAAGCCTGTGGTAGTGTGGGTCGCTGGCTGAGCAGTTATCCGTGTTTACAAATTCATTTGTCTGTTTACATTAGGCTCAAAATGGGAGACTGCAAGTGTAAATATGGGATGGCCAGCTCCTTCTTCCTCCATTTCAAGCTAGAGAAGCTGAGGTTTTCTTGTTTTTCAAAAGATGCTACAGTTTTTGCACCAAGATTAAATGACATTTTTTATAAGAGCAAAAGACCTGGCTCGCTGCTTTGGGCTACAGTTTCCCCTCCCTTGCATTGCTGAGCAGCCTGGGCTAAGCCACGTTCCCTCCCCAGATGTGGATGAATATTCGTGGTGTTGTGTGATTCATGGTTGGTTTACTTTGGGATCCTTCAGGAGTAAAGGAGCTGTGTCAATGAGGAAGAGCACAGGAGTTAATTAACTCAAATTAACCTAACTTTGTTCTTGGAGAAACAGAGATCGGAAGTTCTTATGCGCTCTGAAATTGTGGTTTGGAAAATACTGGAGTCAAGGTGTGTGTGAGTATGTGACCTACAGAAATATTTCATCTCCCCACTAATTTGCTCACACATGTAATGTTCATTTTTCTTTCAGCTGCCCCAGTTTTTTCCCTGTTTCTCCTTCTTTTTCCTCTTCTTGCTTGTTTTGAAAATGCTGGTCAACACATGTTAAGCCAGAGTCTCCAAAACCAACAAAAGAAAGTTCAGGACAGGCAGTGAGAGAAACAACTAAATAATGTTGCCAATTTTTAAATGAAGATAAGTTATACAGGACCTTTTATTGAACCAACAAATGTTTTATAGTGTTCACCATTTGAGGCCAGCAGTTCTTTTTTTCCCCCTCTATTTTAAGCTAGAATAGAAGATGTGTAATTCATCAGGAATCTGTACATGTTTAAGTAGCTTCAAAAAATATGACCATCATGTGAGACTGACCTACTGTGTCTTGACTTCTACGTCCATTTTTTCCCCACTACATAATGTTCTGTACCCTTCCCTCTCTGTCTCATTCACTCATTCACACATTCTTTCCCCTGTTGGTTTCAAGCCATTTTTGCTTTGTCAGTGTTACCTGATAACACAAGGCAGGGTTGGAGCCAGTTGTGGCTCAGCTTGAGCTGGATCCCACAGTGAGTGGGGGAGCCATGGGGAGCCTGCTTGGTGCTACCTGGGGGTCAGTCCTGCCCTCCCTGTTCCCAGCAGGGCTTGGGTGTAGTTCATCACCACACACACATGATATTCTTAGCTTAGAATTCTCAGATCCAAATGATAAAATGTAACTGTAATTAACAGTACATAGCACACCCCAGAAGTCGTCCAAGTATATAAAAATTATTAGTCTGGATGCAGTGAACAGCAAACGTCTGAGTTGTTCTGGAATATTTGAATGTGCTGCAAGCTCCATGTCACCAGAGAGCCTTTGTGCATAGTAAATTGGACGTATGTGATGCTATTGTGCAGTTTAAGGATGGTTTGCCTGCAAGAATGCTGGGCTTCATTTTCTTTGGCTGGTCCTTTCTGATAGCAAAAAAGCAAAGGAAAGCATTTTAAACAAAAAAGAAATCCTGGAAAATTCTGTTCTTAAATGCTTTTGAAATAGTCAAAATATTGCCTAGGCAGTCCTTTGACTTTGGACTTCTGAGACTCATTTCCATCTTTGCTGAAATGGGACAGCAGGCTACCTTGCAAGAGAGTTGTCAGGATCAGCCAGTTAATATTTATGAAGAAATTTCATGGTGAAAGAAAAGATGCCATGTATATTATTAATAATGATGTGAGTCCTGAAAAATACCATGCTGTATCACAAAGCTGGTATTGTCTGGTGTCTACACTCTTGGCACTATGCCCTACAGTAAACTGTATACTGAAAACTCATACTAATGGAAAGGTATACAGAATTCCATTGGTAGGTGATTTATAGTTACTTCCTATTATAAACAAGAGGAAACAAATATCCTGCCTTGCTGGTTTCTTTGGGCAGATGTTGAGAGCAGAATGAGACATTCTTGGCCAGGCAAAAGCTGATTCTCTGGATGCTTACAACTGGGAGCAGAATGAAGCACCAGAAAGTGAGGTATAAATGACAACCCCTAATTTTAAACGACTGAGTTTCCATTTTCAGTGTGTTTAAAACTTTCTGGCTACCGAGCAAATGGCCACTATTTTAAGTGATTTTTAAACCTGTAGCAAAAAGGTATTTCTGATGTTTAATATTAAATAGATTTATTATAGGATCTCAATATATGTTGAAAGTCTACCACCATCCTTTGACAAGAAGCATTATACTTTCTGAGACACTGCAAAACACCTTCAGCAGCAGCTTCTTCTGGTTTCAATTACTAAATATGCTATTGAATACTACTGTTGTTTGTTCAGGAAAATTATTTGTGCTGGACAGTTGTATACTGTTGAAATGTATTTATGTCTGTATGTAGTAGGGTAAACATAATTTTTTAACCTTTCAGTTGAGTCTTGGGAACAGTGTGGAGTACAATAATTCATCAGTGCTGGCTTTCCCAGGAGTCACTTGACACACTGATCTAAGCTTGACAAGTCTGTAGAGGTTTAAATTTGTGTCACAGCTTGCCTTGATCTGACTAGTGAGAGACCCACACTCTTTAGGAAGAGACATGGGGTGCTGCCACTGAAGGCATATGAGATCACAGGTAACCACAGTGCGTGGGAGAACAGCTCTGGTGCAACCTTGGTACCCTGAGGTGGGTAAAGTGCTGCTTCTCATGTAGTAGAGGGAGGGTCATGAGTGGAGTGCCCATCAGCACTTGCTCTGGGGTGAGTCCTCAGCTGAGGCTACTTGGTGAGATTCAGGGTGCTCCATCACTTTTCCATTCCTTTCATCACCATTTCCAGAGGTTACACAGCCCCAGTGCCATTTTCTTATTGCCTCAGAGATGACATCTAGCAACATGTTGTGTGATGGTCAAGAAAATGAACTTTCCATTTTGAGAATGCAGTTCTTTGATTATTTTCATGGAGGAATCTCACCAAAATGTTGCTTTTACAGTTGAAATATACTTTGCAATTCTTGTGCAGATACCTCAAATATCAAAAGCTTCAATTATCAAAATCTTTAGTAGTTGGGGGCAGAGCAGGTAGATTACAAAAGATGAAGAAAAAGCAACATACTGGGTAAGACTCAACCATTTTGCAGTTTTTTTAATACATTTGATAGCATTTTGTCATCTATGTTCTTTCTCTGGTCAGTGAAGAGCCAGACACGACCAGCCTACGTTTCTTCCAGGCTGAGCTAAGCCATTAAGGCTGTAGTTATATTAGCAGTGTACTAATGTCTCTACATAAAAATAGATATGAGTCATTGATATACTGAATAGCCAAAGGAGAGATATGGTCCTCCCTCCATCCAGCTCTCAGCATATCCACATGGATGATGATGCTGTCCAAAGGACAGAAGGAGCCACAGAAGAGGACTCAGGGATTTGGCTTTGCAGCAGGACTCAGGGACATTGGGCTGTAATGTTAAATAGAATGGCTGAATCCACTTCTTGGAGGACATCTCTGTTGTTTATGAATGGAGTCTGGACAAGCAAAAATACAAAGATACATGACTTAGATGGCAGCTTCATGGTATGTGAAGTGAACCCCACTTTTGCTTTGAGTTGCATCAAGTTGATTTGACTGGCAAGATGTCAAGGAGAGCATGAGGAAAGGTTTTGTCTCTCTCACTGTGGTTATCCCCAACCAAAAAAAAAGAAAGTAATACTTATTTCCTTTGCTAAGGGCTATTCAGACACAAGGGAGCTGCTTGGATGCTGTGGTAGTGCAAACTGGTATATGCTGTTAGAGGTTTGGTATAGCAGAAAAGGATTTTTTGGCAAGAAAAAGGGGGTCTGTTCTTTGAAATGATGGATTTTCAGACTTCATTGTACTAACACACTTTGAGAGGAGTTATTAGCCAGAGCTTTGCAAATTATCAGTGATGGTTTTATTTTAGCCCAGTTTTAAGTTTCTTTGACATAAATTATTTGTTTGAAAAAACCATAAAATCTGATCAGAATAAGAACATATGTGTGATTCAGGAAAAATCCTCAGCAAAGTTAAAGAATGGGCAGCTCTTTCCTCCTGGATTTTATTTTTTACTTTTGCTACTCCTTTTATATACCATGGGCAAGAGGCTTTCTTTTAGACCTGGCTAAACACCAGTAAAAAATATTTGCAAATACTCCTTCAAATAAACGCTGGAATTGGAATGTGTGTCACCATTCACACCTACTTCCCTCAGAAGTTTGTACAAGCAATTTTTTTGTTCATAGGAAATATTTTCCAACAGTGAAAGAAACTGACAAATGCTTGAGAGAGGTGTATTTATATCCAGGTTTGCTCTGGCAATGATGTTCTCTATTACTTGCCATTTCCATTTCTATACCTACTGACCTATTCTGTCCTAAACCTCATCTTGAAAACTGTCTCTAATTAAAAAAAGCAATGAAGCAGGGCTGAAGAATTTTTCATAGCCAAGCAGAGCATGAAGGAGACTTTTTGTGTCATCCAGTACCTCTTTCTGGATCCAATGTTTCTTTTTTCCTTGGTTCCTTCTCCTCTGCATAGGTCTTGCCCCTCTTGAATCCCATTCAAGCATTGTTCTAGGAGATCTTAAGAGATACTGATTTAAGCTGTACTCTTTTGGAACAGAACTTAAACCTTAGTCACCTGTGAACGTTTATTTATAAAGCTGTTTTGCAAAGGGCTCTAGGCCTGCTAGTTCAAACAGTTTGGCAAACAGCTGATCTCTGAAATTGCAGCTGGTGTCCCTGCAGTTCTTTAGTGGGACTGTGGTCTCCAGTCACCTCCGAGTACTGGGCAGTGAAGCTGAGCTGAATTATTGGCTGTCGGAGACAATGGGATGCTGGCTGTGGTGGGCAAGGTTGCTCCTAAGGGGAGAGCTACCAAGAGTTATTCCACTGGAATCTGTGTTTAAAGACAAGATCAACTTTTAATTAATAATCTGATGGAAATCTAGCAGTAAGTTTGATTCGTATTTGGTAATCTGGCCTCACAAAGATGTACATGACTTCATGAGACTTATGTTGCGTTTAGAGGGGTTTTGGGTCCTGTAGCCATTAGTGCTCATGCCATTGCTCTTACTTTGGTTTGACTTGCTTTCTGTAGGTATTGCAGTTGGGCATCAGCTTCTTGCTTCTCTATAATGTATTTCTGTGTCAGGATAGCAAACCCACAGAATAAAGCTTATACATTTCTGCCTGGTAAATATTTCTGGCTTCTCTGGGATGTGAGGACTTAGTGAATGAACAAATGTGACTCTTGATGAGGAAGTGTAGTTCATGCCTGTGATGCAGTTTCATCTCTGAGGGCTGTTAACCAGGTGTGCTTGTTGCTTGTGCCCCTCTCAGCTGCCTCTGTGACTCAGGCACTGCCTGAGCAAGGGGTGCATTAAAACCAAAATACAGCACACAGGGTGAGTCCTATTTTTAGTGCATACTAGAAGGCATTCACTGAAGGGCAATGAAGCTGATTTTTATTTTTAGGTTTTGCAATTCCTTATGTCCTTGGTATTCAAAACATAAATACGTTTTGAAGAACTCCTCTATTACCCTGCAAAATGTTGGTGGACCTTCAAGAACAGCCTACCCCTTCAGTGTAGCTTTCTCCAGGAAGATGCCTGCATGAAGCTGGTCCTTTATGTGTGTCAAAGCAAAGATTTTATTTCAGATCTGATATCAATTTTGGAATAAATCTTGGGTTATTTTTCAATATGCCTATTCCCTGAACATGCTTGTTTTTAAAACTATTAAAATAAAATAGACTTTTTTTTTCCTGTTTTCAGAAAATCTGGAGAACGGACCAAATAAGTGTGAAAGGTGAGTAAGGGACTTCACAGTTTTCCAAAACTGTTGTTATTACAGTTTTCCTGATACCATGTGGCTGTGTAAGATGTGTGTGTAAATATTTGTTATTGCTTGAATCTAGCACAGCTAACAGAAAGGGACCCAGCAAAGATGAGACGTACTGGAAGGAGATCAACGCAGCTATGGCCCTAACGAACCTTGCCCAGGGGAAGGATAAACTGCAGGGAACTACCAGCTGCATCATTCAGAAATCATCACATATATCAGAAGTAAAGACTGTCAAAGTGCCATTAGTTCAGCAGTTTTAAGGGACGGGTCCTCCTTCTTTTTCACGTCAAACAGATATTTTCCTCACAGGATTGGTTTTCAGCAAAATCAAATTCACAGACGGGAGGAAAATGTGGAAAATAGGTCCTCTTTTACAGAATGGTCAGTTAAAAAAAATAAGGTCCCTTCTGACTCAGATGTTTTCATTGTATTAAATGAAATGTTCAACTGCTTCTATAAAAGGCATGTAAATTATAAAAACTCCGTTTTTATCAAAACATTAACTTATTTTATGTTAATCAAAGTGCGCATAAGATGTTTGCATTGCTATTACAGTAAGTGCCTTGCTTTGAAAAAATAAGCTATAACGTGGGCATAGTACAACAGTGTTATGCCTCAAAATGACAATGCCATAATGCTTAAACTTTGTATATTATTCCAAGTGGGCTTAAGCAGCCGAGGGCTAAACACATTACTGCTGAAGGCCCTGGAGAGTTGTGCTTATTTGACTTGTACAAATTGATGAGTCTTAATGGAATTGTTACATCATTCTCACTCTCTTTTTTTTTTTTTTAATCAACAGTGTTATAAAAATTGTACAGTACATTTTGTCAAAGTGACGATAAGGTTGTTATGCATGTTTCTTACCTGTATATGCAGTATATTAAAATACCAAAATCATTCCTTTGAAAAGTGCAATACTCTAGAACACACAAATTTAGATAATAAGTTAATTGTTCAGATTATTTTGAATTTATACATATGCTCTCAGCTGTATTGCTCATTAAAGATTTCTAGTTGAGAAGGTTTTAGTCAGACTAGTTGTAAATTCAAGTTGAATTTCTGTAATTTTAAAGCTTTACTAGTGACTTACTGAAGTTTTGATAGAAGTAAAATTGGTTTCTTGTTGTACAAAACTAAAAATATAGTGCCATTCAGAAATGTTTCCATGGTGGAACTTATTACTTTAATGTGGTTTAAACATTTTTTTTTATTTTTATGTACTGCATAAATGAGGACAGTTGATTGATATTTCACACTTCAGTAAGAAAAGCCTATAATATAAACTATCAAAGCCCAACCAAGAATCACAAAAGGAAGTGAAACATTGAAAAATCTCAGCATTTAAGGTAGGAGTGTTTTAAGAAGACACTAAACCATGTATTAAATATCATGTCTCTAAAATTGACTGCTGTTGAGTGTAAGAACTACCATAAAACCAGGTTTATTTTTAAATTTTATCTGGAGGTGTACAAGTTATTGTTAAGTCATATAACAATAGTCTTATGAGGTTTACAGTGCTTGAATAAACAGTGGCAAAGCCAAAACCAATTTATACAGAATCCATTACGGAAAACTGGAAAAGAGCTGATTGTTGCCAGGATTTGGATTTTTTTCCTGTGGGTATCCTGTCAGGTTTTTCCCTACTTATCCCTTTCCTTGCTTCTCTTTATGGTGAGCCATCAATGAGCAAGACAAGACTTTAGTTCTGCTCCTGCTGAGTTTAATGGCAGAACTCCCACATCAATGGAAGCAGGACTATGGTAATGATGTAACTAACTTGCAAATAGAGGCTGTTTCAGTTGCACTAAAATAGTCAAGACACATTGCAAATATCAGCCTTGGTGTGACTTCTTAGGAAACTTCTTGATGTAACATAACGTTGTTGGTTTTATTTAGTGTACAATGAAAATTATTTGATATGAAAATATTTTGTACATATATATTTTTACTTTGTTTTCTAAATTGCTGATTTGCATTGACTTAAAGTGCCAAGCAAGAAATGTATGTTGTGACTGTATGAACAGTTGAAGTATGTTTTACTGACTTGCATCATTATATGTCTAAGATTCCATGACATTAATTTTTAATACTTTACTGGATTTTGGCATAATAATGTGAGTTTATAACTAATAGCAGAGAGTTAATACTTCACTTTTGTTCATACTATTATAAGTTATTCTGGTATTAAATATTTTGTGACAATAAAATCATGGTTTTGACAAAGTCTTCTGTTAGGGAATATTCAATGTTTTTGTCTGTATAAACACCAAAATTTGTCATGTAAAAAAGGTACTTTTGGGGACTCCTCTGAAGTAAAACTGGAGAAGGCAAGCCATTGTATAAACAACTTGTTAATGGTTCTCTTTTCCAATGATCAAAGCACAAGAATAATCTGTAAAACACATCAAGTAGGTTTTAAATTTAAGAAATACTTGGCCTAATTTCTTGTTACTGTTTCCTTTAATTTATTTTTTTTTCTACTGCTGCTTTAGAGTTTTCTGAAAACACAAATTCTGATGAATTTTGTGTGTCTTTTTTAAATAACGAAAGTCATGATCAGTGCTGAGCCAACAGCTAATGAAAACTCAGTAATTATTTATGATATTGGAAAAACAAACATTATTACTATTGCTCTTCTTTGTTTCAACATATGTAACCATTTTAGTAAAATAAATAACTGCAAACAACATCTTGCTGGTTTGAATTAAATATTCATTTATCTATCCTTAGGCATTTGCATTTCTGGTTTCCTGTAATAGTCAGTGTTTCCCTGTACCAGGACACAAGCATGTGATAGGCAAAGATGAAACAGAAAAGTTGATCTGATCAATACACCTTGTGGTACGAGGCTGTGTGAAGCAGTTTAACTCATCCCCTATGAAAGTGACTGCAGCCAGGTTTGAGTAGTGACTGCTAATGACAACATGGCAGGATGCTGATAAACCGTCCACATTGGAGGAGTGCAGAGGGAAGCCAGAGCTACCCTCTGACCTGAGTCACTGGAGAAGGTCCATCAGTTGGGAAAGACTTTGTTCATTTAGGGTTTTTTGGGAGCATAGGCTGCATTTGCCTACATTACCCTGTGTGGATGTTCAGCTCTGGAACCTTGGTGGAAAAGGAGATGCAGTAAGCCCATCCAGCAGCTCAGTGCTCATAGTAGAGAGCCCAGTGCAAGTGATCTCTGAACTTTTGTGCCTTGGCAAAGCTGCTCCACTTGTATGAGAGCGGTGATAGCTAAGATTTGGTGAGCAATCAGCACTTTCAGGTTTTATGTCCTGCTGATCTGTGATAAACTTGTACTGCTGTAACATCTCTGGTCATCCAACATGTCAGTGGAGATCTGGATATTCAGCTGATATGTGAGTTCCTGAAGGAGTGTGTACAGCCTGACTTTTGATGTCGGGAATGTGTAAAAACACCCACATCTTGATACTGAGCTACTTGGCACCTACTCTGTACCCAAGTCAGACATGAAGACACCAACTCAGTCTGCTCCCACCTACTCTGTCACATCATTTGCCAGAGCTGAGCACTCCAAACTCTTAGAAACCACCGAGTAAGGGGAGATCCAATTTTCAATTCAGTAATTAGAATATATATTGGGCTCAGGATTGCAGACTCCTCTTCTAGCACCTGATACACAACTGCTGTAACCACTGAGCTATAGTTCTCATGTTATATCCTCCACTGGTGACCTAATGCATAAACATGTATGTCAGGTGAAGTATTCCACCAGGGAGACTGACAGCAAGTCCCAGGACAACAACCATTTTGAGGATGTTTGATAATTTGGTGGCTTAAGTTTTAACCTGGAGTTTGGCAAAGGATGGCAGCTAGACTTGGATACCCACACAGAAATGTGTGATGTAGCCACTGTACCATGAGCTAGAAGGAGAAGATGGGGAAGGAGGTTGATAACATGTCTGTACTGTGAAAGGAAGAATGGATTTAGCTTTGCCTGTGGGAAAGGCTGTGCAGACTTAAACCCTTTTCTTTGTGATTTCTTTACTGAGATGGATTTTCATTATGTTCCCTGGCTTTGATCAATTATGGTTTTTTTTGTCCACCTAAATTATCCATCAGTGGAGATCAACAACAGCAAATGTGAGATGCTATTATAGGAAGCAGCTTTGATTATAAAAATAATCATGGGCTTCTGAAATTTGCTATACTTTTACAGAAAGTCCTTGCTCAGGAAAAAACCTTGTACTTGCTCAGAAAGTCCTTCTTTTTACCTTGTGTGTCATCCCCAGCTATAGGAGACAGTGGAATTGTTCTGCATTAATCAAAAGGAGTCCTGCACCAGGGAAAGGCCTTGGTGACTGCCCTAGGGGATGCTCTGAAATGCCAGGGAACTGCCTTCTCTCCCTGATTCACCACAGTGAGTGGTGAATGAGGACTCATTGGCATGAGGAATCACTCAGGGCCAGTCAGGGAGCTTGCCAATGGGGCACAATTCACCCTGCTTACTGAGGCACTGCCAAGTAGTGGGACCGCAGCCAAGCTCAGATCCTCCTTCAGGAATCTTTCCAGAGGCTTTCAGGTTCCATCATGCCTCTGTATCTTTCAGCCTTGTAGAAGTCCTGGGCCATATTCCTCACATGGCTTCTAGGGGCTGGAGAAGACAGCTTTTCTGCTGGTGAATCCCCTGTGTGGGGTTGAAGACAAGAGTTAATGTGTTTAGTCATCCAACTTTCCAAAGCTGCAGAAAAGCTATAAACTGAGCTGCACCAGGGCTATACAGGTCTTACTCATAATTTCTGCATTCAGAAGAACACCGAGAATCTCAAAACAGCCCTGGCAGAGCCATGATCCCAGTGCTGCCAGGAGAGAAAAACAGAACAACAAAGCTTGCCACTGCTCCTGGCATTGCCTCAGATGTCCTCTTGCTGTGTGGCAAAGAGAGGGGTGCAGCTGTTTCTATCATGTTTGACTTTCACAGAATCATGGAATAAGCTAAGTTGGAAGGGATGACAAGGACAGAGTTCAGATCCCATCCCTGCAGAGCACCATTCTCAAGAATCACCCCACGCGCCCAAAAGCATTGTGTAAACACTTCTTGAACTCTGTCAGACTTCACACTGTGACCACATGACTGTGTTGCCTTTCAGGTGTTTTTCAATATCTCCCAGAGTAATCTCCATAACTTTATCAGGCATCAAAGTGAGACTTACAGGCCTGTAGTTTCTGGGGTCTTCCTTCTTGCTCTTCTTGGAAACTGGGACAGTGATCACCAGCTTCCAACCAGCTGGGACCTTTTCAGATTCCCAGGACTGCTCAAAAATCATCAAGAAGGGTTTTGCAATGACAGCAGCCAATTCTTTGAGGATTCTTGAATGATTCCCATCAGATCCCATAGATTTGTAGGGATCCAGCTGGGGAAGCAAATCCTGCTCAATTTCAGGGTTGAATGGAAGCTGATCATTCCCACAATCAGGGTCCTCCAGCTCAGGGCACTGAGACCCCCTTGGTCCATCATCCATGTTGAATTTAGAGGCAAAAAATGCATTAAACACCTCTGCCATGTCCATGTCCCTCCCTGTTTGTGAGGTGAGCATCTTCATCCTATAATGGGCCAAAGTTGGTTTTGCACTGCCTATTACCATTAACATAGTTCAAAAAAACTTTTTAGTGTCCGCCCCACATTTCTTGCCAAATTCAATTATTTTCTCACACTAGTGAATTTTCTTGCTGTGAAACCCCATGTTCTGCTGTGAAACCATCAACACAATTGTGCTGCCATTCAGTCCTTGGTGTGACCACATTTTCTTAAACCTGGGCCTGATACTTGCAGGAAAATAGACTTGGCACAGACTGAGAATACCAGATCCTCCAGTGTTCCAGTACCAGCTCTGAAGTCCAGTTGGCACCAATTCAGTGGTCACAATGACAGCTTTAAGCATGACAACCCCCTGGTCTCATTCCTGTGCTACTGTGAACGATCTGTGAGACCCTTGGAGAATTAGAAAGAACCTCAAAGGGTTTCAGGCTCCTAACTGAACAAATCAAAACACTCCTGAAGGTCTGAGGGCTAAGTCATGTTTCCATGGCCAAGTGCAGGCAGTTGCATGTCTCCTCTGAGCCAGCTGGACAGAAACTTGGGTAACCAAGTCTGGCATCAAGCCTGAGCTGCTATACCAAGGTCTCCCAAAGAGCTTGAACTGGACTTAGTGCGGTGTGAATATGTCCGTGCAGCTTTGGAGTTATTGATTCTTTTATACCTTATTCCACAATGATGTCCACAAATTTCTCTGTGCTTTGGTGCAGTATTTTGAAAAGCGAAATAATACAGCTTTGCGTGTCTGAGCTGATGTTTGTAGGAGGACAATGGAAGCTGCTCTGGTGACATCCCTGCCCAGCCTAGTTAGGTAGGGCAGGAAAGAAAGGTGAAGAATGATGCAAAGGGCTGAATTGCCTGAGAGCACTGCACTGACACACTGCACGGGAGGCTACAGGAATCCAGCCTTGAGGCCAGTTCGTGTTTTACAAGCTGATTTGTAAGTTCCCGGGTGTGCTTGATTCTCATTAGCAGCAGAATTGAGACTCAAACCCACAGCTTTCACAGTGCTGGGTTGCTGAGCCAGTGTTTAGATTTGGGCCCCATCTTGAAACTCCTCTTGTTTAACAAGAAGGGAGGCGGTTGGCTAAAATACAAGTACCTTGAGGGGGAAAAAAATGGAGAGAAAAAAAAAGAAAAAAAAAGAAGTGGAAAAGAGACATGAATGCCTAATGCAACAGAAAAAAAGAAAAAAAAAAAAAAAAAACACCAACACCAAACCCAAACTTCCTTAATGTTGCTGTTATGTCAGCTTGGGTTATTGGCAGTGGAAGTGGTTATTGGCAGCGGAAGTGAGACCTGGCTCAAGGCTAATATAACTTGTGCACCTGACTTTTTAAAAAGAGCTGAGATCTGGTTTCTTTATGGATGAGCTTTTTTTTGTTCATGGTATTGGTCCTCTCTCCAGATTTCTTTAACTTTCCTTTCAGCCTTCTTTGCACTTAATTGTCTCTCTGTCTTTCCTCCTGCCTGAAAACTCTCCTGTTCCGTGCAGACAGCAATGGGATCCTTCACACCAAAGCTCATTCCTCTGGCTTTGCAATTTCTAGGGTCATATAGGCAAACCATGTATGATTCAACAAGCTGGTGTTCAGTGACAGAGTTTGGTATGTCCCTTGTCACAGTCCAGGGCCAATGAACATATGAAGCCTCAGGAGTGTGCAATAGAGGCTCTTCAACCAACAAGCTCACCATCTATCACTTCGCTCCTAACTACTACTTCTTTTGGCTATCTTAACTCCCAAAAGGACTGTCAATTTAACCATAACTACCTAAGAACTGCCAAGTCTCATTTTATGAGCTGCTTTTGAGAGTTTAGCTATTTAAGGCTGATTTTAAACAATTTTTATTGGTACTTCGTGGCATGTGCCTGATTTACAGTGCTGTAAATAACCACAAATTAGGGACATTTCTTTCTTTACAGTAAAGGCATATTATCTTGAGCATAAGAAAGATAGTTTGTTGGTAAAGAACTGGAGTGCAGGCCTTTTCTGCCACAGGCTTCCTGTATGAGTCCAGGTGAGCCTTACCCTGAGTTTGGTCCATGCAGACAAGCTGAGTCTCCCCTGAGGATGCTCTAAACCTCAGGAAATGTCTTGAGATGTCCCTCAGTGCTGTGGTAGGAGACAGCAGTGCTGTTTCATAAGTGGCACACTCAGTTCGATGCACTTAAGGAACTGTGGGTTTCTGATGTTAAGTGTAATTTAAAATTTCATCTCAGTCACATGTCCCAGTGCAGGCATCACCTTCTGCAGCACTTCCATCTCTTCACTGACTGCAGCAGGAGACTGAGCTACTGAGACCAGATGGCCAAATCTGACACAGCTAAGGTTGGGGAAGACAAATCCTACTCAGGAAACAAACCATGGGGACCCACACCACAAAGGCTCCTATGGGGCCCAGGCCACCACTACTGACCTCCCTTTGCAGTATCAACTGAGGGGCACACGGAAGCACATGGATAACCTCATCCTAGGCAGTGGGAAACCTGTCTTTAAGAGAGACTTCTTGCTGCCCAGGAACTCCTGGATATACAAGTTCAGGTTTAAGATAAAATGTTTCATTTAGGACCTTCCCTGTGACTTGGGAATGTCCAGCAGAGCAGTCTGATTTATCTCGTATTAACGGGTGCAGGGAGGAGAATCTTCACTCTAAAGGGTTTGAAGTTCTGTTTCTACACCTTTTAGAGAATTTTTCTCCCAGATCTGAGAACTGGAGAATGTGCTCATAAGAATCAGAAGAAATCCAGAAGTCAGACAGCAAGATAACCCTGCTCTCATTTTGGGAAAGGACAGCAGACTCAGGGACACCACACTGGGGTCTTCAGTGCCGTCACTGCTCTGCACTAATGGGTTCCTTTCTGACAGTAAATTCCCTATTCATGTTTGCTACCTTCACATACAGAGAAAAGGTTCTATTCATAGGGAAGAGTGAGAGTGTATAACTGAAGTACATGGCTAAATGCTTTGGGCAGCACTTAAAATGTTAATCTTAATCTTGTGAAATGGCCACAAAATATGCGGCCGGATTTTAAAATGTTCCAAGTACTCAGTGGCAGCCAGTGGAGTCATGAAAAATGGTCAGCAGCATTTCAGCTGAATCTTTGTGAATTAAATGCCAGGTCAGCAAATTGGAAACATTTTGTGGAACGAGACAACCATGTTTAATTTCTTTGGATTCTTTTAAGAAAACTTGGAGATGCTCAACCCCCAATTTATATATATTTTTTAATGAATAAGTCTAGTTTTTTAGATTTACTTTCATTGTCTTGAAATGTAAGATAATTATAGTAAAAAGGATTGAAATCAACACTGAAATAGAAATATTTCAAACTTACAAAAATATTGACGTTTCCAAATTATGTTTACTGACTTTTTAAAAAATGTTCTTTTGACTATTTGTCTTCATTTGTTTATGTATTTACACTTTCTAACACATTTTAAAACAACTGAAAAGAAAAAAAAAAGTTTTCCATCTCGAAAATATCTACAGGCAAGGAAAATACATTCTCTATAGTTGCACCGAAGAACTTTTAATGCTCATTGTCTTGAAAACAACAGCACTTTTGCATGGTGACCTGTGGATATAAAAGTCCGTATCTCAGTACTTTGTTTGAGAGTGCTGGTTTTTATGCTGAATCATTTCAGCCAGCACAATGCTGCTTTTGCTTTAGGTCACCTTTGTATCAGTGTCCTGTTGCCTTCAAATAAAATGGAGTTTAAGAGAAACTGTGAGGCCTTTTCCACAGTGTGGGATGTTGAAAGGAATTTACATTCAGATGGAAAATGAAGGTAGTGAACACAGCAGTTGCTAGTACTTCTCAGCCTTGGAGAGCAGACATTCACCACAGTAATGGAAGAACCTATGTGGTGTTCATTCATGCATGTCAATTACAAATAATAGAGCAAGCAAGAGAAAACGAGGGGATCAGATTGAAGAAGGCATCTCCGTGACTTAAAAAGAGACTGCAACGGCAATAATAAATATATTTCTCAGTGAGCAGTGTAATGGCAATCAGAAAACTGAGAGTGCTCCAAGTTTTGCACCAACCTTTTACTGGCAGTGAAACCACATGCAAAAAAAAAAGTGATGAAAAAGCCCAGCAAACAGCCAAGAGAGTCTCACCGTGCTTCAGGATGTAGAACAAAGAAAATCTTAGTAATTTCCAGTCTTTTAAACCATTGACTACAGTCCTGAAGCTGACATCTGCTAAGCAGGTTGTCTGTAGGTGGGCAGCAGAAAGGTCTTCTCAAGAGCAGCCTGCCCAGACTGGTGCAACCCCATCAGGCCATGCCCAGTGCCAAATTGGAAGAGATTCGGCTGGAAAGTCTGGTACTTTTGTCACTTCAAAGTATGTGAAGTGTTATATAGTTACAAGTTATATTTGTCCACCCTCTCTCACATTTTTATTTAAAAGCCTTTCCTTTATGGACTGAGTTCCTGGAAAACCCCATCTCCCTTACTGCTATCTCAAATAAGGCTACTTGCAACAAGTGTTTACCATGAAAACAACAATATAGGCATTGCTGTGTAATCCAGTCAATATCAAACATCTTCTAAGAAACATCAATCTGATTCCCTTTCAGGGACAAAAATACAAGGAAGCTGCAATTTTTTTTGAGATTTCCTCATGAGTAGCTGGGGTGGGAACTATATACACAATTTATAAAATGAAATATTCCCCATATCTGTTTCACAAGGACCTGTACCAGCATGAGAGGAGGATTTGATGGTACTTGAATTTACAACTTGAAATTAAATACAGGCATGTGGAAACATTATTGTGTAAACTAATACTAAGCTGTTTCTTGCTGCATTCCCTCAACAGCAACAAAATAGTAGCATGAAAACTAAAGACCAAGTGTAATTTTTTACCTTGTTCTGTGAGAATGAAAAGAAAACCTGTCCCATGTAGAAGGAGTAGTCATTACTTTTTCGTCTGTGAAGTTTTAAATGTCACAGACCCTGGGCTGAACTCTGCTTTCATCAAAACCAATGGAGCTTTGATACTGGTTTCCACTTGAGCATGTAAGATCCCAGAGATTCCATTTTTCACCTTTTACTGAGAATCCTGGTACTGTACTCCAATGTCTTGCTTTCAGTAGTTTGTTCTGATGGCTCCTGTTACTCAAGTAAGAAGTAAATTTCAGAGAAACTGTAGCTCAGAGGCATCACAGCTCTGTGCTGGTGATTCAGCACTGCTCTAGCCTGAGGCACGGCTGCACCAACCCAGACAGAAGGGCAAAGTGTTCTAAGATGCAACCAGCTTGTCTTCTTGTGTCTTTTACCCACTTCTCCAGGCCCCATAGATCAACCAGGAAACCACCAAAACAAACCCTTGAGGCTCACCTGTGCCCTGATCCTGGCCACACCTTCTTCACAACAGCAGGGCAGTAAGAGGCACTTGACCCCATAGGGCAGGATAGGCAGCCCCATTTCTGGCTATTTGCATTGCACAAGGGTGTCAACTGGTCCACCAAAATATGTGCTCCCCAGCCATAAAAGGGCCAAATTGTGGAATTCCAGACAGTTGGCTGACTTTTCAGGGATCTACAGGGACAGCCAGTCAAGCTGTGCATAAGGCAGGAAGGTCCTGAAAGTAACAATCAGCATGAGCTTCTTATAAACCTATCACATAAACCAATTGATTTCCTTCTATGACAGCAGAGCAAATTGCATGTATGGAAGATACACAGCAGATCAGACAGCTACTGGGACTCTAGTTAGACTTCTGGCAACCTCTCATATAACATTCTTATAAATAAGCAGAGGAAATATTATGAAGTTGAAATTACCATTCAAAGTGTATAAAACAAATGGAAAATTCAGGGAAGTTATTAGGGACTCATTGTCAAAGTGAAAGTATCCATCAAAGACTTCCACTGGGGTTTGTCCTTGGCAGTTTGTGTTCAGTATTTTCATCAATACCTTGTCTAAAGGAATAAAGGAAAGGTTCCCCAGCTGTACAATAAGTGCTATTAGCTTTATACAACCAGTTCCTAGGGGGCACATAGCCCGGAAAAGACACCTGGCTGCTGCTGCTGGGGTGTGCTCCCCCTGCTTCCACTGTTCTTCACGGTGGTCTGGAGCAGAAAAATAGTGTAGCTCCTGCAATGCAGAACCCTGATACACTTGTTTGTTGTCAGCTTGGTTCTCCTTGCAAGTATATCAGAGGCCAGGGCTAGAATTCTAAATTACTTCGATACATTGGAGAAATGGCCTGAAAAGAAACAGAATTCATCATCTGTATTGTCAGTTGACCTGTGAACAAGGACCTGTGAACAAAAGTGATGAACTGCACAGAGCATGGTGAGGTAGTATCCTGGTTTCCTTAAAAACCATGACAGGAGTTCTGTAGAAGATGAAGGCTGATCACAAGGTGAAGATGATCCAAAACTCTTCTGTTATTGTAAAAAAGGAATGCCACACTGAGTTATACATGTAGGCGTTGGACTACTACACTCTATGATGTGTGAGTGAATGTCTTCTGCTCTGTTGAGCTCTGCTGGGACTGCACTTACAAGAGATAAATACCAACTGGAGGAACCCAGTTACCATACTTAGGGGTGAACATGTTGTGAAAGGGAGATCTAATTGACCTGGTGTTATTAAGTGCAGAGAAAATTATGAACTTCAGGTATATGTGGTCAGCAGACACACAGAGAATAATTTCTTCTTTGTACAGCAGTACCCTTGAGTAATAATGGGTTTTAATTGCAGCAAAGGAGATGGTAGGTATGTTCCTGAGTAGGACATGCCAGCTGAAGGGGGCTCAGATAGGGAAGCACTGGAATACATATTCTGTGTGTGTAGCAGACTTTCCATCAAGTAAGCTTTTAAAAAGAACAGTTAGAGACATATTAATCAGGAATTAAATAGGTATCATTGATCGTACTTCGAGACAGGATGGCCTCTTGAGGTCACCTCTCCACCCTGATTTTCCATTTCAGCAATCTGCCTTATAAACATGGCATGGTCTGTTGCTCAATAGATGGTTAAAAGAGTGAATAGCAGCTGGTTTATTCCTCTGTTTTTGTGAGGTGTGTTTACATTCCAGGCATAAGAGTGGAGGGGAAGGACAGTAAGTTCTGATCCCACCAGCCAGCCAGCAGAGGAGACTGGGCAGCCATCCATTGGAGGTTGTTTAACTTTCACAGCCTTTCAGAGTCTAACATAAGGGACAAAGGTGGCTCCCAGATGGAAGACAACAGACTTGGAAAACATGAAAGTTGACAGAGAGGCACGTACATTTAATACGTAAGTTCAAATTGCCAGAAGAAGAAAGCAAGGAAATTTCCAACTAGGTGCAACGGAACAGCTCCTGAAAGATCTGTAAGTGCTTTTGGCCTCCATAGAAAATACTTGGGCAGAAGCCCTCCAGAAGGTATGTTTGTTTTGAGCAGAACCTGGAGTTCCTGCACAGAGCTCTCTGAAGGCTGTGTTGCAGGATTAGCCCATATTCTCTCTACTCAATGTCATGGGAGACTGAATGTTTTCACTGTTTTCTGGAGCCTGACACAGGCAGACAGACCACAAAGAAAAACACGGGAACAGATCCTATAAGCCGCTTCAAATAACACTTGCTCCAGAGCATCTGGTGAATGCTGAGAAATTCTCGTTTCACAAAAGATGCCAACAAGGGAAGAAATTATTTCACAGTTTGCCTCAAGCTTCAAAAGGGGTTACTGAACATGTTAACTGACCTGCTTTTGGACAGGCTGGTTTGTGGTCACTGCCACTAACGAACAGGAAAACAAATGCCTGTAGTCTGAGCAGGGATTCACACTCTGCACCACAAAGCCAAGGAAATTGCTGCTGGAGAATCCCCAGAGCTGCTCAGTGAGTGCACACAGGCTGGCAGGACGTGTGAAAAAACATCAGGAATGTTCCTTATGTGACAAGATGGATCATTCAGAAGGAAGACTGCTTGGAATGTAAAGATTTTGTATGTTGACTCCGGGGAACACTGAATGCATTCCTAGGTACGAGCAGCTCACTTCAGAAAGAAGCTGGGGGACAGGGAGATGGGAGGGCTGGTAGGTAGGATTAGGAGGAAAAACACAGTCAAGCTATATACAAAAATGGAGAATGAGCCAGAAGTAGAAAGGGGGAAAGTAAATCAGAAGTTTAGAGTCTCACATACATTCATTATGATATGGGTTGGGTTTTTTTGCAAGAACCAACAATTCCATTAGCCAAAGAGATACACAGTCACTTTTGATACAAGAGAGACAAGAATTTTATTACCATTGTATCAAATCCAGTGAATACAGAAAATTCAATCCCTTTTCTCTGCCAGCTACAAGATTCACAAGGTGCTCACTAAAAAGACTGACAGTTCCTCTGTTTGTCTGTGCTGAATAAGTTATTCTGTATGCAAAGAACTCATATATGGACAGAAATGTTCAGGAGGATGATGAAAACTGAAATGGATCCAAGTACACCATAATAGGAACAGGCTTTGGCTCTCAAGGTAGGAAAGAATATCAGAGATACTGCTAATGGGAACTGGTTATTAAACTAAACTACTCATCACTGGAGGATGGAAACCAGTCAAATGCCCTAAATCTGAAGGATCTGACCAACATAATAAATTACCTGTTAGTGACAGAACATGAATTCCTTTTCACCTGGTGCCAGGGATTGAAAAGACCCTGATTGTCACTTGCCAATATTTCAGTTAGACTGCAAGTCTAGTTCTTTTTTTAGACCAACATCTATTTTCTTATATTAAGATTCTACTCCTTTAACAAGAGTTGCAAAAAGTGACTTGTGAAAATATACTTACTTAAGGAAATGGCAGAAATGTCTCATGAGATCCTTACAGGAGCTACACATAATACTGATACTGTTATCTGTCTCTTGTCACCAACTTTTTATCAAATGGTTTTTGAGAGGTCTGCCTGGAGAATATAGTATGAACTCCATAGTCTGAATAAAAGTGTGAAACATTAAGAATTAGAACATGTCTTTTCAGAAATTACAGTCTGATTGTATGTAAAGACAGCATTTTTTCTCTATTTCTTAGAACTGCCAGGCCAGATATTTTTCAAATTGCCAGCAAAAGCAACACAGCAGTGAATGTTCTGGATCCAAACAACAATAATTATTATTAATAATTTAATTATTTTCTTTGAACTGAATTAAAATGCAAACTTCATTCCTCATTCCTTCAGGTTGGAATTAACTCTGCTCTTTAGATTAAGGGAAAATGTGAAGTCCTAAACCATTACAATAGCTTTGTCTGCAACTTTTCTCCCTCTCTCCTTGCACTTCCCAATACATCCTTACCACCTAGGAGATGAAGTTTTTTAGGGATGAGTTGACTTTTACAGGACCTGGCTCAATAGGGCACAGGACTAAGTTATGGGTTCTTTTAGACAATGTTTACTACTAAAGAAGAACCAACTACTGGATAAGAATAAGAATAATCTTGAATAAGAATAATCTTGTAGGGTTTAGGCACATTTTGATCTTGATTTATGAAGGCACTGGCTGTGCCACCCATTTCTGTGGAGTGGAATCTGTATTTTGTCATGCTGGGGGGAACCAACACTTTTAAGGCAAAAAGCTATGAACTGGATACTGTAACTGCTGGATAAGTAGATTTGCATTTTGAGTGCTGCCATTTATGAAGTCAAAAAGATGTTGCTTTTGAGATAACACTGGAGCTGCAGAGAGGGCCTGAAAACATAAAACCCAGTTGTGAATGGAGCCTTGAAACATGAATCCAAACCCACAGCCAGCACTCACAATCCTGCTGAGAGAGGCTTTTTATTTACTTTTCCACACCATTGAGAGCAACAATTCATTTACTCCTTATATATATAAATACATACACACACGACACCAAGCAATATCCTGCTGATGTGAAATGCTCCCCTGGCCTCACACCCTCCCTGCTGGCAATCCCCCTCCCAGCCAGTTCCCTTCCGCTCTGCAGCAGCGCAGCCCTGGGGTACGTAACTGAGAAACCTCTGCTTCAGACAAGGGAGAAAGCTTCATGAATCACCAAAAAACACTTCTCAGGTGGGAAAAACACATTCTTTGTTCCTCTACATGGAATTAGAAAAATATGTGTAGAAGTAAAGCCCTGAAAACCCCAGGAGGGCAATTGAGCTTTTTCTCTTTCCTTTTTTTTTTTTCTTTTCTTTTTTTTTCTTTTCTTTTGGTTTTGTTGAACTTGTGAATTTTGGGGTGGTTTAATTAAAGTCTTAAAATTCTTTAGCACTAGCATTCAAATGCTTCATAGTTTTTCCCCTGCATTTGCAGAGTTTCTGTCCTCCTCTTTTTCTTGTGTCACGTTTACTCTGCAATAAAACAATTGAATCACATGCTGGTACATAAATATTGGCAGATTTTTAGGTTTGCTGCTTTTTTCACTCAGCCTATTGGGCAAACAGCCTAGAAAGGCTAAGTTATTTGCCAGAGTTTGAATTTCTGGCAAACAGTGCAGATCCAGTACAAATCTCAAATCATATTTTAGGAATGCCGTGCTTCTACCGCACCTTTCCAACTCTTCTCTCTGTGCTCTAATGACTATTATGGGGAAATGCGTTCCAGAAATGTGAAAATCAATGTAGTGGGAAATGTACCAAAACCACCTTTCCACTTATACAATCTCAGTTGTCCAAGAAACACAATTAATTAGTGTTATTGAGCTGTTTAGCTTCCCAATAAAAGCTTTTTGAATGATTATATGAAGAACCATTGGTACTGGAGACTTCATACTGAAGTAATTAATGGGAGTTGATTATATTCTGACAAGTTAAACACAGGTTTGTTTGATATTACACACACATGGAAAACACATGCTCTATTGAGCTCAGTACCTAGGAGTTTAGATTAATGGTGTTGATGAATTATGTGGAGATTATATACTTTGCAGACATATAATGGACCTGATTTTGAAAAGCAGGCTCTCATTTTGCTCTGGCAATTTTGAGGGTGTGAATAATTGCAGGTGATTTTCTAGCAGCTAGACATCTCGCTGCCTGGTGGAATTCCTTTGGGCAGAGGTCATGCCTGGTTTTGTGCAAGGCACCAGGAGGCACAGGGACAGTGCCTGTAGATGGTGAGGAGCAAACCTGCCCTGGTGCTGCACACTGGAACCACAGGAATCAGCAAGGACAGCTCGTTCATGCACAGCCGTGGCAGTTCGCTGGGAGGGAGCTTTCAAGAAATGTGTTCTCTGTCTAAGTTCAGGAGCATGTGGTGAACTTGAAGCTCAGCCCCAAGAAGGGAAGGAGGAAGCTGTCCCTGAGCTTTGTCCTGCTGCCAGGCAGATGTTGGCCACAGACCTGACGCTTATCCCCAGGACCAGCTGCTGAAGCTGTCTCCATGGGACATTACTCAGGTTCAGCCTAATATCTCAGCCTACCATGTAGCATCTTTCTCTTGAGACTCTGTCTAAAGGCAACAGAATGTCATTGGGATGAGGACAGAGGTAGTAATGAATGTTAATGTTTAAGGCCTGCAGGGGATAGTCAGGAGTTAGAAGTTCAAATGGATGGCTTGATTCAGGCAGGAAATTAATTCAGATTTTGGTTTGGTTGCACTAGTCTGACATGTAGAGCAGCCTGCACAAGACAGTCAGCCCAGATCTGATGCCTTTCCGTGTTGCTTACCCACAGGAACACATCAAACCAGTTTTACAGGGCATTTACTGAATGCCTGGATCATCAACCAAGCATGCTCTATCAATTTTTCTAGAAACCTGCCCAGAAGAAGCTAGCATTATATATATCCCAAACTATGAAGGCAGGCTGCCTGCAAACTGCAGGTAGCAGTCTGGCTTTCACAGCACTCCTGGGAATAGCTTCTGGGTCCATGAGGCAGCTCAAAGATGGATGAGCATCTCCTTCTGACAGCAGATCCTGATGAACCCTGAGGATGTGATTCAGTTCAAGACTTCAAATCTGTGAGTCAAGATGCAGCTTCCCATGTGAACCAGGCAGCTAAACTTCATCAACATGATGGAGATCTTACCAAAATTGCCAGGGAAGGATGAAGAGAGATTCTGTCCCTCTAAAGTACAGTTGTCTTGCTAAACTGCCTACACCTCCCCTGTACCTGTGGACACCTACCATCAGAAACCCCCAGTTAGGTGTCAGGCATCAGGTGAAACCTTGCCTTTAGGGATACATAACAGGTACAGCACAGCAGCAGCAGGCCATTTCCAGCATCTCTGTGATCACAGCTGCAAATTGGCTGCTGTGTCCAGACCTATGCTGTCCCTTGGATGGGACACGTCCATCCCCCAGTGGCAGCAAATCATCACCAAAACCACCCAGCTCTATCCAACAAAGAAAAGAGCCCTCTGATCGCTGCTGGCTGCAGAAGCATGGGATATCAACACCCAGAGAAGGGCAAGAAGGAGCAGACAACCTTCCTCCTGGGACTAGCAAACCTTCCCCAAATTTTAGTGTTCAGAGCTATAAAGCTTTTCATTTCAGGCCAACCTGGCTGAGAAATGAGTTGAGATGCATCATTCTCTATACTCAGTGTTTGTACCCAGAGACTTTCTTTATGGTATAGCCTGAGGTATGTTGCACAGAGGGAGAAGGGGAAGGACATGCAGACCTGTTTCAGTTTGATGTTAAAGACATGAGGAATAAATGTGTGGCACCAAGATGTGCCTACAGAGGTACAGTAAGTGCAAAGTTAAAGAGGGCTACACAGGAGGGTAAATTTACATTACGTATTAAGAAGAAATTCTTTACTGTGAGGGTGGTGAGGCACTGAACTGGTTACCCAGGGAAGATGTGGGTGCCCCATCCCTGGAAGTGTTCAAGGTCAGGTTGGATGGAGCTCTGAGTAACCTGGTCTAGTGGAAGGTTCCCTGCTTATGGCAATGGAGTTGGAGATAGATGAACTTTAAGGTCCTTTCCAAACCAAATCATTCTATGATTCTGTCATACCCTGGACAGTGGAGCTGTGATGGAAGAACTGAACCACAAGAGAGGAAAGGACAAGCTCCTCTGTCTTTATCTCTTCACACAGAAGACCTAACATAGAATCACTGGTGTGGATTCTTTATACGGTTTGTTTGTCTGTATACATACCTAACCCTTTCCTAAGACTCTGCTGCTTTGATCACTCACCTAGCTGCAACCCTCTGAGAAAAACAGAATTAAAACTCAATTCTGCAATTATTTACTGCCTCCAGGAAAGCATAGTCATTGTTGGGAAAGGACTTTTAAGTCTCCCCCATGGTGACTGACATTGCTGGAGGCAGTGGATAATCGCAGAAGCAAACCCCCATTCTTGCAGTGCTAGAGGACAGGAAGCAGTCCTTTCCTAGCAAGGGGAAAGACCTGGCTTCAGCCTCTGCTTCTTAATTAGCTGCTGCAGGTGGAGAGCTGTGCAAGTCCCTCACATTGCTTTTATAACTATCACATCTTTATGTGGCTGAACTGTTTTTTTCCACTGTAACTTGGACATTTTTGGAAAAGAAATATTTTGGGTCACATTATCAATTTTCCCCCTATGGAAAGCTTATGAAAATTAATCTATAAGCAAATTGATGTGAGGAAAAAAAGTTAGCAGAAATGTTTTCAAATGGACAACTTTCAAAGGACTTGAGCTCATTCCATTTGAATTACAAAGCCAGAGCTTTGATTCAGCCACTCTCTGATTCCCTACCTCTCTTTCCCACCCATGCTTCTTTGCATCACACTTGAACGGGTCTCCAGTGACTACGTTTTACCTAATGATTGAATTTACCATTGGCAGAAGTACCTTGATAGACTGTTCTTGAGCCTGAATGCTCCACTTGCTGCCCACAGCAGGCACAAGAAGCCTCTGAGCTGTGTTTTGGATGGTGATGTGCTAATCCATCTCAGACAGGTGAAGGAAGGTACTCCTTCTCCAAGACCTGCACATCACTGTGACTTTCTGGTAATGGTCCCAAGACAGTTTTCAGCTAGGGCAGCAATTTGTCTGCAGACATCAAACTAACCACCCTAGACTAAGGCAACCATGAAGATACCTGACTGTGTACGAATCTCATGCCACTTTAATTAGGCAAGCAAATTAGCAATACTAAGCTAAATGGCTGTAACCTACAAGAACACAACCACACCTTTTCTTTAAAGTGAGATGCCAGTTGTGCAGTCAGAGGAGCACTGAGATTGTCCTCAGAGGAGCCAAGGAGGCCTGTAAAAGCCACTATGACTTTGGGATAAATACAAGAGACAAAAGCCTTCAAGATGTTTTGTGTAACCAGAAAAGGCAAAGCGGCCTCCACACAGACACATGCATTCCTGCAAAAATGAGATAAAGAAATTGCCTCTGCTTACTGGTGTCTCATATCTCACTGGCTATTGGTTTTGTGTGGTTATGGAAAGAAGGCAGAGCAGATCAGAGAAGCCAAGGACTTGGCTTAAACAAACATCAGGATTATGGCTCCAAGAACAGAGGCAGGATGGAGGAGGAGAGGAATTTTGGCTAAGATGATTAGAAGGCAATTGCAACCTGAAAAAAGCAGTTCCTGATTCCTCCTGTGTCTGAGGACACTGTATATTCCCTGTAGATAGACGACCATAATAAAAGAAATCGGAGTCTATCATCACCTCCATCTCTGCTGTCAATGTTACCTGTATTTCCAGTGTGGTGCTGTTAAAGGACTGGGACAAGCCTCAGGACATCTGAACTCATTCAACTCCCCCAGGAAAAAGGTCTCCCTAGAACCAGCAGCATGAGACATGATTAAAGCAGAAAGCATCAAATGAAGAAGGAATAATCATCAAAAAGTCTCTCGATAACAGTGGAGAGACAACTTGTAGGTAGAGATGGAACTGCTTTTGAGGCAACATCTGCAAATGCTGCATAGTGTCTAGCCAGACTGGGAAGCCCCACAGTTGGAAGCAGAGACCTGTCTGCTGTGAACAAGGAGGATTTCCACAGAGCCAGGAGACTCGAGGGTGTCCTGACAACCCAAAATCTGCTAACAGACATGAGCAGCAGCAAGGAATGACAGATCTCAAAAAGTGTGTTGAGAAAGCAATGAAAGGAGCAGAGGTCAGAGCAGACCTCACTCAGCCACCTGGCTGCACAAGTGGGTTAGCCAAATGGCCTCAGTAAAACTATTTTCTACTTCATTTATAACCCTCAGAGGCCAATCAGGGAGAGGAGAGATTGTCCAGTTCAAATAACGCAAAACTTGATTTCTTTGAGAGAAAACTCCTTGACAAGCTTCTTGGCTCTGCTCAGCGTCTCAGCCAAGTGAGTGGCCAGGAGGAGGAATGGGAGAGGTTTCCAGCAGGCAGCCTGTGCACGCCAGCCCTGACCACGCTGCAGAGCAGCCCACGACAGACAAGAGCGCTCCAAGTTTGCAGGAGCTGTTGAGATGTGATGCACAGACAGCCATGAGGCAAAAAAGAGCCAGATGTGAAAATTAGCAGGGGAAAAGGGGAAAGTTGAATCCTCTGGCCTGGCTGAGGACCAGACAAGACCTGTTCTTGGCATAATCTGGTGCAAACAAGGACTCCCAGGATAAACGGGCAGTGGAACAATTTATACAATTTATGTTTAGCTGGACTTCAGCTTGCAGGGACAGATCAGTGAAAGGAAATCAGACACTTCAAGGGCTTGGGGAATTTGCCCCATCATTTGAGTTTTTCTCTGCAGCAGCCAATCAGGAAAGGAAGCAGCTGCTAGCAAGATGGACATTAATTGCCATGAACCCCATAAGCACAGATATGTCAAATGGAAAAGGTGACTCTAGTCTGGTCTGTGGCATTTTGGAACAATTGAAAATAGTGATAGATTTGGTTTGTAAAACAAGAGAAGTTGGCAATAATGCAAAAACTGAAGAAAGCAGTTAAGTGCTGGTACAGTGAAAAAGTTTGCTATAAAATGTCAACTTGCTATAATAGGAGTCTGGGCCAGAACAGAACATCACAAGAGGCTAATAAAAATCCTCTTTCCCAGTCTGAGGATTGCAAGGACACCACATTATGTCGCTGTATCGCAGAGGTACACAAAGGAGGCCCCAGGTTTTTGTTTAGATCCTCACAGTTGAAGAACAGAAGGAGGAGGCTGGTTTCTAATCATCCGCTGGTATCTGTGAAATGCATGGAAAAAGTGGACATTGCCTCAAGGATAACCATTAATAGAGCAGACATGCTAAAAACAGCAAGGCGTACACTGTCCAAAAGTGAGCCAACTAATTGGTCTCAAATGGAGACAGTGACAGAGAAACGTGCATTGGTCCAACGGTTGGGAAAGTTGGGTTTGAAAATTGGACATCTGGAATTTGAGCTTTATTTCTGGATAATCAAGATAGTGGGTGAGCTAATAAACAGTTTGGATTTCATTATGCCTAAGAGCTGAGTAAGTGCCAGGAAAACATGTCTTACAAAGCCTGCCTGTGAAAATTCTTTTAAAATATGGATCACAGGTGAGTAAAATTACATGTAGAAAACTGTTTTGCACAGAGCAGGGAATGGCATCTTGATAGGTGACATGCCATGGGGGGTTTTCAGACAAAGAAATCACTTCCCAGAAGCTGAAACTGATTTTGACACTAGGATCTCAAAGGGATTTTAGCTGCTCCAGTGTGGGTATATGGGAAGCAAGAATCTGTTCCCCCTTTTGTGCTAGACATTTTTGGTGATGAGCAAATAGAAGAGGAAAAAAGAGAGTAAGTGCCAGAAAGCACGATAAAGTAAACAGATGTAGCAAATATACAGATGAAAACTAGCAGGAAGAGAAGAGTGGAGGCAAATGTAGAGATTTTGGTGTTCAGTGCTGAGTGTGGCTGACAAACCTCTGCTGCTGAGGCTTCTGGAGTTGTTCTTCTCACTACAAAAGCAGGACAGGACTGTAATACAAAAAGGCAGGTACAGAGCAACCACTTCACTGTTTAACTAAAGCCAAGTACAGGAGACTGAGCTCTGACATCGCCTTGGGTATCGCTGGTTGTTCAGAGGAAAGGGCAGCCCCACATCACTCTGTGTTCCACTGCAGCCTAGTTTTCTGCTCTGGATCTCACAAACAGCTGTGGACCTCAGTAGAAAAATCTGTCACACAGTGGCAGAATGACTCTCTCAGTGGCCACTGAATGTGGCTTCTTCCCCACTGCCTTGGGGCAAGGGGTTATACCTTGAGCACAGCCCTGCACAACCACAACCAAACCACTTTTAAGCACCTCCACACGGCACTGGCACATCCATCCTGTGAGGAGGTGCCCAGAGGGAGCTGCCTCCCCTGGCTCCTCAGCAGGTCCTGCTGCACACATCAAAACCCATGGCCTCTACCCAGGAGGTGTACAGATGTCTGAGACGAGCTTAAGTCTATCAGGCAGCAATAAAACTCCAAAGAAAGGGAGTATTTCCTCATGAAAGAGCAGTTTGCTTTGGGCAGATGGGGAGTGAAGGAGGAGTTTCTGCTGACAGAATGACAGTGGAGAGGTCCTGAAACAGCCACTGCTCCTGGATGTGCAGGATCAGAGAGGACCTTGGTTCCTAACAAGATGTTTGCTTCTAAGCTTGCAGATATTGCACAACATCAGCTAGTTTGAGTGAGCTTGTGGGAGAAAATAATTGTAATGGTCACCAGAACATAATTTAGTATTTGTGGAGTTACTAAGGCTCTTGAGACAATTCACAGTTGGTTTTGTTGATTTTAAAATGCCTTTCACACAGGAAACAGATGCTAAGAGATACTGAACTTCTAGTTTAGAGACAGTATTGCTAAAGCAACATAAAGGATTTGAAAGTGTCCTGATTGCAGTAGGAGTCTCAGGCCTCTGAGTCAACTTGTTGTATTACTGAAGTACACCTTGGCTTAAAAGTCTTATTTATATATTCTCAAGACTGATTGGATGGAAATAAAATAACTATGGAATAACAATGAAAATACTCTCACAAAAAGGCATTGAATAGTTATGTAATAATTTGTTATTTAACTATAACTGCTTCAAATATAATTGTGATGGATGCCATATTTCTGTTTGTCTAGAACATTTAGACTATCACCATTGTGGACTCATGACACTGGTGAGAATGATTCAAAGGTGCTTTTAAAGGATTAAATGTATCTACTCTCTTTCAACAGGTTTTTTGGAACTTCAACCACAACAGCCTCCATATGAACCATGGAAAATGTTACACGGCCATCTGTGGAGAGACAAATGTCCTTTGGTCTTGTTTTGTGAAACTTGGGTGTTAGTTGGGACAGCATGTAGCAGAAGAACAAGAAAAGAAATATCTTAATCCAAAAAACAAGGTGAAAAGCTCAAAAAAGAGAAATTCTTCAGCCAAGTGTCCTGTAAAAGGGGAAAGGAACCATGAGCAGAATGCAGACCTCTTGCTGTTTAATTCCTCCTCTGTTGAGGAGAAAAAACTTTGAGAGATCACTATGAATAAAGAGGCCAGCATAGACCCCATATTATTTAATGTGCAACTTAAAGGTTAGCAATTTAAAGTTAAAAGGGAATAATCCTATTTTTTTTCTTAAACATTTTTAGTGTCATTAAAGTTCATATATGAAGTTTGCATGCAAACTTATTTATAAGTTTATATATGAAGTTTGCAGCAGACTTATTTATAACATTGTCTTTAAAAACCTTCTTCAGCTACATAACTCAAACTCCATCAAACCAATCAATCTCTGTTATAAAATTAACTGGTTGCTGGTAAAACTACCACTCACTTTTTTCCCATCAAAAAGAACAGTCAAGCCCTGTTTTCTGTAGCACTAACTGAGGCTTCAAGGCAGGAACCTGTCCTTTTCCAAAATGAGGTGATGTACATTCGTGTGCTACCAGTAACTGTGTTATCTAGAAACTTTCAAGCCACTGAAATTCTTTCAATAAGCTCCTTATTTCCAGCTTCACCTCCCTTCCCCCATAACAAAACACCAAGTGTCAGAGTTTCTTTAAAAAAATCCAACTTACATATTACCTTTGTGCCTCTGAGAACAATGGTTTTGTACTGTAAGATGTGGCAAGCTCATGCTAAAACAAAAGGACACTCTCTCTGTGGCATATCTGTTGTTCTCCCCTACTGAGTAAGGGTCTCACCTGTCCCCTACAGATTCCTGATGCTGAACAGAGATGCTGCTTCTGGCCGGAGCAGCTTCAGTACAGAGTTGGAGCGTTCAGAGATGTGTAATCATTTACACCTGTCCAAAGTAGATGTAAACTCTCTTTGCACTCACTTTACACAGGTGACAATGACTGCACAATGTGAGAGGCAGTGGAGAATCAAGCTCATAATGACTGCAAAGTGCTCAAGCAGGGTATGATGGAGACCAACAGAGGCACATGGGATACAGTGATCAGTAGGCAAGCAAATGTCAGCAGCGGTTTGGGGAGTCTATTTTCCCTCATTGTGCCAGCAGTGTCTATTATTTGCAGTGGAATTCATCCGTGTGTGCCCAGCAGATAATAAATCAGCTGCTGTGTGAATGCAAGAGGCCTGCCTGCTTCAGCTCTCCCTGGCACTGCTCTTGGGCTCCAGCTGCAGCAGGAAACCTGTGCTGCCACCCGGGCTGGAAGATGTGTGGTTGTGAGATCAGTTTACGGGAGAATCAAGCTAAGCCTAGGGGCTTTGTCTTGGTTTAGGGCATGTTTCTTGTTGTGAGTTAAACAGCTTATCCAAAAACCTATCTCGAGCACTGCTGAAATAGTACAGGTGCTGCTAGCCCTTTTTGTTATATTGCCTCCTAAAGCTGCCCAAAATCTAAGGAGTGTAAGAGCTTTCAAAGGAAACTTTCCTTTTTATGAGCTGTTGGATAGGACAGAGTAGACAGATCTAAAATTAATCTGCTGCCCTTTGTCAGAGCTCTCTGACCATAAGGATAAAGGCAGTAACTACCACATGGGCTATTTGGGGGACGTTGGAGAGAAATTTTTTCATGCTGGCTTTTTTAGCTTGGAGATTAGGATTTATATAACAACTTTGCCTGGTAGTCTGAAAAAGACCTTCTGAAATGTGTTCCTCTTAGCCTTACACCTGCCAGCTTTCTTCACTCTTCTTTCCCTTGCCTACTAATAGTGATGGTAAATGCATCCAGAGAAATACGGTTGCTATAAAGTACTGAAGTTTCTGTGTAGCGTGACATAAAATTACTGAATGTGAAATAAAGTATGTGTGTCATTTTTCCAAGGGACTTTTAAAATGTGCCTCTGGATATATATGAAAATATAAAATACTGCTCACAAAAAAATTACAGCAGAAAGCATACACTTGTGAAGGAAAATTACTTCATTTGTTACAGCTATCTTTTCAAGGCAGAGTCAAACTCTGTGTGTGACAGGCTGGAAATCTACGTGTCCCCACTGATTTTGCTGTATTTGCAGTACCTGGTGTGAGAGAGGGCTGGCCATCAGTGCAGGAGTGTTTCCTCACGTCTACAAAGTTCTGCAGAGCCTGCACTGAAGTCAAGCCCAACATTCACTCACATCCCATGACAATCAGGCTAAATGATTCACAAGCAAGATGATGACAGCTGGGACAAGGGACCGTTTTTAGTTTTAAAACAAGCAATTCTGAGTGTTGCTTCTGTGACCAGCTCATGTGTAGGAACATATCTACTTGGTCTGAAATCATCAACACTGACTGCACCCAGCACACACGAGTGACCCCACACCTCTGCTGCCTATGCCTGCAAAAATCCAGGGGTGTCTGTCTAAGACTTGGTACTGCTCTCTTGTGCCTCCTGTCTCCCTTTGCTCTGCTCTGGAGGCTCACTCAGCATGAAATAATGGGCTTCCTCCATCTGCCTTATTTCCCACTGCCAATGCCACATTTTAAGACTGCAATTTCTGAAAAGCTTCTATGAGCCTAAAACTGAGCAGATCAAATGGAGACCATTGAGCTCTAATGTGTCTATCAGCTCAAAGAGCACCTCTTTTTCACCAGTCTCTTAACTCCCTTGAAATATGTTTTTACAAATGAGTGTCTACAAGCACGTGTGAGTGCAAAGGCAGCAATGCAGTCTGAGAAATAACAGCTCCTCTGGTCCCCAGCTTGGCTGCCCCATCATTTGTTTGGTTCTGATCCTGTTAGGCTCAGGCAGGTCTGAAAATGCTATCCTTTGTTTTTTTAACCAAATCCACTGCTAAAGTCCAGCAATCACTGACATCCAGCGGCAGCCGAGGATAATTACAAATGTTTATTTTCTGAGACCTTTGTTTGCTACTTGGGAAGACTCTGTTACACTAAAGGTTTATTTTTGAGCTCTACAAAGGGACAGAAGTCGACTGAAGTAAAATACTGCTTTTGTCAGGCAGTATTTCAATGCTGAAAACCAGTATTGACAATCATCTCTGTGTCTTCTGCACAAAGGGGCTCCAAGTTAAAAAACTGTGCTGCTGTGCAGCTTGGGAGTAACCTCAGATGGCAAATTGAGTTCTGCCTTTTGCAAAGTGCAGTGAGACCAGACCTGAAGTTTCCTGCCCCAAGACATTTTGAGTGGAATAAAATTAAGCCTTGAGCAACAGTGACCCCACTATGTTGGTCTAATAAAAACACTGTGCTGCAGGTTGAGCCCTTCAGCCTCTCCCCAGCAAGGCTCAAATATCAATTAAATCCTCTGGTGGGTGATCCTGCCTGCAGAAAACAACATCAGAATTACCGTTTTTGCTCAATTCCATCCAACACAGATAATTAACAATTTCTTCATGCTTGAAGGGGGGATGGGAGGGCATTATGTATGTTCTTTATTACAGTGCAAATACTACTTCTTCCTAAATGCTGTTTACTCAGATTTCTTTTTTGTATAAAACTGTGTGGACTGTGGGACAACTGCTGAGTTATCTAGTTCTTTGGTTTGGGTTTTTTGGTTGGTTTTTGTTGGTTTTTTTTTTCCCTATGCAGACACTCTCTACAGTGTCTGACAGCATTTAGGGAATGCTCAGAAGTCATTGTAAGGAAAAAAGGTCAGATAGCCATAGAAAGCGTGGAGGTAAGCCTTTGAATGGCACAGCCAGGCCTAATTACTGCAGGAAAAGTAGATTCATCAGTGAAAGCATAATTATAAGACTAACTTCTGTGCAGGACCTCTTTGATGCTTTTTTCTCTTTTTCTTTTGGTGATGGTGGGGAGTAGGGTAATAAAACGAAAAGAATAAAGTCATTTTACTTTTATTTTTGTTCCTGTAAGTCTTTCAAGTGTATTAGAACAGAAGGTAAATTTTGACAGGCATAAAATACTTCCAGTGCAGCAAATTTTAATGGTTGCTGACATCACCATAATTTAAACTTTGGGCCTTTGTAAACAGTTTGCACAGACTGCCTCGTGAGCAATCTGAGCTCATTGCAAGGGCTCCGGCACTTCGAATGCACAGCTTCATCTGTCTCTTCCCCTTCAGCCTCCAGTCCTTTCTTTACTGTTTCCGCCCCTTCTAATACCTCTTTCAGAGAGAATATCCTTACAACTTTTTTGGCAGCCACCACAGGCCCCTTCTCACTGACATGTTACAGTAGTATCTGTTGGGGCTTTGGCCATAAACAAGACCCCATCACAGGGCATGAGCCATATCACAGATGCTCTCTGCAGCAAGGGATTCAGGGGTGGAGGATGTACACAAAGAGGGGATCCGCAGCCCATTCCTGGGATTTGAGGCCACTTTCACTTGTGTATCCTGGTCTAGGTGAGAAGCTGCCCTTGAGGAGTCTCAGAGAAAGCTGGGAGAGGGGGAGAAGCAGCAGCACGTCTTAAAGTGACAGGTTTTAATGTAATGAAGAAAAGGAATTTCACTTTCTTCTCTTGAGTCTAATAGATTTTGTTTTGTGTCCTCTGCCCACATGGGTAGGGAAAGTTTTCTGGTTTGCACTGTATGGCGAGCCAAACTGAAGAGCTGTGGCTGAAAACGTGGGAGAAAGGAGTGACAACACCTTCCTTGCAGCACATGAGGCCATTCCCTCCCTGGATCATCTTGACTGACAGTGCTGGGATGCAAGCAAGGGCTCTCCTCTTCCTCTGTCACTCCAACAGTGAGAGCCATTGCACGCTCATGGAGAGCATTAGGAGAAAACTGCAACGATCAGGAACGTGCTCAAGAAGCTGAAGGAGCTGAGTTTGCTCAGAGGCTGATCCAAGTCTCCACACAGCATCACTAATGAAGGATTGCTCTGCCCGTATTCGGGGAGAAAGCCAGATTTTCTGATACTGAAATAAAGCAGTCCCCTTTCAGAGCAGTCAGGAAAGTAATTGTTCATTCCTCAGGTTGAGCCGCACATATGCGATCTCTTTGTTAAGTGGCTTTCTGAATTTTTTGCTCCTTGGCTCCTCTAGTTGCAGGCTGTGTGATTGCCAGCCCTGAGCATCCGCCAGGACAGGCCAGTCCCAGCCCAGAAGGGCAGCAGGGCTCCTGCAGCACAGACACGGCTCTAAACGGGCCGCTGGTTACAGCCCCTGGACAGGCAGGGGGAAAAATCCACACTGCCCAAACACAGCTGCGAAAATTCATACAGGTCCCCTGGTTATAAAGCATGCAGACTCTTTATTTCTAGGAGAAGAGCAGTGTGTGGAAAAGGAAGGGAAGCCTTGGTGGCTGCTGCTGTCAAAGGTGAGATGGACAAGCAGAAAAATATTTTTTCTTGCAAAATAGCTATCAGCCTCAATGTCGTCACACTTTAGGTAAACAAGCAGAAAGTCCATCAGTGAAAAAGAGCAGGGTAACTAGTTCAGATAGAAGTGAATTAAATCTGTGGCAAGCTAAAAAACCAAAGGCAGATCTGTTTGTGGTATTGAAAAAACTTTGCTACTGCCTTGAACACCATCCTTCAGAGTGGAGGGGTTGGAGCGTGGCGGGGGGGAGACTGGATAACAGATGTCTCACAGACACCTCTCCCTCTCCTGCATGGTCAGGTCTGTAAAGTGGCAGTCTGTTTCAAGGATCTGGAAGTGTTGTTTAGGTAACCAAAACTCTGGTTCCCATCTAACTTACAGCTTCCAAAGTCACCATATATCTGTGTAGTTTTGATATAAAACACCACCATGACAGCAAAACAATATTTTTTACCAGTTTGTACAGGCGTAAGGGCTTCATAGACTTAGGCTGAGAAGAAATGAAGAGCGAGAAGCCCTTCTCCCATAACATTATCTGTGCATTGAGAGTTCTGGACTGGAGGAAGGCAAACAGCATTGCTCAATTCATTTCCATTAGAAATTGAACGGGCTTCCACATTCCTGGACAGCACATGACAAGAGGTATTGGCTCATAAGGAGCTATTTTGCAATTTAACCATGACTGGCTGAAGGACTTGGAAATAAGAAGTGTTTTTCCGCATGGACGCTATTGAAACGTGAGCCTGAAATCTTGTCCAGCCAACAGCTGGGACTCACACCTTTCTTTCTGTACCTTTATTTCTTGGTCCTGCCAAGGGTGGGTATTATCTGTCTGTTTGATAGCTTTAAGACTGGAGAAGGCCTTGGCTGAGCTGAGGGAATCTGTCTGAAAGCAAATCATAATATCAGGATTAAGAAACAGGCAATTTCTGTTGCTGGTGCTGTTTTCTGCAGGAGGCATCTCACTGTTATGTGCTGAGCATTCCAGGGCAGTGGCTTAGGTACCAGGCTCCTAGACATTACATTAAGGAGTGGCAGAAGGGGCTAAAAATAACTTTTCTGAGTGACTCTTCTTCCTAACACAATGCGTGATGGTTCCAGTCTTCTGTGACCACAAAAAGTCCTGCTCAGGTTCCCAGCATCTGTTACTTTAGGGAGATCTAAAAATGTCTTTCTCTGGAGGAAAAGATGGTTAACTTCACATTTTTATGTAGAAAAAGAAAAAATGAGCCTGCAAGACCTCTCATCCAGAGCAGCAGTTTTGAAGCTGTATACCTACTTTGAGGAAGATACATATTGAAGTCCCTGTTCTTTGTCAAATGAAGGGTTTTGAAGTCTTTGCCTCTTTCTACTGAGCAAGAGAAGTTGTTTGCTGGCTAGTGCCTCTTGTGAACAGCTCCACAGACAGACACTCAACTTGCAGCTTAGCAGTTTGGTTTTAATTTTTACTCTGGCTGATCCTTACACAAAGCAGAACAGCTTTAATTGCAGATGATGAGCATGAGAGAGAGAGCGAACCCCAAGCATTTCTGGCAGCCAAGTACTTGTTTGGGATTTGCCACACAGATGAGCAATTTGAATTTTCCTCCTCCATATGTTTAACAACTATTATGGTCTGCTGGGCTTTTCTGAAATACAGCTGCCTGCCTCTAAGCAGAAATTTTGTCATGGCTCTGAGAAGATACCCCATGCAGTGAGTATTTTCCTCTTTTTTGTCCCAGGGCTGCTGTTCTGGGTGAGCGCTGTTATCACGTCAGGATTTGGTAGCGGAGAACATTCCATTCCTGCTGTCCTCGTCAGGACCACGAAACCAGAATGTTAATTTTAAAAAAATTGCTTTGGCTTAGACTTGGAGTTTCAATAAGTCTTGAATTTTCAGCACACCAAGACCTCTGCACTGATTGGACGGACCTTGCTTCCCTGTGTATTTTTTAAAATAGCACCATGGAGCCACAGCAATAACATTGGCAATACGGATCCATGCACCCTTCACAGCATGTGGGATGGCATCTCTCCCGCACCAGCCTCCAGAGCTGAAGCCAGGAGGTTTGTGTGGGGAGGTGAGGAGGGATTTTACATCCCTATGACTAAAGCAGAACAAGGTTTCCAACCAAAGCAGATCTGTGTGCAGCACATGTACCACAGGATCCATGGGGGTAGAGCACTTCCAGAATTCCCTCTCCTTGTATTTGACATCTATCATTACATATCTGGTGGAGAAGGAAGAAATTGGCTTTGCCAATCCCATACCCTTCAGTTGTTGTTTGGTGGGACAAAGCAGCATGGCAGCTGACACACCTCTTCTGTTCTCAGTTCCCTCTGCATGAAATTTACAATGGAAAAGTTTAAAATTATCTCACCACTTCATATTGCTAATTTTTTTGGGTTGACAAAAATTGCTGTGCTGCTGTTTCTCCCTGAATTTTTTCTTTTGGGCAAATAAATAAGATATGTGGTGAGAAATTCCTCAGCCTAGTACTTGTAACTCTACACACAAGGCTGGGGTAAAATTTGGAGGACAAACAATGGGAAAGACCATCTCCAGTGAGACACATTAATGGAAGAGTGGACATGTGACAGAAGGCAGGTTTTCTGTTTTGTTATTTTCTTTTTGAGCCTTTTCAGTGCAACTATACTTCAGAGGTTTCTACTAAGCCATGCTTGAGGAGAGGGAAATAAAACCAAAGCATCCTCTGTCTCCTTGGTGTGGGGAGACAGCTTGGGTTTTCTGTGGGGTGACTGGGGCAGCATTCAAAATGTCTTGTGGGCTTTGCATGCCCAGCTTCTTTAGCATACTAACTTGCATCCACTGGCTAGTCTTTATGAAGCATTTAATTCTGTAGTTTTAGAGCTGTTGAAAAAGCAAAGGGAAGATTTATAACAACATTTGCTAAGTCTAGGCCAACTGGTTTGGCACAGGAAAGAACTATGTTTTTCAGAACAGCTTTTCAACATTCCACTGTTAGCTAAAATGTATGAAAATTACAGTTTTTAAATGACCAGATGTTTTTGCCGAGAAAGAAATAGATTGCCTGAAAGGAGAAGATGAGGCCTGAACTTGGGCTTCTATGCTACTACTGTCAACTTTTCAGCTAATGGATGACCTCCTACCATCTAAAACTACTAAATTTGTGTGATTAATGCTGCTAAATTGCAGCCACAGTATATTTATAATTTTCTCTGTCAGCTTGATACCATTTGTGCAGCATCACTATAAAAGGTGAAGGAGAGAAAAGGCGATTAATCTGGTGTCCTTGTACAGAACAATATGGCATAGCTCTCCTCAAAGCAGAAGCTTTCAAGTGAATTAAACTAATGGTTTCATCTGTTTCATTTCCAGCTCTATTTTTTTTAAATCAAGAGCAGCAGATCCTTTCCATGTTGTCTGCTTCTCTAGACAGAAACTGAGACTAGAAATGTTCTTGCTTTTGGCTTCAAAATGCTCAGCACAGCACGATCATCCAGTACTTTATTCATGTGACTTATCAAGAGCATGGGGATCTTATTTTGGCCACCCATAGCAGTCTAATTGGACTGGCCTGTGTTAAAAATCTGTGCTGGGTTGATGAGATTCTTCAAATGCCTTTCTTATTGCTCTCTTGAGCAGTTACCAGTCAAATGAGATTAAGAACAAAGAGAAGATGTGATGGTCTTGGGTTGCAATCCTCCTCCCTGCGTTATAGCCATTGTTTAAGGTGTCCAAAAGAAATCCCATAATAGAAAGCTCTTTTTGCATCTTTTCCTTGTTAAGGAGGGAATTAAATGAAGCTGAAGATGGTTGAGGAATTATTGAAACTACAGTTACATCTGTGCAATGTCATTCTCCTGTGGAAAGGAGCCAGATCCTTTGCAAGGCCCAGCTGGCTGCCTCCATGCCCAAAATACCAGGAGCTCTTGTGTTGCCACCATAGGTAGGAGCAGGAGCACCCCAAAACTCCCTTACCATCCCCACAAGGTGCAGCTTAGCCCATGACAGGAGCAGCCAGAGGCAGTCAGCACCATGGGGATCAAGCCCAGAAAGCTCCTGCTTCTGCTCCTAAAAAGGCATCATCGTCTGGCTCTGCTTCTCTTCTAAGAGAGTTGACAAAAAAGCTACTTAAAAATCTGTTTAAAATTACGTATTCTCTGCTTGAGGGTTTGCTAAGCTCATTATAGAAGTGGAATGAAATTCCACAGCACGTTTAGCATTTTTCTTGTTCTTATTTTCTGAGCTTTTCCAGCCTAATAGAGAATGACTGATCCTACTGGTGATCTGAGAAGGACACAGTGGAGGAATCGCAGCAGGCTGAGCACCATAGCAATACTGTGACTACCAGTTTGGCTACTTCATTGTGCAGGCTGATCCAAGGAGGGATTAAGAGGATTTTGTTTTCCATTTTTTAAGTTGAATGGGCTGGGATGAAAGCCTTTTACTGCATTTCTGAACAAGTCAGGATATTTAGAAAAGCAGTAACAATGGATTGCCCCAGACGCAGACTTTGAGCAATATAAAATAATTTTCCATAGGAGACTGACTGTATGAAACCACCCAGCTTCCCTGTCTTTGATCCTTTACTGGTCACTGATGACCTCTTGCCTTCCTCTGTTCCTTAAAGCCTTCTGCAAGGAGCCACCCTGCCGCTGTCTGGCAAGTAATGGGAAAAACGCAGCCCCGGAACGTCTGATTGCCAGGACGTATTAAAGTCTGAGGGATGTGTGGTGGTTCAGATCAAATACAAATCAACCATGAGCCACGGCTTAAATTTAGGTTGACCTTCACCCTCTGACAGGTTTGAAAATGATCGATTGTTTTTCATTTGTTCCTCTGCACCCACTCCCCCTGCTCTCCCCACTCCTGATTTCTAATTAAGGACAGAAGCAAAGGGAACAACTAATTGTTATCACCAGTTTGGATTTCCAGACTAAGAAACGTCAGTTCAGGGAAATGTTGTCCAAATGTTTTGCTAAACTGACCCACAGCCAGGAATTTTCAACACTGCACTCATTGCTAATATGTATGCATCAAATCATGCATATTTTTCTCTTTTAGCACCTACCACTTGTGCCTGAGGACCGTTCAGGTCTTGACCAAAGCTTCTGCCATAGAGACAGGATTATTTTTTTCCACTAGCAAAGAGAGTGCAGGCGAGGAGGGAGTAAGCCTCATGTTTAATGACCGATACCTCACTGTGGATTACTGACTTTCAGTCCCAGCCACCACAGCCAGCTGCAGACTTTGTTGACACTTCTGCAAAACCAAGGCCTCAGTACCTCAAATATATTAGCTTTTGTGACCCTTTGAAGGCTACTGCTATTTAGATAACTGCACTCATATATCTGCTGCTTGATATGTACTTGTTCTATGAAAGGAAGGGCTTTGCAGTTACCTCACCTAAATTGGGCACCGTTTTACAAAAACTATTACCAAGGCTGCACAAATGGCTAAGCAAGTGCTCAGTTCAGCAGATTGCAAAGGAGAAAAGGGCGTCTTGATTCAAAGCAGGCAAAACAGTACAAAATTCGTTATTAAATATCTACTCCAGCTCCTGCAAATTCGCACAGTAGCATGGGCACATATGGAAGCAAAGGTTCATCAGCTGGCTCCCAGAGGGGAGGAGAAGGCAGGTTTGTCTTCTTTCCCTCCCTCCCCCTGTCTCTAGCCCAGCAGTTATCTCAGATGTCTTATGCTATAAATGACCCAACTTCAAACCTTGCCTGTCTGATTTGGAGGGCTCCAGAGGCTTACCCCAACTTTTAGCTTCCTTCACAAGGAATACCAGACATCTACACCAAGCAATTATTTTATATAGTTTCCCTTTAGGTCATCTTGCAGCAGGAGGCCCACCCTGGGAATCACTCCAGTCCTAGCACATGGGGGCTCTCAACAGGCCAACACACTGAAGGACTGTTTCTGCTTTAGGCACTAGCAGCAGCAACCTGGGCCAATAAATCGCCTATCCTTCACAAATGAAAAATCAACCAGAAAAACCTGTACAAAACCTTATCTCAAAGTAGGTCCCCACTAGATTGATTTTCAGGTGTACTAAAGTCTATTTTTGTGCTTAATTGTACTCAACAGAAATCTGCCAGATTAGAAAATAACAGAAAGTTCTTTTTCTATATGTAGATGGGAAAAGGTGTCAGAAAGACAACAGATCTTGCCAGCAATCACATGTAATAATTTGGAAGCACATTATACCTCTAAATGAAGCATGTGTGTTAGTGTTCACACACATCACAGTGTCTGATTTTATGTTTAAAGACCATAAATAATTACACAGCCAAAGTAATAAAGCACATGCAAGCTACTAACATAGAGACAGCATGACTACATCAGTCCAAACTGTCAGGTATAGTTTACAACTTCACAAAATTTTGGAAACAACAACTGTGAAAACTGGCTATCCACATGTAGCAGAAATTTCTTCTGCTGGCTGAGATCATGCACAGAGCTGAATCCCATATGTGTATTTCTGTGAGTATCCACACTATAGGTATATATGCACAAATACTAAGACCACCAAAGACTTTTTTTTTTACACTTTCTAAAGCTTATTTAGATTTTTCTCTAACAGATGTAATGAATAACAAACAAAGCAATTGAAATCATTATGAGGATAATCCACTACCATTCAAAGTTTTTAATAATATCCATAATTTTAAGACACATGGCAAAGTATGACTGATACACTTAAATTCAGCATATTGGTCAGTATATCTGGAAGATAATTTTTATTCATTCTGATGTGATGCAGATGAATTGCAAAGGAAGACAGTGTAGACAGATTATTCTGTGTGAATTACATTATATTTATGAAAATGCGTACATATGTGTATATATAGTTAAAATGCTATGTACAAGTAAATATCAACAAATTCTGTCAAAGTCTAAATCTTTTAAAATTCATTCTTTGGAACAATACATACAAACTTCAGCTGTGATCTTGATCTCAGTCGGTGGAAGAGATTTGTGGGTACTATCAAGTAGACATTTTTCACAGTTCTCATTTCCAAACTTCTGCAAAGTAATAAATCACAGCTGACAATTAGTACTCATTTACTGTATTTCAAAATTGTTTTGTTCAGAAATCAAATTAAGCTTGTGAAGTGGCAGCAACTATACTTTCTCATTAGTTCAGATTACAATTTTTGTGTAGGGCATTTCTATTTGAGTGTTTTGAGTTATCACTGTTTTTTAATTGTACATGTGATAAATAAAATCAACCAGATTCACAACTGACTGTGATTCTGCTGGAGACAGAAGAGCTTCCTCCCCCAGACAGTGGAAGGTTTGGGATATTTCTGAGCAGGCAATTTAAAGCTAATTATAAGCTTAAAGGTAATTCCCTAACATTTTATTGGTTTGGTTCTATAAAACATGCAATAATTGTGCCCATTCTCAATATTAATTTTAACACTTTAGAATATTTCCAAATACATATGTTTCTGTTTGTTGGTTTCGTTTCCCTTGTTTAGTACTTGAAGCCCTCAGCTGAGATTTTGAGGGGAAGGAGTCAATTCCCATCAGCTCCTGTGCTCTTTTTTTCCTAACCAAAGGACAAAATCCCCATCCCTCTCAAGCCACAGAAGGTTCAGGTTCTAGGCCAGAATGTGACAAGCCACGTGTTTGATGTTAATCACTTTCCCTTGGGTCTCTCTCTTGATCTGTTCCTGTGTCAGACAAGGGCACCATCACAAACCAGTTTCTCGCCTGGTGCTGTCCAAGGTAATGCAGCCCTGCCACGCTCAGCTGCCCCTGGGGCTGCCCCATGACACACAGCTCAACACAGCTCTGTGCTGCACTGCTCACACAGCCAGGGACAGCATTGCTTCAGCAGCACTGCTCCCATGTTCTGGGGACTTGAGTATCAAAGGCATGACTGGAACCTCTTCCTCAGTTCTAAAGGCAAGACAACATGCATAGATCCACGTAACAGCTTTTCAACTTCCCTGAGTCTCAACAGGCCCTCTCAAAACAACTCAAACCAAACAAAGGTTAATATCTGTGCTTGAAGAGCCTGTGAAATTTTGGCAAACATCTAATCACAGTAAGTCAAAATGCATCATACATTATTTTAAGCCTCCTTAAACTCCCCAGAAACATGCCTATTGCTGTCTCAGTAAGTCTGATAAATTCAAAATTGCAAGGACACAAAAGCTGGATTTTTAACAGAGACTGCGTGCAACCATAGAGATCTACTTGGCAGGAAGGGAGAAAGAGAGATCTGTGTGCATGCTTGCATACACCTTCACTGTTTCAGGCAATGTATAATAATTTCCTTTCTGAATAGTTATAAAGTTATTGTAGCATTAAAGCTGGATAGACCTACAGTAATGGTATTTCCTGACATTTCCAAATGTTAAAAGGTCAACAAAAACAGTACGTATGGAAACAATCTCTCGTCATTACATTCTATAGCATGAATTAAATAAACATTTCCTCTTTTTTCTCCCTTCTCCTGTCATTCAGTGTAAAAATCTAAACTATGCTATGCCATCAAAACGGCATGAAGGCAGTAAGAACTTTAATTAAAGTAGAATTCAATAAAAGCAATCTATTCAGTTTCAGTCAGATCCACTTTTTCTTCACTTACTAAGAGGTAATGAAATTACAGCAGTAACCACTGACTTCAACATGAATCTGGCCAGAGAAACTCTTCTTCAAAAGGAAACTTCTAGTAGCAAGAGCCACTCATCCCTAACCAGTGCACAGACTGTCAACACACTATGTTCACTGCCTTTGCTTCACACATTGTGCAAGAGCACAGGTCCCAGTGAAGCAATAAAGTTCAGACACTGCCTTGTACACACTGACAAGCCCATCAACAGTAACTTTTTAACTGCTTTTGAAATCAGAGTAGGATCCAGCTGCTCCTAGTATCAGCCTTAATCTCAACAGGTCACACTATATTAAGAGACAGTTCAGCAGTGGGTTGGTCAGCATAGATGGGCAATGCCCATAAAATCCTAGAATCATTTGATTGGAAAAGAGCTCCAGGATCATCAAATCCAACCTGTGATTGAACACCATGTCAATCAAACCAAATCACTGAGTGCCATGTCCATATTTCTTGAATACTTCCAAGAATGGTGACTCCACCACTCACCTGGGAAGCCCATTCCAATGCCTAACCACCCTTTCAGTGAAGAAATTCTTCCTGATGTTTAATTTGAACTTTCCCTGGCACAGCATGAGGCCATGTTCTCTTGTTCTGTCACTGGTTGCCTGGCTAAAGAGGCTGACCCCCACTTGACTACACCCTCCTTTCAGGCAGTTGTAGAGAGTGACAAGGTCACCCCTGAGCCTCCTTTTCTCCAGGCTAAACAGCTCCAGCTCCCTCAGCTGCTCCTCAAATTATTCACTCTCCAGACCCTTCACCAGCTCTGTTGCCCTTCTCTGCACATGCTCCAGCACCCCAGTGCCTTTCCTGCAGTGAGAGGCCCAGAACTGGACACAGGACTCAAGCTGAGGCCTCACAAATGCTGAACACAGAGGGAGAAAGGTCACAGCCTGACTATCTGGTCCAGGAGAGAAATGCAGCTACTTCTGCAGCATGGACATGAGACACCAGCTCTGCACAGAGAGCGAGGTTGCCCTTTCTTAACAGCTTCTTGTATCGCCAGACAGCATGGATAATGTCTTCAGTGAGTTAAGCTGTAAATACGATTTCATGTAAAGTCTTGGTGGACACAATGATAATCTGCCAGAGACTGGCTGGGCTAAAACAGCAAAGCTGTGTCTTATCCTGATATTGAAGTCCTCAGTCATCTGGTAGGCTGGAACAAGAACAAGACGACAGGTTCCATGAAGAGCTGTCAATAAACTTTGAACCAGACTGTTGGCAGCAATGCTGACAATAAAAGCAACAGCACTGTGAAGTTCCCTGAAGCTGGATATAAACAGAACCCTTTTGCATGAGGAGACTGAAAGGCTCTGAACAGAAGACAAGCACTGCAGTGCAAGAGAAGTGGAGATGTGTATTGACTAGAGAGAATGGGAGACTGAGCTGCTGTAACATCCTGGAGACTCCGCTGTGTTTGGAAGTATGCAGCTGTAGTGTGCGGCAGGCGTGAAGAACCACAATAGCAAGAAAGAACATACTTTCATCAAAGCCCCTCATCTGGGCCACTGATATCATTATTTCTTAGGTTTGCTGAAGTTCAGGTTGAAAGAGCCAGTCTCCCTCTAGATAAACTACAGAAGTCACTCAGCTCCTTTATGGATCCATGTAAAGAAACCCATGACCACCTCTTCTCTATCATTATGGACTTTCATCATCGACCATTTAATACTCTGCTTTGGTTGTCTCTATCCCAGTTTTCCATTTCTCACTCTTGAGTGACCTCACTTCACCTGAAAATTATGACAATATTCAGGCAAATACATCAGGAGTACTTGCTTTAAGTGCAGATACTAAGTCCCCTGGATGAGAAATGCAAACTGGTGATTTTTGCTGCCAGCTGTGGGACAAAGCCCTGGGACCATCAATCCCATGTTACAAAGGCAGCTGATGATAACAACCACCCAGAGAAATGTGATTTCCTGACAGAGACAAAGAGGCAATAACAAACCAAAGTTCTGATCAACAAATCAGTGCTATGAGAGCCCTGATGAAGCATGTCTGAAGGAGGAGGCAGCTCTGTCAAAGTCAGTAAGTGAGACTTGGAAATGTCTTCTGCTGCCAATTTTTTCCATTGCTGCTAATGAGTTTCCTGTGCTTTCTCTGCCTCTTAAATACATTTTAAAAACAGATAAATAAGTTGGTCTGTACCAAGGATGTTTCTCACTTCATCAAAAGTGTCTTTCTTCTGCAGAAAATAACCTGCTAAAGCACAAGATAAAATGAAGATTTCTAAAATGGCACCACCACCTCTGTGCTATTCAAAACACAACCCCTCAGGCAGTACAACCACACCAAGTTCTATTCCCTGCCCCCCAAAATAACCAGCTGTGTCTGTTAGGGAATACCACAGGTTGCTGCTCAGCTTTGATTCTGTTGCAAGGCCAGTTTACTATAGGCATACTCAATGCTTTTGGTACAGCTCACCAACAGTGTCTGGAGAACAGCCTGACATAGTGAATTTCTACTTTGCTCTCATGTTTTGTGTGGGTGCGACAATAACTTCTCTCGTGGCTCTCTGCTTCCATAATTGGTGCTGCTTGTCTTGTCCCACATCTGAAACAGGGCCTGAAAACTGTATCCCTGCTAAAGAGAAGCTATTTCCCACACTGGCTTTGGCACTTCTTGGCCTTCTAGACATCTGTTATCTTCAAATGATTTTCCACAGACAGAAAATGCACAAACCCATACAGTGGTTGCACTGTGCATTGTTACTTTGGTCACCCTCTCTGTCTTATGGTAAGTTTTTCTTCTGGAGGACAAATTACTGCTGCAAACATCTGGAATGAGGCATTCTTACCATTTAGACCCACTGCTTTCAGCTGCACAGTAGCACACACCTAATCTATGTGCAGAGGATGACACTTCACCTTTCACCAGACATGTAGCCTCACATACGAAATGGAAAAAGGAGAGGGTCTGGTAAAGTAACAGTTCAGAGCATAAGCTGTGGTTAGATCTTCAAACACACCCCACACCCCTCAGTTTAGAGGAAGATGCATGAGGCTCTGAGGACAGATTAGGGTCAGCTTCAGGAAGTTCCATCCCCAGCTTTCTTTCCAGGACCTGGACCCAGAATGAATACAGTAGGAAAAGCCTCCCTAATAAGTCAAACTCTTTCTTCTTTCACTAAATAAACCAAATATTTTTCTAACCTGTATTGTTTCTGGCTCCGCTCACTGCTCAGCCCCTTATTACAGCCTACTCCAAAATTCCTTACTGGGTGTTTGGCAGAGTGAGCATGATCTATGGCATGACCTTGCAATTCAGTGCACTGCTGTCATTCTGCATTCTGCATAGCTTTTATTGGAAATGAAGCTGCATAAATAAACACTCTTACATTAATGTGAAGTAGAACATTTTGCATTACAAATGTGCAGATACATTTTGGGAGAAATTAGTTACCAGGAAGCCAAAAAAACCAAGCAGTGACGTGCCTATATTATTTTGATCCTCTAAAAATGTATCCAGTGTCTAATAATTTTTTTCAGTTTTGTAGTCTTTCATTGGGGGGAAGATTTGTTTGCATACTATAGAAAGCTGAAGGTGATGAAACCCATCTCTAGAGCTCTAAGTCCATGTGAGCTTCAACCCTCTGCTCCACTGCAATGTCTATAGATAGACACAAATTGCATGAAGCAAGGAAAAAGCAAAATTAATCCAGTTTTGCAAACTTGATCAAAGATGAGTTATGCTTTACTTGTCTAAGTGCAACCTTTGTCTTTACCACAGTAGCTTTACTTTTCTTACATATGCTGTCTGACAGCTTGTTGAAAAACCATCTTGCTAATGTATGCACTCTAACATGCTTTAATTTCGTGCTTTTTCAGTCCGTTATTAATTGACCCATCACTATTTGTTCAGAATTCAAGGCTGACTGCCTCCAGTGCACTTAAAAAACATATGGGCAAAATTCATAGGCATCAGCTTTGCATACCATACAGAATGAGAGGTGACAGTACCAATTATGTGTCTGGAAGGAGACGCTCCAGCCGAGCTACAGACAGTTAGCTAATATTATTGCAATGTGTCATTTTGAGAGGGAATAAACCTGTCGTGATCATCAACTATGTAAGTGATGGGATCATTAGGCTAACTCTGGCAGTATCATGCTTGTTGGGTTGGTTTTTCAGTAACAATGCTCACAGTCATTCAGTCAAATACTTGTGCCAGAACTTTCACCCTGAAATGCTGCTCCTCCTTTACGAGCACCTTGGTGCTTTGCTTGACAGGTTGCAGTCTCACATCTGGCACCCTTGGAGAGCCAGAAATAGGCATTCAAGCCCGGTCCCTGCAGCAGACCATTCCCAGGAAAGTTGTTTGCTCCACAGAATATACCCCAAAACAAAAATAAGAGAGCACATAATGAAAAACACAGAGCCAGAGGATAGGAAATACAGCTGCTTTCTCCTGCCTCCATCACTTCAAGGCCATGCCTGCAATATGGGTTTCATTAATGGCTGAGAGACAACACTGCAGAATTACAAGTTCAAGATGTTATTGGAAAAGCCACCCCATGACATTTTATATGGTTTGGAACAGGGGTGGGGAAGAGGATTTTTTCTTTAAAAAAAATATTATTATGTGCATTGTAGCACTGGCAGCATTTGGGCTGGAAGTGAAAATATCCATGTACACTTAACCAAGAGCAAAAACCTTCTGTTCAGCTTTCAAGATAAGAAAAATAAAGGGCATAAATATGAGATATAAGCTGGGTTTTAGTGGCTGAGGACAACTCTTGAATTTGCTCAGCTGAAAGGCCTTCGGATCGGGGTCAGTCACTTCATCTGTGCTTAGACACAGATTGATGGAGCTCCCATCCACTATTCATAGTTTTCTACTAACTCACAGGAACAGTTACTTCACAGTGTCATCATATTTGAAATTCAGTACTATAACAATAAAGCATCAGACAGCATGATGTTAGTGAAGTATTAAAACACAGTCTTTACATTGAGAAATATATGGATTTTACCTTAAAGTGGGCTTTCAACTTGTTACCAAAGATTCAACTTGTTACCAAGATACATAAAACAATTGTATGAAATCCAAGTGAAAATAAGACAGGACAGTTCTGAAACTACCTCTAAGACACTAATTAGTATTTGAGGCTGCTGTACAGCCAGCCCCAGCACTGGCCTTGCAGCCCAAATAACTGCTACACCCATTGCAGCAGGGCACCAGTGCCAGGCTCAACCCTTTGATCATCCAGTCTCAGCTGTCACTGTGCCCCAACACACACCCCGTCCTCCAGGACACGCAGATCTCCACCACTTAAATACATGTTTTATTCATGGCTGGCAAAATAGAATAATTTTACAAAGCCTGAATTTTCTAGTCAAGAAGAACCCTTCTCCAGTGTGTAGCAGGATACTATGGCCTCAGCAGGGCACAGCCTGACAAAGGCCAGCCACTCTCAGCCTTGCCGAAGTCATCCTGCTTTTCTCCCCAAGCACGTGGGAGAGCACAGTGGGGCTGCCTGCATCTAACAGCCCCCTAAAGAGCTGCTCATAAAGCAATCCTACTGGACACATCACCTGAAATGGAAAACAACAAGAAATGTTTCAGCTGATGACTTGCTCTGCTGCGGTCCAGGACAAACTGACAACACGTGTTCCACCTGCCGAGAGAGGAAAGGACCTGTCCAATGAACGCAGACTGTCTAGTTTCTTGCATTGCATCTATAAAGCTAAAAAAGTCAATTTGGAGGCCTCCATTCTAGAGTATATTTATGCATAAATATTCTAGACTAGGCAGACTCCATATGCACTCTATATAGACTCTGTGTACACATGCCATAACAGGTTTCCTTGGGTATTTGTGGTGAGCTGTCCTGGTACTACTTCTTAGAGAAAGCACTGGATACTGAAAATCTGTTTAGGTCTTCTCACACACTACTGGTGTAAGAATATTAAACTCATCCCTCCAGTCTTGCATTATGTATTCTTTGCCTGATTGTTTTTTAATTGTTTTTGTGTGTGCGCACAAATCCCAAGGCATATGTGCAAATTAGGATTCCTGTCCCATGCCAGTCTGGGCACATGATTTGTTTACATGCTCATTTAAAAATGCAAGTCTTGTCATTTCAATCTGCTACAGTAATTTAGCTCTAATGTGGAACTGGTGCCAGGGGTGTGAAGGGTTATTTTTCCTCTCTGTGGACCAACTGCTATATTGTGGTTACATTCCTACTTAATGGCATGAAGCCACTTAAAAGAGCTAACCTGCTCTATGCAAATGTTAACAATAACAATTTTCTGGTAATACCATTCTACTTAAAATAGAAAATCAACTGCTGCTGTTACAGAAATATGCAGGTACTCTGACCCATGGCGTGATGGCAGAGAGTACTCCTCTGCTTGCATCTCTGTCACAGAAATAAGCTTGACATCAGCTCTGAAATAACTAGATTGCTCTGGATATGTTTGCAAATAAAACGGGCATACTGTTAGCTCGATGCAATTGTCTCTCACAGCATTCCCATTCTTTTCCTTTTCCATAGTATGACAGAGAGCAGCACAGGAATCCAGTACTATGCACCGTGGTTAAAAGAGCATCAGCAGCAGACTTGGAGACAGGTAGACGGCTCTGAGGCCAAAGCAGAGGCCCAAAGCATACCAAAGGCTAAGAAAAGTGCTGGCAACTGGGTGCCACGTCTGGAAGATGTATAACTTCATCTTGCACATGCTGAGCTGAGTGGCCAGAGCAGTTGTCTTCAATTATGGTGAGAGCCAAAGGGTGGAGAGAAACAAAGAGGGTAATGAGAACTAGATGCTGTTCTGCCAGTTCCTGAAAGATTATATGTTTATTCATCTAGTTAGTTACCAAAACACCAAGAGTTTTCAAGAGAAATCTAAACTTTGTATATGTCTGGGTGCAATACAAGTGCACAAAGTAATCTGCAAGCAAGACAGTAGTTAGCTACAGTGGATGGCAATGTTACTGATGTTTATTATTTATAACAACCTCTTGGTAAAAATCCAGAATTCTGGCATACATATTGAAACATTATAAAATCCCCCAAAATTATCATCACAAGTAACTCAGAGATTATTGTCTGCAGAACACCAAGAATGTGCGTTGTAGAACACACTGTCCTTGTCTTAAATGCTTATATTCCTATTTGAAATGTCACTTGTCAGGAGGGAGGACATTTGTCCAGGGAAAGTTTAAGGTCAGTAATGGTATGATTTATTGCAGAAACATCATGACTCTGCTCAGAAGACATTGGCAACTCTTCAGGAAATGTTGATTAGATAGTGAAAAGCTTAGCTTTCTTCTTTGTGGAACAATACACTCTAACTGGGTTCTTTGTACTGAAACATATTATATATGAAGCAATTGACAGACAGAGAGCATTGGCTCAGATGGAGAAGAGACTTAACTCATGTCCTCATCACCTCCCAATTTCAGCATTGCCTTAAGCCATGCAAAACATCTCTTTGAGGCACAGGCAGTACAGCTACAAATAAAAAATCAGGCCAATTTTAGCTCTGGCCCTGTGAGTCTCCACAGCTGATGTCATTCACAGTTCCCCTTTCTGCACTCCCTCAGGTTTAAGTGTTACTTACTCCCAAGGCTGTGGCTCTCCCCACTGTTAGATCTGCTGTCACAGGGCATCATCCCTCCCTGCCTGCAGTCCATCACTGGGTTTGGGTCTGTCCACTGTCACCACCTTTCTCAGTGCAGCAGCTCCAGAAGGCCAATTGCTGCTCAAGGCACCCCAAGGAGTCAGACTAAAACCAAGCTCCACCAGCCTGCAGGATTTGTCTTGCCATGCAAGAGCAAGTTCCACTCTTGGCACACTGGCTTCTTGTGATTAATGTTTTTCCCTTTACTCTATCAGATCTGGTTTAAGTTGTAGATGTTAATAGTTGACGCTGCCCTTTTATTTAATCTAAGCCACCTTGAAAACTCTGGGTGGCATTAAATAACAAAGTATGTGCAATAAAATAAATGGATTGTATATACTAGTAGGATAACATTCTTTAAACGGTTGGAATCTCAAATGAAGCATGAATAAGAAGCAGTCTAACACCTTTGCAGTTAGACAAATCTGAACCAGCCAGACTATGGGTACTTGGCTTTTCAGATGTAAGAAATCAGTAATTTTATTTGTCAGAACCTGCAGTAGGCTTTGAATGTTTTTCTTATTCCTTGACTAAAAGAATAAGTCAAAGAAATTCATGGTGTCATATGCAAATGGAGACACTACCAGTTCAAAACAGAAGGAATACAGCTTAAGGCCCAGCTCTCTGAAATCTTAACCTTTTAAATGTAGAAAAAAAGAAGAAAAAGGACTGATATGATTAATTTTGCTGCCAGTTCCAGCAAAACGTGGACATAATAAATTACAGCAAAGACAGAACTATGATTCTTATATCTGGATATCCACCCAATGCTGCAGGCAGCAGCACTACAAACTGTGCCCATAAGACTCATTTTCCTGGTGGATTGAGTGTCTTTTGTTAAGCCTTCAAAGTTTCAAAACATGCTGTTGTGAAGTCCACAGCCTTTTGAATCAGTGGTTCATGAAAATAATTCACAACACACAATGGTTTGAGTACTATGGTACATAACACAGTGTACTAGCTGTATCAATCACAGCCTTAATACAAATTGTTTGGCAAAGGAGGACATCACCTGGAAAGAAGAGAGGTTAGTTAAAGTTTTTCTTCCAGATCAACTAATGCCTTACTCTTGAAGGTTACTGGTACCACCAAGTTGTTCACATGTGCAGGGCTATAAAAAATTCCACCATTGGAGTTCAACAGATATTTTAAAAGTAACAGGCAGAATCCTAGCCAAGGAAGTATTTTATGTTTGTAGACAGAACTTGGTAAACTAAGTCTCACATTTTCCTCAATCAATTTCTGCTCTTGATGGAATATGTAGATGATAAACATATCATGCTGTTCAAAAGATGGCTGTCAAAGATTCTTACTCCTGCAAATATAAATATAGCCCCTGATTTAGCAAATGAACACAACATCTTATGTTTTTGTGGTTGATTTTTTAACTCCAACCATGATGAAAACCTTGAACAATCAATTCATAATTTATACCTCTGCCATGTATGGACAATTTGATAAAACTAGAACTGTTAACTAGAAAAAGTATTTATTTTTCCCTTTAGGTCCATTTTGTCCTATTTACAATCTGATAATCTGGTTTAAAATAGTTTATACATTTATAGGAGTCACATGTGGTCAAACAAAGAACACACCCTTGAAAACATGTATTTGAAGTATTGTCTCAAAATAATAAGTTGTTTATTTATCTAGAATCTGTCTCACACATGCAAAGTATCAAGAGTCATTTTAAACTTAAAGATCCATAATAAAATTCTGAACAAGAAAAATAAAGGCTATGAACATATGCTTACAACCACTCTATAATTATCAACAAGGCTTTCTTTATGAAACTCCTGTTTCTCTTAGTTGCTGCTTTAGTTAAATCCACACAGGACCACAGAAAGGGAAACATCTCAGTTCCTGTGTAAAATACAATATTTTCCTTTGATGGCAAGAGGAAAATCATGCTGCATAAGAATTCTTTAATATATTTGCCTTTAGAGTTTATTGACTTTACTTCTACTGGTAGTCTACCATATAGGAATAACATTTAGTTACCAAAGCTGAATTCTTGCTGATTTAAAAACCTATCCATTCAACAACAGTTTTGAATGAGTTGTATTAATTTAAGCAGTATGAAGCTAGCTGGACAGAGAGCACTAGGTCAACTAACTCTATTTTAAAGGTTTTCTTTCATTAAAAGGGGGGAAACAATCAAGCCTAAAAATGTGCACCATAAATCAGGATTCAGTGACAGAATTTATTCCCTCTGGGAAAATAAATCAACCCAGTACTTGAATTCGTATCATCTTAGAACATCTTTCAACTTTATTTATTAGGTAGCTGAGTGATTTTATCTTATCCATGTGTAGTCATCTAGTTCTGCCTGTATCAAGCTGTTCCAGACAGCATCTCTCAGAGCAGTAGCCTGTATTGTGTTGGAAAGAGGCTACCATTGATGAATATGGTTTTGATTTTGGAAAAGTGAGCTGTCTGTCTTTATCATGGATTAAGGTATCATTTGAAGACACACAGTACACTTGGCTCAGAATGGGGCAAGGTAGTCTCCATCCCCAGCAGCCCTCCAGCCAGGCTTCCCATCTGGATCTCATAAGGCTCCCAGCTACATTTCACCCTGTAAGCTGAAGAGACGATGCTAGATTAAAAGCAGGCCCAGCAGTGATAGGTTTCAGCAGTTGGGGCAGGTATTCTAATTATGTAACACATGTAGTCATTTCTGGTACATAAATTGGCTTCTTGCTGGTACGCATTTTATCGGTACCAGTTTTTCCATCAACCTGCACCAACCCACCAGGGTAAGGAAAACTTCTGTTTGTTTTGCCTCTTTAGTCCACTTCTAAGTATCTTTTCATCAAAAACTATAAGACTAGAAAATACAACCTGCTTAAACTCTTGCAGGCCCAAAGATGTCATTTCCCTGGGCAGGAGATGCTACAAGAGGACTCATATTTTCTCAACCCCATCTCGTCTCTCCATTTTCAACACTGCAGCCTCCGCTTATGCAACAAAGTTCACCCTGGCACAGACCCTCAAGCTCACACAAAGCCCCCCAGAGCTCAGCGGGATTCAAGGGCTGCAAGCTTCCTAACAGGCAGATCCTATTGCAGCACTGGGGACAACACTACCAGAAAAATGTGATTTAGAGTTGCCATAGGTACTATTTCAAGAGCAGCATACAAAGCCATGTAGCAAGCATTACACTTGCTCAGCAATATCCTTCTGTGGATTGAGTGAAGTTACTTCCATTGTTTTTGAAATAAGAATGATTTATTTAGGCCCATATTCAGGAATGCATTCAAGTATAATTTTTAATATAATATAATATAAATAGAAAAAAATAAATCATCTAAAGTACATTGAAATATCTGGCATGGAATTGTTCTGAAACCTTTTTAGTAGCTTTCTGACATAGTTAAAACAAAGCAGAATTAATGAACATCCTAATGCAAGGAATCAAATGGTTCGTCTAGTAAATAAAAAGTAAATAGCCTCTCTCAGTTGAATACTGACACTTTTAAAACACAACCTCTCCAAAATCAAAACAAAGTCAGTTTGCTGGAAGTGGTGCAAGCCAGAGGTGACTGTGTATGCTATTTCTCTACTTTAATAGAACAAGCATCAACCCTTTATGTGTTTCCCAGAAAACTGGGCTTATCAAGCAAAACACTGAATTTCTACTGGTTTTTCTGTAACACAAACCAACACCTAGTGCCAGTGTTATGTCAGGATCTGGTCAGAGGAACAGGTATATTTGCACCAATTGTCAGCTCTGATGTATACTACTGCAGGCCAACCTATTTTAAACTTATTGATCAGGTCCATGACTCTTTTGGCCACCCGGCCTGTGAACAGACAGTGAACTAGCAAACTGCTTTGATAGACAGCAGACTTGAAAACTGCCCAAAAGTTACCTCCATCTAGAAGAAAGATTTTAGCAGATTTATTGGATTTCTCACTCTTACTTAAATTATTGTGCCAATAAACAGAATACCTTCATGCCTGGTATGAATCTCACATCTCTCCTGAACTGCACTGGAATCCTGAACTTCCACCTGTCTGACATGAAAGGAGCATTTCACAGAATTTACTGTTTAGTGGTACTTACTCTACAGGGTTCCCTTTTTTTCCTCTTATTCCACAGGATGTTAAGGCTTCAAGACAGTTGAAAAAGTTCAGCAGGCGATAGCAGTATATACACTCTGTGTGCATTGTAGCCCTGTATTTAAGAACACATTTGGTTACAACTTATTTCCATGGCCTGCTTTCTTTTTAAGCAGCCTGTGTGAATTCTTTTAGGATGACATTAAATCAATCAGCTGCACCCGTTGTGTTGGATTCAATATGGAGCAGACCAAAGAACATATAAGCCCAATGCCACTCTGTCTATTAGGAATTACACACTTGCTTAAAGTAAATTATGGTGTATTATAATACAAATACTGTCATGAGTTATTTGTGGCTGAACACCAAAACAAAGTAATATGTGACAACATCTGATACTCAATCAACTTCAAGATATTTGCTCCAAGGAATTAGTTACTAACCAAAATTATTGCTATTAACTTGTTCTGCAACAAAGCTTTGCAGGAAAGTAAAGCAAAGGCACTGTATGTGGCCACAAAAAGCCCCATCCTTAAGCTAACACTCAGCTACACATTGGGTCAGCCCTCTCAGCCTCATTCACTCCACCTAAACTGAATAAACCAGGCATTTTACTTTGAACTTTGTCCTCCCAAACCAGGCTCCAGCTCTGTGTTGATCTGTTCCTGCGCTCAGTGCCACAAGCCAACTCTGCATACACTCCAAACTGCTCTCATTATTTTTCATTTCACCCATTTTGTTTCCCCAAGCCCTCTGGAGCCATCCTGACCAGAGTCTCTGGATGCTATCACAAGGCAAATAATCCGAGGTGCAAAAGACTCCATTCCAAAAGTGGAAGAAAGTGGACTCTTGAAAAGAATGTGAACCTGTCTAGAATAAATACATTTCAAATATTATTCAAATAACTTGCTTTCATCTCTCTTTTTATTTCTTTAAAGTTAATTGGAAAGAAAGAAGGAAAGAAGTGATCAGGACACACATTCCAGGAGTCTCCTTGGTATAAATCAGGCAACACACGCACTGCACACCAGTAACAATGAAATGACCCTTTAAAATACTGCATTTCTTGCCAAGCATAACTTCTTTGAAGACTTTAAACTTCACTGGCCAAAATTTGTGAGTTCAAAGTCCTTCTTTTCCTAGTTCAACCTGGGGCATACTTCAGAGAAAGGAAGAAAGGGCTAAAGCAATTCTTCTCTGTTGATGTTTTCAGTAGAAAAGCAGGTCCGACAGTTAAGAGAGATGCTCTTGGCCTCTAAACACCCAAATTCTCTTTCAGGACTAAAACTATCAGACTCCTGTCATTAGTAATTTGGGCACATCCCTTTCCCAGCACATCTGTGGAAACTGCTCACATTTGCTGTGCTTGGCCCACTCAGTTCCAGACAAGATCCAGCCCTGGGGTCCTCAACAAGCCAGAGCATGAACTCCAGGACAAGGGAGCAATGTCAGAACGGATTCGTGGTGGACCCCATTTGGGCTGTACTGCAACAGTACATCAACAGCAGAAATTAGAATCACAGAACCTGAATAGTTTAATTTAATAACGAACAGAAGGTAAATACCACAGTCTTGTTCCTTGAGTCTCCAAGTTTATAACTTTGCTACTGTGGCTCCTGCACACTTGATAGATTGGATACTAACGGGCCACAGGAAATCAAAACAGATGACGAACATTAGCCCGTAAGTATAAGCACCAGAGAAAGCAAAAACAGGCTGCTTTTCTCTCCTCTCATGTTATCCAGCTACTCAGAATAAACATAAACACTGAGAAGATTGTTCATAATTTGTACTTAAATAAAATCTTCTATTAGAGGGTATTACAGCAGTTTATGATTGTTAAGTACTTGGTACTAACAGGATAAGTGTCTGACACTCATCTGCAGAGAAAAAATGCATGAAAGAACAGGAGACAGTAAAACTGCACAAATGTATTGCACACACCACTGAGGGTGTCACTGAAAATGTGGAAAACCTTTAGAAGGGAAAGTGAAATAGCTGAAACATAAAATCCTCTATGTCATAAGACTTCATAAAATAGTTCTTCCCATATGTTTTTCCTTCCAGTGTTTTCTGTTGAGGAGGAGGGGAAATCCCCTCTTTCCACGGTCTCCCTTTTCAAAAGAAAATGAGTGTCTTGATTCCACTGAAAACAGTTGTGTCACGAAACTGAACTCCAATTATTTGAGGAGAGAGAAATCCCAGCTGTTTTTCTACCTCTTCTGTTCACAGAACTCAAGTTGTTTTGGGCAATTATTAACAAAAGAGTCACACAAAGTGAAATGCTTATAAAATATCAAATTGGCCAAACAACCCCCTCACTCTCCCCACATCTTGCACACTAAACTCTTATAAATACAAAAGCATCTGTGCCTGTATTTAGATAAAAATAAAATTATTCTGTACTAAACAACAAAAAACAGTTTTGCACATAAAGTAAGGTTGACAACTGATCTATACTGGGACAGTTATAAGGGATGTGTATCAAGAAAATAGAATTAAAGCCTTAGACGTAATGCCTGTTCTGTAGAGCTTTCAGCAAACCAGTCTCCCAAGTCCAGTTCACAAAATAAGTTGCTGCCATCTTATGGAAGAGAACGTGAAAAGCACTTGGTGCAAAACCCATTCTGCTCTTCCTCCTTTCCTGTACTTCTTCACCTTCCTTGGTCTACTCTGTAATAACATTTTTTTTAAAAATAATTTCCTTGCCTTGCAAAAATCTGCCTATTGTGATGAGGTATTCTTTGGGGAAGTTACTTTTTCACCTCTGATTTTACAGTAACTTGCACAGCATCCAGGAAGTCAGATGGAGTAGTTTTCCAAGAAAGGGAACAAACCAGCCAGGCTGTTAATCCTGACACTGCCTCAGACAGAGGTTTCTTGTAAGATAAAACAAAAGCCAGCTGGAGCCATTCAACCACTACAGGATAGAGTCATCAATTTTGCCCAGTTTTCAGGCAGTCACTTAGTGTGTTATATCTGCAGACTTCTCCACACGGCCAGCTTGAACCAGTTTAACTAAAGGTGTGACTTTTAAAATGCTAAAAACATGAAAATAAGCCAGTTTAAGCCTGAAGCCAGGACAAAGGTTCAATTTCTCCATCTGTAAGTCACAAAGAGGTGAATTTGCAGAACACCAAAGAGATTTGCTGAGAGATTTTGATTTTGTTCTGAAAGGAAATGCCTTCCACAAGTTTCCACGTTATGCTTTATAGGAAAGCAAGTTTTCAGACAAGGACTGCCTGTGAAAGGAGAGTGTTCAGCAAGGCCAAGGTACTGCATTTGTATGAACACGGGGCTCATGCAAGTTCAGCTCTCTCTTCAGCTCCTCATGACTTAGGACACAATATTCAGCTTCAGCATCTAAATCATTAGATTCCAAAAATCATAAATACTTTTTAAAGGAGTATGACCAGCATGAGAGGACGCAAGTGTCCTTGGCCCTCCCAAAGCAGCTAACACTGACACTCTACCAGCAAACCTGAGCTTCTGGAGCTTGCACCAAGCCATAAAATACAGTCACTGGTCAAACACTTTCTTTGTTTTATCTGATCTGAGCTCTTCTTTTTCCTCTTCCTCCTCATGAAAGGATTTTCAACCCATTAGTAACCAGGGAAGACATTAAACAATTCCTACTGAGAATGAACAGCTACAATGCAATAACTCCACATTATTAAGCTATACTAGCTAGATTTGGGTAGTATGCAACCAAGGCTCTTACAACATAATGGCCACCATCCCTATTTCCCCATATGCATCTAAATGAAGATTATATAGAGCACCTGTGAACTACTATGGGAAAGCTACAACTACTGAACCGGGGGGAAATAAGTAGTTGGCATCAAGGACACTAAGTGGGAACTCAGGTATGTTAGTTCAAGCTGCAGATTTCTGTGTCCTTGTAAGATTTTACACAAATAATTTGTGCCCAAATACTCAAAGAGAGTATTTTTTGCCACCTGAATGCTTCTACAGCAGTCAAGACCCATCTTGCACTGCCTTTGCAAGCCTCTCTCTACAAACTGCAGAGGACTAATGATTATGGAGAACCTAAGCTCTGGAGAGGACCAACTGCAGGTGCCCAGGAGAAATATATTCTTTCTCTGGTATCAGTTGAGCAAGTCTCATTTAGCAGCATTTCTCAGTTATGCTTGAAAAGATCTTCTAATGTTCACATTGGCCTTTAAATAAAAATTTCAGCATTTTTCCTTTATTAACTGAGAGACATAAAATTTCAATAAGGAAAGAGACTGTGGTTTCAAGGGTCCACTTAGTCTCTAATCAGAGCAGAAAAGATCTTTTTAAACATATACATAAAAAACACATTGCCTTTTTTCTTTTCTTATACGTTTTCACTTTCCTAACAGATTCCTCCAAACACCTTCATCTAAAACAGTTTTCCTAAAGTGCCCAGTGTTTTCTTCGGAAAATTTGGAGAACTGTGTTTTGGGATAAAAGTGAATTGCACCATAAGATGAAAACGGATTAGGAGATTTGACAGGACTTGATAGAAATCCGTTGTGCACAGGCAAAGGAAGAGATTTTCAATAGGTCATTTAAAAGATAAAAGCTCTGGAGGAAAGAGTTCTGCTTGGTAGCAAACTCATCTAACCCTTGCAAAGCCTACAGCAGAGGCTGCAAGGGAGGTGGAAGTTACAGAGCATGAGAACACACACAAACTCTCACATCTGAAAGTTATTTTATATATGATTGAGTAACATTTTTCATACAATGCACACATGCACTTGAGCAATTGTGTAGTCCAGAAAAGGGACCTTTATGTCCATCTGACTTGCAAGCAGCTGGGGGTTGGGGGAGGCAAAAAGGAGTGGATTCTCTCTTTAACACTTAACACAGGCCATCCAAGGTCCATACAGCCCAGCCACCCTCAAATCCAGCTCAGGATGAAACCTGAATCTCCACCCTTGTCTTATATGAGGGATCCTGGCAGGTAACCCAGAGTGCAGGGCAGACAGGAGCCAAGGACCACCACTTTAGCTCCTCAGGGGGGCAGCTGGAGCAGTAAAACCCCAGTGCACACTGGGGACAGACCTGTCCCACAGCTCTGAGGCACATGGTGTAGAGTGCCTTACAGTACAGCCTAAAATACCAAAAGACAGGAAAGGAAAGGAAGCAGCTCACTGTCATACTCCCTGACACTGACCAACTGAAACACACTGACTGACATATATAGCTAGGAAGGGCTATCTACTACTGCTGCTGAGAACACATTTTTTCTCCACTTAACAGTTCCTATCTCTCAAAAAGAAAGTTGCTCCAACCCCTTCTATAGTTTACACATCTTCCTATGCTTTTGCAGCTCAGTGACAGAACTTCACCAGCAATACTTTCAGCAGCACTCCAAAGCACAGCCCTGCACAGATTAAGCTTCCTAACTTTCAAAAGCAATTCAACCATTTTCAAGCCAACGTTTTGCTGTATTTCCTTCATCAAATGAACAACAAAGAGGCTGGAATACAAAAACAATTTTGTTCTGGCAAAAAACTAGACAAACCAGGTACAGACTCACTAGCTGATCAGAACTCAGCTCCTGTCACGTATCTCAGTAGTTCATATCCTTTTGTTTCCAGCAATACACAGGGGCACACAGAGCAGGAGGCTCCATCTTTTCCTGGCTAACAACAGACAGTAAAAAATACTTATGTCCACTAGCATTGATAACATATTGTTTCTTTGCAGTACGAAGCTCAAAAAATGCCAGTTTCACCATGAAATCTTCCCTGTTCATTAAGACCTGCCCAACAGCTCTCTCACCTCTAATCCCCAGGTCTCAGCTGCACTTAGAGTTTTCCAGGCAGTAAGTTTGATGTCCCACAATCCATGTTCTGAAGCATATCAGTGTTTTGCTTTAATTGCATTAACATACAATTAAAAAGCCACGCAGGTTTTCAGACTTCTTATAGCTAAATTTCCAGAAGCAAAAAAAGCACAAGAAACAGTGCTGTTAATTTGGAACCACTAGCAAATTGCCTGGCACAACATGACCCCAAGACCTCCTCTCCTGAGAGACGTAAGCAGTAAGGAACAGCTACTCCAAAAGAAAATCTCATTTTTCACTCCCCACAGGAGGTAACAGCATTTCTTCCCCCGTATTCTGACACAATAGCACGTCAGGTTTGCTGCAGCACTGTGCCTGCAGTACCATTCTGTCATTGTTCAGCACATGCAGACACCACCAGCAGCAATTACTGAACAGAGTCAGGAACTCAGCTCCTCTGGGAAGTGCAATACATCAGTCTCTGTGGCGCAATCGGAGAGCGCGTTCGGCTGTTAACTGAAAGGTTGGTGGTTCGAGCCCACCCAGGGACGGAGGAGATCCCTTTTAAAGGCCAAAATGAACCTTGTGAAGCCCAGTAAGGGGAAGCGCCAAGTCTTGCCCCAGGGAAGGAATAACCACAGGGACCAGTACATGCTGTGGCCACCCCACTGGACAGCAGCTTCACAGAAATGGACCTGTGACAGTGGCGCTCTGCTGGCTTGTGTTTACTTGGTGTCTGCCAGAACCCCTTAGATCCATTTCCAGGGAAAGCTCAACACTTCAAATAATATTCTGAGTTTGAAAGCACCCAAAAGGTTCAAAGTCCAACTCCTGCCCTGCACAGGGTAGCCCCAGGAGTCACATCACATACCTGAGTATTGTCCAGACATTTGTTGAACTCTGTCAGGCTTGGTGCTGTGACCACTGCCCTGGTGGCCTGTTCCAGTGTCCAGCCACCCTCTGGCTGAAGAACCTTTTTCTAATATCCAAGCTAAAACCCTCCTGACAACTTTATATGAGTGCCTCACGTTCCCTCCATCTTGCTTCCATAAGCATCCTTACTCCTGTTTTTCTGGATGACACCTGCCCACAGGCTTAGCATGCATCTATCTTCCTCATACCTGACCTGAACTAAAATAATTATGTCCAAAGCTGAATTTCAAGAGATGATAGATAATCCCTGATACAAAAAGTTTATATATTTATGAATTTTATTAAATTGTATTAATAAAGTAGTTAGCTATATTAAATATACTTACTATACCGTGCAATATAATAGTTTCTGTTTTGTGTACACAATGTATTAGACATTATTACAACTGTCTTCAGAGTTTGGGGGGCTGCTACTGTTCTTCCCTGAACCCCAATTCACAGCTTCACTCCTAATCCTAAGTAGCTACATCTGGACCCTCTCATTACTGTTACAGAACAAGTTTCATGCTGTCAACATCTGGATAGCTGCATTCCTCAGAAAGTCCAGCCTTACAAGCATTAAGAACTGGGAACCAAGCACTCCTACCAAAAGGATCCAAGCAGACTTATTACCAGATGTTAGTAAATCCAGAGCTGACGATATACAGAAAACACTAGAAGAGTTTCCTTCCAATCATGATTTGACACTACTATTTTAAAACACTTCCGAGGTTGTTGTAAGCTTCTAAAATAAAGAACTAGAGCCCAGAAATTCTAGAAGTTGACTGGGAATTTTGCTATCATACATAAAACATGCATAGATGTTACAAAAACTGGGAGCATGAGAAAAAGGAGTATTTACTCACTGTGACCATTTTCACTCTTACAGAAGGAACCAGATGTTACTCAGGCACAAGGACAAAACTTCCATTGCATTAAATCAATCACAGAACATATGCATGCAGTAGTTTGAAAATACATCTTCACAGTTCTTTGCCCATGTAACACTCCATAAATTCTTAATTAAGGTGTTACAGGGTGTAGAATCAAGGTACCACAAACAAAGGGTGCAGAAACAACAACAACAACAAAAAAAAAAAAAACTTGGAAGTTTTAATGGAGAGCTTCTCTCTTTTTTCATCCCACCGCTGGACAGTGGCCAGGAAAAACACCTTCTATTTTGCCCTTCTAGGCTCAACTAGGTCTGAAATGTATGTAGCGATTTGTCTGGCAACATGAAAAAGTCATGCTCATGCACAAACCTACCACAGGGGCTTTGGACAAGGTGGATGCAGCACCAGGACCACTTGCATCAATCTTCCAGTAGCTAAATAGCAGTAACTTGTATTGATCACAACACAGGCTGCCCAAGTTTTTACGAGTTTGAAAAAATATATCAGTTAGGCCTCAAATGATAGAATTACTGCACTAAATTACAGGGCAAAATTAGAGGGGTTACTGTAGCTCACTATATATCAGGTTACTGGCAAACAAGGGAACTAAAAAGGAATCATACAGAGCAGTTACCACTGTGGTACACAATGGCAGCAAGACCATCGTGTCCTGAAGTTCTGCCATGGCTGATGAGGCAGTCACTGTTATTGTCTGGGGACTCACTGAACTCTCATTTTCATTTAGTCAAGACTTACTTTGAGCCAGCTGCTGATCTCATTATTGCAGCACGAGAACAGGAAAAGTGATGCTGTAGCTCAGACAAAAGCCCCCGTAGCAATAAAAATCCCAGCATCTTGAAACCTGCATCAGAAGCCTGCCCCACCTCCCTTTTTAAAACAGCAGCAGAAGAAATACAAGACAAAACTGTAACAATATTTAACAGTATTCTCAAGTGTAAATTTAAGAAGATGCAAGTGCTGTGCCATATTCTTCCAGGGTAGTGTAAATCCTACAAAAAACACCTGTCAGGCCTGAGTACTAAACTGCTAATCTGTACTTCATTGACTAGAGTAAATGAACTGCAAGCAACTTCAGTTTTAACAGCCTTTCACAATCACAGAAGATTCTTAGTTACCTCACTGTGGTTTAGTGCTTTAGGGTATAAAACTCCCTTTGGTGTATAAAATGGACATGGACACATTCTCATTACCTGATGAAGAGCAAAGAGGTCTCTCCATTACCCCTCTGCTATCTGCTGAGGTAGGCTGAAGGACCTCCTGCACATACTCCTCTGGATGCAATACACCCACTACTCCACAAATAGGCCTACATCAGTTTTGAGCAGAGCTTGTGGCACAGCTTGAAGTAGTTTCAGATACGCTTGTATTACAGCTACAACAATGGTTGTGCACTTAGAGATAACCTGACCTACAAAGGTGAAAAAGGCTTGGGAAGCATGGGAACAGATTTATTTGAAAGATGGCAGCTCCACAACCCACCCCCACCCCCCAATTTAAAAAAAGGCAAGAGAAAAAACTAAAAAATGCAGCACAGTAACTGTTGCTGTATTTTCTTTTAAAAATACTGGAAGCACAGGAACCCAGCCTTCCAGTGCAGAGCTTCTTGACAGAGCAATGATGAAAAGAAGTGACACTCTAGGAAAAACATTCCTCAGAGACATAACTAAACATGTTTAGAAGATGAAAACAGAAAAGCTAGTTGCAAGTCAGTTAGAAAATATTTACTTTAAAAAAACCCACCTCTAACGGCTCTCGGTCTCGCTAATTATGCTGTTTCAGAATAGTTCTCTCCCAGAAATGTTTTGCAGTGCAATAAGGAATAAATGACTTAATTATTTTGCAGAACAATACCCACTATTCAGAGCACCCCGCCATTCCCTCCCTCTGACAAAAGCTGTCAGATCTGGCAAAGGCAGAATAAAAGATGAATCCAGGCCCTGAGATAAAAGGACCTTCTGTGAGAAACCAACATTTAAGTCTCTTCTAAGCAAAGGGATGCACCTAAACTAGGGGGGAAACAAATACAGATATAAATTACAAGCATTTGCCAGTTTTAATCCACCTACAACTTTCATCTACTGTGAGCCTACAAAAGCCAAAATCCTTTGACCTCAATGCTAACAAACATGATTCGCTCAGCCCACATACTCTGCATGCAACAGTAATGCAAATCTAAGATTTTAATATCATGTTTATGCATATTTAATATTAATTACATTTACATATTTAATTTATCCTACTACATTAACAATACAATATTTAGAAAAAACAACTAGCATGGTTAAGTCTGCAGATGTTGGTAGTTTTCTATCAAGTATAAAACAGAACAGAAAACAAAGTCTCCACGTGAAGAAGAAAGCGTATTTCAACAGAAGCAGCCAAGATCTGTCGTAAAACACAGATCGTGTATGCTGACATATAGACATAACCTTGCAATAATAAAAGATGCTGTCATTCATTATGTTTACAAGAAACTGCCCAATAGTTAATTTACTGACTGCACTATAGTGATTATTTTAAAAAACCCACACACCACAGCATCTTTGTCTTGTCCTTTAGAAATAATTTGTATGTACGAAATGACCTTGCTTAAACCATACGTGCTAGAAAATATAGAACTCTGCAATAGAAAGAGGTTAAAAAAGTTGAATACTGCGGAAAAAAATTTATTAAGTCTATACAAGTCTTCTGAAACAAACCATTGGCTTTGATACAGTAAACTCAAGTGAATACTCATTGCAATAGTATTTTTTCATACAGAGATCAAGAAGCCCTATAGCTTCCCATTTAGTGTCTGTGACAGAAGTTTTATTTCTGAATAAGTAGCTGCACAAAGCAGACGTGATAAGAGATCTCACAGTCACAGTGAGCTACAGTTGAGATAAACTTATATTACAAACATTTCAGAAAATTAGGAATCCATACTGAAGTGTGGCAAAATGATTCACAATGAAAGAACAATGACATCACTTGCCAATAATGAAGACTTTCTGCAGCAAATCTAGAGCAAACCATCATAAAAACCTAGAGTGCAAGAGTATCACAAATTTAGTACATAAATATCACAGGATTAAAACTCCAGTTAAGCCATCAACTGAAGTGATGATTAAAAGGAAAACATGGCGTCTCCCAGCTTTGCAAAGGAAGCTTTCAAAGTATCTCTTCAAGGAAGTGCTGATGCCAACTAGGGCCTGTGCCAATTTGTGTTTTAGACTGCACTGCTGAAAGACAGAATTTTAGCAGATTTGTCTAAGAACTGTATAATCCTGCTGGTTTTAATAACCTTAAAAAAAGCATTTACTAGAAGAGATGAAATGTAACGTTTATAGCTCATACTGTTTCCAAGATTTGTGCACACTATATAGTTCTATAATTTCAACAGAATTTAAAAATAAGACAAAGAGCAGACAATGCAGTATTCGTAAGATGGATTTGTTTAGAATAGTTACACAATTAATGTTTACAGTTGTAAAATTTTTAGTGCATTTGTTCTTGCACATTATTTATGCTACTTATAAAAACCTGAAGATTGCAAATTGGGCATGCTTATCGTAACATTTTTAAACTGGGAAAGCTGCAGAACATTTTTTCTACAAGTGTTCACTGCCATGATACAAAACAAATATGTGCAAACTGCAAGGTCCCTAAAAATAGCATTTAATGACTTTATGTACAGAAAGATGTAACTATCTGTTTAAATATGCAAAGAATAAGCTTCCCAAAGTTTATAACATAGAACAATATCCACCACATGCTCCTCCTCCTCCATATCCTTCTTCCTTGTTTGATAACTTTACACCTCTGTTTTGGCTTTCACTCTCCCACAGTCCAGGAGTCTGAATGATTTTTTCAACAAGTTCTTCAAAGGCACACTGCACACCATCACATGTTTTTGCACTTGCCTCTGGAGAAGAGACACAAGAAGTCAAGTGTTAGCATAACTTCTGGTAACTTGTTTAATATTTCTCTTTAAGTTTCAACCTACAACAGACTTAAAACTTCTACAACCTATTCTTTAAAAACATAGCGGTATCAAAACTGGCAACTATGTGGGTTTGTCACCACACAGGTAGCACCTCAAAATATTTTTAATAGAAGAGCTTTCAAATCAAACTTCACCAGATCATAAGGAGACAGCTATAGCTTAATTTTTCTGTGGAAAGCACTCCAGTAAGAAAAAATTAGGATTCTTGTCTGAAAAACCTGGTTGCTGTTCTGTATTTCAGTTCTGTACATTAATTTTAACTGTAGGACCACCAGAACAAACGAATCAAGGACCCATATTGCAGGACTCTGGGTCAGGTTCCATGATAAAACTCATTTGATAAAAAGCAACACGGGATCTCATTCCTTGTGCAGTTAGCAGAATTCTAGGTAATTTCATTAAGGATCCTTACTTTGACCAAGACTAAGAAATTTGCCCACAGGTTACGTTATAAGAACAACAGACACCATCAGAAATTGTTCAGTTCCACAAGGGCTTGCCTTGTTCATCTACACAACCATGCAGATACTTAACATATGTAGCATGTATATATCTATATGCACACTTATAGTCTAATTTTCACTTTTGTTTTCATCTTCCATGCACTTAGTATCTAGTGCCTCCACTTTGAACTTTCATTTCCATGTCTAACACCGTAGCTAAAAAGAACCAGCAGGACACTAAACAAAAATAAGTTTTCAGTCAGAGAAAGAATATAAGTGTAAGTACAAGAATGAATGAGAACATGTCAATGAACTGCTCTGCTACTGGAATAATCCTGTAAAATAATCCCTTCTGATCATTAGGTGAAAAACACAATAAACACATGCATAAAGAGTCACTTCAACACCCATTTTTTGATTTATCATTACATGGCTTTGCCTACAAGACCCATTTCATTTTGCAGCTAGATGAGACCAATATATTTGCTCCGATCATAACTATCTCATTATTCAATCCTACCCACCATTTCTAAGTTAATTATATTCCCATCTACTTTTACATCCCAGTTCTAATACAGATTTCTCTCAGCTACCAGCTATTTTCCTATATTGAAGGCTGGCCACTAGCACCAGTTTTCTCTCTTTCATTTTGCTTCTGTTATTAACTTAGCAAGTCAGCTAGGAAAAGAAATGAGACAAAACTCCAAACCCAAACCAGGTTTAATCAGGCTACAGAGAGCCTGTACTCAGCCCTTCATCCTTATGGATTTCTACATAATTATCCACAGTTAGAACAGATATCTGGACATAGGCACAATTTCAAAAACCAGGAATTATCTTTGTGCCCAGTGCAGGTGAGAAGTATCATTAATTGGACTGTATACATAAAGACTCTCAATCCTACAGGAAGGGGTACTTTTCCTTGCACAACAGAAATCAACAAAGATCTCTGCAAATACCTATAACATACCTATGAATAACATGGAATGTTTTCTTGCAAATTTGAGGCCTTCATTTCTGTCAACTTCACGATTTTCCTATAATAAGACAAAGCATTAATATTCCTTATTAACAAAATACACCAGCAGATTACTTACTGCAGTTGAATTTGGTTTACCTTATCAATCTTGTTTCCAACTAACATTTGCACTATGTCATTCCTTGTGCAGTATGTTTCCAATTCATTTAACCAGTTATCCAGCTTGACAAAAGTATCTCTTCTCGTGACATCATAAACTGAAAGATATTAGTGATATTATTCCACAATATTTTTCCAAGAATTACAGCTTACATCACAAAAGGAGCAAAAATAATGGCTTTTTGAATCAGAAAACTGAAGGAGTTCTAAGGATTCAAATTTATCTTCTATACAAACAACTGGAAAAAAGTAGGACATCCACCAGCTCAATTCACTGATGCAGAACAACTCCAAGCTTCAGCCACCTATGGTTCTCAGACTAATATTCCTTGATACATCCTAGCTTACAGGCTAGAGACTATTGTTCTCCAAGGAATTCTGCACTAGCAGATCCCTCATATAGGATACCTAAAATCACTACACAACAGCTATGCAAAAAGGATGGCATGACCTTCAGTACTGAAGCTATGAAAGTGTTTTTTTCCTTTCTTTTCACATCCCATGTGCAGACAGACATAAACAGCTTCTTTCAATCAAATCTATAACTTGGCTTGCATGAACAACCTTATTTTTTTGGAAGACAATAATAAAGAAATAGTCAGGAGATATTGAATAAAATGGGAGAGCAAATCTCAACAGCAGAACCTTCTATCTCCCAAACAGTGCTTGTTTACAGCTTTCACCAGTGAGTGGAAGGTTCAGTGCAATTAAGGGACTTGACACGACATGCTCTGACAGCACCTTGCAACACCAGGAAGATAACGCAACTCAAGAATTGAGAAACTTACCAGGAGGTCACATGACAGATGTTATTCCACACTAAACAATTTAACTAGACACAAGAGCTTAGCAAGATTCTCTAAAGTCAGAAGCAACTTCAAGAAAATTCAATGTACATCCCTCCTCTTACTTTAGTGAGCTCCTCACTCCTAGCAGTGGAGAAGTAGAACTTCAGAGCTCAGTGCCTGGCAAACAGGCTTCCATAAACCAAAAAAAAAAAGCACAAGTGAGACTTCACTGTGAAGCTGAAATTATGGGTTTTGCCTAGGTTTCTCACACACAGATTGGTGCTTTCTACATGCCCAGCTGGTTTTTTGTAAGTGATTCTGACTGTGTAACATTCCATCAGTTGGGAGACAAATAACAAAAAACCTCAGCCAGATTCTATATTGTTTATATTATTAATTTCATTAGGAAAAAAGCAACAGGGATAAGAAAAAGCTGTATCACACTGATACAGAGAGACTACACTGAGGAGAATTTTTTTTTTTACTCTGCACTTAGTAAGCCCAGGCAAAAATAAAAGCAATAAACAAAAGACAAATTCATGACAGCACAAGGACAACAGCTCCAAGCTATCCATTCAGATAGCAGTAGCTTTTATTCTCACTCAAAAATCAGAGGTTCTCAAGCTGCTCAGATTAACTACATGAGAAAGAGGTTGAGACACCAAGATGCTTTAATGTGAGTTGTTCAACACAGAAACAAAGATTTTTAATATCACTTAGATGTTACATAAAGGCTATATGAGTTTGTGTAACTCCAGTGCATGAGAAAACCACAAACATTTGAACCAGCATTCAAAGATATACTTACCTAGGATCACACCTTGTGCACCTCTGTAGTAACTGGGAGTTAATGTTCTGAACCGCTCCTGACCTGCAGTATCCTAATAAGCCATTCAAAAAGTTCCATTATTCAGAATTTGAGCAGAATGTAGTTTAGCTTTCAAGTATTCTACTTCTAATGAACATACAAAAGATTTAAACTATATTCCACAAGCAGATTAGCTGAGTTTATTCCATCCCCTGCTGTTTTACTACTACACACTAACTTTGAGATTTTATGCAGCCTGTCCTGGGAAACACCTTTAAACTATTAGATACAGTATGTAACTGTATTATATAACAGTAAGATGGCCATTTCTGCAAAGGCATTTGATCTGCAGCTAGTACTGCAGCAACCAGCGAGAAAGCAGCATAGCAGCAGAACTAAGATTTTCTAACAAGCATCACAGCCCATGACAAAACAAGTGAAGGAACAAAACCGGTTCCTTCACTTCAATCACTTGGTCCAATTAAATTTGACTGAGTATCTGGGTAAATGCAGTAACATACTATAACAGAGTAGAAGCAGAAATAAGTCAGAGGTTTTTCTGGTTTTAAGCAAAGTTGAGTTTATATCCTAAGATTTAAAGAGTCAATAGCTCTGGAAAAAAAAAAACAAACCAAGACCCACCAAAATTAGAATGCTGTTTTCTTATCAGAGATTAAGTTATAGTGCACACTCATTGAAGACTTCAGGCACAGAATATTTAAACAATTGTATTCAATTTACCCAAGTTAGAAGTGACACATGAAACACTGGATTCCCTGACAAAACCTGGACAAGCAAACTGGACTTCAACATTCTACAAGCCACTCAAGTCAATGTCACACATCTAAAACTGGTTTTGCGTAATGATGCACTTTCACAAGCTTTTCTTTTCCCATTTACCTGAGGATTATTTCTATTTACCAAAATGAAAGAAAATAAACCCTAACTTATCATTCCTTGTTCTGCTATCAGCGTGGTTTTCCTCCTGTACGCCTTTTTTATTTTCTGCCAAGTTATTGCATTTTTTTTCCTTGTCAAACCCATTTATTTCATTGATGATTACTACTGTAACTAATACGTAAGTCCTGTGTAAGTGACGTATGAAACATCCTCCAAGCTATAGAAACACTGCCATATACATTTTATGTTCTTCTACTACTTCCCAAGGAAACAAAGGTCTGATATCTTGCTTATATGAGAAACAAAGTTTTAATCTTGCTTGGTACCAGAAGACAAAATTGGGTCTGACTACTCCAAAATGTGCTTCAAGTCACATAAGTGTGCAGGCTAGTTTACACAATGGAAAATATTTTTTTAAAGCTTGGAAGTATTTTTTTTTCACTTGCTGTAATGGAAGTTCTAATTTTAACTAGAGTAGAAGTTGAGCACACTAAAGTTATGATTACAAACACTGCCCCTCTCTCTTTGAAAAGCATCTGCTGACATTGAGCCTATGAAAGTCTTTGTATGATAGCTATGAAGTTTAGACAAAAAATGGTTTAAAGACGTAACATATGACAATGCAAATGTAATTCTTAACCTATTAATACACAACTTCAGTGTTACAGGCAAAATTTAGTAAAGTGCACTCTTCTAGTGATTTAATACCATTTAATTCCTCCTTTTCTCTACTTCTATCCCAACCAGACACAGAATTAGTACTTCAGAAGCTCACAGGCAGAACTACCCCATCAGTCAGTTGTCCCACTGCACCTTCTGAGTGCTGCAGTATGAACCTCTCACTTCTCCAAATCACCTTCATATTAATAGAAAAGGATTCTATACAAACTATACATTATAGAAACACTAGCTATTCCTAAAGCAAAGCACAAAGAACTTAGAAGAGACTTACCCATATTGCCAGTTTGGCTTTATTTCCATCAACAGAAATAGTTTTCACCTTGAAGTCCACACCTAGAGGAGGAAAAATATTTTAATTCTTCAAACATCTCACAGCTATCTTTGAAAAATAAAATAAAGAGAAATGGAAAAAATAAAATCAAACTCAAAAGATCTCACATTTTGACACAAGCAGGAAGAGTAAGTTCCATTAGCTTGCTCAAAATGCAAGGTTTTCTTGCTGACAAGGCCTTTTAAGCCATTGACTTAAAATATTTTATGGAAGTAAGGCAAATCTCTTGTATTAAAGCACGTATTCCAGGACAAATTTTCAAGTTTATAATTCAAATGAATTAACTTTCTATTCATCACTCACAAACGTTCTCCAGACAGACATCAAGGTAACAGTTCTGCTGCTCAGTGATCTACTCTAACACGTAACAATTCTTCCCCCTTCATGTGTCCTCCACCCCCAGGAACTGGCAGCCTAGCAATGGCTCAAGGACAAGATGCACAAAACTCAGGCTAACGAGAGCAACATGTTAGTGACTGCAAACTTAAAGGATATAGTGACGCACATCTGTTTGAGAGGCTCAACACAGTTATGATTCATTATGCTTTACTTTAACCGTTAGGTTACCAATAGCAAGTAACTAACCAGTATTTTGGAGGACCTTTCACTTCCTACCAGGCAGCAGCTCTAAAATGAAGTAGCGGTATGGAAAGCTGATACTTTTATAAGAATGACTTTCAAGTGCAACAGCAACCTTTCTGTACTTGGAATTACAATGTCAATCATAACATTCCCTAACAGAAAAAGAATTTAACTATTCTAATACAAAACGAGTAGAGTCTCAGGATGAGTGTGCTGCATTTACCCAAATTCATGCAGATTACAAACAAATAAAAAACAAACAGCTGCCACAATACATCCAATTTAAAGTCAGAAAGGATATAAAGGACAACTAAGAAACTTCACATTATAAGCAGATTTAAATTTTGGTTGCACTGAACTTCAAGAGAGCTTTGTTTCAAAAAGAATAAACACAATTTTTATTCCACTGTTTCACAGCTTCAGCTCATTGAAGTGTTCCCTGAAGTGTCAGGTGTTTTTCAGACAACATTCTACTTTGGGAGAAGCCCATACTCTCTTTCAAGTAAAATTTTCCCGAAGTACATCAATTTTCGTAGTAACAGAACAGAATTTAGTTCTTTTCAGGTACTAGGATGCCTAGTCCCTAACTTAGCAGTAACAGAATGCTCAATACCATGCACAAGAATGGTACATTATTCTACAGTTATGCTCACAGAAAACTTTATTTTAAACATCAGTTCTTAGAACTCCACCTAGTTCACAGAAGACTGCTGCTGTGCTAGCAATTTGACTCAATTTGATCCTAGAGCACATTCTGTTCTGTCTGCTTTTCAGCACTCAGCAGTAACTTTCGGACTAAAAGAATCTCTTTCTTCCACTGTAATTGCATGTTTCTCCCCCTGAACTCCAAAAACCCCTATCTGCAGTTCAGTCAGCATGTCCAACAGTTCACAGTGCATTCTTTAATCCATTAGTCTGGCACCAAAACCTGTAACTGCAGATACTACAAGTCTATTGAATACTTAACATGACAAATTAAAATAGATCATAATAATTTCAAGAAAGAAAATTTTCTTCCTTAAGATAAGCATATTATTTGTATTCTAAAGCCACAGTATCCTTCTCCCATTCAGTAAACAGATTCAGTATTTTGTGCCTGCATAGTTCAGCAATTTTTATTTATTGGAAACGGATATATACACCTTTATGTTAGCCTTGCCATTGGTTTAAAATTCACTTTAAGTTTTGCAAGAGCAATGCAAGTATAATAAGGAACTAAAATAGTGACTAAACTCCATGTGTTAAACTGACTGTTGAACAGCAGAAGTGTGAAAATGAACTAATAACACACCAAAATACACTCTTTAAAGTGATTGAGGCATGTAAAACAGAATTCTAACAAACAAAGGAGCTCAACAGAGTTTATAAAAGCCAATTAACAAAAAGAAAACTTTTAAACACTTGGGGTTTTGGTTGCCAATCTGCCATAAGGAAAGATAAGTAGAAAAAATTTAAGGCTCAAGAAAATCTTGTTCAATTGAACAAAGAAGGTACTTACATTTCCTAAAACCAACAGTAAAATAGACATGTTTGTGTGCCAGGTATCAGTTCTGACCTTGCAAGAGTGATGTGTCTACCCTCAACAGCAGAAAGCTGACAGTGCTTTCCACCATGTCTTGGAAGACCGCCAGAAACAAGGAAGCACTACTAGACTGCACTCCTCTGAGTAACACCTCCTGCCTCAGCACTGCACACTAACATACTATGGACTTACAATCTTCAAGAAGCAGCTCTGTCACTAATACTGCTCTCATATTCAGGCCAGTAACACCACCTTGTATTTATAGGAGGTGTACAATTAGCTACAGTATAGTATTTGTGTTGCAGGTAAGTGACAAGTTGGACGGCTTAGGAGCCTGAGGACTCCAAATGCAAGGAAAACTGAAAAGTTAAGAGACATCAGATCTGTGCAATACATCATTTCATTTGCAAATTATGGGTTGCACTGAACACTTATCTAGAATCTCTCATACAAAGAGCAAGCAAGAGAAGACAAGCAAGAGCAGTAAGGACAACAGAAAATACCGGGGTACATGTAGTCTGCTAAGACTCACGTGATGAAGCCCAACAAGCAAGCCAGCCTCAAGAGAATACAAGGACAGGTAATCTGCTAGGTTAAATGCAACATGTTTAATCCAACTGAAGCTACTAAAGCTGAAATATTTGCCAAAAGCAGCTTATTCTTTGAAGAATATCACAGGATTTTTATTAAGTTCTGAAGAATAACCCACATGAAACAATCATTTAGGGTTTCTTTTGAATTGCACCCAATAGGTCTGTGCAATCTGTGGAGGTAAGATATGTCTCAACAGGTCATCACAGGGGATCAGTTGTGCTGCTGTCAAGGCTTTCCTCAGTACTGTGGGTTTGTGTACAGTTCTTGCTAAATCTTAAAGAAAACCAAACCAACCAAAGTTCTCCTCATTTTCTAATCTAAACCAAAAAAATAAAGCCATATTAGCCAGTTCAACAGTCCATATGCAGATGACATTGAAAGAAGACATCATTTATAGTCCATTCATTTTGAAAAAGCACCATACTCTTCAGTTTCAACAGGAAAGGCTTTAAAACTTCTTCTGTCCTTCTGTTCCCTAACTCAAAAGAAAATAGTGTTTAATTAACACAAAAAGAACTCCAAGCCAAGACTCACAGTGTTTTGACATTTCACCATCTTGTAAGTACCTGAAATTGGCATCTAGGGTCTGTCTTCAAGGAGCAGAATAGTTACCTCTAGGAACTCACTCCAACTGCTTTATCTATATGAACAACAAATCATGCCCTGAATTTAAAGCCGACATTTTGCTTCTTAGAAATACATTCACCAGAAAAGTGGCAATGCCACTGGATAGTAGCTTAAAAAGAAAAATGAGAAAACAAGTAAGAACCCATATTCTGTCCTCTTCCAGTTAAGTGGACAAAAAAAGAATCTGCTATCCCCTAGGAGTGCCCCACACACTGTGCTGTAGGACTTGCACAGCTGGGGTCACAGTAGCTCTACTGCACAGCACTACCTCAAACATCAGCTAGATGGGCCCAACAGGGTGATCTGCTGACTGACTTTTCCTGCCAAATTATCACATTCATTCCAGATTACTGTATTTGTTTCAGAACTCAGACTCTATCTGAAGTGATGCTTACATTGAGTACTCTTCCTCCTTTTCCACATCAGAAATAGAGCAGAGTAGGACCTGCCAGGTAGGATCTGAGAGCAGTAAACCTTGAATTGTTGCTATTCAACAACCAGTGATTAGCTACCACACATGCTGTTGTGCGTTTTGACAAACCTGAAGAAGAACTACTTCAGGAAATAATTCCTTAGTTTCTCAAATAGTGCACTGATGCCAGTTTTTGACACAAACAGCAGAAGGAAAAAACAAAACAACAACAAAAAAGAAACCCCACAATTAAAAATAAACAAAAACCCCTCAAACAATAAAGACACCCAGTCAGAGACTGAACTGCTGTGGTATCCAAAACACCGTGAAAAGTGAAGTAGCTACTCTGCACTAACCTCCTGGCTTGCATGGTTGGCATATCAAGAAAGTAACAGCATCAGAAGTATATTCGGTGCCAAAATTATTAGATTAGAATCCAAGATTGCCATCTTCACCACCTGATCTATTTCATTCCTGTTTCCTTCCACGCTATCCTCCCTCATAAACTGAGGTGGGGCTACTTGCACAACATCATTTTTTATAAGCAATGGAATGAACAAAAATAGGCCACATTCTTCCCCTTGGCTTGTCAGTGCTTTATAGGAAATAGTATTCCTGAATCTTATTAATGTTATTTTTTAAAAATCCAATTTATTTAATTCTTAATAAATTAGAGCTGGTTTTGCTTAACAATAGCTGAACTCAAAGAAAAAAATCTATATAAACTCTTAAACAGAACTCTTCCTACAGAGAATCTAAAAAATGCAGCTGAAATTATGGTGCGAAAAAGTATCTCTATTTTTCCATAATTTCAGTTATTACTTTGGCACAGAATTGCATGACCCTCTTAAAAGTTCCATTTTGCTTCCTTTGAGAACCAATCTACTTAGTGTACCCTGCATTCTGGGTCACTCTCCCCCAGCACAAGTGACCCATGCTGGTAGGTATAATACCAGCACAGCAATGACACGTCACTGCCTTTTTCCCCAGCAGCTCTAAATTCTTGGCTCTCTTCCACTTCTCTCAAGAGTATAGCTGCCAAGGAACTGATTGCTAAATAGAAAAAAAAAAGCCACATGGTAATTTCCTCCCTACAGAGGAAAAGCACACTCCACGCAGAGCCCAGTGCACGCAAGTACTGTCAGAGCTTGGAAGAGTTAACACTACCTGCTACAAGGTCTTCAGATAGCTACTAAGTATCATATTACATAGACACAAGGTCTGGACAGCACTATTACTAGTCAAAAATCTGACAGCTACTTTGCACAGAAAAATCAGACGCAGAGTAGTAGTTCTTACAGAAAGGCAAACATGTCTGAACTGCACTACATGTTAGACAAGTCTGAACAAACAACAATTTTACACTGAAAATGTTATCGGTTTTTCTAAGGTAGTATCAGCACATACTTACCAATTGTTGCTGCAAGTTCTGGGTCAAATGTATCATCTGTGAACCGCAGCAGAAGGCTGATGGGGAAAAAAGAAAAACAGGAGATACTATTATTGTACCATATCCATACCTTGCTGGAAGCCTAAAAGTCATGAGTCTGAAAGGAAGAGCAATATCACATAGCTAAATAAACTCGCATCTGAATTTTTTTTTTTTTGGTAGGAGAGAATATATGGAAAAAAAGAAAAGAACTTGGAAAGACTAGAGCAGACATGCTCTGCTACCTGAGCCTTCTCTGCATGTATTACAAAGAATGTCTCTGAAAACAAAGTACCACACAAATTGTCAAATCAGTTACCTGAAAAGTCATGTGATCTGTTTTGCAAAACATTTTACTTCAACCTTATTCTATTTTTCTTCTTCCAGAATTCAGTACAAAAGTAGTGTTTTTTGTTTTGTTTCAATATTGCTTCACACAGTATTTCTGTAAGCTTGAGAAATAAATTCCAAGTCAGCTTTCCATCCCAGAAAAAACTCCTTGAACTGGGCACACAAGGGAACAGCAAGGACAACACCCATCAGAAATAGACACAGAAGCTGAAGAGTAGAAATAGCTCCCCAGTGTTTTATGATTTTGTATTTGTTTGTATATAATGACTCACACACGCAGCATTTCCCCCTATCTTGATGAATGTATTTGCTACCAGTAGAAAAAGTTACAACTAAGATTTAACAGCACATCATACCATAGCACCACGGGGTCTTTAAACAAGTGCCCATAATGCTACCAGTGTCGAATGTAAATATTTTTGTGAGAGACAAAGATTCTGAGCGTGCAGTTTCTAAAATCATCAATCTTATGCACCTGTGGCAAGTGCATGTAGCAGGCAGGTATTTGCTATGACCACAGCTTCTACTCATCTCCACGATGGAGAAACAAAACAAAGCCTTATTTACTTTTTGGTCCTCCTCATCACCCTGGTTTTTTCTCTCCTCTTTTTGCATGTGAATTTGGAAGTCAAGTTTTTAGCATTTGGACGCAGTCCTCCACTGACAAAAACAGCGACCACTAAAATTCCTTTATTTCAAGGAGAATGACAACTCCAAGTTAATCACAGACCAACTTTTTCTCTCCTTACTCCAGAATCCCAGAACCAAATGGTACCTTTATTTATCAAAGAATATTTAAAATAATAATAATCTTTTAAAAATCAAGGCACACAGGTTTTTACCAGTACCGTCAGATAGTTGTATAAGGATGTTATCTAAGAGCAGCTATTTTTAGTTACAATCAATACTAGTTTCATTCAGAACACTGAAATTATGGAACCCTTATACTGCTACTAGAATAAGACCATCATTTTACCAGTCCTGCATGCCAAGCCCAGCCACCTTTTTCTCATATGTAGCTATCATCTTCTACAAAGCATAGCACCCCCACAAGGGCCATGTTTAAGACAGCATTTGTTCAGAAATCAGGACTCCAACCACTTACTCCACCATGCTAATACCTGTTTAACATCTGACCTCTTCTAGTCAACCAATAGGTAAGAGACATAAATTTAGGAATAATTCAGTATTAAGTTCCTGTACCTGAACAACTCCACTGTTATTGTTTAATAGCATTTTTATTTGTTCTACATAATGCCTCTTTTAACAAGCTCCCTGAAGTAAAGAAACATGTATATAAACAGGTATGCAAAACCCTTGTGTGTTTTAGCAACCCCAGGAAAAATTCTTCCATATGGCCACTCATATATGAGATGACCTCAACCAAAAGAAATTTGCTCAGATCATGTCTGTCACCAGGGGCCTGCTGTACTAATTATCGATTTAGTAGCTAACTCAAACAAGTAACTGACAGACTTTTAACAAATATGGGCGCTTTTTCCCCCCTAATTAGCAACTTGTATGTAATTTAGGGTCATGGCAGAGGACGCATATTATTGCCATAAAAATATCAAACATAAAATTAGCGGTGTGGTACATTCTCGAGCCCTCCTGCATTAGTATCCCACACCCTTCAGTAAGAACTATGTTACAATCAAAAAAAAAAAAAAGTTTAAAACACCATACAAATAAAATCCCAACTCCTTAGGGTTGGGATCTACAGCTTAGTAAAGCCGTGAATACGGCAGGGACGAAGAAATCAACCTCAAAGTACTTGAAAAAGCCTGTAATTAGTAAAAAATCCTGTGTTAAAACTACTTTGCTGGGCCCGTGCTCCCCCGCACACACCCAATGCTGGGTCACTTGTGACTCTGCATATACGTATTATGGACTAGACATTAACCCCAAAACGCTATGGAGATGTACAAGGGCACTTAACTCGCCACGACGCAACGCTGCCCCGGGCACAGGGCGGCCCAGGTGACCCCGGACAACCCGACAGAACCCCCGCTTTATCGGTTTGCAGCTGAGCCTGGCAGACACTAGCTCGGGGCCGGCGGCTGCGGGGAGCTCTGCGGAGGAGGAAGAGGGGGGAATCTCTCGCCCGCCGGAGGGCTGGCCGGGAAGGGGCGAGGGAGCTCCCCCCGCGGGCCCGGCCCTGCGGGGCGCAGGCCGCGCCCAGACGGCGTTGTCTGACAAGAGGCCTAGGCCGCAGCCGGCCGGCCAGAAAAGGCTGTGGAAGGCTGGCGGGCGCCCTCTCACCTGGACTTGCCGACGCCGCTCTCGCCGATTATGAGGATCTTGAGGGTGGTCAACACGTCCTCGTCCATCTCGGCAGCGGCCCCGGACCGGCCCCGACCGCCCGACGCTCGGTGCGCAGCTGCGGCAGTGACGCTGCGCCTGCGCGGGGCAGCCCGCGGTTTGTTTACAGCGGGCGGGGCGGGCGATGCGCGCGTGCGCGGGGCCCGCGGCCGCGGGGAGCGCTGCGTGCCCGGGCCGTGACCGGAGGTGGGCAGGCGGTGCGGCGGGTCCGGCGGGGTGTGTGGGTGCTGTCGGTGTCAGGATCCAGGGCCGTGGGGAGAAAAGAGACCAGAGAAAATGCCAGCGGGTTGTTAGACATTGGAATGGGCTGCCCGGGGAGGTGGTGTAGTCCCCGCCCCAGGAGGTGTTTAAGACTGGACGTGGTATGCTGTGCTACGGTGCGGTTGACGAGGTGGTGATGGGTCATCGATTGGAGTCGGTGAGCTCAGAGGTCTTTTCCAGCCTCACTGATTCTGTGATTGCTTGCGCCGCACGAAGGCAGCCGGCCAGCGCCCGGTGCGGGAGCAGAGCCAGCTGCCGCCTCCCGCGGGGAGCAGCTGGTCCGGAGCCTGCCAGCAAAACATGGGCTCGTTTGGGGACAAACCAGCACTGGAGGCCAGCTGGAACGTGACACCACGTGATTTTCTACCAGTGTCTTCTCCATTAAAAGCCAAAATATTTGGGATTTTTTTAAACCGATTCCTATGAGAAAGTCTCTTTATAACCAATTCAGCTAACCTGCTATTATGGCTTGAAACCTACCTCAGGCCATGTGTAAACAAATGCAACTCTTCTAAAATTAACAGAGTACGTGTCATATGTACGCCTGAGATTCCTCTACCAGTGCTGTAGTCCTCTGGGACACGGCAGCCTCTGGGCAGGCCAGAGACTGACTCCATCAAATACAAACAAGTTCAGGCTCTTCCATAATCGCATCAGTCAGTCACACAACCAGTCACTCTAAAGGAAGAGATCAGGCCATGTCAGCAGTTTGCACAAGGCAGGTGCACTTGTGAGGCCGTCGTGGTTTCTGTCAGAACAATGGCTGCAGAGGGTACAGCTCTTCCAGTAGAGTCCTGACTCCGCTGAGCAGTTGCCTTCACCTGAGTTCCAGGGTCAACACAGAAACTGTCCTCTTGTGTTTTGTGGTAAACCTCTCTGTTGCCTAGCTTCTTCCACTTTCAGGATCTGGTCTCCTGGCTTTTACCTCGGAAAAATAAGTCCTAGGATGAGTACAATAACAGTAATTATGCTATTAAATTATGGAAACGTATTCTATAATTAAATGTGCAAACGGCTGGCTGTGTTTACAACAGCGCTGTGCCCATGTGTAATTAATAATTAAAATTTGTTGATTTGAATTAATAATCTAAAATTGGGTGTGAGGATTTTTGTAGTTTGGATTGTGCTTTGCATTCAAGCAAGAAAGCAGAATGTCTGTACTCTCTAGTTTTTGTTGAAGTCTACAGGAACTGCAGGGTCTTAGCATGGATCAAGATGAGGATTTGAATTTGGAAGGTATATCCAAAGAGCAAAGTATTCCACTAAGGCTACTGAATCTCTTGAAGTCAGAGGGTATTTGTATTCTGGGATTTTTTTTTTCCCCATTACAGCCATATAATTAAGCTATTCAATGTGGATATTAATCCTCATTCGAATCATATTCCTATACCTCACTCAGAATGAGGGCTTGGTCAGGATGGCATTCAGATCTTTGACTTTAATGATGAGCATATGCAAGAAAAGGGGGAAAACCTGCCCTAAATGAACAATTCCATAACTCATACTTATGGATGTGATGTTTTAGACTTTCTTAGGCATGCCCTTTGAGAACAGGTATTTCTTCAGGCTGGGCTCCTTCAGGTGGAACTATGTAGTCTCTCACTTTGAGATTGGATCTGAGTACTGCAGTCAGCCTGTTTGCTGTCTGCACATTTAATTTAATTCTGGAAAACCAGGCCTATTGTAGGAATCAGCTATTGGATAGTCAAGGTGTCTCAGTCCTTCAAAACAAGAATATTATTTATTCATTCAAAGATGTGCAATGATCAGAACATCTTTCAAGAAATTTTTGTATAGTTTCTTCATTGAAGCCATCTCTAAACTGGGAGACACATCTAAACTGCTCTAATTCACGGGTACTTGTCTTTTTCCTTGCCTCCTTTTCAGAAGTTATCAGCAGTCCTTGCTTACTCTTAACAATTAGCCCAATCCCTTGAATAAGTCTGGGAGGGTTTCTCTTTTTATCGTTTGTTGTCCTGTTTGATCCTGGCCTTAGATGTGGAAGGGTCAAACCATAGCAGTGTGGTTAGCCCTTCCTCATAATCAGTCCTCCTAGAAGAACATTGGAGTTTTGGTTTTTTTAATGCTATGCTGTTTCCTCTTGATTTCTTCTCAGTGATCTCTGACAGAATGGCACAGAGCAGATCGATTTGTCTGCAGATAATATTTATAAAAAATTATGCATATATACTTTCCTTGTTTTAGATACACCACTAAGGGAAGCATTAACTGATTCCAAGGTAGGTCACTGCTATGGCGAGACAGAGACAGACAGACAGGGAGACAGACAGACATCAACTTTGCACTTCAGAGTTTCCCCTCATGCTTTACAGTCTTGCATGAAGTCTGCCTGGTTTGGTACAGGGCTCAGACATGTAGAAAAATGTCAGGTCCATCTCAGCTTGTGTAAATGTATGCGATCCGTGTTCCTGAGCTTTTAATTACTTCAGGGATGTGACAAAGAAGGAAAGACATCTTGACAATGATATTGTGTACTCTCACCATTAAAATTCCCTGTCCAGTGTATTATAGATTTGGCTATATCTTTGACCATGAAAACAGATGGGGGACTATTTATAGTCACTCCCTCAGGGTTGGGATCAGTAATGAAAGGACCATTGCACTTCATGTATCCTCAAGGGACTGTAGAGCAGTTGCACAGAGCAGTGCCCTTATGCAGGCACCAAGAGCAAGTAAAGGTGAGAAGGACCTCCACCTAGTTTGTTCCTGCTGAACCAGCTGTAGGGTAACCTTGGCAACAGAGATGAGTGTGTCAGTAATAATCAGTCATTACCGTGAGAGACAATTTGGAATAAAAGCCAAAGAACTACCTCAGTTGCATTCTGTGTCTGAAAGACACCTGGGAGCCTTTGCTAAGTTCACTTGAACCATCTGCGTTACTTCCCCAGCTTAAATGTGGGGATAATGGTATTTGCTATAGAAGACTGCAGAAACAGCAATGGATCAAGGGAGCTAAGCTTCCAGCACTGCTTTGTTTAGCATGAGCTCTGAAATTCATGATGGGAGAGTGTCTCTTTAACTGCATGGCTGTCCTCCTGTCTCTCTGTGCCATCACAAGTGAAAACAGGCCTTGAAATGTGTAGGTTCTGTTTAGGCTGTCTAGGTACACACGAATCTCAGGTGCATGAACTTCTCCAGATGTCAAAGTCCTTAATTCATTGACACTCTCAAAGACTTTCTCAGGCTAATCATGCATAGTGTGCAGCAGAAGCTGAGAAGCTCAGCCACTTCAGACAAAAGTCAAAAGCAATCCACTGCTGCAAAGACTAATCCTGCTGTCCCATTTCCACATTGTGAGGCTGACCCATATGTTGTTGTGGCAATGAGTCAACAGTTATGATTCACAGTGAAACAAGCATGATTGCTAAACTTACCAGTCCCTCCCTGTAGAGATGACACACATACACACGTTCATTCTTTTTTGCTGCTTCATGAAGTAATTTGCAAGGTTTGTAAAACTGGCACTGTATGTGTCATATTGAGGGAGGTTCCTTTTCTGTGTGACATCTGTAAACATACTCAGCATATCTATATGATTTCACACTCAATGAGTAAAAGCAAGGAGTGAAAGTGCTGCAGCAGTTTCAGAGCTCTGGGCAGGATTCCTCTGGAGACCACACTGCAATGCGAATGACTCTGCTATGTCTGGCCACTCCTTTTCTAAAGAATCCAGCCTATTTTTATGAAGAAACTACATAATAATCTTTGTCTCCAACAGCAGCCAGAGCTGGGCACTCCCATCTGTTGATCTTCTGCATCTGCTTGGTTTCTGTGAACAGTATGGGGGATTTAAGACTATAAGCACATTAGCTCTGGGCAATTAAAATACACTGCTCATAGTCAACACAGTTTAAAAAAGCATTGGGGCTGTGACAGGAATCAGCAAAGCAGCTGTTCTGTAAGAACTCTTCCTGCTTTCAAAGAGGGTATACTTAAATTATCATTTCAAGGGGGGAATACGGAATGGAGTGAGTTTGCATTTCATAAAGAACTTATATCTCCTTCTCCAGTTGCTTTCAGTACTTAATATGGTTAATGTTAAGGGGGAAGGGGAGGAATAACCCCTTCCCTGCTGTGAGACCATCTTATCTATAATCGCCTCTGAAGGGATAATGTACCTCATCCAGCATTAGATCGCACGTGCCTGCAGGGTTAGCTGTGAGAATGGGACAGGGTGCATTGACTAACCACTGCCATCAGTATCCTGCTCTTTGCACAACATGATGTGAAGCAATCCTGGTAAATCAGAGAATCTGGTGGGCAAAGTGCAGAGACACAATGTCAAGACAGGGATTGCCAAGTAAGCTGAAAAAAATTGTGTTAAATCTATAATGGTCATTGTAGGAAATGCACACAGAAGTGTAAATTCAGATGGGGCAAATCAGGGCCTACTATGGCAACAGTTTTATCAGGTCAGAGCAAAGTCCATCTGTCACCAGTGATAGTAACTTTGCTTAAGCAACAGCATACAGACAGGACAACCATGAAATAGCACTTGCCAAGAATGTTACTGCAGACTGGAGCAGCTTGTGACCCAGGCGTTTTTGAGCCCATTGTAATGGTGTCTTCATCTATGAGAGCTGTATTTCTCTTGAAGAATAGCAGTATTTCTCTTCATAAAAGGTAATTTCTCATCCATGTACTTTTAATGCAAAAGAACACATAGAGCCTCCTGTGGCAGAGTTGTACAAATTAACTACATATACATGTTTATTTTTGTTTTATTCTTTCTGCCTATCACTTTCATTTGATTTCCCTTCTCAGATAAGGCACAACTGTGAGCAACTGTTAGTTGTTACCACAACTACCACACATGATTTTGTAGATCTCTAGCATACGCTCCCATAGTTCAATTTTTCAGCCAGAGGAATAGTGATCTGTTTAATCATTCCTCATATGGAAGCCATTAAAACTTTAATTTTCATCCTTTCACTTTGCTGTACAGTTGCTTTCCTAATGTATGATTTTTCAAATGAGAAGACTAAACTAGAGAAAATACAGAAAAAATTAGTGCCCTTAGACCTGAAAATAAGATGTTTCTGATTTATTCTACGAGGGGTTTTTAATATTTTCTAACAGTCTGTTTGTTGTAATGGTTACCAATTAGCCCTGAGTAACATTTTCATAGATCTGTATATTATAATGTTTCCTAAATCCTTCCTTTGCCTGTTTATTCCTGTCCTTTTACTCCTACAGTATAAACAGTATTTGTCTGAAATCCTGCCCTCCTATTCATTCTGGTGTGGTAACAGCCTGATCAGTGCTCTTCATCACAAATGTACTTTTAGGATATTTTTAAAAGAGGATCACAGAGCAGAAGGAGAGAATTTCTTGCATTTTAATTTGTTCTCATTGCCACTTGTTACTTGATACTGCTGAGGGAAGTCTGGCTCTTCTTTAGTCCACTCCCATCAGGTGTCAATCCACATGGACAAGATCCACTGTGAGCTATCTGTTCTCCAGGCTAAACAGCCATCAGGAATGCCATGAGGGATTCAAAACTCTCTTTTATCTTGCTCTACACATGTTGGCCTTTTCAGTAATTCAAAATCTGCTACTGACAGGTGGCTTACCAATACTCTGAACTTCAAGTATAGTATCATTAATATAGTCTGCATTTCACCTCTGTTCTACTCTTTAGTAATCTTTAAAGTGCTCTTCATTGGAGTTTTTAGGGGGTTTTTTTAGATGCAAGATTTTCCTCCTTTTGCTATTTCTAGACTAATTTCAAGACTAATGAATAAAATTGTTACTCTAAGACTTTTTTGTAGTTGGATTTTGACTGTGTGTCCCTTCCAACTCAGGAATTTATTATTCTATGATTCTGTTCCCATCATCCAGGCCAATATCAATAGTTGTTCTTCCTCTTGTGCTGAGCTATTTGTTCAGAGATGTGGTGGTGGATTCCCTTTCTCCCTCTTTGGGGCCACTCAACAATCTCAGGAATTCTCATTAGGCCTTGGCTTTTGTATAATGAGTTGTGAGAAATGTCCATTGACCGCAGCAGGAACTCTCGCAGGGCTAAGGTGGGGGCAGCACTGATCATACCAGGTACTCCTGTTGCCTGACCACAGTGGGGAAAAAGAGCTAATCCATCACCCCATGACAGCCTTGGGTCATTCCGTACCCAATTTGTAGCCTGAGTGGAATGGTACGATTGTGACTGGACTTTTGAATATTATAGTAATTATTGACCTGTATTGATGGAAATTTACTGATAACTAAAGCATATTTTTTGGAGAGCCTATAAACAGTGGTTCTAGGGGACTCCCTTTGAGCTTTCCCAAAGTGCAGTGGGCTGTTACCAGCATCTCCCTTGGAGTGGGACACATCTCTGAGCTCACCAACTCTCATGTTTACAATACTCAAAGCCAAGGATAGGTCTGAGGCTGATGCTCCTAACCACTCCTCAATGCTCAACCCTCACCCATTGAGAAATAACAGTGCATTTGATGTGAATATTTCAAAAGGATTTTTAAACAGGTATATCCTTATATATTTATATATATATATATTTTTGTGCCTGGATGCATGTGTGTGTGAATTGATTTAAATATCCTATACCAAGTATAGTATGAATATTGTCATCTCAGATTTGTAATAAAGTCACTGTTGTGGTTGTAGTAAATCCTATTGAGTAACTTTGTAAACGTTCAATTAATCCTTGATTAAGTGCTGCTAAATCCTTTAAATATAAACCACTTACCCAATCTGAGACTAAGATTGGACCTAGCTGTACTTAGACTCCAGCAGGAGTTTAGGAAGCAAGGGGTTCCCCCTGAACCTCATGATTCAGTGGGAGGGTCTCCTTTATCCTTTTGCATCTCTGGTCTCCATGTAAAACATTCTAAATTGATTATAATCTAATTTTCTTTGTATGTTTCACCCATGTAGCAAGTAATAGAGTAAACATTGCCACCAAACTTAATAAAGTTGTGCTTTCATTGAATTTATATTAAACCTGCTTTTTCTAATTCCTCTGATGTTGAATCTTTAAGTGATCTAAACCAGTCATTCTCAGCAAGTGAAGAAGTTATTTTTTTTAAATCTGGACCTTTACTCCTAGGACCATGTCCAGACATCATATTTTAGAGCTAACTGAGATTTTCATTATTATTTGAGTTTCTTCTCCTCTCCACATGGCTGAGAAGCTCTTCACGTCATTGTCCCTGCGGTTACCTCGGTCAGGCAATACTCTGCACACTCCTAATCCTACATGGTTGTTGTCTGTTTCCAATCAGGAAAGTTTTAATATTCATAATAACTATGTGGCTCAAAGGTTGCTCTAACACCAAGACAGCTGATAAGATAGGAACTTACAAACCTAGGAGAGAAGCCACGTAACAATTCCTTTGTGGTACATGGGAAATGTGGCAAAAGGAGGCAGTGGGAATGGCCATTTGGAGGAGGTTGGGCCAACTGTCTCTGGCAATGTCTCCAGCAGATGGACAACCTTCTAAGTTTGGGCTTCACTGTGAATGCATGGGCATTAGAAAGAAATTCATCATGAAGAATGTGACATTATTTTCTCCTTCATGAGCACAGTTTATTTCATCCACCAACATACTTGGCAGAGGACCCTTGTTGTTTTTTTTGTCCAACAAAGGGCTTATGCCAAGTTTTATGGGATTTGACTTTAGTTGAAGCACGTTCCTTACTAGGTGGCCACGGCAGCGTGATAACGAACATTGTGCATCATTAGGTCTTTCCTTATAAAAAACTACACCTTTAGAAGGATCACCTTTGGGAAGGATTTGATAGTGTGTTTGAGTAGCTCTTTTGCACTTTCATCAGGTTTCTCTTGCACTTAGAGTATGCTAATATTTTGAAACATTCTGTTCAGACATGCTGATAATCTATTGCACCTCCTTTTCAAGAAGAGATGTCAGTTCTTACTGCTATCAAGCCTATAATAGAAAATTACAGTGACTAGATAGTTGTATAATCCCTTTCTCCTAAGTGTTATCTGCAAAATTTGTAGGAGGATCTTTGACATCCACTGAAGTAAAGGTCTTTGAGGTGGAAGCCAGGATCTGTGGGACACATCAGCCCTGAAGACCAGTTTAGAAGACAAAGCAAGGCAAAACACAATCTCCATTTGAAACTGAAGCCAAAACATAGGAGGACACAGTCAAAATGTAGTGATGCTAATAGCACCCTTCTACTATTACAAAAATTGCAATGGGAATCTACAGCTCATGTTCATAATCTTTTTCCTTATTTCTCATCTGATACAAAACAGTGCCAGTAAATGAGCAAATCTCCTTAATATCAAGCTGAGGCACTGATTTCCTGTTATTCCTATATTTCCACTGCATGAATGCCTGGGGACTTTCATTAGAACAGAGCCCAACTGTATTCATTTCTGCAAAATCACAGACTTCTGAAATTGTTGAAAGAGAAAACTATCCCTACTTATACAAGCAGGATTTTTTCCTATAACATAACAGTTTTTTGTGGTGATATCTGTCTCATGATAGTGATCAGGCTACATGTCCTGCATAGCAACATTAAGTATAATCTGCTGTCATCTCCTCATGACAACATGTAAGCTAAAACACTTGCAAATAAACCAAAATATTTTCTTCTGGATCAGGAGTTTGAGTTAGATGACTGCATTTTCCTGGCATGAGAGGATTATTCCTTGTCTTTATCCTAATCCTCCTCTGTTATATAATATATGTAGTTACACTTTTTTTCCCCCCCATGAGTCTGAAAAGATTATTTTTCCACTGGGTTTCCTGCATCACTGTAATACTTCCCCTTGATTCTCTGGTTTCGTCTGCTCAACTCTGTTTATGGAGTGTCCGGTAACCTGAATGAAGTTACAGTTTTTAGATCTGCCATTGAGTCTTTGGATAGAGTACTAGAGGCCCCAAGGTCTTGTATTCAGTCCTTAAGATCTTTTCTTCCATCATCTGCCATCCATTGTGTCAAAGTAGTTTTTCCCACAGACATTTCAATTATGAAGTGATATTTAGTATTTCCTAAGGACTTTAAAGCTTTTGATTTGCATTTGTCACTTGAGCTTTCCACCTCAGGTCCTAGAAGGGCACGGAACTTTGAAAGCACTTTTGCAGATCTCGTATATATTTGATCCTTTGATCTTAAGAATCTTCTGCATTCACAGTTGTTTTGACAAGATAATACAGGTTTAAATCACCTCCATTACTGTTTGAGTTGGTGAGGCATGGTATATTCACCTCTATTCTGAAGTCCCGTGACAGCAATAATTTCCTGTTTTCCATGGCCTTTGAGTAATCTGTACACCTTCAGAGAAAATTGTTTTTCAAGATGCAATACCTGTGTCCCTGTCTTGACTAATATTTGACAATGCACGAATACCTATTACTATTGTGTTTCAGCAAACATGCTATTTGGTACTTCCATGGGCAGTCAGGGATCTGGACCTCCATGAACTTTTGAGTTCATGTTGTTTGGCTGTTGGATTTTCCAGGAGTTTCATGTCCATAGAGCTATTAGTTAATAGTAGACAACTCAGGGGTGCTTTTTCACCTTTATTGCTGAGTATACACACTTACAATCACTTCATTTTTTTAGCTTTTTCTCAGCTCCTGTTAAGATCAGTGAAATTAATCTCATCTTCACTGTCAGCACCATAAAGTTCATATAGATTTTTTCTTTACTTGCAGATCATTGTCTGTTTCAATACATTTACACGCAAAAGTAGTTTGTGATATTAGAGAAATTTCTCAGTTGGTACTCAGAAACAATTAGATTTTTTTTCCCTATAGGGGCAAACAACTTTTGATGTTAAATTGCCTTCCAGGAACCTGGCAACTTTTTATAGAGCTGTTTAACCATGAGCTTTTGATATTTTGAATCTATACATGTCACAATATCTGAATGCAGATATTGAGCATGAGAGGATGTAAACCTCCACCAGTTCAGTACCAGGCCTCTTGGTTTCATTCACTCCCCACTTATACAGGGTTTGGTCCTGCTCCTGCAAACTACAATGTCATGCTAATTTCTGTATAATCAGAACTAATTCAAAATGGTTTCCTTCCTTCACACTCTGCAGTGATTTCTTGAATAGAATTGCTGGGTGTTTTTAGTCTTCTCTTTGTTTTGTCTCTTCCCTATTTTTTATTTTATCTGAACTGTGATTTATTTGTGCATTACCTTACATTGCTTAGTTTTTTAAGACTGCTTGAACAAGCAGTTGCAAGCATATATTTTCTGTAAGTTTTTATTCATTTGGCCTGATTTGGTGTGTTGTGTTGAGTGGACAATGTTCAGGGCTATACAAAAGGAAGTATTTTTATGTAATGTTTTGCTATTCATGATGTGTTCGTGGACTTGTATAGGCAGAAATGGCTGGAGATAAATTTATTAAGGACAACCAACAGTCAGCATCTTGAGCTATTTGAGATACTCCAATATTTCTCTGTACTCTTCTATGAAGGATGATATAATTTATCAAAATATGTCAGCTTCTTAGTGCAAAGAAATATGGACATGGTAAAAAATTAGTGTAGAGCTATTCTCAGGGACAGAGTTCACCTTGATGAAGGGATCTTGGAAAAACAGGAGAGCTGTGACCTGAAGTCAGGATACAAGAGTGACGGTGGAAATTAATTTGTGGAGGGGAGACAGAACAGAGGAGGCTAGTCAGGAAACCAGAGGATACTTTTCAGTCACACAGAAGGGTCTGAACAGATCAGAAACAACTCCTGCCTTGACATCTTAGCAACAGGCTAATTTTTGACCAAATAAAGACGCACATATTCTATACTAGTACATTTTATATACATATGCAAGCCAACAGCTCTTAAAATTGCTTAGCACTTATTATGTTACCCTTTGTGTTAAATGTAAACAATCTGTCCCCGAGCATGGCTGCAGGAAGTTTCATGATATATGACTTCCCATATAAACAACAGGTGTACCACTCTGGCTGAGTACACAGAGGCAAAGCTCTGTTATGTAGTTAGATCACACCATAGTGATTTGGTGAGCAGGGTGCAATTTTGAGGCAGTTAGTTTAATTATAAAAATGAAACTATATATTTATATATTTATGTTATTGTTACCTTCCTTTCTTCATCAGTAAATTCAGTACAAGAAGATGTTCTATTACAGAACATTTCTAGTGATTCAAAGCATCGTGAAAGAGATAGACATAGCTATAGAGCCATACTGTGAGGCAGAAATGGTGTGAAACTTTAGCTCTGTGTGCTGCATTGTGTCTTACAAGGACTACAAAAGCAAAGAAAGGTGATATTAGAAGAATTCCTTTTGACCTTTAGAAGCCTTAAGAGGGGGCACATCCACAGACTGGCTGACACGGGAAAGATAATTCCATATTATAAACATAAGCAGTACTGTCCACAACTTCATAGCTTCCTATTTTTCTAAAGTTGCATTGCCTGCTAAGATCATACTCCAGTCAAATTCAGTGAGGTCCTACCTCTTCCTTAATCCAAGGCATAGTCCAGCCATGCTGCCTGTAACATCTAAGGAACAGCAAAAGGAGACTGTACATGGTCCCTGTGCTTTGGGAACAGACAGTGCAGGGCACACTGCTAGATGTCACTACTACTATGGAAAACAGGGCAGCCCCAGCCTGCCATCCATTCCCTCACTAATTCCATGGAGTTGCAATAGATTACCTGCACAAGCCAATGCAATCCCAAGACTGTACTAGCAACATAGAAGAGGTTCATTTTTTTAACCCGCAGCTTCCATGAAAATGCCCTTCCACCAGGGTGAAGGATCAAGCTGAATGTAAGTTTCAGGATTTGTCCTTTCAATAAGCAAAATTAGAGGATTTTTTCTTTTTCTCATAAATATGTGCTAAATTAAGATGTGTGGCTATTAGCAAAAATATCCTATTGATTCAACTACTATAAACAAAAGCCTGCTGCTTTGTCATTCAGATATTCATATGTACCATTAAAGGAGCTGGCATGTTCTGTCTGGATATTACAGGGAACTACAGGCTTAAAAGGGTTATAGACTGTAAAACCAAAACTAAATTAATTATTAATTTATAAAAGAGATTGATTAGGTCCAGGGCAAAAGTTCAGATTATAATCATCTATAATTTGGGAAGCATGTAATTATATTATTCTCTCACCTCTCAAAATTAAGGCCTCCCTCCTAACCCATTAATACTCAGCAGCACTTTTTCAAGATAGAAATATATTTGCCAAAACAAAAAATAAGTATCTGACTGAGAAGCTGCAACACGATGAAAAGAGTTTGCATAGCTTGTACAATCTTGTTTTGATTAAAGCTAAAGGGTGGCTTTATCAGCTGCTCAAACACAGCACAGGCACCCAGGGAGCATGCCACAGACTGCACAAGCCTCTCTCAGATCTCTCAGAAGCCTCTTTGAGTATTCTACGCTGCCATCAAAGAGGAGTGGGTACTTTTTCTTTTTTCCCACTCACATCTATGTGCCCCCACTGCCTCCTCACCATAAGCAGTGGGAAAGCTCCAACTACTGATTGAAAACAAACTGTGCAGAAGCAAGGTTTCTGTCAGATCACCGTAGTTGCTCTCCCTTCCCTGTAACTGCATTACCTGGGCAGAGCTGGCACAGGTGCAGGGACAGGAGCACGAGACCAAAGGGTGTGAGGGAGCCTTCCCACAGTTTTAGGTCCACTTGAGTTACTCCTGCAGTCCCTACTCAGTATGAATTTAGACTATTTCAGGTTATGAAAACAATAGGAAATTGATAAGTTTTATGTCTATAAGAAAATACCTTCCTTTCTATAGCAATCTACTATTAAAGTAGCTCCATGTTAACTATGTCAATGAAGTAGAAAAAAGGACTCTTTATTTCTACCAAATTTTTTCATTTTTATTTAGCTTTATTTCTGGGAAAACTTGTGAAAATATTTATACAAGCAAATAGGTACCAACAAGACTTATCTTGATTCATAAACAGAACCTGTAAGTCAGAATCTGGCTTGTAACAAAAAATATAGCCATCTGCTTTGAGTACCACTATTATAGATTCTGCAGACAACTGATGAAACCAACCTTTTTTTTATGGGAGATATTAATTTCAAGAGTAATTTCAGTCTAGGAATTCCACCCACCAACACTTCGGAAACAGGATACAAAATTCCAAACATTACATCATCAAAATTATATTGCCTAATTATACCCTTGTGTACATGAAACAGGAACTAGCAGCTTCGGATAGTAGTTGACATCTTCTCCAGACATCACATACAGTACTGGGCTCACTGCAGTGTCCTGGGAGTTCATAACAAGTAGATCATATATCCACAGGTGATACAATCTTCCCTTGTTTTCAAATTACTTGGGGGTTATATACAACTCTAAGCTTGTTGTCTCTTTTAATTTTTCCTGAGTGGTGGTGTGGAGATTGATACAATTCTAATTGAAACAGGATTGTTTAAGAAAAAGAAAAAGAAAAAGAAAAAGAAAAAGAAAAAGA